>OW240912.1:373709274-373743736 GCA_933207985.1 Pelobates cultripes
AAAGTTAGAAAAAGTGTGTTTTTTTAAATTTTTCCATCATATTTTATAAAAAATATTGATAGTAAATTACATGATAATTTGAAAATAATGGTATCTTTAGAAAGACCATTTAATGGCAAGAAAAATGGTATACAATATGTGTGGGTACAACAAATGAGTAAGAGGAAAATTACAGCCCTGGTCCCAAACGGTAAGAAAATGGAAAAGCGGTCTGTCTGGTCACTAAGGGGTTAAAGAAAAAACATCAAACTAATTTCAACTACATCACTGTGAATTAAAGCCAAAAGAGGGATTGTATCTCTAAAACCACTGGGGAATTAATAGCTTAAACTATTTCCCAAAGTGATAAAAAAAGAAAAAAAAAAAGACAAAACTCAAAACTTAACACAGTGAGCATCTCTCTCCAACTTCGTGACTAACGGGCCCATGCCAAGGTCCAGAGACGTGAGACAAACATTTCTTGAACAATATATAGGTTTTGGTGTCAAACAGGAACACTTGCCCTGAATTACTGTACTGAAATTACAGACATGTTAAAGGGACACTTAGTGCCGTAACCATCAACATCAGCACATCCTTAAAGTGGCAATCCATTCTACATATATTTAATTAAAAAAAATATGCAAACAGGATTAAAACAATAAAAAGTATTTGCAGCAAAATTAACAGGTTTTGTTGCTTCTCCAGTGAGTTATGTCCAAACCAAGAAGTATCTCAAGCTCCTCTTAATTCTAAATGGGGACCCAGCATATTCCATACCCTGCACCGCAGGGATAACTAAAATACATACTACTAAAGTCTGTGCTTCTATACTTGATTTTAAATAAATAAATTAAAAAAGGAAATAAACTGCTGCCTAAACAGATGGCTACTTACCACAGCAGTTACCAGATTACAGCCAGCTCCACTCACATGCTGGTGAATTACAGCTACCACGATTGTACATCCATGGTTGTTGCTGTTATAGGAGGTGGGGACAAGTAATTATACAAGCAAAAGAGTAGGCTAAGTTTCTCCAGTGTCCTTTGTCACTGATGAAACAAGCTTTCAGATGCAGTCATTTTTTGCAAATCGCTGCAGTTCCAAGCCGAACTGTACAAGGCGATGGAACATTTGCAAGAAACAAATTATATCACAGTGTCTGTTTAAAGGGGAACTCATTGCTCAGGATTTTTAACTTTTATTTAATTTGTCACATACCTATTTTAAATATGTATTTGTAAGGTTTTAAAAATAAAATTGGATGTACAAACCTACACCTATTTAGAGCAAAAAATGGGTCGCAAGAGTATTCTGAGAACGGACAGCAGCTGAAATAGCCTGCCCTTCGGTGGGTCCCCACTCAGGACTCAAGCTGGTTTTAGCTCATCTTGTGCCGTTACAGAAAGAACATATCTGAAGCATATCAGACTTGTCCCACCCATACGGGCAGTCCAGATCCAAAATGCCAGCAAGTTCTCTCTGCACAAGAGATACAGCAACCCCAGACGATCGTTTCAGCCTTGTTAGGCATCATCAGTGAGGCCCTTTAAACTTAAGGAGAGCAAAAAACAGGTCGCAAGAGTATTCTGAGCGGGGACCCACCGAAGGGCAGGCTATTTCAGCTGCTGTCCGTTCTCCATAAATTTAAAGGGTAATCCAGACGTGGACCCCTTGTTCACGGTGCCTAGAGAGATATCAGCTATGCCTCACTGATGATGCCTAACAAGGCTGAAACGATCGTCTGGGGTTGCTGTATCTCTCCTGCAGAGAGAACTTGCTGTCATTTTGGATGTGGACTGCCCGTATGGGTGGGACCAGTCTGATATGCTTCAGATATGTTCTCTCTGTAATGGCACAAGATGAGCTAAAACCAGCATGAGTTCTGAGCGGGGACCCACCGAAGGGCAGGCTATTTCAGCTGCTGTCCGTTCTCAAAATACTCTTGCGACCCGTTTTTTGCTCTCCATAAGTTTAAAGGGTAATCCAGACGTGGACCCCTTGCTCACGGTGCCTAGAGAGATATCAGCTATGCCTCACTGATGATGCCTAACAAGGCTGAAACGATCGTCTGGGGTTGCTGTATCTATATCATTAACAAAAAAATAAAAGTTTAACAGTTGTTCTAGGTGATTTTCAAGGTTACCGTCAGTCAATTATGTAATTTGGCGATTTGCCTTTAGTCTTGATTTTCCTCGCTTTTAACCATTATCGATTCTCATATTGTAGAGGCTCCTAGCTTACCTCGACACTTACTCCCAAATCTTGCAGTTATGAAGCAAATGCCTGCTGCTTACGATACTTTGCCATTTCTGAATCATTTATGTCATAGAAACATGACCTGATTTATTTCAAACATGTGTTATAATATAGTAAACATCCTGCATTAGGCAAATGTTCTCCTTAATACTTAACTGCATATTTCTCTGTCTGTAAACCTTTCATGGGATGATCTTTTGCCAGGGACATCCAATGCTGATGGGAATGAGCATAATTGATGAGCATGCAAAGTGAGTGAAGAGCCAACTCACATCTGAGTTCTTTCCTTTTCCAAAACAGGTTGGCATGGCAAATCACTCAATCAGTTTATTTTCATTTATAATCTTTATTGAGGCTTACTGCTTCTGGAAAAACTTAATTACACTTATTCATCAAGTCACTGTTTTTTTGTTTTTGTTTTTTAACACTGTACTGGAGTTTCTATATTCTATTAAAGCATCTGATCTTTGATTGAAACCAGGTACGTTGAATTTACAAGTCATTATGGGCAAGATGCTGCTATTATTTACAGCCTGTACAACATCCAGAACTTGTCCTAGGGCAAATTTATCATAATTCATGAATAATAACACATGGAAATTACTTTTTACATTTTATGGGGTGCTGCTTTAAATTAAGCATGTTACAGTTGTCCCTATTTGCCAGTATAAGTGCAGCAGCCAAGCCTGCAGCACAGGATCCTTATTAATGTGTGACATCGCAGTTTAATGAGAGCAGGAACAAATGTCAATGCAGACCATATGTTGTTTATTGGCTGGCTCAATTTAATTTAAACTCATACAAGCTGGTTGGGGAGAGCAAAAGATCTCCCGGACTTACCGAGCATCAAACACTACAAGGAGATAAGGAAGGAGTGCACACTGTTAGCCGTTAAAGGGACTCTCCAATGCCAGGAAAACAATCAGTTTTCCTGGCACTGCAGGTCCCCTCTCCCTCCCACCTCCCATCCCAGGTAGCTGAAGGGTTGAAAACCCCTTCAGTCACTTACCAAAGGCAGCAATGATGTCCCCCATCGCTGCTTCATCCTCCGCCACTCCTCCCCTTCATCACGTCAGCTGTCGGGGGAGGCTGATCACGCCACGTCAGCCAGCTGGGGAGACCTAATGCTGCGCACGCGCATTAGACCTCTCCATAGGAAAGCACTGAAAATGCTTTTCAATGCTTCTCTATGGGGATTTTAGCGATACTGGAGGTCCTCACACAGCATGAGGACGTCAGGCGACGCTATAGCACAGGAAACTTGTGCTATGGACCAGGAAGTGCCCTCTAGTGGCTGTGTAGTAGACAGCCACTAGGGGAGAACTTAACCCTGCAAGGTAATTATTGCAGTTTATGAAAACTGCAATAATTACAGTTGCAGGGTTAAGGGTAGTGGGAGTTGGCACCCAGACCACGCCAATGGGCAGAAGTGGTCTGGGTGCCTGGAGTGTCCCTTTAAGCCTTCAGTCTGTGCTTCCAAAATTAAAAGTGTCATACCCTGTGTGGACATCAGATTTACTTAGCTGAGCTCTACTCATACTACTGAGTAGTAAGACTACGCAGCTGGCGCGCTCAGCCGCTGAGTGCAGTCCTGCACAGCTCTGCTTTTACACTAAATAAAGACTGATGCAAAAGATGAGGCTGACGGACAGGACACAGGTAAGCGGTCAAATATTACTGAACCTGCTTGACGTATTACCGTAATATGATGCCAGGACAAACATGGCGCCTCAACTACAGTGGGCTGTAATGGATACGGTTATTGGAGTATCCTTTATAATTGCTAAAAATCCATGTTGCCAATTAGAATATACTTATTATGAATGTGTGTGTCTCTCTCTCTGTATATATATAGACAGACAGATAGATAGCTAGAGAGAGAGAGAGACACACACAAAGTTTCACAATACAAAACGCGAATCTTGAAAGTGAGCACAGCTAGTGGTAAATTATATTTGTGTGTTGCTAGGCCCACAAAATAATCTACGATGATATATGGGTTAAATATAATTTTCTTGCATGCTACTTTTAAAATTCCTGTAGTGTGTGCTTCCCAAAGGCTCTCTGGAAAGCAAAATTAATTAAAATACAACTATCTGATTTCCACATGCCTGGGAGTCTTAAAATATACAGTAAATAAAATTCAGGAATATTAAGTAGAAGCACTTTCATAGATTTATGTTTGAATCACACCGCAAAATTTTTAATTAATTCTTACCCTCCTCCGCCAGTAATGTAATTATATCCCCTTGCCCCTAATCCGTAACCATAACGTTCTCCCAGAAATATTGGTTCGTTTGGATCATAACAGCTAAGCAATTTCCGTAATCTTGAGAGGCTGCGGCAAAATGAAGAAAAAAAAAAGGGTAAAAGAAGAAATGGTTATACACCGCAACAAATACATAATTCTCTTCCACTATACATGTTGCATTACGAATATCTAATAACACATGCAATACATACAAATGTATTGATTGCGATTACATTGCTGAAAATTAATAAGACAACGTATGGGACTGGGTATTTTAACGCTTCACTGTGTATAAATCTAGCATAAATTGCTGTAGACTGTCAAACATTTTAAGCCGTTTGTTAAACACACAGAAGCTTAGAAAGCTTGTGTTTCCAAAACAACTCCAGAATGCCACGCAAAATCTGGAAAAGAATCCAACTGCATTTTCACTTTTTTTTCCCCTTACTTCCAAACCACATTTATCTAGAATTCCTTAGCAATGGTCCCTATTTTTATACTTGGCTTTCTAGGCCAGTCCAAAGGTTATCCCAACTGCAGCCATCTTGCCCATCTTATCAGTTAATCAACAGCTTGGAAATCCGACCACACAAACTATAACCAATACCCGACTTGTGTCTTTCCTATCTCCCCTCTATCTCATTGAGAGTTTCTTAACCCTACCCCTTGCTTTTTTTTGTCTGTTTCCTAATACCTATACCCCATGGATACTTTTTAGGCACTCTTCTTACCTTTTATCAATAAACTGCAATCTTTAAGTTTGGATTCAAATATTGTTGAATGGGTAAGGCAGTGGCTGAGTGACAGGCAACAGAGGGTTGTAGTTAATGGAATATATTCGAAGCTTGGACTTGTCACCAGTGGGATACCTCAGGGATCTATACTTGGACCCATTCTCTTTAATATTTTTATTAGTGATATTGCAGAAGGTCTTGATGGTAAGGTATGTCTTTTGCTGATGATACTAAGATATGTAACAGGGTTGATGTTCCAGGAGGGATAAGCCAAATGACAAATGATTTAGGTAAACTAGAAAAATGGTCAGAATTGTGGCAACTGACATTTAATGTGGATAAATGCAATATAATGCATCTTGGACGTAAAAACCCAAGGGCAGAGTACAGAATATTTGATAGAGTTCTAACCTCAACAATTGAGGAAAGGGATTTAGGGGTGATTATTTCTGATGACTTAAAGGTATGCAGACAATGTAATAGAGCAGCAGGAAATGCTAGCAGAATGCTTGGTTGTATAGGAGAGGTATTAGCAGTAGAAAGAGGGAAGTGCTCATGCCATTGTACAGACCTCACTTGGAGTATTGTACACAGTACTGGAGACCGTATCTTCAGAAGGATATTGATACCTTAGAGAGGGTTCAGAGAAGGGCTACTAAACTGGTTCATGGATTACGGGATAAAACTTACCAGGAAAGGTTAAAGGATCTTAACATGTATAGCTTGGAGGAAAGACGAGACAGGTGGGATATGATAGAAACATTTAAATATATAAAGGGAATCAACACAGTAAAGGAGGAGACTATATTTAATAGAAGAAAAACTACCACAACAAGAGGACATAGTCTTAAATTAGAGGGACAAAGGTTTAAAAATAATATCAGGAAGTATTACTTTACTGAGAGGGTAGTGGATGCATGGAATAGCCTTCCAGCTGAAGTGGTAGAGGTTAACACAGTAAAGGAGTTTAAGCATGCGTGGGATAGGCATAAGGTTATCCTAACTATAAGATAAGGCTAGGGACTAATGAAAGTATTTAGAAAATTGGGCAGACTAGATGGGCCGAATGGTTCTTATCTGCCGTCACATTCTATGTTTCTATGTTTCTTTTGTAATTTTCTTAAACCCCCTTACCCATTTTGTGCCTTTTAACCCCCTTGAATGCTGCTTGTATGTATCCCTCTTACATCATTCGCCCATGGCAGACTGCTTGCCCCCCTCCTCCCCAAAAGAACACCCGTTAAAAATAATATTAGGTTGTAATTAAATTAGTCAAGATGCACAGCACCGTGACCAATTATTTCAACACATGGAAAAAAAACAAAAGAGTCATTGGGAACCATACAATATAAAACCCTGATTTCAATGCTGGTAACCAAATGCTACAAATGTTTTAACAAACAAATTTGATGCCGCAGATGGGGTTTTCATTTACATCTGCCCAAAAATCAACTGATTTGCACTAATAGATATCAGGCATGTAATTATTATTATCATTATTTATATAGCGCCAACAAATATTGCAGCACTGTACAATTGGTGGACTGACAAACATGTCAATTTTAACCAGACGAGTTGGAAGTCCAGGAACAGAGGTGTTGAGGGTCCTGCTCAACAAGCTTACCTGCTTTTTTATTACGTTCTACAATGGAATTGCAGTGTATGTTTTATTAAAAGACAACTTTCACCTCAAAATGATTTGGTATAATAATAATTTAATCAAAATGTGATGTTTAATTCAAATACATACTGCATGTATACGGTCATTGTGTAAAACAAACTGTATAAAATATACACTGCATGTATACAGTTAGTGGATTTTCCTGCTGTAGTAAGCATCACATTGCTTACAGAGATCAGTAATTACTGTATTTACTTTATTTTTTTTCAATCTTGGATGTCGATTCGTTAAAAGGACAATTTAGGCACCCAGACCACACCTAGATAAGCAGAAATTTACACACAGAAAATGATACAGCTTAGACACTTCCTGGTTCCGGTCACGTGACTGCTGGGACCGCCTCTCTCTGATGTCACACGTGATGCGTTTCGCCCGCCTCCTGGGCTGCTTCTTCTTCAGAACCAGGAAGTGTTTAAGCTGTATCATTTTCTGTGTGTAAATTCCTGCTTATCTAGGTGTGATCTGGTTCTGAAGAAGAAGCCCAGGATTTTCTGTGTGTAAATTCCTGCTTATCTAGGTGTGGTCTGGTTCTGAAGAAGAAGCAGCAGCCCAGGAGGCGGGCGAAACTCGTCACGTGTGACATCAGAGAGGCAGTCCCAGCGGTCACGTGACCGGAACCAGGAAGTGTCTAAGCTGTATCATTTTCTGTGTGTAAATACCTGCTTATCTAGTTGTGGGTTTATTGCTGGCAAACCCACTACTTCAAGTAAGAGTTTCTAACCTTTTGTTTAGATAAATACTGTGTTTGATACTATTCAATTTGGGCTCCGGCCTCTCTATTTGTTTATACTGCCTAGATATTACATCTGATTCAGAAGAGTATCCTGTTTTGCTATACTGTGGGTTTATCCCTCTCCATTGGAGCAATTCAAACCCAGAGCCAGGGGTGATAGGGCTCTGGTCCATGTTAGTTGATCCCCAGATATACATTTAATCTTGCATACCCTGTATATACAGATAGTCTGCACTATATACTGTATATTTTTTCAGAGTACTCAGAGAAGATCCTGACTCCAGTGCAGTTGCTAGCGCACTCCAACTTTCTGGTATCTATTGCTAATTTGTGTCACTTGGGGGTAGTGCAGCACCACTGCAGATATTCTTAAGCGCTTTGACTCCATCAGGTTTTTCACCCAGACCACACCGGCTGACGTCGGCGGGGGAGGAGAGTGGGCGGAGCCTGACCCCCTACCAAGGGATATCAGCGCTGGATTCATGTAAGTGACTGAAGGGGTTTTAACCCCTTCAGCCATGCAGGAGAGGGGCGCCTCAGAAATCTATAGTGGCAGGAAAACGGCTTTGAATCCCTTTAATCAGGACACAGATTTAAAAAAAGATTTTTACATGTTTCTGGTTAGGCTGACAACACTCTTACTTTCTAAAGTTATAACACGGATTACCCAGCCCAATACATTCTGTGGATATATAAATCTTAACATTTATTTTGTTAATTAAAATATATATCTAATATTCCATAACATATACATAAAACAATGGTAAAAGCTTTTAAAGGAGCAGAGTGCACATCACTATAAAAAGGATGTGCTATAAGGTATTATTATGAACTAAAGGGGCTATGCCGTGCACTGCGGATGTAACTGTATTTAATATACAATATATTTTAGTTCCGAGGGTGAGGATAAAGATGCTTAGAAAAAATGATCAACTGACTACTACACTGACGAGATAAGTGACATTGCAATATGCATGATATAGAACAATCAGCTCAGGAATCGCCAGCTCCTGTCTAAATGAAAAGCTACTGAGAGCCCATATATAACATTTGAGCTAATACGCTGCAGAATGTAACCAAGTCAAAAAGAAGACAGGAAGCAGAGCCCCCAAAATAAATCTCTCTCTATCTAATAGCCATTAGCCCTATATATTAAGCTTCACTAGGCAATAAGAAGTCGTTACAAAAGACAATTTTAAAAATCCCTGACAGAACATCTGAGCTACAGCCCTATTACTGTGCCCATGTGGGTACTTACCTTAGAACTTCCATTACTAGGTAACCAAATTAATCCCTTTGCAAACGGACATAACCGAATTAAGCTGATACACTATTAAATAAAAGTGTGCAACACTGATATCATATAGAGCCGTGCTCCACATAATATTATCAAGCAGCTAAACCACTCACAAAGGAAAACCCACCATCACAACACAAACAATCTTGTTTCAGTCTGGAACCGAGAAAAATACCCCAACGCACATATCACCTATAGTTTGAAGGGGAGGAAGGTACCCTATAGACAACCTTTCTATATTGATGTGTACTTGGCTTCTTTGAAAGTTTTACCATGGTTGTATTTACGTGTAATTATAGAAATTCATATATATTTTAATTGACATAATAGATGTTAAGTTTTATACAAAACAAAAAAAGAGCCAATCTGACACTAGGGTAAACCACTCGGGAATGGAGTATAATCCCTGAATCTGAAAAGCTGTGAGAGTGTTTCACTGGGAGTGGAAGTTTTATATATCCATAGAATGTATTGGGTTGGTTATTAAGAGTGTTTCTTTGTTTGAACTTTGCATTTCATTATGGGTCAACCCCCACTGTACTTTCTCTACTGGACACACTTTCTCTAACCTAGTGTATTATTTAGTTACTCCTACTTTCTATTTCCATCAAATGCTTCAAACAACAAAGCACTACATAGCATCTCTCTCTCTCTCTCAAGAAAGGTTCGCTTCTGTACAGCAACAACTTTGGGGAGAAATCTTTTTCAAATAATTCCATGAGTCCTGAAGCAATATCATTGGATCTTCAAAGCCTTTTTCCTGGCACTATAGACTTATGAGGCGCCCTCTCCCTCATGCCTGAAGGGGTTAAAACCCCTTCAGTAACTTACCTGAATCCAGCACCGATGTCCCTCTGTGCTGGGTCAGGCTCTGCCCACGGGGAGACCTAATGTGCATGCGCTCCAACGGACTCGCTCGAATTAGGCTCTCCCCATAGGAAAGCATTATTGAAAGCTTTTCGATAGGGAAAAATCTGACGCTGGAGGTCCTCGTGCACGGCGTGAGGACGTCCAGCGTCACATAATGGACCAAAGGTCCGTTTCGATTCCGGATGTCCCTCTAGTGGCGGTCTGGTAGATAAACATTAGAGGAGTTAACCCTCAGCGGTAATATTACCACTGTAGGGTTAAGGGACATTGCAACCAGACCACTTCAATGAGCTGAAGTGGTCTGGGTGCCTACAGTGTCCCTTTAAAGAGACAACTCACATTATCTTTCTAACCAAAATTATCTATTCCAATATAAAAAATAAAAATAACCCTGACCCGTTTCAAAATGATTTCCTTGTTTTATTTAGAGTTTGTAACTATTTACATTCTTTGCATTTCAATACATATTCAAAACCACAGTAGATCTTCCATCCTGAATGTTAGAAATACTCTAAAATATGAATTTAAATCATACCCTTATATGCAGTCTGAAAATGTGCATGATTAACTTTAGTAACTTTACTCAGACCCCACTTTTGATCTAGCTTTAGCTAATATTATTCACTTAAAGGGACACTCCAGGCACCCAGACAACTTCTGCCCATTGGAGTGGTCTGGGTGCCAACTCCTATCACCCTTAACCCTGCAATTGTAATTATTGCAGTTTTTATAAACTGCAATAATTACCTTGCAGGGTTAGGTCCTTCTCTAGCGGCTGTCTATCAGACAGCCACTAGAGAGACTTCCGTTTTCATAAAACACGAAAAGTGTTCTAAACAACGCTGGATTGGATGTCCTCACGCTATGCATCAGGACCTCCAGCGTCGCCGGAATCACCATTGAATAATGCTTTCCTATGGGGAGGTCTAATGCGAGCGCACAGCTATTGCAGCGCATGTGCATTAAGAAGAAAAACTACCACAACAAGAGAACAGAGTCTTAAATTAGAGGGACAAAGGTTTAAAAATAATATCAGAAAGTATTACTTTACTGAGAGGGTAGTGGATGCATGGAATAGCCAGCTGAAGTGGTAGAGGTTAACACAGTAAAGGAGTTTAAGCATGCGTGGGATAGGCATAAGGCTATCCTAACTATAAGATAAGACTAGGGACTAATGAAAGTATTTAGAAAATTAGGCAGACTTGATGGGCCAAATGGTTCTTATCAGCCGTCACATTCTATGTTTCTATGTCTCCCCCGATGAGCATTGACGGAGCCTGACCCAGCACCGAGGGACATTAACCTCTTCAGCAACATAGGATGGGTGGTGGGAGGGAGAGGGGCACTGAAGGATTCTCTAGTGCCAAGAAAACTGATTTGTTTTCCTGGCACTGGAGAGTCCCTTTAATTCAACTTTTAGCTAAAACAGCAGTTCGGCTACTTAAACCAAAGTACTGTGTAAAATATGAACCACTTCCATTCTGTCATCTTTGACTGTCACTACCTAAAGAAACAAAATAATCAGCATTTCTTTGACAATACGTAGCTAAAAGAAAACATCTTAAACACGAAAGAACATTCACGCACCTGATCAGGGTGTCATCATCCAAAATAACCAGCCAATTTGTTTTTGACGTGTTAGACTTTAAAAATCTCTCTAGGATAGCAAATGTTTTTCCGCAGTGGCCTAAAATAACAATGGAAACACTGTTACAATTCAGACTATGTAAATTACCAAAATGGTATTAATAAATGTAACATACCTATATATGCATAAATACATAAACACCAATTAAAAATATAATTCAGTTGCTTAACAATGCAAATGTAATCACATATAGTTCTTTATAAGTAAGTTAGTTATCGAAAAAAAATATGACACTGTAGGCACTATAACCACATAATCTCATTGAAATTCTTGCAGTGGCTGGAGTAACCTGACACAGTCCCTCCAGTCAGTGTTAAACCATTTTCAAGTAGTTTTATACTGAATGAAAGTTTCTGGCCACCCAGCCCCCAATGGAGGTATGGCTAAAAACAGAGATAGCTATTCAGATTTATATCTGCAATGGGCACTGATAGGCTTAAAGTTTACAGATGACACGGTCGGTAAGTCACAGCCCCCCCATTGCTTTTTAGTCTAATGCTTTCTTATTAGCCCAAGCAGGACAGAGGGCATGAGCCGCTGGGGACTCTCATCTACTATTAAAACGTGTTTATTGCTGATTGAAAGAATCAGAGAACTCCAAACACTATAACTATTTCAATGGAATGAAGCAGTTATGTCTATCCTTTAATTTTAGTCTTAGGATGGACAAATACTCTGCAACAACAAAAACATTAAACAATAAAAAAAAAAAAATAATAATAATATATCTATATTATATACATACACACACACACACAATTCTGCAAGTACCTAGAGTCACAAATCACTTCCTCTTCATCTACAGCTGAAAGAGTACATAGTGTTCCTTACAGCTCTTTAAATATACTATGGTATTAGGCATACAATGCTGTATTTCAAACACTATATTTTCTCTCTGCAGCACCCGCCCCTTCAGTGGATAAGGGATTAAGTAACCCTTTACTTAATTACCTGATTCTAGAGCTAATATCCCTCAGTGCTAATGCTTTTCTATGGGGCAAATGAAGACAGTGGGCATGTGGGCACTTCTTGCAAAGTGTGAGGATGTCCAGCAACGTTTCATGGAGTGAAATTCTGTGTAAATGCAGAAAACGTCTCTAGTGGCTGTTTGGTAGACAGTCACTAGAGGCAGTCTTAACCCTGCAAGACAAACATTGCAGTTTTAGAGAAATTGCAATGTTTTACATTGCAGGGTTAAGGAAATAGAGACACTGCACTGAGATGACTTCAATGAGATGAAGTGGTCTGGGTGCCTACAGTGTCCCTTTAATCCCTCGGTCACTACTCAAATATGGTCTCCATTCTATTTTGGTTGGTCTCCCTGGGATGGAACAGACATATGTTCATCAAGCCCCAAGCATTTTCCTGTAATTTTTTTTTTTAACAATAGCTGCACTGCCTTACCTAAACCAGTTGTCTAGGTGCTATAAAAACTTCATGCAAAGGTAGTGATGGTGCTATTAGCCTGTGGCAGCAGTCCGATTGTTCTTGGTCAAATTGCTTTAAAACTGTTTGACTTAAACGAGGGGTCCTAAAAGCAGGGGTATCTGCATCTTAGTCTCCCGTTCGTATATTGCCAAGCCATTTCTGCATTAGCAATATCAATCGAGTCTATATTGGCATGGCATGAACTGGATCAGGAAATAAAGCAGCAGGCTTATAGAAAATAGAAGCAATTGATATTGTTGAAGGGAAATTCCAGTGCCAGGAAAACAATCAGTTTTCCTTGCACTGCAGGTCCCCTCTCCCTCCCACCCCCCAATCCCCGGTTGCTGAAGGGGTAAAAACCCCTTCAGTCACTTACCAGAGGCAAGCTTCTCCCTCCGCGCCGCTCCTCCTTCTGACTGCGTCAGCCGGTGGGCGAGACTGATCCCACCCACCGGCCGGGGATACCTAATGCGCATGTGCTCCTATGGGGAAATGAGCGACGCTGGAGGTCCTCACAAAGCGTGAGGACGTCCAGCAACGCTCTAGCACAGGTTTCCTGGAAGTGCCCTTGTAGACAGCCACTAGAGGTGGAGTTAACCCTGCAAGGTAATTATTGCAGTTTATAAAAAACTGCAATAATTACACTTGCAGGGTTAAGAGTAGTGGGAGTTGGCACCCAGACCACTCCAATGGGCAGAAGTGGTCTGGGTGCCTGGAGTGTCCCTTTAAAGCGGAAAGTGGAACTTCCGAATTACCAGTATCAACTAGGAGGCTGCATGACTGAGCACTCTCAATTTTGGCGAAAGACTCAAAGTATAGCCTGAGGGCACTATAACCACTACATTAGCATTAATGAAAGAAAGGCACCTTTCAATACTGAGAAGAGTTTAATTAATGTGCTTTACAGAATATATTATATAATCATAGAAAATGGGTCAGTGAGTTCACTGAGCTTATTTTACAAGTGAAAAATGATTGCCAGGTTAATGCCAAGTATATAATTTAGATCTGTCAAAAATGTTTAGAACCACTGATTTCAGGTTATCTAAGGAAATAACTGAACTTCTAAATGGTTGGAAGCATTAATTAGTTTCCAGAAAAGCTTAACTAAAGAGCTTTTTCTCTGCGCAAAGTCAAACCACATGAACCTACTGAACTGAATAATTGAAGGATTAGACATATCTCTTTCCTATAGGTTTTCCTCCACTATTATCAGGGCATGCTGTATTCTTCCCTGCAATAAATAATAGATATACATGTCATAGAGACTATGAGATGTAATTATATTATGTCTGAGTAGATGGATTGGTGAAAGGGAAGTAAAATTAGAATAAGTAATTTGGGAACTGAAAATCCAACAAAGTTAACTACTTAATTAAAAAAAAAAAAAAAAAACACTATGCAAAACCTGTTACAAGATCCTAATATAACTAAATAATGTAGAGCAGTTATACCAAAATAGATCTGTAGATTTGCAAAACTGTCCTTTACTGAGCTGTAGCTTGTGACAAACTGACATCACATCCTCAAAATACACTACATAAATCAGACATACATCTCTAATGGGAACGCGGCCAATCCTCATACTTCACATGCCCAATAAACAAAGATCTCTTATTACAATGGCTTAGATTAATGGAAGACTAAATAGGAGAGAAGAAAGAGAAAGCAGGGACAAATAAAGGAAACACATGCTAACAGACAGTTTTGACACTGTTTAGAAAAAATCTGCTTAATTTTTTTCCTGGACCGGTTAATCCCCTTTTGGCACCATATTAACTTAACTGGACTAAAGTTGTTAAACCATTAATGGAAGGTTTAAGCCCTAAGTCTTCAATTCAAGACCTGAATCCTCTGCTTCTTCACTTACGGTCCATGTCCAAGGCATCAATCAGGAATCCGTGGACTGGGTGCCGCAGATAGGATGAGGGCGTCAGCCCTTCAGGTAAGCCAGCAATCGGCTTAATTTTGTTCTTGGACCTGTCAATCCCCTCTCTGCACCATAACAACATAATTCCAATAAAGTTGGTATGGTGTCTGAAGTGGCCCTTTAGGTTCGTCTGCACAAGGCCGTAACGTCAAGTGAGTTTTCTGCAGATCAAGTAAAATCCCCATATAACTTAAATTTTAGGTCTTTATATCTTGCTGTAAAATAACCCAAACAAGGTTATTTCAAGCACCATGACCATTACAGTGATTTGAAGCATGCGTTTCTCATCCCCAATGCTTCTCTAAGATGTCGTGGGAGACAGATTAAACAACTGCAGGAACTGGATCTCGGTGTTGGAATAAAAGGTAATACATTTTTTTTAAGCATTTTTTTTAAATAAGATTTAGCAATGGCCTTAATAATATGTTTTATACATGGTTGAGTCTAGTTAGCTTTAGTAATTTACTACACACCGCATCTGTGTATAGTAATTTTAGAATTGCTGTTCAATTAAATACATAATACCCCATTTTTTAAAAGCAGTGCATTAGGAGAGTAACAGAGACCACAGGAACGACATTAAAAACTTAGTTTTTACTTAATAAGCCATGCACCGCTGTGATTTAAAAAGTAAATAGCAAAATTGCAAATTCATGATGTTTACTTTGGCCTCAGTTTTACAAATTCTGTTCTTAGCTAATCCCTATTCAAGCTGTAGGGAATAAACCTTTTCAAATTAATGGTTTTAGATGCACTTGTTGGGTGAATGATGGTAGCGGATACCCAAACATTTACATTTGTTTTAAAAAGCAAACAATACTTTGTTCAATTAATATCTAAAATAGATTATCCTCATTTATAGTGATGCAAGCATATATTTTCCAGTGCTTTATAATTTAGAAGGCTTCAATACAATGGTGGCCGTGCAATAAATCAAATATATGCTATATGAAACGTTGTCATATAAATTAATTTCAAAGCTATATTTCCTGTATTACTTCATACAACACGAATCATATCACTAGTGATCACAAATAGAGGCTGTGTTCCTTTTAAGAACTGCATTGACAGCCTATTTATGTCAAATCCAAGTAACTATCAGCCTAGTCATCAATCAATAAGTCTTTAATTTGGTAAACGTAAATAATTAATCTTTACTTGTATATCAGTAATCAGATTTCTGTAAATTGTTATTTATGTCAGCCACGATATGGATATACTAGAAATCATAATATACATCAGCCATTCTTAACATTTTCTTGATGGGACTTATACAACACACAATACATTCAGTGCAGACCAATTCCTTAATTTTAAAATTGCTTTTTATGACCCTTTCTCCAACTGCCACACAGTATATACTAAAATGAGCTAGATGAATCACATTCATTAAATTTCTCCCCCTATCAAACAGAATTCCCTTTTTAGCTGGCATTCAAGTACTGTTATAAGAAATAATACCTTGTGGCCTAGAGAATATGAAGTGCCTTTTCCAACCAGTGCGTGTCACAGTAAAATTGTTTGGGGGAAAAGATTTTGTCCCTGTCTCATCGGTTTAGAAACATTTTAAAATAAAGGCAATCCACAAAATATAGAAAATGTATTTGTAAAGATTTAAAGTGTAGACCATGCCCCTGCAGTCTCACTGCTAAATTATCTACCATTAATGTGCACAGCTTCCTCTAAAGTGAGAGCTAATGTTTACAATTATTTTATTACACAGTCTGTTTAATTTAGAATTTCCTATCTCCAGACTTTTAATAGCTTGGTAGACCCTGCAGGAGACTCATGTGTGAATAAAGTTCAATTTACAGAGCAAGAGACAAAAACATCTAAAGTAAGTTACATATGATTGAAAATGAAACCGTTTTGGAACGACAAACGCTTCGTTTTAGAATGTTAGTTGTAGTCTTAAAGACATTTAAACAATATAATTTTAATCAGTAAATTTACCTCTTTCCACATTGGGTATTCCTAAATCTGTAGTAGGGATTGTATTGTCTTCTTGATCACTATAATATTCAAAATGAACTGCATCTCTCTCCCAGGTTTTCTTTACAACAGGTACTGCAAAAAATAATTTTACAAAAATAAAAATCACAAAAAATATAAAAAAATATATTATTAGTACAAAAAATAACTGATGCCTATACCTCTTGAAGTAAAATGTTACTAATAATTAACAAGGAACTACGTGCAAGGTAAACCTATAATTTTATTGAATCATAAGCTAGCATAAATTAAAATATATACTCACTAACAAAGCTTAAAAGACCCTAACCAGCCCTTCAACATACTTGCCACTGGAAGCCAGAGCATACTCACTAGGGGCAAATTTCCAATAGTCAGGGTTGTATTTTCACTTGCCAATGGCTAATGGTAATTTTGAGTAACTGGGAAACCTGCTTCTGTCTCCATCTAGGTTGGGGCCACAGTGGATGCATGCATTTGTGTTGACCTCAAATGTTTAGAGCAACATCCTAAAACATGTGGCGAATTGAAAAATGGGTCACTGAGCTAAGTTAGACCTCAATTATGTAATATTTTTAGATAAACTTAAAATGATTTAGCATTATAAATATTTAATCAAATATTTTTTTAAAAATATATATTTTTATTATAGGATATATGTTTTAATATTTTAACATTGTCAGAGTATTTATATCGGCAGACATTTTGTGCTATGATAGAAACTAAAAGTGTATATTCTGAGTCACTCTGAACAGACCAGACTCCATTTTGTTATTTCAAGTTAACAGAAAGACACTATATTTCTATCTGTAAGCTAACCACTTTCCCAGAGCTGAGGAATGCATAGTATATACAAACAAGTGATAAGGAAGGGGGTTGGACAGACTGTCTAATGCTAAGAAGAATATAATCAAATCTAAACCCAGACAATTGTGACAGAGAAGATTAAATAATAAAATTTAACTGTCTATATATATATATAAGGTACCATTGTATGGAAAAGGGTAAACTTAGTTCATGATCTGTCATATCAGAAATTATGGCAGGAATTGCAGACGCTAAGTCTGGACAAAATTTAAGAAACCCTTTGAAATTTTAAATTATGGCGCTATAAAGATAACGCAAAATGACGTCAAAATAGCCACCAGGAAAAGTTAACTCTTTCCTGGATAGGTATGTTTAGTGGGACAAGACTGCCCTCTACAGACCAAATAACTAATTTGCGATCTGGAAGATAACCACACCTCTAGTGCTTCTATTGGGTTATCAACTGATGACGTACAGAGAGTCTGGCCCTTTAAAAGTTAAGACAAAGGGAAGATAGAGAATACGAGAGAGGAGGCAGATGCAAGATATGCAAAGGAGAGGAGAGAGGAATTGGAAGTTTGGGGACTCCAACTCGGACAACATCTGAGACTAACACTCTACTCCTAAAACTCTAACACTTAGAATTTACTGACTTTCACCAACACCTCCATGCAGAGAGACTACCAATCGGATGAAATATCTACTCAACTGGTAATTATACTGGTTTCATTTAATTAAATTAAATTAATTAAAATGTATTAATAGCATTATATATGACTGGATAAAGCACGGTCAGATTTCCATATTAAGAAATCTTAGTTAACTAAGAATATATAGTTATAAACATTCCATTCTGCAGGTGGAATTAAGAATAATTATATATTGATGTGATATTATCACGTGTTAGCATACCGCTGTTTTTATCCAGGTGTATTGATTTGCTCTAAATTAAGATAGATATCTTTTAGACAAATTAAAAATCTGCTTATATAATGTTAGATTCTCTTATTGGATGGTTTAAGAAAATGAATTTAAACTGGTTTAAATGTTATTTTATTTAAAAATTACATAAGAATAGATCTTAACTACCTAGGAGATCTAGCCAGCATTGAAAGGGTTATTCTAACTGTCTGCTAAACTTTACGACCTTACGCTGCACTCTGAGGAATTCTGTTCTCTGTGTGAAAAGTTTCACTTTCAATCTGTGTAAGGATACCTCATAAATCGTCAGAATTCTTGACAGAAAATGCTAGTTAGCCATTGAAACGTAATACCCATTCCTTTGTATTGCATACCATTTCATACTGGATATTCATTGATTATTGTCATGCATGTTACATAATATTATTTGTTAATTATTGGTTATCATAAATAAAATCTATTTTTATACATTGTGATATTATTTATATGAAATACTTTTCACTTAACACAATAAACGTTCTTTGGGATCTGAGAATTGAATTAGTGGGCAATTCTCACTGTTACTATTATTATCCCATAAATATTCCCACATATTGGAGGCACGGTGCTGAGATCGTTTAAGTTGAAATTATATTTCATATATAATAATAATATTGGTGTAATTCATGCAATTTAATCTTAATATAGAAAAGAGTTTTGTATTGAGATTAATCAATAAAATAAAATTAAAAATGGCCAGTGGCAGTGATAAATCTGTAACAGATAATACTGAAATAATTGAAGACCTAAGAAAACATGCTCTAGTTCATATTCATAAACATATGAAAAATGATGCAACCTATGAGGTTTGGTTGAAAAGCATAGAATGGGAAGCTAAACACACCATTCTAACTGATGAACACATCATCATATATCTTAAAGAAATTGCTGAACAAAAGAACATAGAAAGGAAAATGGCGTACATAATACACTCTTGGCCTTTCTTTATGACAGCACTTCTTAAGGTGTGTGATGAAAACAAGTCACTGAATGCCAAATTGGACACGTACAGTGACGATCTGGGCATTCAAAATGGGAAATACCAAGATTTACTTGCTGAGCATAAAACTCGTCAGGCTGATCATGAAAAAGAAATGAAAGCTTTGATGGATAAATATGCACAGGAAATAAATCAGCTTAAAATGCAATTGGATGAGTATGAAAAGGAGAGTCAGAAATTAGACAGTGAGGTTGGTAGTCATCATTCTGTGCCAAAAAGTTGCACAAAAATGCAAGAAAAGACTATTTGTAAATCCCCTCCTTATTATGATTTTCCCACACCAAACCAGGTTTTCATAAAACAGTCTGTAAGTAAAGGTGTGAGTAATTCTAAAAAATCACCTGTGGAACAAGATTCCCCATCTCATGACATTACCAAGCCACCTTGGCAATCTTGGGCAGAACAGTTTGAAAAAGCTGTCTTGGCCAAACTTGAGAGGGAGAGTCCAATTCAAGATGATAGGAATGAAAACAGACATGGTTCTGTACACTGGCAGAATTCTGATGCTGATCAGAATTGTGACAGTGAACAAGAAGCTCAGAGTGATGGGAGTGAAAGTGATTGCACTATCCACTCTGAAGGCCATGTAACTGATATGCCATCTGCACTGTTGTACGGGTCTAATTCCTCTTCAGCAGACAGATCGCATAGACGTATACCCAAACACAGAAACAGAGGTCGTAAATCAACGACGCCTGTTTATGAAACACCAAAGGTCATCAAATTCCTTAGAGAGACTGTCCCACAATTTTCTAGAGGTTCAGGAAACATATCTGAACATCTGGAAAATTATGATAGAGCAATGAATTCATTGGGTATGTATGATGACATTCATAAGAAATGGTTCATTACATGGACCTTTGATTCAATGTGCCGTGTTTATCTAGAAAGTCTTCAAGCTATACAGTTAATGTCCTGGTCCAAGATGAAATATGAAATAATCATGGAATATGGTAAGTATAAAACTATTGCCTCTGCAAAGAGGGCGCTTTATAACTTAAAGTGCCGTCCAGATCAAAGCCCCAGAGAATTTTTAATAATTCTTAAAAATGCATACTCCGTGGCCCAAAGAAAACCCAGGTATGAAAGCACAGACTTCAAAGATCTGTATTTTCATGCCATGCCAGTAAACATACATATGAATCTCGCAAGAGATTACGATTGTAAGTTACCATTAGAATGGCTAGTCAGTCAGTGTATGAAGTTGTACACTATACACCATGCACATGACGAAAATCAGCCAAAGGTTAAGAAACCTGGTGATAAAATGGTGTCAGAGACTAAAATTCAGTTAGGTGTAGAAACCCAACAGAAAAAGAGGACCTATTCCGAGGTTTTGAAATCTCCAAAACCTCAGAAACAGGAAAATGCTAGAAGCAATTCTGCAAATTCCTCCAATAACTCTGAAAGATCCAAAGCCAATGGGAATAAACGCCCCTGGGCTAATAAGAACCAAGGCAATTCCCAATGGAGAAGGAATCCTCAGGGAAATAGGAGATATGGAAAAAGAAACAACCAATCTGCTTCCAATAACTCCCAACAGTCTCAGCCATCCCAGCCAAATTCTAATGGGCAAAGACAAAACGGCAATGGGGGAAATAATTTGCGTCGTCAGGTTGGTCAATTGACAGACCAGATGGGCAAATTAATGGAGGGAATGACAAAGATTAACCAAGTCTTTGCCACAAATCCTTTTTTAGGGATAGCTCCAATTGCAGAACTACCTGTGCAACCGCAGCAACAACAACAGGTGCCGCAGCAATAATAGCCACTGTGACTAAACAGGCTAGGTTATCAGTAGATGTAATGCCTAACCCTGTTTCCTTTCCAAGTACTAACAGTCAAACAAACAATAGCTGTGTTAGGAAACCTATTGCCTATCCCGTCACTTCACTTCCGGGTGAAGGAGGCGCAACGTGTTCCTCTGTTTTTTCATTTCAGCCAAAGGCTAAAGTAGCCCCAGCAGCCACTAGTTTCCAGGATCCAGACCTGAAAGGGTTAACTGATGAGATGCCGACCACTAGTTCCCACTTGATAGTTCAAGTTATTCCTAAAAAGGATGGGCCTGTGGGTAAGACTGAGCATTCCTCAGTACAGGTAGAAACTACTGCTGTGACCGGTAATGTATGGAAAACAAGTAATATGTTGACACATTCTAAATTCTTATGTGAATTAGAAAAACATGAAGGAAGGTACTACATGTCTGTAGAAATACAGGATTCGCTACCCCAGCCTTTTAAAGGGTTAATAGATACTGGTTCACAAGCCACTATCTTATCCAATACCTACTTCCAGCAGGTAATGGACTTAGCAACGGATAAGCCGAAGCTAAGAGATTTCCCCAATGCTCTGTTGAGTGTAGGAGGAAATGCCCTTCATGTTATTGGCAATACCTGGTTAAAGTTTAAAATAGGTAACAAAACCTTTAGACACCCGGTGATAGTGGTAGATCTCCCCTATGACCGACTGATTCTGGGTATAGACATACTCAGAAGACTTAACACAATTATTGACTGTGTGAATGGAATTGTATGGTCACAAGCTAAGGTTCCCATAACCTATGAGAAATCACATGTACAATCTGATCGTAACTGCCATGTGATAGAAGAAAGACCTGACTCAATTGAGGTACATTTTAGAAATAGTCAGTCACCTGACGTGACTATCCTGCAGGTGAATGATGCAATCGCGCCTGTAGATGAGCATTCCATAAGAATTGCTCCAGAGAGGATCCAGAATGTCTCTCTGGAAGGTGATGTTTTAACCATTTCTCTCTACAGGGACTATGTTGAATCTGTAGATCTGGCAGGTCATGCTCAATTCCTTGCCAGAATTGAAAGGGTTAATAACAATTTATTCTTTCCTATGCAAATACATGACTTAGGAAGAAGTAGGAATGCAAAGCTGGACTTACAGAGTGAGAACAGCTATATTAGCAGAAGTCTGTTAAAGCAGATCGCTAATCCTAAAATGATCAGGTACGCTTCCCCACATGACAGGTGGATCCAGAATCTGGATGGCGAATCAGAGAGTCACAATGTGATAGCAAAATGTTTACTATCTATTTCCATCGGAAATAAGACAGTTAAACATTTATTCCTAGTGATAGACGAACCTCGCTATCAGGTTTACGTTGGCAATGATGTCATACATCGCTTTGCCATACACCTTGACCTGATTAATTCCAACTTGTGGACAAGGTTAAAAGGTAATCCTTGTGGATACCTACACGAGGAAAACGCCCTGAAATCAGGACAAATACTCCCATATGCGGTAAGTATCCAAGTTCCTGATGACATAACCATTCCACAGGGGACAAGTAATTTTCTTTTACCCCTACAGGTCAAGGAGGGTCAGAGATTGGAAAACTCTGATGCCCTAATCTGTTTATCCAACAGGATACAACAATTAGGGATGGTGGTAACACATACACCAATGGTAAGTATTGGTAAGAATCCCACCTATATCATGGTCAACAATGTTACACCCAATAGTGTTACTTTACCAAAAGGAACATTATTAGGTCTAGCATTGGATGCTGAGTACTATACATTTGGTTTCCAAAACCAAATTATAGGCCTCATCCCTGAAGAATACTTAACTGAGGACGAAATTGTCGATCAAATATTCCATTCCTCCCCAGAAGGATTATTCACTATCCTATCTGTATATCCCTTCAACGTTGAAGAAGGCTCGTGTAAAATCGAAGAAGCATCTATCACCTTCGATCATCCGCTCAATGAGCAGGAATCACAAGAGTATCACGACCAAAGAGAAAAGGTAAGTCAACACCGAACTGACCTAACTTCTAGGCTTGAAGAAGCTTATGAGATAGGCCAGCCTGAAATCTTTCCAGGATTTCAGGAAAGGCTAGAAGAGCAAATATCTTTAGCTGACGGTTGCTCCAACGATGCTGAGCGACAACAGCTAAAGGAAATCCTTTTGGAATTCCAAGATATTTTTGCCAAAGATTCCTACGACTGTGGGTTAACTAACCTCCACGTAGCCAGAATACAAACTGATCCAAATTTACCACCTGTATTTATCAAACAATATAGACTCCCATTAGCGTCATATGATGGTCTACAAGACATCATTCAGAATTTAAAGGAAAGGGGCATTATACGTCCAGTGCACAGTTCGTATAATAATCCGATCTTGGGGATTCTGAAACCTAATGGACAATGGCGTTTATGCGCTGACTTACGACAGCTAAATAAACGCGTCTATATGTCTGGTTGGCCAACGCCATACATAGACCAATGTTTGGTACAAATGCAGGGATCCAAAATATTCACTGCCATTGACTGTGCGCAGGGATATTGGACTGTACCAGTCCATAATGAAGACCAATACAAATTGGCCTTCACATTTGGAAAGCAGCAGTATACCTGGACCCGTATGCCTTTCGGTTACATAAACTCTGGTCATGAATTCGCTGTGTTCATGCATAAAGCTATGCCTGATGCACTCGAGAGAGGAACGTTATCATATGTCGACGATGTCTTGCTGAAAAGCACTTCCTTTGATAAGCATATCTTAGAGATTAGACATGTTCTCACTCAGTTAAGGGAGGCAGGGATTAAACTGTCTTTACAAAAGGCGCAATGGTGTCGCACCCATGTCAATTTCCTCGGACATGAGGTAACTTCTGAAGGATTAAATCCCCAGAGGAAGAAGGTTGAAGCCGTACTAAAGGCTAAGACACCTTCAAACATCAGGGAATTAAGATCGTTCCTTGGTATGACTAACTACTCCCGTAAGTTTATAGATAACTATGCAGAAATAACTAAACCACTCTTACACCTGCTTAAAAAGGAAACTACCTGGAACTGGGGGGAGCCTCAGGACCAAGCGGTAAGTGAACTGAGGAGGAAGCTCACTCAGGCACCCTGTTTAGCATACCCAGAGGGGGGTAAACCCTTCTATCTGGAGACAGGATATACCGATTTAAGCATCAGTGCTGTTCTGTATCAGAAGCAGGACAGTTTAAACAAAGTTATTGCATATGCTAGCAAGACTTTGTCACCTGTTGAAGTTAAATTCAACACGTGTGAGAAGGCGTTATTGTCGACTGTCTGGGCACTACAAAATTTTCGTAGCTATATCCAAGGTGAGAAAATAATTGTAGAAACAGCTCACCAACCTCTACAGTATCTGCAGAGTGAAAGAATTAGAGACGGTAATCTCTCTAACAGTCGGATTACTGCATGGACTCTATCCTTACAGGGATGGCCGTTAGAAGTCCGTTATAAACATAATAAGAGAAGCCCAGTTGCCCAAGGTTTAGCAGAATTGCATGACTGTACTGCCCCATCTCTGGATGATAATGACACCGGAGATGACTTCCTAGAAGAGCAATTGCTATCTCCTTATAAAGTTTATGACGAGGAATACTGTCGACCACTACCGTGGGTATACATTGATGGTTGTTCATATCACCACGTAGCTGGTGCTGAACGGAAGTTAGTTGCAGGTATCGGAATCGCCTGGACAGGTGATTATCCTAATGTATCTATAGGATACAATATTGGTCCCAAAAGCAGTCAGATAGCCGAACTCTGTGCAGTATATAAGACCATTCAAATGGCAATAGAATATGGTATCAAAGAATTTGTTATTATAACTGATTCCAACTATGTTCGCAACAGTTTCGTCGAATATCTGCCTAGCTGGAAACGTAACCAAATGCTGAAAAGCAATAACAAACCTGTTAAACATGGGAAATTGTTTTGTAAAATCGATGAACTGGTTAAGGAAAATGGTTTATCCATATATTGGAAGAAAACCAAAGGCCATTCTAAAATAGAAGGTATTGACAAGGATGGTAATGACTTAGCCCATTCACTGGCAAAACAAGCTGCCATCAATGGTGAAACCCTAAACATTGATGATCTTATGGGTTCAATTCATGTTGAAGCCATAACTAGACGACAGGCTAGAGATAATGCCGACTTAAACGTCGTGCAATGGAGTCAAGAAGCTCCTAATCAGGACCTGATTACCAGTCAAAAGAATGATCCCGTCATAGGCATATTCTATAAACATATAGAAGACCCTACTGCCAATCCCATCACAGATGAGGATTGCAAAGATAATGAAGATTTACGAATCTTGATGAGATATAAAGTCCAATTTAGTATCATGGATGGGTTACTGGTCAGAACTTCTAAACATGGTATACAACAATGGGTAGTCCCAACTGTATACAGAGGGTTAATGCTCCAACACGCACATGATGCACCTACATCTGGGCATCGTGGTGATAAGATCACATATGAGATATTGCGTGATTATGCATATTGGCCACACATGTTAAGGGATGTTAAGACATACTGTCAGGGATGCTTGATTTGTCCGCAATATCAACCCCATGGTCCAACCCATCGTGCACCACTTCAGAAGAGGGGGGTGTCATTACCCTGGTCTGATATTCAAATTGACTTTATAGGTCCTGTAACAAGATCTTCAAGAGGTAACAAATACATGTTAACCGTTACATGTATGTACACAAAGTGGATAGAATGTTTGCCTTGTAAAGAGAACACGAGTACCGTGTGCGCCACTTTGTTGATTAACCATGTCTTTTCCAGGTTCGGTCTGCCTCAAAGAATTGAGTCAGACAGAGGTAGTCATTTTACCAGCGAAGTAATGGCTAAGATGTGGAAAATTCTAGGTGTTAAACGAAAGCTACATATTGCATACCGCGCTGCGTCTAGCGGGGGGGTAGAGCGATATAACCAGTCTATCGTTAATATTCTAAAGAAATATGTTAAGGAGTCTGGTAAAGACTGGGACATTAAATTGCCCCTAGTTTTAATGGCGATTAGAGCTACACCTAGCACTGCTACCAAATTGTCACCTTTTGAATTGATGACAGGAAGAAAGATGGTTTTACCACAGCATTTACTATATCGTACTTCGGATCATAACTTGATCAATGCTGCCACTACGCATCAGTATATCGAAGATTTGCGCAAGCATTTACAGCATGCGTTTGCTTTTGCCCAAAAGAATCTAGAAAAAGCAGCGACAGGGGTTAAGACCTATTACGATCTAAAAACCACGAAAAAGGAATATGAGATAACAGATCAAGTCTATCTGTATAACTTTGCGCGAAATCAAGTAAAGGAAAATAAATTTTTACCTTCTTGGAAAGGGCCATATGTCATCATTGACAAAATTTCCCCAGTAGCGTACAAGATAAAAATTCCTAAGGATGGTGATTTTATTGAAAAGTGGGTTCACATTAACCAGTTGCGTGCTTGTCATCCTAAATCTCAATTAAGGATTATAGGTGTGGATTCAGACGCAGAAGGGTGAACGACTAACCTGGATGAATGCTTGATTCACGTGGTAAAGTATGATGTGAAATGTTGTGATGTGCCATGATCTCATGTACGTTCATGTCATTAACCATTTCCTTGCCATCCAATAACTACATTTTATAAGCAGGTTACTAGCTTGTTTAACTGCAATAGGCAAATTGCTGAAGAGTCAGTAATAAATGTAGTGAGGGATGAAGTTATAAAAATAGAATTAGGCAGAATACATATGTTGATGAATCGTAATAATGTGTTGTCCTAGGCCAAGTGATGTCACACTGTTATAAGTTTGTATGCTTAACAAACCTTGAATCATTAGTAGATAAGTCTGAAACGAGTTCCTGATCCGTGACTGTCGAAAGATGTCCAAGAAGGATGTGGCGTGTTTCTGGATCGTACTGCTCCTGTGCCAAGAGCTACGGACCGACCCGATCGCAGAGATGGGACCATCCTCCGGCATCCTGATTCAAGAGACACCAGGGTTCATCTTAACAGAGAAAAGGATCCTGACCAGACGTGTGTTCGTCAGCTTGGACCCCAAGATTTCCATCGAGAAGGCATACAACATTTCATCGATGCAGCTTCCTGAGTTACAGACTTGGTACCAGATGCACCTCGAAAGAGCACAGGACCGTGTGCGAAACATCTTGGAGCAAGCCCGAAAACCATTTGTATCCGGTTCTGTTCCGATGAGCAACCGACCCAAAAGGTTCCTCACCGCTATAATTGTTGCATTAGTTTGTGCCACTGTCGGTGCAGTTGTCGCAACAGGAATGTCTGCAGCCAACTCAATTACTGTCCAAAAGCTGGATATGGAAATCTATGCGCTAAAGCAACACATTAACGATATTCATCAGGTGATACAACAGCAAAGAACACTTCTCCAAGACGTGTTAACTATTGTGGAAGACACAGTTGTTACAACAAATTTGCATTCAGAGTTAATTGCCAAATCCACTGAGTTGCACCAAAGTCATGACTTATTTAAGCGTGAACTTCTATTTCTGCATGACCCAATATTGTTCCACACACTTGCTTTTCTTGACGAAGTGCAAACTGGAATGATCGAATTGGCAGGGGGACGCATACCTCTGTATTTTGTATCCAAGGATATTGTTCATGCGATGCTTGCCAATGTGGATGGAGAGACAATTGAGCCTATGCAATTAAATCTGGCCTTTGAGATGGGGAGCGCTATACCTCTCTTAATTGATCCGGAACGTATGGAGATTTGCTTTTTATTGGCCATACCATATGTAACTCCCAAAGACATTTTTCAAATGAAAACAATGTACTATGTAATAATGATATTATGGTTGATTGTACTAAGTGTAAAGTTCAAAACTCTTACAGGTACAAATATATACAAAAATTTTCATTCCACGCACGGGCCTATGTTAGAAATGATGTGATTGCACACTATGTCTGGTAACTTCTATAGTGATATTCATAAGCTAAATTAATTTTGACTATGAAATGCACTAAAGGGGGGTTATGTCAGAGTATTTATATCGGCAGACATTTTGTGCTATGATAGAAACTAAAAGTGTATATTCTGAGTCACTCTGAACAGATCAGACTCCATTTTGTTATTTCAAGTTAACAGAAAGACACTATATTTCTATCTGTAAGCTAACCACTTTCCCAGAGCTGAGGAATGCATAGTATATACAAACAAGTGATAAGGAAGGGGGTTGGACAGACTGTCTAATGCTAAGAAGAATATAATCAAATCTAAACCCAGACAATTGTGACAGAGAAGATTAAATAATAAAATTTAACTGTCTATATATATATATATAAGGTACCATTGTATGGAAAAGGGTAAACTTAGTTCATGATCTGTCATATCAGAAATTATGGCAGGAATTGCAGACGCTAAGTCTGGACAAAATTTCAGAAACCCTTTGAAATTTTTAATTATGGCGCTATAAAGATAACGCAAAATGACGTCAAAATAGCCACCAGGAAAAGTTAACTCTTTCCTGGATAGGTATGTTTAGTGGGACAAGACTGCCCTCTACAGACCAAATAACTAATTTGCGATCTGGAAGATAACCACACCTCTAGTGCTTCTATTGGGTTATCAACTGATGACGTACAGAGAGTCTGGCCCTTTAAAAGTTAAGACAAAGGGAAGATAGAGAATACGAGAGAGGAGGCAGATGCAAGATATGCAAAGGAGAGGAGAGAGGAATTGGAAGTTTGGGGACTCCAACTCGGACAACATCTGAGACTAACACTCTACTCCTAAAACTCTAACACTTAGAATTTACTGACTTTCACCAACACCTCCATGCAGAGAGACTAACAATCGGATGAAATATCTACTCAACTGGTAATTATACTGGTTTCATTTAATTAAATTAAATTAATTAAAATGTATTAATAGCATTATATATGACTGGATAAAGCACGGTCAGATTTCCATATTAAGAAATCTTAGTTAACTAAGAATATATAGTTATAAACATTCCATTCTGCAGGTGGAATTAAGAATAATTATATATTGATGTGATATTATCACGTGTTAGCATACCGCTGTTTTTATCCAGGTGTATTGATTTGCTCTAAATTAAGATAGATATCTTTTAGACAAATTAAAAATCTGCTTATATAATGTTAGATTCTCTTATTGGATGGTTTAAGAAAATGAATTTAAACTGGTTTAAATGTTATTTTATTTAAAAATTACATAAGAATAGATCTTAACTACCCAGGAGATCTAGCCAGCATTGAAAGGGTTATTCTAACTGTCTGCTAAACTTTACGACCTTACGCTGCACTCTGAGGAATTCTGTTCTCTGTGTGAAAAGTTTCACTTTCAATCTGTGTAAGGATACCTCATAAATCGTCAGAATTCTTGACAGAAAATGCTAGTTAGCCATTGAAACGTAATACCCATTCCTTTGTATTGCATACCATTTCATACTGGATATTCATTGATTATTGTCATGCATGTTACATAATATTATTTGTTAATTATTGGTTATCATAAATAAAATCAATTTTTATACATTGTGATATCAATTATATGAAATACATTCCACTTAACACGATAAACGTTCTTTGGGATCTGAGAATTGAATTAGTGGGCAATTCTCAACTGTTACTATCATTATCCCATAAATATCCCCACAACATGTTGGGGGAAAAAAATTATCTGAAAAGTTTATTAAAAAATATTAGATCATTTTGAGAATCATAAATTAAGTTATGGTGCCAAGAGGCCCTTGGTGCTTTCTTATGCAAAGATCTCAATATCCCCAGAGGCATCCTGCTTCTTCAATTCAGTTTGAGGAAGCACGGAGTGCTCAGGTTGGCTTAGAGCGGTCAGCTGACCCTCTAAGCCAATCAGTAGCTCCCCATTCATTCAAAGGCTACTTATGGTTTTTAATGAATGGGAAGCTACTGATTGGTTTAGAGCAGTGTTTCCCAACCCAGTCCTCAAGGCACACCTACCAGTCCAGGATTTAGGGATTACCCAGTTGTGTCTACGGTGTTTTTTTTCTTCTTTGTAAAAACACCTTAGACACAACTGGGTAATCCCTAAATCCTGGACTGGTAGGTGTGCCTTGAGGACTGGGTTGGGAAACACTGGTTTAGAGCATAGAGCATTGCTTTGTCAAACTGAAATGGAGAAACCAGATGCCGCTGGGGATGGGAGATACAGTGCTTGAAAGCAACCATTAGGGTTAAACTGTTTGTGGATGGTTTAACCACTTTGGTGAAGCACTAGGGATCTCTTGGCACCATAACAAATTCAGTTAACAACTGAAGTTGCTATGGAACTTCTACAGTTCTTGTAATAGCTTCACCTTAATGAGTTACTGTAGCAAATCAGTTGTGGCAGCTTAACACTATGTTACAAAACGTTCTAGAGCTATAATGCACTGATAGTACACACATTCAAGCAGTTAGTTTAAACATGCCAAAATCGACCCACATTCGGTGAGAAATAAAGGTAGGTTTGGAGCAATCAGCAGACCCATCCCATTATGACTAGATATACCCTTGAGACAAAAACTCTTAAGACGTGTATAAAATGACAACATTTGATCGAGATATTTGTTGGCACTGCTAATGAAATAGGTTTAATTTTTAGCTATATTCCCACTTTCCGTATTACCACGTGACTCGGGCTGCACAGCAGGATACCAGATACACAGATTTGTAACTTTAAAGGCTATACGACAATATACACAAATTTATTTCTAAAAAGTATTCAACATTTTACATGTGGTAGACAAGGAGACTTACTTCTGTCTTTGTGAAACTTATGGCAAGTTTTTATGGCAACAAATATATCTTCTTTCTTTACTGGATTACCCTGTGAACCAAAAATAATAAAATATGTGAATCGCAAAGTGAAAAAAGCAGGCAACACGAAGTTAAAGGAACATTCTATGTGATAAATCAACATTTCTTCACAGTCCACCGCATTCAATTTCAATAAATAAATAAAAACGTTAATTTGTTTTAGCTCTGAGACAGATTGTTTATAGCAGCCTGATTAGAACTCAAGAAAGCCAATCAGCATGATAACTTTTGACCAATTAAATGCTTCTCAGAGAAGCATTGCATTGACATTGCAATATGCAGATACTGTCGTGATCCTCCAAATACAATGAGAAGCATTGCGCTCACCCAGTATTCAGCATCAGCATACTTTCAATGCAGAGACTGAACATAAAAGAAATTCAATTACTGAAACTATTTTACCCTGAAGTCCCTAGTGGTTACCTGAATGGCAGTCACTTCAGTCATGTGGATTGCAAGTAGAACACGGTGAAGTTTATAAGAAACTGTACTTTTTTTTTTTTTTTTAATGATGGGTTTAAAGGACAGCAACTATACACCAAAATCCCTTCGTCAAGATGAAGTGATTTTGGTGCTTAGACGGTCTCATTAAATAAAAGTGGGAAGATTGTATATAATTCTGAAGTTCTGTGACATAATTTAATATTAAATCTAATGGGAAACTGTAGCGGAGAGGCAGTATAATCCACAATATCTCCGCTGGGTAACAGGAACAGCATAAAATAATCCAGGGGAATAAGCACAGCATACAATAATCCCGGTAGCGTTGTAATAATCCTTCCTTCCCAAGAACTAGACGACACATAGGCTGGGAGTCAACTGAGGTTTTATTCACAGGTCACCGTATTTATGGGATTCCCCATGCAAGGGGTTTCCCTACTGACATTCCAGGGGTGGTACAGTAGGGGACTACATGGGGAACTGACCAACACATACATTTCTCCCATCAAGCACTGCTGGACGAGAGGGATACTCCCACTGGAATATATAGTTCATGGGATTATCCCTCCGTGCAGCAGAATTTACATTCTACATTAAAATACATAACTTTAATAATATTCACTTGTTTTACACGAATGGACGTTCGGTAGATAGCTGGAGGCTGAGCGCATAGTTCATGGGAATACAGCTCAGCTCCCAGTCTAATTAACCGAACGCCGCATGAAATACACATTATTTCCAACATACTGTTAAAATAGCGATTGATATTAGGGGAACAAACTACCGAACGGCCGGGGCTCCCGAACGGCCTGGAAGTCCGTCCGTTTTTAGTTCCAGGCACTCGACGGCAAAACCCCGCTGGGCTAACAAAGGAACCAAGATGGCCGACCGCCGCGTGGTCGGTAGCCGAACGACGGCCACCTAGGGAAGTCTTTAACTACCGATAGCAACAATGTTGCAATCGGTTAATGGGCGCCACACGACCTCCTGTGTGTGGTCGACCATTCGGTAGTTCATTCGTTTCACGAACAGTGTTTAAACTCACTGTTCGTGAAACTGCATAGGCAATGCTGGGTTTTACGCATTACAAGCATACGAACGCTCTCGTTCACATGAACGCCACATACCACATTACACTTGGTTCTTACAGCAAGCAAACCCCATGATATCCACACATGCAATAGTCTTAAGTGGCTAGGTTTGCAACAGAAACACCAAAACAGGTTACAGAGTGATAAAATGTAACAATATATATTTTAACAGAATTTTCCTGTAACTGTTTAATTCGTGTTTATGAAACATTTTAATGTAATCATTTTTTTAAAACATGTTTTGTATTGCAGGGGGAAAAGATTGATTGCATATGAAAAAGCAATTTCAGAAAATAAAATAGGAGCAATTTAAATTAATTCTTAGAATTTAATTTACCTTTTCCCAAGTTAGTGAGATTGACGAAATAAATCACAGTTTCCCTCAAATAAAACAAAATTGTCTTTATTACACACAGAGAAACACCGTAAAATATACGAACTGGAATACTAAAATCTAATTATATAAATCAGATACGAAACCAATGAACATGTTCTTTTTTTATATACATGTACATGTTCAGAGAAATACAGGAATACACTCATTTGTCTTTGAATTAAGCTGGAATGTACTTTAAATTGTGCAGAATAACATTTTAACATGTTAATCCAATTCAATTTTTGACCCAGGCACACTGGGATCTAAATGGTGATGATATATTGTATTTGACAATGTAATGGGAGTGGTCACCTACCAGGAATTTTATTATTATTATTTCTTATCCATTTATCTCATATACGTGTGAGTTCTGAAATACAAAATGATATCTAGATAAAACCGCCTCTTTATCCTGTAGCTGGCTGCCTCCATCTAAGCTCTCTGTCAATCATTGTAATAAGCTTTATCATTTGCACCTGGTCAGCCAGTATAGAGAAAGCACACAGAGAAGAGGACACAATATAAATAAATACAAAAAAAGAAATTATCTTCCTCATCTGCACTGTTTGCCTTCGCTGAGCTGGATTACGATGTCCTTTGTTAAATCTTCACACACACACAAAAAAATAAAGGAACATTACGTTATAGGTGGTTTTCGACATTTTATTCAATGGTATAAAAATCCACAGAAGCAACAGTTCCGCTTTCACCTTAATATGAATCTCATCCAAAGTTGTGTGAGTGCATTCATACGTCTCCAAGATAATACGTGTTTATTGTTAGCAGTTCTTTTAAACTTCTCAGGTAGAGTCCCAGAGGAGCCTATTCATTTCTATACAGATAATAGCACATCTATCTATATCACATCACCAAAGGAACGGTCAGCACTCCTGGGTCTTTAACAAATAAAGCTTAACTTTTAAAACCAAAACAATGAGTGAGCGCTAAATAACACAGGTTAGCATACTCATCTCTTTACCCATATTGATAACGCCGATTGGCGAAACGCGTCTATGGTTTTTATATTGTGTAATTTTAAATATTAAAGTATATTTGGTAATCTTTTATCGTACCATTTATCTTTTTACACACATATATTTATTATTGTTACCTGGCATCATTCCTTTTTATTCGCTGGACTCCAAATAATCCTAGGTGGGGATTATTCCACCAACGCAAACTATCAGGAGCAGTTGACCTGCTCCTGTCTTGTGAGTATCCACTTTTATTTTATATTTTATTCTAAGTTTTACGCAGAGAACACTATTGGTTGTCTCTTTTTATTTGAGTATCTCCCATATTACGGAAGGAGGAAGTACGCGAAGGAAAGTCATTCCATATCCCATAAGCAGGGATCTAAA
>OW240912.1:373755501-373766293 GCA_933207985.1 Pelobates cultripes
ATTCTAGAAGGCACATCCATATGCAAAAGAAACAAGGCAATTCACAGGTTAGGCAATCCCGCCACAACCACTATTTAGCATTTGTCAAATTCACTCAGATCTTTTCGCTTGCCCATTTTCTTGCTTCCAACACATACAATTCAAAAACTGACTGTTCACTTGCTGCCACCCCTTGACAAGTGTCACTTTAATGTTATAATCAATTTTATACACTTCACCTTTCATTGGTTTTAATGTTGTGGCTGAGAAGTATATATCGAAACACACTTGTAGTTGAATATGTACATATGCGCACACACTTACACATATGCAGACATACTTGTACAGGTAGACATATGCAGTTATACATTAAATACATACAGACATACATGAACACACAGTCAAGGAAACATACAAAACAGTCACAGATGCATGCATGCCTGCAGGTACACAGACATGTATATACTGTTGCAGTTATACATTTAGACACTCACTAGTACACATATACATACTCATTCATACACACAGTCATAAACCCACTCAACCATCCATTTAGACACCCACATTGACAGCTACAGCTACACACAGGAATACAAGCAGACACATTGGGAACAATCCCACAGTTTGAAAGTAGGTGCAGTTAGCTCCCTCACTCTGAATCTCTATGGCTTTGCTTCCCTGACCCATATCACCCCTATGCCCTCTTAGTAGCCTTACTTCCTATAGAAATTTCTTTTATATTAGCAGAAACTCCTATCTTCTAATTCTAGGGTTTGCAGGAAGTAATCCCTGCCCTAGGCTCACATGATTCTGATGTCATGTGACATCATGATTGGAGAGAAAGGAGTATGTGGAGGTTTTTCTTTGACAGCAGGCTGTGAATGCTTGTTACTTCTTGCCGGACCAGCAGCTGCTTTATGGGAAATCTCTCTCAGAATTTTACATATAGAGAGTGAAAGGAGACACCTGCCCTTTGTCCTTTAAAAGTTGTTTTCCATTTGCTCTGTGCCTTTTAGAGGAAGGAAGAAGTGAACCTGCGGACCAATAGTTTGCTGCACAGCCTGCTCCACGTTCATAATTAAGCTCTGACCTACTCAAGTTTCCCAGGTATTTGCTCAGTTTTCCCTTTTGCCACTATGGGTCTGATAGTGTCATGTTCTTGTTCTTTTTAAATTGGCACTATAAGCACCATAATTACAGCCCACTGTAGTGATTTTATGCCAGAAGCCCCCCCAACACTGTCTCCCACTGAGGCGTAAAACAGTCTTTGATTTGAGTTTTACCTGGGTCCCTCTTTCAGCGTCTGCATTCTTAGTGCAAGGTATTAATCGGCTGAGAGTGTCCACTGTATCAAGAAGACTGGGAGGACAGATAACCTTAACTGTAACATCAACAGGAAACTTCAGAATTAAGAATGCTGCACATAATGTCATTGTTCCTGAATTATGTTAGTGATTGAAATTATGTTGGGTCTGGTTACTGTGTATATGTATTTACACACCTCTGAGTTTTGTATCAATACATCATCTCTCACTCCCTCCATTTGGCATCATTTGCTTAGACTTTGGTTCCAAATTCCCCACTCTCTCATAACGAATACATAAAAATGTCAACTTCTCCCCCATCTCGCAACATTCTTAATTTATTGTTCTTTCTGCCAATCCTGTCATTTACAAAGTTAAATTAAAAGAAAACCAGAGCTAATCTCGAACAAGGTGTCTCCTCTTTTCATTATGTCATCCATCCCAGGACACAATATGGGAACTGCATTATCCCAGGGTTTAGCTTTCCTATCAATCACTGTTTTCACCCCTCCACATCCTCTTTTTCACATTCTCTCTTCAATCATTGCAAGACCTTTTGAAAACATAATTTTGTGGAGAAGCCAACAACCGCACATTACTATCTATTAAACTCTTACTAGGCTCCATTTGACTCTATGGGCTATTTGCAAAAGTGTTTATTGTTGGAAATTCAAAGTAAACTTCTTATTTTATTCTGCAATATTAGAACTGAACATTTTCTTCTTCCCAACATTGTTTTAATTTCAACTATCTGAAGTTCACCTAATTCCCGATACTTTAGTGAATATCCTCTAATTATTTTTTATTATTTAGATTTCAGTTATCACTGATCATTAGCACTCCGCAGCAGGGGTAAGATGCATTATGGGATCCATAACTAAATTTTTTCAGTTTCAAAGGGCCAATGACCAAAAACGTAACATTACTACGGGCCCCTAGCCTTTCACCGAAGTATGGTTTATGGGTAATCTGGTCTGGTCTGTACCACTATTTTCAATTGCTTCTTATCCATGCTAATTGTTCTGCTCAACATCTAATTTGTTGCTTTAAGGTACATTTTGTTCCCCCCAAAGCAGTGTTGATTTTGTTCTGAAAATGTTGATTGTCCACACAATCTGCATGGTTTCTGAGACATTATGCTTGTACATTCGGTGTTCTTGATCAATAATGTTTTCCTTTTCAGTCTTGCAGATGTACACGGCAAAAACTCATCGTGGATATTTTTCTGTGAAGAGGAAACCACCGTAAAACTTCAAAGGCTATTAGAGACACTGCAGAGATTTGACAACACTAAGGTATATCCTTGTTTGTTGTACAGATACTAGTAGTGTTTCTTTACTAAACAGTGAATTGTATGTAGGAAATAAAGAGTTGCAAAATCTTGCATAAATTAACCACACTGGTTGATTTGGGATATTTTCCAGGTTAGACATTTTTGCCTTACATTTTACCATTTGGATTTTTATTTACCAAATTTAATTTTTTTTTTTTGTACCTTGACATTTATTTTATGTGGTAATACAGGGAGTGCTGAATTATTAGGCAAATGAGTATTTTGACCACATCATCCTCTTTATGCATGTTGTCTTACTCCAAGCTGTATAGGCTCGAAAGCCTACTACCAATTAAGCATATTAGGTGATGTGCATCTCTGTAATGAGAAGGGTGTGGTCTAATGACATCAACACCCTATATCAGGTGTGCATAATTATTAGGCAACTTCCTTTCCTTTGGCAAAATGGGTCAAAAGAAGGACTTGACAGGCTCAGAAGAGTCAAAAATAGTGAGATATCTTGCAGAGGGATGCAGCACTCTTAAAATTGCAAAGCTTCTGAAGCGTGATCATCGAACAATCAAGCGTTTCATTCAAAATAGTCAACAGGGTCGCAAGAAGCGTGTGGAAAAACCAAGGCGCAAAATAACTGCCCATGAACTGAGAAAAGTCAAGCGTGCAGCTGCCGCGATGCCACTTGCCACCAGTTTGGCCATATTTCAGAGCTGCAACATCACTGGAGTGCCAAAAAGCACAAGGTGTGCAATACTCAGAGACATGGCCAAGGTAAGAAAGGCTGAAAGACGACCACCACTGAACAAGACACACAAGCTGAAACGTCAAGACTGGGCCAGAAATATCTCAAGACTGATTTTTCTAAGGTTTTATGGACTGATGAAATGAGAGTGAGTCTTGATGGGCCAGATGGATGGGCCCGTGGCTGGATTGGTAAAGGGCAGAGAGCTCCAGTCCGACTCAGGCGCCAGCAAGGTGGAGGTGGAGTACTGGTTTGGGCTGGTATCATCAAAGATGAGCTTGTGGGGCCTTTTTGGGTTGAGGATGGAGTCAAGCTCAACTCCCAGTCCTACTGCCAGTTCCTGGAAGACACCTTCTTCAAGCAGTGGTACAGGAAAAAGTCTGCATCCTTCAAGAAAAACATGATTTTCATGCAGGACAATGCTCCATCACACGCGTCCAAGTACTCCACAGCATGGCTGGCAAGAAAGGGTATAAAAGAAGGAAATCTAATGACATGGCCTCCTTGTTCACCTGATCTGAACCCCATTGAGAACCTGTGGTCCATCATCAAATGTGAGATTTACAAGGAGGGAAAACGGTACACCTCTCTGAACAGTGTCTGGGAGGCTGTGGTTGCTGCTGCACGCAATGTTGATGGTGAACAGATCAAACACTGACAGAATCCATGGATGGCAGGCTTTTGAGTGTCCTTGCAAAGAAAGGTGGCTATATTGGTCACTGATTTGTTTTTGTTTTGTTTTTGAATGTCAGAAATGTATTTTTGTGAATGTTGAGATGTTATATTGGTTTCACTGGTAATAATAAATAATTGAAATGGGTATATATATTTGTTTTTTGTTAAGTTGCCTAATAATTATGCACAGTAATAGTCACCTGCACACACAGATATCCCCTAACATAGCTAAAACTAAAAACAAACTAAAAACTACTTCCAAAAATATTCAGCTTTGATATTAATGAGTTTTTTGGGTTCATTGAGAACATGGTTGTTGTTCAATAATAAAATTAATCCTCAAAAATACAACTTGCCTAATAATTCTGCACTCCCTGTATATAGAGAGCATTTTTCTTAATTTTGCTCCAAGAAATTGTTACATTTAGCATTTTATCAAAATGATATGCAATAATAAGATATACAGTGGAAGGGTAGTACTGTATACATTATTGCTCTGCAAATCTCACCTTATTAGACAATTCCAATCCGCCATCAATGCCCACATTTGGAAAAAGAAAATCCCTGACTGTCTTACAATAAACTGGGACTCCCTTACTCCAAGGGTGGCCTTGGTGTGCCCGACATCCACAACCATTACAAGGAGTCGGTGTTGGCACAAGGGATTTGGGTCCTTAGTTCCTATGCCGCATCCTTTGCCCCAATTTGGTTAGCCTTTGAGAATACATGTCTGTACCCACACCACTTGGTACACACTACTCTGAGCAAATATGCATCTCCCCAGTGTGAAGTTTATCTTAAAATGCTCTAAATCTATCTTAAAATGCTCTAAATTTATCATTTATCTAAATTTATTTAGTCCTGGTGAGCCTGGGCCCTGATGTTGCTAAATCCTAACTCGCTTCTCATGCTGGCCCCTCTTGAAGCACTAAAGGCTCGCTCCCCTGGCCTTACATTACACATTTGTATTCAGGAAATTATCTGCAAAGTGGAGAACTTGTATAACTAAGGACAGTTAAAATTCATTCCCATCCCAAGTTCTCTTTACCAGCAAAGGACCTGTTTCTCTACCTGAGGATCAAAAACATCCTGCTGACAAGTAAGGCTGATGTGGGTACAACACACCACACAAAACTAATACATTTAAAGCACACACTATCCTCGAGATCGATTACACCCCTCTCCCTCTGCAACAATGCACTTCTGGAAGAGACCACAACACAAGCTATCTTGCATGGTTCACTGGGAGCGGGACATAGGGCGACAGTTCTCTCTGTGGCAATGGCAAAAAGCCTTTCCTTATGGGAAGCTTACTGCAAAATCACAATGTATCTCAGCTGTCGTGGCAGTGTGAGCAAATATTCTGTGACTGCCCAGGCTTGACCAATTTTTGGAAACAAATCCAGACAACTATCAGAAAGGTAATGAACTACACACTCAAACTGATACCTGAAGCCTATCTTCTTCACATATTCCCTGACATGGAATCAAATCCACACCACGGTAATTATTAACTTGTGGACTGTTGCAAAGCTGAGAATCTTACCATCTACGGAAGAGATTAAGAATAGGTTAGATACCATATGCCTTTATGAACAAATGGCTGTTAAAGTTCAGGGTAATATGAGTAAATGAGTGGCCAGGGCACATCCTATGGCTGTCCAACTGCAATATACTCTGATCCTAGACCAGTGTGGGAAATGGGATGTGTAGCCACAGGGAGTGATAAATTCTATGTTTTACCTTCCATGGAAAGGTACATCTTGGATCACTGTATGTTATGACCCTTTGTGTTGACCTCAGTTTGTCCCCTTTTTCTTTCTGCACCCCAAGAATGGAATGATGAAATGGTTCGTGCCCAGTATCTTTTTCAAATACAAATTATAGAGCAATACTTGCAGTCTACATGTGAAGGAAAAATGAAACAGGAGTACTATGTCATTGATGCATAAGCATGATACGGTTGTGAACTTTCTGTGATGGAAATCACCATCACTGGGGATGGAAAAACAGACACTATGTGTGGGTCCCCAGATTCCTCTTGTGTTTTGGCCACCATGTGCCCAGTATTGGTGCAGGGTATGTTGAATGTATTGATTGTCTGTGCCTTTCCCCCTTTTTCCTGTCCTGTTTTCCTGTTAGGCTGAAAATCACAAAAGGGTCTGGAAACCTTTACTCTGCCTTAACCTCCCATTTGGTTCTCACCCCTTGCTTTTGTCTAGCCCCACCCTTCCTTGTACTATAGTGCTCTATGCACCCTATTGTATGAAAATGAGGTTGTTGGGGGCATAAATATGTGTGCTATGTATATTCAAGTTAGTTGCGTTTTTAACCTTCACCAAGTATCGTCTGGTGTTTAGGGGAAGGGATATAATCTGCTGATGAAAAGGGTGTCCAGGGCTATAAACACAGTAGCCTGATCCAGGGTGGAAAAGGCCCTCAGTGATCCCAGTCAAGCCTCGGAGACTGGTACTGAAGTGCTCCAGGGTCTCTGATAGCTAGGAGGAAGCAGGCTTGGCCGAGGTATTCGATCGGTGTACAGGAGCTCCGTCACACTTTCTCTTGAAAATCCTTCAATAAAAATGATATATGTGGAAAAAAATACATATTTTTACCATAAAATTTGTTACTGCAGGAAACAAAAGAGCATATTGCTTTGTAAAACTCGGCACACTCTTGCCTTTTTGAAATTAAAGAATCCCAATAAAACTGAAGGCATCACTTTACCTTTCCCATGAACTGATTGGGGGGGAGGGGGGGTAGTTTTAAACCATTCCTATCCCTGTGCTTTATGGTAGAGAAGGAATTAAATTTCAGAGGATATTCAAACATCTGACCTGATAGTGTAACCAAGAATGTTGCGTATCAAAAAAAAAAAGAAAAGACTTCACCTATATTGCACTAGCTTATATTAAAAACTTCCTTTTTATAAATTTATGCAAAAACAAGGTTTGTCATAGATTAGTACACTGTTAAATGTATCGCATTTCTGTAACCATTGTTTAACTAAATATGCCACATTAACTCTTTGGGGACCTGATCTTACGAAAAAAGCTGCATTATCCTCTATGTACTGTGCCACTCACGGGTTTAACAGCTTAGGGAAGGACAGACTCCCTGCCTTGTTGATTTATGTATTGTTTTAATATAATTGTATTTATGCAGGGAAGAAATTTACCCTTTAAATGTACCTTTTTTTTCTTCTTCTTCTTCTAGAGTTGGTTTCTAGGCAAAGCCTTATACGATGAAGAATCTACAATAATACATCATTACGCCTTTGCAGAAAATCCTTCAGTTTTCAAATATCCAGATTTTGCTGCCGGCTGGGCTCTCAGCATGCCACTTGTGAAAAAGTAATGGTTGCTCTTACTTGAATTTACTAAATAATTAATTTCTCTTTTTTGTATCTAATATATATTATATGTATTATCCAACAGATTAACTGTAGATTTGTTAGTTGTGCACATTTTCTTTTTTTGGGGATATTTAAAAAAAACAAACAAATTTTTATTACAGTAGCTTGAGTAAATTGCTCCCCAAATTCTCTCCAATTTAGATTACTAGTGAGGAGAGCAGAAGATTCAGTCTAAATTGGAGCTACCGAAATTCAGAAAAATTCCCATCCGGTCTGAATAAAAAACAAAATGAAATGTGAAAATTTATTGAATTTGTTCTAAACTGAATTATCTCCATCCAAATTGTCTCTGAATCAATAGTTCGGCTTGGCAGAGGTTCTCAGATCAAAATAATTACTATTGATGAAATATCCGGAACTGAAATATGTATTGTTCTATATTAGCTGAATGTAAACTTCCATTTCTTCCATGATTACTAAGAGAGTGGTTCATAAGGACTTTTTCAAGAAGTCTTTAAAAGTGTCAGCTTTTGACCAAAACACAATAATTTGGTTGAATGTAAGGCTGATTGCTGTACACTTGGTTGTTTTGGAACTATATGATTCTTATTTTGCGTATGAAAAGTTTTTTCCAGATCCCTAATTGAATTTTGGGGGGTAAATTGTTCTGATATTGCCCCCATTTGTTAATTGATTTGAAGGTGTCCCTTTTTCTAGTTTATCATGAAGTAGTAGACAGTATAAACAGTTGAATACTCAATGAGGACAATATACAGCTCATGCAAGAACGAGCCCTGTTTTGTCAATGTTATAACTTGATACAATATCACCTTAAACGTTAGATGTTGCTCTTTTATAGTCTCATACTCCATTTTTATCTTGTGTGGCACAATACAATTCGTAGTATGTAAATATACTTTTTTCTCGTTTGTATACTTTGATCTATGGTCCATTTCTTTAAATAAGATATACGCTATCATTAAAGGGATACTCCAACATTTTAAGTTCCTCTCTTTCGTAGTTGGGATCGTTTTTGTTTTATTGTTTTTGTTTTGTTTTGTTTTTGTTTTTTTAAACATTTTTGTTTCTGCTTTTGATCCTTAAGAAGGCAAAACCCAAGGTGAAGTAATTTCTTGTTTCCACCAATTTGGGGGAAAATCTTCTCTAAAATGATCTCTCCTTGAATCAACAAGCCTACTCAATAACCTATCCACATTATATCTTTGAATAGTCTGATTTTCCAAAAAAGCATCCAGACATTATTTAAGATGCATATTTTAAATGTGATTTTTTTTTTTTTTTTTTGATTTGCCAGCTAAAGGATGTCACGCCGCCCGCCGGCGCTTCTCCTGTCAGAGGGCAGCATGGGTCCCGGCGGGCGTGTATCGCTACAGCGGTATTCCCACAAACTAAGGGGAATACTGCCAAACACTCATCAGAGGTGACCTCTCCTCTCTCAGCAGCCGGCTCTGTATTATTAAGGGCGCCGCCCGCTGCTGCTGTGAATAATAAAGGGTTTCCTGTTTAACCCTTACAGGGCCAGATCAATTAATTACATTTGGGTGTGTTACACATATAAGCGTGATCACATGTTTCCCTACAGCCTATCAGGAAACACCTTTAGCTATTTAAACCTAGTTTGTCCATTTCACTGTGCCCTGTAGTGGTTTCCAGTTGGTTATCTGAGAGCGCGTTCCTTGTATTAATTTCTTGTGTATCTGACCTTGGCTTCCCTTATTGACAATCCAATCTCTGTATTCCTTGACTTTTGGCTTGGCTCCTGACTATTCTGATATCTCCATTTCTTGGCTTGGCTTGTTTATCGTTTGCGTTATACCTTTGTCTTGGCTTTTCCCTTTCTTTTGTCTTTTGCCCTTTTACTTTAAATCCGGCCATTCTAAGGTCCGGTAATACGTCTTAGGTATTTGCTTTATATCTACTTAAGTTCTGCGTGTTGGGCATCTACAGAAATCCTCACAAATGGACACTATAGTCACCCAGACCATTTCATCTCCTTGATGAATTGTTTACATTGCAGGGTTAAGACTGCCTCTTGTGACTGTCTACCGGACAGCCACTAGAGGCGCTTCCTGCTGTTTCACAGAGTTTAACTACATGAAACGATGCTGGATATCCTCACACTTTGCATGAAGACGTGCAGTGTCTTCCAAAATTCCATAGGAAAGAACGGAGTCAATGCTTTCCTATGGGAAGGCCTAACGTGTGCACAGCACTCAGCTGAGCATGTGCATTAGGTTCCCTTCATTGGCTGACATCAAAGGAGGAGCCCGACCTTGGTGCTGGAATCATGCAAGTGTTTATAGAGTTATTTCACCCTTTCGTGGATGGGGAGGGAGCAGTGTGGGGGCACGGGGACGGTTTTGTATTCCTAACACTATAGTGTTCCTTTAAGTCTTCATTTTTACAAATTTGTTTTGAAAAGGCATTCCCATCTCTGACAAGGATACAAATGATTAGGCAAGCCTGTATATTTCCCTAGTGTGCCGTAAATCCAGTCTTTTTTTAACACATTTTTCCTAGAGCTGAAAATATATATACATTTGTGTTCCCACGCCCTACTAGTCATGTGCTCTTTGCATTTCCTCTTTTCAGTACAGATAAATATTATTTTTTGTATTTAAAAAAAAATTTTTTAGCCATGTTCTAAAGAAATGCTGGCCAAACGAACGTATTCTATTGCCAGAACATTAGTTGGCAATTATTTCTCATTGCATCATTGTTCTGTAAATGATTTATTTAGATTGGTCGCCAGAAGAAACTTTCAAACATCTCTGGGTAGAACATGAGAATATAAATCACAAGAAAAAAAGATTAAATCAAAGACTAGTAGACTAGATAGAATTAATGAGTCACCAAGGAGATCTAATCATTTGTGTATGTTTGTAGAGATTTAAAAAAATTTTTTACATTGATCTTCATCTCCGGTCTTCCTCCTCCTCCTAACAGTTCTGTTTCATTGGTGGTTTTGGAAATCTCTACACCTTATTGATGGAGAAAAAATATATATCCTGCAACAAGATGCTAGTCTTGTCAATGGGGCAACCACGGTGCCCTAAATATTTGTGTACTCTTAATTTTTCTTCCCTTTGATTTCTTGCATCCAAATAAAAGATTGATTTGTCGTCATGTTGTTGTAGTATGGTGTACCTTATTAAAAGGAAAAATAATCCATTAAATGGGGATTTAATAAATGTTTGTGCCATGTTCAGATATTTACTGCAATGAGATAGAAGCAATGCTTTTAATGTAAACTTTATAAATAAAGCAGTGCTTGGGCATATGTGTTCAAACTCCATTTTATGTTTGATATTGTAAATACTTGTGTGCCTAAAATCTTCTTGGAAAATAAACTACGGGGATAACTTGCTATGGTCCGATGAAAAGTTTGTAAAGCTTTAAGAGTATATGCTTTAGACATAGTCATGTGT
>OW240912.1:373776392-373822029 GCA_933207985.1 Pelobates cultripes
TTACATTAGGTACAACAAAATACAAAAACAATAAATACAAAATTTAACATAGAACAGGCAGGAAATATATAATCAACCAAGACACGTGCATTCTATTTTGAGGTATGTAGAGAGGGATCTCTTAAATGACTTTAGGCTTAGGGAAGATTTTAAATTGTGCGGGAGGTCGTTCCACAATTGCGGTGCTCTGTAGGAGAAGGAAGATCGGGCCGCTTTCTTTTTGTATTGAGGCAGACTAAGTAAAGTGCTTGTACTGGATCGGAGCTTATAGAAAGTGGGAACAGCTGGGGAAAGTATTTTGTTCAGGTAGGGTGGGAGTTTCCCAGAAAAGCTCTTAAAAACAAGGCTGGAAAGATGAAGGGTGCGTCTGGATTCCAGCGATAGCCAGTTTAGTTCCTTTAGCATGTCACAATGATGGGTCCTGTAATTACATTGTAGCACAAATTGGCAGAACGAGTTATACAATGTGTTGAGTTTATTAATGTGGGATTGCGATGCAGACGCATATACTACATCCCCATAATCAATGATTGGCATCAGCATTTGCTGTACAATCTTTTCCTCTACTGTAGGGCTTAGGCAGGCTTTGTTTCTGTACAGGGCACCTAATTTTGGATAAAGTTTAGATGCAAGCTTTTCTATGTGCAGGCCAAAAGATAGATTGGGGTCTAATATCATACCCAAGTATTTGAAAGAGTGAACTGCGGTCAGTGTGCCATTTGAATTTGTTTTGATGGATAGGTGGGAATTGTGTAATTTGTGTAATTTAGGTACCGTTCCAAAGATCATTGTGACAGTTTTGTCAGTGTTCAGGAAGAGTTTGTTTTTTGCGATCCACTTTTCTACCTCTGTAAACTGGTCTTGGAGCAAAGCCTCAAGTTGCGGTAGATTGGATTTGCTCGCATAGATTACCATGTCATCTGCGTACATGTGTACATTTGAGGATTGGCAGACATTAGGCAGATCATTTATAAATAATGTAAATAGTAGGGGGCCGAGAATGGAACCTTGGGGAACACCACACGTGACTGGGAGAGGGAGGGAGTCACTGTCAGAAATGGACACATATTGCGAGCGATCCGATACATACGATCGAAACCAGTTTAGAGAACGATCACCAATACCTGAGTTTTCGAGATTGTGCAGTAGAATGTCGTGGTCTACTGTGTCAAAGGCCTTAGCAAAATCAAGGAAAATAGCTCCAGTTAGGGCTCCTTGTTCCATGCCAGTTTGGATGTCATTGCAAACTTTTAGGAGGGCAGTTGTAGTGGAGTGATTCTGGCGAAAGCCCGATTGATCAGGGGTCAGATAGTTTAATTGTTGGTAGTACTCACAAAGTTGCGTATGGACACATTTTTCTAAGATTTTTGACAATACCGGGAGCAATGATATTGGGCGATAGTTAGAATATACTCATCCTTTATTTCAAAAATATTCTAATTAAAAAAATGACAGTGGCTATATATATATATATATATATATACACATACACATACACATACACACACACACTCTGTATATTCCTTGCACTCAAGCTCGATTATTCAAATAGTGCCAGGTGCTTTAGCCTGGGCTCAGGTAAATACACATCCAAAAGTTAGGCTGCACTCACGGTCTTCCTAAAAGCCAAAATTCTTTATTTCAAATGATATAAAAAGATCAACGTTTTAGTCAGCATTTCGGACTTTCCTCAGGACCAAGAAATCAATTACGTATTACATATATGTATCTTATTCTTTGAACCTGATGAAAGTCCCGAACGGCGGACTGAAACGTTGATAATGATTTTAACCTAGACTTTGCAATAAAGATTGGATTTTTAAAGACCGTGAGTGCAGCTACCTCTATGGATTTCTATATATATCTATTCAGTCTTCATTTACTTAAATCAGTTTTTTTTTTATTCTTTATTTTGTTGTGCATAGCATTTTCAAATGTGCTGCCATTTCAGTGGTGACAGGCTATGCTATAGTATGTTTGGAGAAACATTTTTGGAGCACATTTTCCAATAAGGAATAACAGGTAAATTTAACACAGTTAGGTTAGTCACAGTGGGGTTGGTCTAGCATTTTGTGGTGTTCGGCTATGTAGTCTGTGTGATACGTTGCAGTCTACTGTTGGACTAGCTGTCACTTAATATAGTTCAGTCACTTAATATTCAAAAGCCGGTTTTTAAAACTAGACCGCAAAAAAAAAAAAAAAAAAAATTGTTGTATTTCACTGTGTATGCTGGGTTTAAAAAATAAATAAAAAAATATATATATAAAAATAATATACATATATATATAATTATCATACAAGACTGCTTGTCCCCTTGTTTCCCACCCACTACAACCTCTTCACTCAATGTATTTTAAAGGGTTCCTCAGTTTTCAAAGAACTGGAGACAAAAGGATCTAATTGTCTTTTTTTCAATTGTTTGGCCTGGTTAACAAAAAGCTAAAACTTCGTTCCAAGAGAACAGTAGACATAAACAAATTTCACAGAAGTTATTAAAACATTATAGAACTAAAAATGTGTAAATATGTGGAATGCTGTGAAAGGTCCAAATTAACAATCACTATTACTATTCTTGGCATTTATATAGTGACAACTTTTTCCGCAGCACTTTACAATATTATACAAGAGCAGAAATGTAACAATAAATGAGACAATTACAAAATGTTACAAAATAAGTCGATGAGGACGCTGCTACAAAACGAATTTACAATCTAGAGGAGGTAGTGTATAAAGATACAATAGGAAAGGCATCGAGGGGAACAGCAACAAAAAAACAAGGTGGGAAAATAGCAGAACTGGAGGTGAGAGAGGAGTGTGGCCCATTAAGAGAGAGAAAGAGATAGGTCTGTGAGACAGAGCTACTCATACTGGACACTGTAATATAGAGTGAGCATCACTAAATACAGAACAAATCAAGCTGTCAGAAATAGCCGTGGAGGCAACCATGTAAGCCATTTGAGCAAATACACGGAAAGGTGCACGACTAGGCATGGCTTCAGATGTGTTTTTGCACTCAACATTGTATAACAGAATGCCAGGGCACTTGACTTGGGAAAAACAAAACAGTGGCAAATGGGTACTCTTGTGGGTGTATGCTCTTGGCATTGTACAACAGACTGTAAGGGTACTTGGCACATAAAAACAAAGCATAAATGGTACATGGGTACTTTTGACAGAACGTAGGCATGTTAAACAACTGTAATGGTTAACTTCTGCTGACCTCAAGACCTCTGTAACAAATATAACAGGACTGGGGAAATAGACCACAATTTAGAAAACATGTAAACGCACACAAAATATTGGCTACAGTAATGGCAAAATAAGCCCTGACGATACCACATTTTGTTCCCCAATGGCAAAAACAAAATACACACAAACAACAACAAACATGACAATAACATAAGAATATATAACAATTGTACATGGAGTTCAAGCTAAATCTGAGAGCAGTGTGTTGGAAAAACAGTATTATTTTTAATGCTCACTGTGGCTTTCTACATTCTCTATAATTCATCCACAGCACATATTACAGGTCATCTTTTGACTCTGAATTGGATTAGCATTTTGTCCAAGCGCTGATGAAAGTATTGTGTTTGGACTGATCTGATTGATTTGAGGTTAACACGGGCATATGTCCTTTCAATTCTCTTGCAATTTAATGCTTATTGGAATTTACAACCGAAAACAAACATGGTAATACTTTTTCTCGTCTGTGTGCATAAAGAGTATCAAATTGTACCCTTTGGTATTACGAATGCATCTGCACATAGTTGTGAGACTCCAAGGTGGCTCAATTATGAGGAGAAGGTTATATTGTTCCAGAAACGTATCAATAATTGTGATTATTTATTCCACAACAGTATGCTGCACAATTAATAACCTCAAATCATCTTATGACCACTACGTTACAGAAAAATCAACTAAAAAGCCTTGCTTTGTACCAGGCAGTGCTTCCCACAGTCCAACAACAAAAACAGAGAAATAAATAATCCTTAGTTACACTCTTCTTTTAAAGGACCACTATCCACTATATTGCCAGGAAAACATACTCGTTTTCCTGGCACTATAGTGCCCTAAGGGTCCCCCTCCTGCCCGGCTCTGGGGAGAGGAAAGGGGTTAAAACTTACCTTTCTCCAGCGCCGGACGGGGAGCTCTCCTCCTCCGATCCTCCTCCTTTTCTGCTGGCTGCGCGCGCATTCAGCCGGTCTCATAGGAAAGCATTTACAATGCTTTCCTATGGACGCTTGCGTGTTCTCACTGTGATTTTCAATGAGAGAGCCACTAGAGGATTTGAGGGCTGGATTAACCCATTTATAAACATAGCAGTTTCTCTGAAACTGCTATGTTTATAAAATAATGGGTTAACCCTAGCTGGACCTGGCACCCAGACCACTTCATTAAGCTGAAGTGGTCTGGGTGCCTAGAGTGGTCCTTTAAGGTAAATTTTGTTCCCCCCAAAGCAGTGTTGATCAATGCTTTCCTATGGACGCTTGTGTGCTCTCACTGTGATTTTCACAGTGAGAATCACGCAAGGGCCTCTAGCGGCTGTCAATGAGACAGCCACTAGAGGCTTTGGGGGGAAGGATTAACCAATTTATAAACATAGCAGTTTCTCTGAAACTGCTATGTTTATAAAATAATGGGTTAACCCTAGAAGGACCTGGCACCCAGACCACTTCATTAAGCTGAAGTGGTCTGGGTGTCTAGAGTGGTCCTTTAAGCTTAATGGACTGAGGATATAAAACCAAAACACAGCATAAAGTACAAAATTGATATTTTAAGTGTATTGGCCCTACAAATCAGCTTCCTACTCCAGGTGCATGCCTCAAAGGAGTTTACATTGACCAAAATATCCCTTCTATTACCATTCTGAGAAGAAAGCAATTTGTAGCAAGTAAAAAACAACACCCAAACCCTCCTGTAAAAACATACACAAATAAAATAAACATTTCAATAAACTTTCCTTCATTTGTTGACCAAAGAGATGGATATTCTGAAATCCCCCCTCCCTCCTTAATCTATATAGTTATATATTTGCACGATGGATCTTAAAGGAACACTATAGGGTTAAACTATTACCCCCCTAAATATAGTAAAATCTTACCTTTAATCAATCTGCTAGTTTTGGCTCTGACCCGGGTCTGCCTCCGTGGCTGACATCATCAGTTTGTGACTAAGTGGCTACTAAAAAAAGACTAAACATACCCCACTTTCAATACCTTGGGTTGTCTACTTTTTCATATGGTATGCCATTATGGGGGTAATTCTCATTCCTGGGCTACCACACCGTCTCAAAGGTAACATTACTAATCTGGCAAATTTCATTTTGAAAATGGAACTTTGTATATTTGACCCTGTAACTTGCGAAAACACCATAAATCCTGTTAATGGGGGGTACCGTTGTACTCGTGAGACATCGCTGATTACAAATATATATTTTTTGCAGTAAAACCTAACAGTATTATGACATTCACTTCTAAAATGTCAGACGGAAATACAAATTTAAAAACAAATCTTATTTTCTCACATTTTTTAAAATTTTATTCATAATAAATTATGTTCCATATATGAATAGTTAATGATAAATTAAAGCCCTGTTTCTCCTGAACAAAATGATATATAATAAGTGTGGGTGCACTTAATGTGACAGCGGTGAATTACGGTTTAACAGACATATAGCGCAAATTCCAGTTTTTGTTCACGTTTTGTTTTGATCAGAACGTGCACTATTGACTCCGTCCTGAAGGGGTTAAAGGATAGAGCAGGCATTGTTTTAAAAAAAAAAAAAAAAAAGTTTCTGCTTAACTGTATATCAAATATTAATGTGAAGATATAATAGTACAGAGATTAAAAAACAAACAAACAAACAAAAAATCTGCTAGCAAGAATGCCAGAAAAGCTTGGCTGTTTAACTAAAAGACAACAGAGATATGGCAGCGGGTCATTATTTGGCTGGTCTTTCATACGTAAAAGTGGATTGTATAATTAAATGCAAAGGTTGTTTTGAAGCAAACACCACCAAGCATAAAGGAATAATGTCAAAGCGGATCTTCTTTTGTTTGTCATTACTTACGCAGGAAAGCAGAGATCCGTTAAATGCTGTGGCACAGGTCTCGGTTTTAGATGATGTCGGATTATCTGTACAAAATTCAGGCACCGAAGTGAGCTCCTGTTTCTCAACTTTCTGCCATATATACAAAGCAATCTACAGAAAAAAAAATTACACAAAAATGTAAAATTCTGTTTAATGAATAATATTAGAGATTTAAAAAAACAACTTATGACAATACCATCTAAATGCATGATTTATAACAGGAAAAAAAATACAAAGATCTTCATTTACAGGTTTGCTCTAAAGTTACATTGCACATTTGCACTAGTTCCACATGTAAAATGTATACAATCTTGGAACATCCAAGACTTATTTGATTTTTTTTTTTTTTTTTGCATTATCTGCGAAAACGTGTTTTTGTTTCTCCTTCTTATGCTTCTATAGTTGCCTCTCATCTACTTTATGAATAGGCTACCCCTGTGAACTCAGTACTGCGCATGTATTAGGGAGGCGTAGGAAACCTTTGGCACTCCAGATGTTGTGGATTACATCTTCCATTATCCAAAACATCTGGAGAGCAGAAGGCTGCATACCCCTGTGTTAGTGGAACCATTACTCTTTATATGGACATTCGAGGCTCGAGATGACCTCGATCGCTAATGCATTATGTTGATAAAGCAGTTTTATCCAGTTAGGAAAGCAGTAATAATCAGGTCCATTCACATACATCAATTGTATAGAGCAAAACAGTTATAAAAAAAAAAAAAAAAGAAAGAAAAATGAAAGATGATATCAGGTGGCGTTTGAATGTGTTCCAGTATTGTGTAGAGTGACTATGCTCAATATTGAAGTATAAAGAGGTGTGCTGTGGTTTGACCAAATAAGCATCACAAGAACTCTACATAGAGCCAGTTCATGTAGCAATTTTAGCAGAGACCTGCTGCTTGTACTGTGAAATGTCCTGGTGAGAAGAATACTGAGAGAAGAGACACCACAGTGCTTTCAATTGAGCAGCTGAGTTGCAGCATATTAAATGTGGGATAGCTGCAGCGCTGTCAATGTATACGCTGTGCTGCTGCGTATTGAACAGTGATACACCGACATGATGAAAATTATTACTAAATAGCACAGTTTGGATCAGCAAAGTTTTCAGAGCATACTGACATGTCACATTGCTTTACAGGTAACTGTAGCAGTCATACAACTGAGTCAAAAAAGAACCGGGTGCTGGTGATAGTTGCAAAGAAACCAGATCAGACATGGTAAGCTGCTGCCAAGTGATGAATACAAGCATCTGGTCCAAACTGGTAAAAGAACTCAATGTTCCGCTACAAAGGTCAATCAACTCAATTCCAGAACTCCACTACAAACATTCTGCTCAGAAAATGTCACACTTCAGTTCCACTTTCAACTACAACCAAGGATTATGAAGCGTAAAGAACATAATATTGAGTAATCAACAGAAAACAACCAACTGATTTACTGTTGGCATTAAGTGTTTCTTTTTGAAACATTGATTCAGGTGAACCTTCTAAGTGTGACATCTTGGATCCTGGAAATGTTATGGTCTATTAAGAAGATGCTGAATGAAAATGTACACTTTCCCTCCAGCTATATACTTGACCTATTTATGTCTTTTTACATTAACCTTCTATTGCCTACACCTGAGTGCACATCTAAGAATGCGAGAATGTGTTGGGATGTTTACACATTTTATTTTATGTGGTGCATTAACAATTAATTTAAATGTGGTGGAAATGTATAGCATGATCATTAAACTAATCACACAAGCACCTTTTAATTCTGTTCCATTTGAACAACTGTCACAAGGCTGGGTTGTTTATTTATAAATTAAATCACAAATCAATTTTCTAGAAAAAAAAATTCTTCAATTATTTTTATTTAATTTTACACATTAAAATAATTGTGCATATCGATAGTAACAAGTAGTAAAATAAGTGTAGAATGTAACAATTAAAATATTAACAATGAAAAACAAAAACAAAGAAAAAAAAACAGGGGTATAATAGTTTACATCCATGTAGTTACTGATATCTATATATATTTATATATTTGTTTTTAAATTTATTTTAAAAGGGAAAGTACAAGTACGTCAGATTTAAAAAAAAATTGTCTACATTTTATTTTTGAAACTTATTTGTTAACATTTATACGCGCTAAAGGTCAATCCAAAATTTGATACGTCTTATGGGGTCAGCAAACCATACTCATAATTGTCATCAAGTATTCTGTGAATTACTCTTACTTTACTACCAACCATTTTCTGAACATCTTTGGTCTTGGTGGGCATATAACCGTACAACATGCATAGACCGGTTTCTGTTAAATAATAAAGTTTAAAAGCACAAGAAGCCATAGCATTTTGGTTCTAAAGTGTATCTATTTCTTTAGTACAATAACATTCTCTATATAAACAAAAGTCAATTATTTTCTGTGCATTCTCATGACAGCAGAATCTAAATATCACAAACACTGCATGCGAAAGATAAATCACTTAACAGAACTTTACAAAGAAGGCACTACTGAGATTTAGGCAAACATCTAGAATGTATGGATGACATATAGAACGCCTTATATAAACAAAGGAGGGAAAGACACTGGAAAGTAAATATATGAAGAAAAAGATCTGGTGGAGAAACACACATAATGGAAAGGAACTGCAAGAGAGTATAAGATTTAAAAGGTATTGCAATGAGATGACGGAGCTGGATATGGTCTTTGGGCTTGAAAACACAAGTAGAATCCAAAGGAACTGTGAGTTGTGATAAGAACAGTATGAGTTGGGGATAAGAAGCTGAGCAAATGTGGGAGGTAGACATAAATGTTACCTAATATAGAGAGAAGCTTGGGAGTTCTAGTTATCTAAGCCATAAGCACACACTATTGGCAAATCGATACCTGGACTCTAAATGGAGACACGGTGACAGAAGGGATAATAATCTCTGGGTATTTACAGTCAGAAGTACCTTAAAAATAAAATCCAGGTTTTTTACTTCTGTGTCGTTTCTCAGTATAATATTCCTCTACCCTCTTTGATGATGACATCTTCCATCTATGTGGCCCTAATAGTCCTTCAATCTCCCTCTCTTCATCCGATCAGACAAGTTTCCAATTTATATAAAAATAGAGCATCACACACTATACATAGAATGAAGGTCAAGATGCACAGAAATCAAGATAAATCGCCGCATATGCTGAGAAACGTATAAAAGGCCAGTAAAACACATGTAAACCCTGTCATGACCAATATGACTTTGTATCACTTTATCGGAGATAAAGGAACATTTCAAGCTGCTTTAAAATGCTACCCTCGACTTAAATTGCAGATTTCAACAGAGATTGCCACTTTTATAAATTAACCTGGTTATACCCCTCTGGCTGTCAATCAGGCAACCGGTCTGGTTACTTCCAGGTTTGTTTAGCTCAGTGAACCGAAACTCAAGAGACAGCAATTGCCCAAAGCACTTGCGTTGCAAAGACTTCTCACTGAGCTGCATTGGGAAGTCTTTGATTGGACAGCTGCAGAGAGTCTGGCGGGGTAAGACGGTGAAAGCTTGCAAAGGCAGCAGACAAGAAATGTACAACTTCTGCAAACAGTTTTTAGACATACCCCAATGAAAATAAATGAATAAATATATGTATGTGTATTTATTTTGGGGTATATTTACTAAAACATAAAATATTATTTCAATACACTTTTTTTTTTTTTAATTCATTATTTTTCAAGTTTGGGTAGCAGTGATATCCAATACTTTGCAGTTTTGTTTCATTTCATTGGTATCAGTACGGTTTATTGCGAAACCTCCTGTCAGTCTTCTAGGTTGAGTAGTCTAGTTTTTGTATGTCTCAGGTAAAGGTTGTTACTTGGTCATGGGTCTAGTCGTCTTCGCCTCTGGGGGCGTGTTTGACTCTTCCTGCGTTGTGTCTGTCAGGTTTATGTCTCTTTCGGTTGTGTATGGGTCTGGGGTTGGTCTGCTGTGTTTGTTTTGTGTGCGGGTGTTAGGTGGTCTTGACCCATGGGTTGTCGTCTCATTTAAGCTGTAGCTGTAGAGGCTTTCCAGTGTGGTGAAATTCGGGTCTATGCCTAGTGCCTGAGGTTGTTCTCTTATATTTATTTCTGCTACTCGTGTTCGTGGTGTATGAGGTGTGGTATTTTGTTTGTGTGCTGGGTGGGTTCCCTATTTCAATACACTTTTTACCTTCTTCGTCACTAAATCACCTAAATCTATATATATCATACCCATGCAACTTAAACTCTGGTTATGCAACAGGTTATGGTGGAATATGAAATGCATTACAATAAATGCAATAGATCTGCAGCCATTAGCAGTGCAGTTTGACCTAATTGACTTCAAATGTATCCCATTTATTCACTCCTTAATATAAGAAAACTGCTCTGCTTCATATAAAACAAGATTATTATGAAGAGCGTTACATAAAATTGTTCATGTCATAAAGATCTGTCAAGGGTGCTTTGTGAATAATGAGTTATAGTGCATTGGTAAGATTTGACACTGGCAATTTATCATTCAATAAAATAACCATTAGGAAATGGAGTGAAAAAGTTTCTGTGTGGGAGCGATGGGATTAAAGGCTTTTCAGTGTAACACCAGATGATAGACCAAAAAATACAGCTAGTCTATTTGAGCAATGCATGTTTGATATATAAAAAGCTTCCAGACTGATTGTTTTATTATTTTGGACAGGTATAGACGTTTATCACACAGACTCATGCTATTTAAGTAACAAGTGTTTCAATGAATATTTCACCGTGCTGCATTTGGTATTGATGCCAGGTGGGTTAAATAGGTCTGTTAAAAGAAAGAAAGAAAAATCAAGTTAAGCTACTACTGGAAATCCACTAATTTATTCTTGTTGAACAAAAATTCTTTATTTGTGGAAATGGAATGTGGGATTCTTGCATCAACATTTTATTGGAGTCTAGCAGATTCAAGAATAGGTATGCCAAAAAAAAAGAAAATGTTAATGCGCAAATTTAAAATGCTATGTGATGGCACAAATAGGGTTATTCTCTAAAGAGAGAATTGATGTAAATTCAAAGTGAATTTCAAATTTAAATCCAAAATAGATGAGCTGGAAAAATTCTCCAAGCCAGCTATACACAGAGTTGGATTACTTATTAGGAGACAAAGGTGGGAACCTAGGCCCAGGCTTAGAGAGGGTCCTGTAGCTGTGGTACTAGTATGCCCTTCCCGAGTTGGAAGGAATATTAAAAGATAACCCTGCAGTGCCTCACTTCATTGAGGGAGCGTTGTGGTCAATACAAATATCATGTAGAGACCACTTTAAGAGTGCCCTCATGGTTCCCACAGTGCTATTCCTAAATAACTGAAGGCCAGCACTCTAAATGACTGACTGCCGGCCGGAACAGCGAGGGTGCTCGAGAAATGTTCTGCACCTGATATTGGTACAGATGATGGAGCTTCCCCAAGTGACCTCCAGAGATATAGTTCACCATCAGCTAGCACACACAAACACACTTAAGCCCTTCTTTTTCACATACTACACACAACAGTCAACACACACCAGGTCTCTAGGAGGTGGCCACAATCTGGCACACTAGAAGGGTACTGGGCAAACTTAAAGGGACAATACAGTCACCAGAACTACAGCAGCTTAATGTAGTTGTTCTGGTGAGTATAATAGCTCCCTTCGGGTATTTTCATGTAAACATTGCCTTTTCCGAGAAAAGGCAGTGTTTACATTGCCCCTAGGGACACCTCCAAGTGGCCACTCCTCAGATGGCCACAGGAGGGGTTTCTTGGCTCAGAGCTGCATAGTAAGCAGCCCTGCCATTCAGCGTCTCCACGCTCTGCATGGAGACGCTGAATTTTCCTCATAGAGATGAATTGATTCTATGAGGAGGCCCTGATTGGCCAAAACAACATTTGGCCCCGCCCCGTGAAGATTTTAGCCAATCCAATTGGATTGGCTAAAAATCTGCAATTTTGATGGTGTCACAATGGGAGCGGCACCGGAAATAAGGTGAGTTTTAAGCTTTTATAGGGGGGCTAAGGGGAGCAAGCCACCTACAAGGTGGGTTTAGCACTATAGGGTCACGAATACATGTTTGTGTTCCGGACTCTATAGTGTTCCTTTAATGTAGCTGTCTTTTCAGAGAAACTGTAACATTGGCTGATACATTGTCTCTCTTCCTCTTTTCTCCTCACTGTGATCTGAGGTGAGAGAGGCAAAGAGATCACAGTTAAATAGTGTTAAAAAGTGCCAGAAATTGTAAAAAATAAACAATTTTGTTTTATTTTTTTCAATGCTGATCACAATCCTGTGATCTGTCCCATTAGGGTGACTAGTACCTTGGTATTATTAACCCCTTAAGGACACATGACGGAAATATTCCATCATGATTCCTTTTTATTTCAGAAGTTGTGTCCTTAACCCCTTAAGGACCCCTTAACCCCTTGTGTGACATGTCATGATTCCCTTTTATTCCAGAAGTTTGGTCCTTAAGGGATTAAAAAAAAGCTACAGCAGATTTTAATTATTTTTAACCCCTTCATTGCTGCCCATTCACTGTACTGTATGGTACTATATCAGTGATCAGTGTGATCAAGGCCTCTTTGTTTTTGTTTTTTTCTATAAAAAAAAAAAATAAAGTAACCCTTTTAGTGATAGTCCCAGTTGTCTGATCTGCAATTCGTAATTGAATTTAAATTTTTGGCTTGGATGTTGGGTTTTCTGTGGCTGGAAGTGTGAGTTGGAGGGTGGGTGTTATGCCAGTGTGTATTAGGCAAATTAATTTAATTAATTGCGTAGCGACATAACTTAAAGGACCACTCTAGGCACCCAGACCACTTCAGCTTAATGAAGTGGTCTGGGTGCCAGGTCCAGCTAGGATTAACCCATTTTTTTTTATAAACATAGCAGTTTCAGAGAAACTGCTATGTTTATAAATGGGTTAATCCTTCCTCCAAAGCCTCTAGCGGCTGTCTCATTGACAGCCGCTAGAGGTGCTTGCGTGATTCTCACTGTGAAAATCACAGTGAGAGCACGCAAGAGTCCATAGAAAGCATTGTAAATGCTTTCCTATGCGACCGGCTGAATGCGCGCGCAGCTCTTGCCGCGCGTGCGCATTCAGCCGAATGGGAGAAGAGGAGGATCGGAGGAGGAGAGCTCCCCGCCCAGCGCTGGAAAAAGGTACGTTTTTACCCCTTTCCTCTCCCCAGAGCCGGGCAGGAGGGGGACCCTGAGGGTGGGGGCACCCTCAGGGCACTATAGTGCCAGGAAAACGAGTATGTTTTCCTGGCACTATAGTGGTCCTCTAAGTAAACCTTAATGACAAAGCTTACATTATTCCCCTCTGAGATGGCATGCTATTCTGGCAGGCCTGAATAGTGACACAATGACAGCCTCTGACATTGAGCCCCAAGTGAGTCCTTCAGTGATGGTGACCCACCACCATCTACAAGAAGGCGCTTAGAATGCCCTGCATTGCCAGAGGAAAACTGTGCACCCTTAAACTTAACTGCCCCATATATCTGTAGCTGGCATGACAATAAAGGTACATCGTTTGTGAGCTAGTGAACTATTTTAGCCTTTTTATGTCAGATGACATATTTGAGTTGATGGATCTATCTGTGAATCTAAAATCACATTAAAGTGGGAAAAAACATATAGAATCCGGTGATATCACAGAAATGAAAAAATGTTGGGTGCTAACCCTAGTAATGGGTGTAGTGAAAAAGCTAAGTATCAGTCCTACTGGCACAAGCACTCAATCCTTGCTATCGCTCTTTTCCCAGTGGTTAGAAGGAGGGAACAGTATGCGCAAATGCTGCGATTTCTCCATTTTAAGTAAACAAACTCTGCCCTGTCGAACGACGACCCATTGTTTGACAGGCTCTACAAAATTCTGCCCCTTAACCAACTCCTGTCTGTCAAAGTTTCCCAAAATTATATTCCAGACCAAAACATTTGTATTGACAAATTCCTTATGAGGTAGACTGCTTTTCAAATAAAATATCCCATCGAAGCAGTCACAATATGGCATTAAATTGTATTAATTATGTGAATCCACTACTGGCTATACATGGGCGTTTCAGATTAATCAAGGGAAGGATCGCCATCTTAACCTACTAGGATGCCCTGATTGTGTCGGCACAGATGGCAATATTGTGTGTGATCTGATCATTCTCTTGTTAAATAAGGGTTATCCTATATGGGTTGATACATGATAGATGCAAAGCGTGAGGACATCCAGCATAATTTTACAGAGTCAAACTATGAAACTGCAGGAAACTACTCTAGTGGCTATCTAGTAGACAGCCAATAGAGGCAGTCTTAACACTGCATTGTAAACACTGCAGTTGTTCTCAAAGACATATAGTGTCCCTTTAAGCAATAATGCAAGTAAAAGATAAATTTCTCTTGCATGCTTAAAGGGACACTATAGTCACCAGAACTACTGCTTAATGTACAGTAGGCATTTTAATGTAAGCACTGCCTTATCAGAGACAAGACAGTGTTTTACATTACTTTCCAGGGACATCTATTGGCAGTCATTCAGATGTACAATAGAAGTGCTTCCTGGGTCAGTGCTGCACAGTATGCAGCACTGACATTCAGAGTCTCCACGCGTTCAGCGTCTCCACTCTCTGCATGAAGACGCAATGATTTAATGCCTCTCTATGAGGAGATGCTCATTGGGCGGTGCAACACAGCGCCAAGGGGGGCAGAGCGCAGTCAGTGCCTGCCATGACATACCCGCACGGAGCTGAAAATAAGGGGAGTAAAATCCCCTTTTTAACCAGAGATAAGGAGGCAGTTAACCTAAAATGTTATTTTAGAACTATAGTATCAGGAATACTTGTTTGTATTCCTGTCACTATAGTGTTCCATTGTTATTTTAGAACTATAGTGTTGTAGAATTATTAGGCCTCTATAAATCTGTAAGGCCCCTTTAAATCCTCTTGCTATACCTCTAAGAGGTCCCATAGTTTTACAAGAAAGCTTTGTCTATAGAACATAGAATTTGCATGTCAGCAAGAAATAGCTTTGATAAAATGTGTATTTACTAAAAGCCTTGAAACCTAACCTTGAGAAACTAACAGTGCCAGCTACACTCTAAATGGATAGCTGCCAAAAGGCCCCTCCCGTCGAGTGAGCTCCTCATGTTAACAAAATGGCGCTAAAACCTGGAGGAGACAATCATGACGAGGATAGTGACCCAAGATGGTACACCCCGTAGGGAGGGCATTTTACTAACTACTTAGCACCTAAGCCAATTAACAATGTCTATTTGTCTATATCTTGATTTTCTTCAATGATGTAATAATGCCTTTAAAAGGGCCTGCGAGCCTGCTTTTTAAACAGAAGCCATTAAACTTCTCCAAAGTTCTTTCATTAACCTGAACTCTGTGTCTCAGTGTGAATTTACTTCTGCGTGCACGCAACTTTATTATCTTTAATTTGGACAGGAACAGATAGTCATTCAAACTAATTGGTTTGCAGTAAATCATCTACTACAATAGTATCAGGAATACTTGTTTGTATTCCTGTCACTATAGTGTTCCTTTAAGAAGGTTAAGACCATCAGTATTTATGTACTTTGATCTACTAACGATTTAAAAAAAATAACTAAATTTTTACTTGAAATATGTGTTTTGTGTTTATATAGTTTGTGTTTGCGCCAGTTCCTTTTTGGTTTGTTTATAACTTATGGAGATTTTAGCAGCAACACTATAAAGTAATCGCTGTTTTAGGTAGCACTACAATTTCCTGCTTTCCTTCTATGCTTATTAAAGGGAGAAAGGATAGAACCGAACAACAGGGAACAGCTAATCAAATAGCTTGGCACTTGAGTTAAAAGCTAATGCAAGAAAGCACCTCTAGAACATTTACATACAAACTAAGATGACACGCAAACATATAGATTTTACAAAGAAACAAGCAATATGACTTAGGGCAAATAAAATTAAAAAAACAACTTTAAAAAAGAGCACATAGAAATAACTACTTATTTTAATGTTTATATGGTATTTGTATCTTTATATATGGATGTAAAGATACAACTTTTAAAATGTAATTGGGAATACACTACCATAATCAAAGTAAGATGCCAACCTGACTCTTGGAATATACTAAATACAATGTTTTAAACAGAGTACGTGACAAAAATAATAATACAACATAGCAATTTATAACTAATCTTGTTTAATATGTATAGGTTTAATAATTTCAGGTATCAGTATATACCACCGTTTATATCACGTAGGCAGAGCTAAGAGTAGATCAACAACAAAGCGATGTGTTCTAAATGCCATGTTTGCAAGTAAACATGCATAGAATTCTAAAATCACTTCTTACTGACTTCTCAAGTTCTGAGAGACATGTTAGACTGTCTCTCCATCAGATACAGTCTAAGTAACATAGCCAATATAAGTATACTACTTGGCACAGTAGTTGCAATCACCTATCCAACATTCTCAGTATTAGCCTTGAATAAGTTCTGTTATTGAACTCAAAATTTACAGAGAACAGGGAGTTATCTTGATGAGTTCCCACAAGGAGAAAACCGTTTTGAGCAACCGTTTCATACATATACTGAAAATCTAATTACGAGCTCCGAATGCAATATGATCAATTAAGCAAAATGTTTTCTGAAATAGGTTATTAATTATATTCAATGTCCAAAGTCATTTCAGTACAACTGCAGAAAAATAGAGTTGTCTTAACGTGAATTGCCTAGTCTAATTTTCCAGTGATAAAATTGTGAAGTTTAACTCACTAACAAATAAGTAGTTGTTTACTGAATAAATATGGTCAGGTTAATTACAGGGACACTCTAAGCACAATAACCACTACAGTTGTACCAAAAGTCTCCTGGCATTATCCCACTGTAAGCTGCCAAATCGTTTACAAAAAGATTGACATTTAGCTGGCTCAGTCTGTGCGTGATCTTCCATTGTAGAGTATCACTGGGCACTCGGCAGCACCATGTAAAGTGCCAAACTGTTAATGGGTGGACAGTTTACATGAAGTTGCCATCTAAATGAATGTGGAAAATCTGTCTCTTCACGTCTGTACATGACAAATCTCAAGTGTAGCTAAAATTTATGTCAACATTTAATTTGAGTGAATAAGAAAAAGCTTCATTTTTTTTTTTTTTTTTTTACACAAACCATCTATTCGTGTCTTTTGCCCTTTAGTTGTTTTGCATTATTAAGGATGGTAGTCATGCATATGTAATACAGCTAGTGTCTATGACCTGTATTAATGCTTTAAATGTCAGTGTCAAACAACCATGTGCCTTGGAAGAGATCTTAAATAAGCTATTCTCAAACCTGGCTGCCTCCTGGAATTCAGGCACACTCAGCCTGATGTTCTCGGGCTCCTACTTCAACATCCAGCCCTGGGGAAAAGGAGAACTTAAAAAATCTTGTACTTATCATGCTTAAGACCTTTGGGGGGGTAAGATACAGTGGGTGAGTTCATAATAAAGAGAAGAGGTACCCAGGTCCAATAATGGAAAAGGAGAATCCAGGCAATAGGAACCTAGTCAAACACCCCTTGAGTGAGCTAGAACAGGCCTGGGACTACAATAAGACAAATGAGCCATTTACCTGGAGCACATGCTTCAGTAAGCATTTTGTGGTTCTGTTGGAAGGGCTAAGGCACATGCTCAGTTCCCCTTTATATTGCATAGGAGCATGTGGATTACAACTCAAAGGGGATAGAACAATTCCAATCCTGTCCTGTGCTCTGGTACTTCACAGAGACTCAGTACGTTGGTGCTGGGTTATGGTGTCATTACCAAAAACTGATACCGTGAGTCACAATATCCTCCTGGGAAGCGAGGAAAAATGTGCTTGCTGCTATACCATCCATTGTTGATGAAAAGGAAGAGGAAGTTACCATCATCCCAACCTATCACAAGACATACCACTGGAAAGTCCAGGATGTTCTCTTTACAATACAGCAGGGATCGATAGAGTAGCTCAAAAGAATAAAATGAGATACATGTGAACAAAATGTCCAGTACAGAGGACACAAGTTAATGGGCTGAGTCTCAGGAGGTTAGGGGCAATGTGATTCATCTGTGTCTGTTAGAATAGTAGAGCACAATAACCACCTTAATCATAGGGGTCTCCTCACACCACTCCTATCACACCCATGGAGCCATGCAAACACACAAGCAACCTCCACATACAACTCTTATCACAAAAGTAGCTTTCCACAACTCAAACCATATTACATAAATACCCATAACATTTTTCTGGGTAAATAAGAGTACTTGCTTAAACAGTGTCGTCCTTATCCTCTTTTTCTGCTCACCAAAAGGGGCATATTTAAAAATTACAAAAACCTTCAAATTCAGCATTGTTACATTCATTTTCCATCAACAGCATAGTTTGGATCACTTTTTGGCAGGGTAACTGTGCATCTATTTCACACTGTACCAGGATACTGGCACTACCAATGTAAACTCTTGTTCTTTACAGACAAAAATGCCTATAATTAGATTACTATTAGTGTGAGTTCTGTGGAGGGTAACTTATTGGTATTTATTCTAACATAACGGAAAGGACTATAAAAAGCACAAGTTTTTAGTAATACAGGATGTGTATGGGGTTATGTGGCAGGAACTTTGTACAAAACGTATTCTACAGTTATTTTACAGAAAGATAATTCCGTTATTGAATAGAACTGGACTAACGTAATCTTTATTAATCAAAGACAAAATAAGTATCTACAACTTTGGCCAAGTTTGTGCTTTTTCATTCTATTTTTTTAATTTAGTTCTGTAACATTTACTAGAAGAATGAAATAACTGACATTACGTTAATGGACTTACAATGTTACTATATACTGCCAAACATCTTATTTCATTTACAAGATTACTTTTTATCATCATAATGGCACTTTTCTGGTAAATTTTATGTTTTCTGAATATCCTGTGCAATTCTAAGGAAATCAATATCAAACTGATATAATCTAATTGTCAACGTATAGTGCAGTGAGGTGATGTTAGCAGTAAATGTTTATTTAAAAAAAAAAAAAAAAAAAGCATACTTTTTACGTTATTCTAGAAGAGTAAAGACAAGTAACCTAAACTGCAAAGATCAACACTTAAACGAGAATGATCAAATAAATTAACTTTCTGTGTGCTAATGCACAGATTACCTTACATCTATTTGTACAGTTGTAGTGGAAAAGGCCATTTAATGTAAAAGATGCTAAGGTTTTTGGTACGGGCTATTATATTATGCACAGCATACAGATAGAATTTGGTTTGGCTAACTGCAGAACATTGTAAACAGTTTGATATGCATTGCTTAGTTGTTTAGGACTGGCGTTATCTACTTGGTTTTTCCCCAGCAATGTCATACAGACATCGTGGAGGACTGTATAAAAAAATGCTTTGAAAATCAGAATGGATACGTGAAACGTCTTTCAGTTCTCTAGAATGATCATTTTGTGATACAACTCTTACAAATTGGTGAAATTATGGATATGCATGGAAATATTGCATATTCAATTATTACCCGAGTGCTTTATTTTTCTTCATTTCAAATTTGCATTCAGCAGTGACCTATGTACACCTCCACAAGCTGTCACAACAGAACTGTACACATGGTGCGCAGATTGCAAATTACGACAAGGCAAATGTATCTGCCATTTTCACTTCCATGATTAAGGTGAGATTCTGTATTTATCTGTTAAGTTTCAATTTCCTTCAATGGTCTATTCTAGGGCCCCTGTACCCTCTTTGAAGTGTTCACGGTCTGGTATGTTTCTAATTAAGCACATTTATGCAGATGGTAATATAACCTCAATAACGCGTCAATCCTCTCCAGACTGGGTTTTGTATTACTGGAAGAATTAAAAGTTGGATCTCTTAAAAACAAATGGTTTTTAGAAACCATTATATATAGAAACATAACTGTCTCAGTTGTATTTGGAACAGAGCAAAATATAGGCAATTTAAGAATAAACAATTAAGTAGTAAATTGAAGTTATAACTTGTTTTCAAGCAGTTCCAGTAAAAATCTAGATACGTGGCGAGATCTCAAAGACGCCACAGGAATTTATATTAACATTTTAACATTCAAATATTATCTCACAGTATACATTTTTGTTTAGAATGCAATCCTGTTTAAATGCCCTTGAAGGAAAGTACATTTGTGCCGCAGAATTAAATACTATTCAGTGACTAAAGGGAAATGCTTCTCCATCACAAATGAAGCTCAGCAAATTTAATTCTGAATAATTCACTGAGTAGTTTCGTTCTCCAATGTTATAATACACACCATTGCTTTATATTAAAGCGACACTGTCAAACTAGGAGAAAGGAAAAAGAAAATTTGGCGACTTTTTAAAAAAAAATTTATTATTACTTTTACCGCTGCGGCTAGAAGTATGTTTCTCTACTTCACAAATGTTTTTCTGTTCTGGATGTTTATTGCTTTGATTTCTTCATTTGACAATGCTGCTCTTTGTAACACAACTTATGTTGACTGATATATGCCAAACAAACAGATGCAAATAAGTAAATACCAAAAAAAAAGGCACAGTCTACATATTTTGAAGCAGATTTCTCGCAGACACTTTGATTCAGCTATTGATGGAGACAGAATAGATGAAACAAGAAAAACGGGAGTATATAAAGTAAACAAAACATAGTGCAACACTGTATAATGATGTGCAAGTTGGTAATGCTTTAGATTGCCCTTACAGACTACAATGTATTTTAAAGCACTTCACAAACTATACAATAATTCCAATTTAGGATCAGGATCTCCGGTGGTTACTCCTATTCATAAACAGGAACTGGGAACCAGGTAGGTGGTAAACTTTTGTTTATTACAAAATGTTAAATGATAAAAGTATATAATAAATTTAAAAGAAAAAGGTTTACACGTTTCGTTCCTATAGGGGAACTTATTCAGGGACCATACAGTTAAAACACAATTATAAGTATCAAAATGCCAACAAAAAATATATCAGCCTACCCTTCCCATACGATTCCTCCCTTAAATAGGGATAATGCTAAAGTTCCACAGGTGGTCTAGGGGACGTGCCCTACAATTCTTCAACCCATTTCAGTTCCAATTTCCTTCCCAGGTAGGTCTATATCTCCTTACAGGAGTTCTCCTCCGCCCTCCTGCTGAACACAATCTCCGACAATCCTCTCAATCTCAGACATCATCTTGGTCTGCTTGCATTCCACTCGTGTTGATCATGTGTTCCACCACTTGTTGAACACTTCCTAGTTGCCGTTTTATATCGCACTTCCGTGCATTCCATCCAGTGTCTTGTTACACTATAGTTCCCTTTAAGTATCCTTTCACAAAGCCTATTGACACTGCAGTGAATGCCAGATCAAGTTAATATACATCCATATGTTTTGTTTAATGTCAAGTAGTCAAGGAAACTAAAGGGAGTTCCCTTTGAATATGTGTGTCTGTCTGCATGTTGGTGAACATCAAATATTATGTCTTAAATATTATTGTTCTAAATAGGTTTTTTTGCTTTATTTTCAATTTGACAATTTATTTTTGTGTTTGTTACATTGAGAACAATGCATCACAATGAAGATGACATTGGTTATAAATACATAAACTCTATTAAAACTTAGTAAGCACACCAAAGAGTCAAGATGTGTCTCCTAAATCAGTTCTTTAACACAAAAAATAAAACGCAAGCAGATATACTACACTTTCTATATTTGTGTATTGAGCAACAGCCAATTCTATAGCCAATTCAGGCTACTCAATATCCCTAGAAGCAAGCATTTACTCATAAATCAAGACATTTGAGAGGCTAATACTACTATCATCACAAGGATTACAATTCAATGCCATTTGCGCACAAGCTATGTATTAAATGTAACCATCAATGTCATTTATCTTACTGGACAAAACAGCTTAATTAAATTAACTAAAACATTTAGATTAGCCTTTACATACATGAGTTAAGATTTAAATCCATAAAAAACGGCACTTGAAACTTGCCATTTTAGTTGTTTATGTGAACCTTTTGAAAAAGTGATTTAATCACAGAAGCTAGTTTTTATATTTAGTCTGTTCTAAACTCTTTAGAATAAATCTTTAGAATTACAGTGGCTCACCCCTCTTCCTACAAATGCATGTACTTCACTCCTGAAACAAACATTCACTCAATGTTTTTTTTTCTGCAGTGCAGAGTTCTACCAACAGAGTTGAGTCAAAAGCTAGGGTCACAACAAGTAAACGTCCTATCTGCAAGCAATTCAGCCAAGACACTGCAGGGACAAAAATAAATCCTTTATAGAGTGCCATCGTGTTGTATTTGCACAATAACTACATTTAAAAAACATAGTTAATTCATCCTTTTACACAGTGTAGGGGAATTAAGCTAAATTATTAGACATGCATCCAGAACAATTCTAAAAAGGCATTCTCACTTGGAAAAAAAATTGAGAGCCTGAGTTTGTCCAAGTTGTAAAATAAATTATTCATATCAACTATCCAATGCCTAACTTTGTTAATAAAATCTAATAAAGGAAGCAAATCTTACCTCATGTTTTAAGTCTATTGTAAAATCCGAGCTAGGTGGCTCATTCCTCAGGACATGGGCAAGCCTAGATAAAATACAGACCATTATTAGTGGAATGAAAGGACAAGAGGGGAGAAATAAAACCACAGCATTTCAGCCTGGGAAATAACAGAACACAGAGTAATATTTGCTTTCATCTGAAGTTTGTTTTCTATTTATTCCAGATGTGTAATGACATTAAAGTTAAAATTTAATTTAGGAAAATGAAGACATCTTAGAAATGAAATACACTGCTGCCTAACCAGTTCTGGTACATCGCCTCGTGGCAATTTCAAAATGATGCACTAACATATCATAACCTCTTATAAGATATGCTTTTATAAAGCTCATGCTGATCTTTCCAGAATTTTATAAAAATTATCAGTGAAACTCTTGCTCTGCACTCAAAGACGTCAAGCGGAACTTTGGAACACCTCTCACAACTCCACTATAGCTAGCATTATACAAATAATGACTTAAAATGGAAAACCTCACAGGCTTAATCTACTAAACTAGGAGTGTCCAACAGGTAGATCCCCCAGACATTTTAAAACTACAGCTTCCATGGTGCTTAGTCATTCTAAAAGCACTCCAAAAGGTATGCAGTGCATCAAGGGAGTTGTAGTTCAACATCTAGGGATCTACATTTTGGGCTACCCTGCACTGCACAATCAAGTAATTTCATAAATTGTGGTAATTCTGGATGGTTTGCGTCTTTTCTTCCTTTCATTCAACCCATTCATCCAGCCCACCACCCATCTGAACATGCACCCCCCTCCCCCAGCCGTCAACCCCTTTCTGTCACACATGACCATGTCTAAAGCATATACTCCTAAAGCTTTACAAACTTTTCATCGGACCATAGCAAGTTATCCCCGTAGTTTATTTTCCAAGAAGATTTTAGGCACACAAGTATTTACAATATCAAACATAAAATGGAGTTTGAACACATATGCCCAAGCACTGCTTTATTTATAAAGTTTACATTAAAAGCATTGCTTCTATCTCATTGCAGTAAATATCTGAACATGGCAAAAACATTTATTAAATCCCCATTTAATGGATTATTTTTCCTTTTAATAAGGTACACCATACTACAACAACATGACGACCAATCAATCTTTTATTTGGATGCAAGAAATCAAAGGGAAGAAAAATTAAGAGTACACAAATATTTAGGGCACCGTGGTTGCCCTGTTGACAAGACTAGCATCTTGCTGCAGGATATATATTTTTTCTCCATCAATAAGGTGTAGAGATTTCCAAAACCACCAATGAAACAGAATTGTTAGGAAGAGGAGGAAGACCGGAGATGAAGATCAATGTAAAAAAAAATGTAAATCTCTACAAACATACACAAATGATTAGATCTCCTTGGTGACTCATCAATCCAATCTAGTCTACTAGTCTTTGATTTAATCTTTTTTTCTTGTGATTTATATTCTCATGTTCTACCCAGAGATGTTTGAAAGTTTCTTCTGGTGACCAATCTAAATAAATCATTTACAGAACAATGATGCAATGAGAAATAATTGCCAACTAATGTTCTGGCAATAGAATACGTTCGTTTGGCCAGCATTTCTTTAGAACATGGCTAACAAAATTTTTTTTTAAATACAAAAAATAATATTTATCTGTACTGAAAAGAGGAAATGCAAAGAGCACATGAGTAGTAGGGCGTGGGAACACAAATGAATATATATTTTCAGCTCTAGGAAAAATGTGTTAAAAAAAGACTGGATTTACGGCACACTAGGGAAATATACAGGCTTGCCTAATCATTTGTATCCTTGTCAGAGATGGGAATGCCTTTTCAAAACAAATTTGTAAAAATGAAGACTTAAAGGAACACTATAGTGTTAGGAATACAAAACCGTCCCCGTGCCCCCACACTGCTCCCTCCCCATCCACGAAAGGGTGAAATAACTCTTTAAACACTTGCATGATTCCAGCACCAAGGTCGGGCTCCTCCTTTGATGTCAGCCAATGAAGGGAATCAAATGCACATGCTCAGCTCAGCACTGTGCACACTTTAGGCCTTCCCATAGGAAAGCATTGACTCCGTTCTTTCCTATGGAATTTTGGAAGACACTGCACGTCCTCATGCAAAGTGTGAGGATACCCAGCATCGTTTCATGTAGTTAAACTCTGTGAAACAGCGGGAAGCGCCTCTAGTGTCTGTCCGGTAGACAATCACAAGAGGCAGTCTTAACCCTGCAATGTAAACAATTCATCAAGGAGATGAAATGGTCTGGGTGCCTATAGTGTCCATTTGTCAGGATTTCTGTAGATGCCCAACACGCAGAACTTAAGTAGATATAAAGCAAATACCTAGGACGTATTACCGGACCTTAGAATGGCCGAATTTAACGTAAAAGGGCAAAAGACAAAAGAAAGGGAAAAGCCAAGACAAAGGTATAACACAAACGATAAACAAGCCAAAGGTCAAGGAATGGAGATATCAGAATGGTCAGGAGCCAAGCCAAAAGTCAAGGAATACAGAGATCGGATAGTCAATAAGGGAAGCCAAGGTCAGATACACAAGAAATTAATACAAGGAACGCGCTCTCAGATAACCAACTGGAAACCACTACAGGGCACAGAGAAATGGACAAACTAGGTTTAAATAGCTAAAGGTGTTTCCTGATAGGCTGTAGGGAAACATGTGATCACGCTTATATGTGTAACACACCCAAGTATTGATCTGGCCCTTCAAGGGTTAAACAGGAAACCCTTTATTATTCACAGCAGCAGCAGCGGGCAGTATTCCCCTTAGTTCGTGGGAATACCGCTGTAGCGATACACGCCCGCCAGGAGCCATGCTGCCCTCTGACAGGAGAAGCGCCGGCGGGCGGCGTGACATCCTTTAGCTGGCAAATCTCGAAAACTCACATTTAAAATATGCATCTTAAATAATGTCTGGATGCTTTTTTGAAAAATCAGACTATTCAAGGATATAATGTGGATAGGTTGTTGAGTAGGCTTGTTGATTCAAGGAGAGATCATTTTAGAGAAGTTTTTTTCCCCCAATTGGTGGAAACAAGAAATTACTTCACATTGGGTTTTGCCTTCTTAAGGATCAAAAGCAGAAACAAAAATGTTTAAAAAAACAAAAACAAAACAAAAACAAAAAACAATAAAACAAAACAAAAACGAGCCCAACTACGAAAGAGAGGAACTAAAAATGTTGGAGTATCCATTTAATGATAGCGTATATATCTTATTTAAAGAAATGGACCATAGATCAAAGTATACAAATGAGAAAAAAGTATATTTACAAACTACGAATTGTGTTGTGCCACACAAGATAAAAATGGAGTATGAGACTATAAAAGAGCAACATCTAACGTTTAAGGTGATATTGTATCAAGTTTTAACATTGACAGAACAGGGCTCGTTCTTGCATGAGCTGTATATTGTCCTCATTGAGTATTCATCTGTTTATACTGTCTACTATTTCATGATAAACTAGAAAAAGGGACACCTTCAAATCAATTAACAAATGGGGGCAATATCAGAACAATTTACCCTCCCAAATTCAATTAGGGATCTGGAAAAAAACTTTTCATACGCAAAATAAGAATCATATAGTTCCAAAACAACCAAGTGTACAGCAATCAGCCTTCCATTCAACCAAATTGTTGTGTTTGGTCAAAAGCTGACCCTTTTAAAGACTTCTTGAAAAAGTCCTTATGAACCACTCTCTTAGTAATCATGGAAGAAATGGAAGTTTACATTCAGCTAATATAGAACAATACATATTTCAGTTCCGGATATTTCATCAATAGTAATTATTTTGACCTGAGAACCTCTGCCAAGCCGAACTATTGATTCAGAGACAATTTGGATGGAGATAATTGAGTTTAGAACAAATTCAATACATTTTCACATTTCATTTTTTTTATTCAGACCGGATGGGAATTTTTCTGAATCTTCTGCTCTCCTCACTAGTAATCTAAATTGGGGAGAATTTGGGGAGCAATTTACTCAAGCTACTGTAATAAAAATTTGTTTGTTTTTTTTTAAATATCCCCAAAAAAGAAAATGTGCACAACTAACAAATCTACAGTTAATCTGTTGGATAATACGTATAATATATATATATATATTAGGTACAAAAAGAGAAATTAATTATTTAGTAAATTCAAGTAAGCGCAACCATTACTTTTTCACAAGTGGCATGCTGAGAGCCCAGCCGGCAGCAAAATCTGGATATTTGAAAACTGAAGGATTTTCTGCAAAGGCGTAATGATGTATTATTGTAGATTCTTCATCGTATAAGGCTTTGCCTAGAAACCAACTCTAGAAAAAGAAGAAGAAAAAAAAGTATATTTTTAAAGAACATTTCAGAAGGAGATTATGTGTAAATGACATAACAGGTACATTTAAAGGGTAAATTTCTTCCCTGCATAAATACAATTATATTAAAACAATACATAAATCAACAAGGTAGGGAGTCTGTCCTTCCCTAAGCTGTTAAACCCGTGAGTGGCACAGTACATAGAGGATAATGCTGCTTTTTTCAGATCAGGTCCCCAAAGAGTTAATGTGGCATATTTAGTTAAACAATGGTTACAGTAATGCTATACATTTAACAGTGTACTAATATATGACAAACCTTGTTTTTGCATAAATTTATAAAAAGGAAGTTTTTAATATAAGCTAGTGCAATATAGGTGAAGTGATTTTTCTTTTTTTTTTGATACGCAACATTCTTGGTTACACTATCAGGTCAGATGTTTGAATATCCTCTGAAATTTTAGGAATTTAATTCCTTCTCTACCATAAGGGATAGGAGAATGGTTGAAAACTATTAGAAAGTCCCATCAGTTCATGGGAAAGGTAAAGTGATGCTTTCAGTTTTATTGCGATTCTTTAATTTCAAAAAGGCAAGAGTGTGCCGAGTTTTACAAAGCAATAAGCTCTTTTTTTTTCTGCAGTAACAAATTTTATGGTAAAAATATGTATTTTTTTCCACATATATCATTTTTATTGAAGGATTTTCAAGAGAAAGTGTGACGGAGCTCCTGTACACCGATCGAATACCTCCGCCAAGCCTGCTTCCTCCTAGCTATCGGAGACCCTGGAGCACTTCAGTACCAGTCTCCGAGGCTTGACTGGGATCACTGAGGGCCTTTTCCACCCTGGATCAAGCTATTGTGTTTATAGCCCTGGACACCCTTTTCATCAGCAGATTATATTCCTTTCCCTAAACACCAGACGACACTTGGTGAAGGTTAAAAACGCAACTAACTTGAATATACCTAGCACACATATTTATGCCCCCAACAACCTAATTTTCATACAATAGGGTGCATAGAGCACTATAGTACAAGGAAGGGTGGGGCTAGACAAAAGCAAGGGGTGAGAACCAAATGGGAAGTTAAGGACGGACAGGGCAGCTAGTTTAAACTGGTCTGGCAGTGTCCCTGGGACAATGCCCTGCTGGGGAAACAATAGGACAGTGTTAGGCTGGAAATCACTTATTCTTTGAGCTGATTACAGAGACAAAGGGAAGCAGAAACGTGTTCGTGCATAAGTCCATGGCAGAGTAAAGGTTTCCAGACCCTTTTGTGATTTTCAGCCTAACAGGAAAACAGGACAGGAAAAAGGGGGAAAGGCACAGACAATCAATACATTCAACATACCCTGCACCAATACTGGGCACATGGTGACCAAAACACAAGAGGAATCTGGGGACCCATACATAGTGTCTGTTTTTCCATCCCCAGTGATGGTGATTTCCGTCACAGAAAGTTCACAACCGTATCATGCTTATGCATCAATGACATAGTACTCCTGTTTCATGTTTCCTTCACATGTAGACTGCAAGTATTGCTCTATAATTTGTATTCGAAAAAGATACTGGGCACGAACTATTTCATCATTCCATTCTTGGGGTGCAGAAAGAAAAAGGGGACAACCTTTGGTTAAACTGAGGTCAACACAAAGGGTCATAACATACAGTGATCCAAGATGTACCTTTTCATGGAAGGTAAAACAGAGAATTTATCGCTCCCTGTGACTACACATCCCATTTCCCACACTGGTTTAGGATCAGAGTATATTGCAGTAGGACAGCCATAGGATGGGCCATGGCCACTCATATTTACTCATATTACCCTGAACTTTAACAGCCATTTGTTCATAAAGGCATATGGTATCTAACCTATTATTAATCTCTTCCGTAGACGGGACTGTTGTGCTTTTCCAGTAAGATTCTCAGCTTTGCAACATTCCACAAGTTAAGAATTACCGGTGTCTGGATTTGATTCCATGTCAGGGAATATGTGAAGAAGATAGGCTTCAGGTATCAGTTTGAGTGTGTAGTTCGTTACCTTTCTGATAGTTGTCTGGGTTTGTTTCCAATAACTGGTCAAGCCTGGGCAGTCACAGAATATTTGCACACACTGCCACGACAGCTGAGATACATTGTTATTTTGCAGTAAGCTTCCCATAAGGAAAGGCTTTTTGCCATTGCGACAGAGTGAACGGTCGCCCTATGTCCCGCTCCCAGTGAACCATGCAAGATAGCTTGTGTTGTGGTCTCTTCCAGAAGTGCATTGTTTAAGAGGGAGAGGGGTGTAATCGATCTCGAGGATAGTGTGTGCTGTAAATGTATTAGTTTTGTGTGGTGTGTTGTACCCACATCAGCCTTACTTGTCAGCAGGATGTTTTTTTTTATCCTCAGGTAGAGAAACAGGTCCTTTGCTGGTAAAGAGAACTTGGGATGGGAATGAATTTTAACTGTCCTTAGTTATACAAGTTTTCCACTTCGCAGATACCATTCTGAATACAAATGTGTAATGTAAGGCCAGGGGAGCGAGCCTTTATAGCTTCAAGAGGGGCCAGCATGAGAAGCGAGTTAGGACTTAACAACATCAGGGCCCAGGCTTGCCAGGACTGCATGATAAATTTAGAGCATGTTAAGATAAACTTCACACTGGGGAGATGCACATTTGCTCAGAGTGGTGTGGGTACAGACATGTATTCTCAAAGGCTAACCAAATAGGGGCAAAGGATGCGGCATAGGAACTAATGGACCCAAATCCCTTGTGCCAACACCGACTCCCTGTAATGGTTGTGGATGTCTGGCACACCAAGGCCATCCTTGGAGTAAGGGAGTCCCAGTTTATTGTAAGACAGTCAGGGATTTTCTTTTTCCAAATGTGGGCATTGATAGCTGATTGGAATTGTCTAATAAGGTGAGATTTGCAGAGCAATAATGTATTCAGTACTACCCTTCCACTGTATATCTTATTATTGCACAGAATTTTGATAAAATGCTAAATGTAACAATTTCTTGGAGCAAAATTAAGAAAAATGCTTTCTATATATTACCACATAAAAGAAATGTCAAGGTACAAAAAAAATTAAATTTGGTAAATAAAAATCCAAATGGTAAAATTTAAGGCAAAAATGTCTAACCTGGAAAATATCCCAAATCAACCAGTGTGGTTAATTTATGCAAGATTTTGCAATTCTTTATTTCCTACATACAATTTACTGTTTAGTAAAGAAACACTACTGGTATCTGTACAACAAACAACACACAAGGATATACCTTAGTGTTGTCAAATCTCTGCAGTGTCTCTAATAGCCTTTGAAGTTTTACGGTAGTTTCCTCTTCACAGAAAAATATCCACGATGAGTTTTTGCCGTGTACATCTGCAAGACTGAAAAGGAAAACATTATTGATCAAAAACACCGATTGTACAAGCATAATGTCTTAGAAACCATGCAGATTGTGTGGACAATTAACATTTTCAGAACAAAATCAACACTGCTTTGGGGGGAACAAAATTTACCTTAAAGCAACAAATTCGATGTTGAGAAGAATAATTAGCATGGATGAGAAGCAATTGAAAATAGTGGTACAGACCAGACCAGATTACCCATAAACCATACTTCGGTGAAAGGCTAGGGGTCCGTAGTAATGTTACGTTTTTGGTCATTGGCCCTTTGAAACTGAAAAAATTTAGTTATGGATCCCATAATGCATCTTACCCCTGCTGTGGAGTGCTAATGATCAGTGATAACTGAAATCTAAATAATAAAAAATAATTAGAGGATATTCACTAAAGTATCGGGAATTAGGTGAACTTCAGATAGTTGAAATTAAAACAATGTTGGGAAGAAGAAAATGTTCAGTTCTAATATTGCAGAATAAAATAAGAAGTTTACTTTGAATTTCCAACAATAAACACTTTTGCAAATAGCCCATAGAGTCAAATGGAGCCTAGTAAGAGTTTAATAGATAGTAATGTGCGGTTGTTGGCTTCTCCACAAAATTATGTTTTCAAAAGGTCTTGCAATGATTGAAGAGAGAATGTGAAAAAGAGGATGTGGAGGGGTGAAAACAGTGATTGATAGGAAAGCTAAACCCTGGGATAATGCAGTTCCCATATTGTGTCCTGGGATGGATGACATAATGAAAAGAGGACACATCTTGTTCGAGATTAGCTCTGGTTTTCTTTTAATTTAACTTTGTAAACGACAGGATTGGCAGAAAGAACAATAAATTACGAATGTTGCGAGATGGGGGAGAAGTTGACATTTTTATGTATTCGTTATGAGAGAGTGGAGAATTTGGAACCAAAGTCTAAGCAAATGATGCCAAATGGAGGGAGTGAGAGATGATGTATTGATACAAAACTCAGAGGTGTGTAAATACATATACACAGTAACCAGACCCAACATAATTTCAATCACTAACATAATTCAGGAACAATGACATTCTGTGCAGCATTCTTAATTCTGAAATTTCCTGTTGATGTTACAGTTAAGGTTATCTGTCCTCCCAGTCTTCTTGATACAGTGGACACTCTCAGCCGATTAATACCTTGCACTAAGAATGCAGACGCTGAAAGAGGGACCCAGGTAAAACTCAAATCAAAGACTGTTTTACGCCTCAGTGGGAGACAGTGTTGGGGGGGATTCTGGCATAAAATCACTACAGTGGGCTGTAATTATGGTGCTTATAGTGCCAATTTAAAAAGAACAAGAACATGACACTATCAGACCCATAGTGGCAAAAGGGAAAACTGAGCAAATACCTGGGAAACTTGAGTAGGTCAGAGCTTAATTATGAACGTGGAGCAGGCTGTGCAGCAAACTATTGGTCCGCAGGTTCACTTCTTCCTTCCTCTAAAAGGCACAGAGCAAATGGAAAACAACTTTTAAAGGACAAAGGGCAGGTGTCTCCTTTCACTCTCTATATGTAAAATTCTGAGAGAGATTTCCCATAAAGCAGCTGCTGGTCCGGCAAGAAGTAACAAGCATTCACAGCCTGCTGTACAAAGAAAAACCTCCACATACTCCTTTCTCTCCAATCATGATGTCACATGATATCAGAATCATGTGAGCCTAGGGCAGGAATTACTTCCTGCAAACCCTAGAATTAGAAGATAGGAGTTTCTGCTAATATAAAAGAAATTTCTATAGGAAGTAAGGCTACTAAGAGGGCATAGGGGTGATATGGGTCAGGGAAGCAAAGCCATAGAGATTCAGAGTGAGGGAGCTAACTGCACCTACTTTCAAACTGTGGGATTGTTCCCAATGTGTCTGCTTGTATTCCTGTGTGTAGCTGTAGCTGTCAATGTGGGTGTCTAAATGGATGGTTGAGTGGGTTTATGACTGTGTGTATGAATGAGTATGTATATGTGTACTAGTGAGTGTCTAAATGTATAACTGCAACAGTATATACATGTCTGTGTACCTGCAGGCATGCATGCATCTGTGACTGTTTTGTATGTTTCCTTGACTGTGTGTTCATGTATGTCTGTATGTATTTAATGTATAACTGCATATGTCTACCTGTACAAGTATGTCTGCATATGTGTAAGTGTGTGCGCATATGTACATATTCAACTACAAGTGTGTTTCGATATATACTTCTCAGCCACAACATTAAAACCAATGAAAGGTGAAGTGTATAAAATTGATTATAACATTAAAGTGACACTTGTCAAGGGGTGGCAGCAAGTGAACAGTCAGTTTTTGAATTGTATGTGTTGGAAGCAAGAAAATGGGCAAGCGAAAAGATCTGAGTGAATTTGACAAATGCTAAATAGTGGTTGTGGCGGGATTGCCTAACCTGTGAATTGCCTTGTTTCTTTTGCATATGGATGTGCCTTCTAGAATGTGTGTTCCCCCTCTTTCCTATCCCTTTTACTTTCATTTTGCCTATAAAATCCTGCACTACACCTTTTGACCGACCGGGGGTGCACCGGCGCACGGAGCCCCGTGCGCCAGACCACCCCAGCACCTCAGTTAGAACATTTACTTAGAACGCTAGTGAGGTGTGAAGACCACAGACCGCAAGGGAACGAGCGGCGTGTGCTTCCCATGGGTGGACGCCGGTTCGTATTGCCGAATGCCCACCAGGGGGAGCATTCATCTCCAGAACGGTGCCTGACCACCATGATACTCCAATTAGAACGTTCACACCTCGCTTGTGTAAACCGCAGACCGCAGGGGAATGAGCGGTGCGTGCCGCCCCTGGGTAGCCGCCGGTTCGTATTACTGAACGCCCACCAGGGGGAGCATTCGTCTCCCGAACGGCCTGTGTACGCTGACTTTGATCCCGATGTCAGGGATCACCCTACCCGCTCCCCGCTATAATCACTTCACCCTTCCCTCGCTCTGCTCGTAGTCCCTCATCCCGGTCCCTCACCTGGAAGCTACGATGTTACGCTCATGGCTGCCCAGGAGAGAGACGCACACCAGCCCAGCAGTTCCCTGGGGCTACGAGTCAGCCTCGCGACCGCAGTGCTCCCGCTGGCCGCGTGGAAGTCTGTGCCGACCAATGGGAGAGGAAGCGCCCATTCAAACTGGGTTCGCGCCACAAACTGGGTTCGTGCCACATCTGATTGAAAATAAAACCATTTGTTTTCATGCAGGCTGTGTCAGTCACAGCCAGGGGAGGTGTGGCTACGGCGCCATAAAAAGAAACAAAAGTGATTTAACTCCTAAATGGCAGAATATTGAGCAGTTTGACTGCAGGGGCATGATCTATACATCAAATCAACTTCATTAAGCTCTAGTTTTTTTGGTAACTATATTGTCCCTTTAATATGATGTTTACTTATTCCCCATATTTAACGTGTATTTGTGAGGTATGAAAGATACAATTAAAGGTAGAAATCATCAACTCTTAGATAAGATAAAAGGACAAATTAATGGACTACTATAGGCACCCAGACCACTTCAGCTCAATGAAGTGGTCTGGGTGCCAGGTCCATCTAGGGTTAACCCTGCAGCTGTAAACATAGCAGTTTCAGAGAAACTACTATGTTTACAATAGAGTTAATCCAGCCTCTAGTGGCTGTCTCATTGAAAATCACAGTGAGAAGATGCTGACGTCCATAGGAAAGCATTGAGAAATGCTTTCCTATGGAGTGATTGAATGCGCGTGCGGCTCTTGCCGCGCATGCAGCGCTGACGTCAGAAGAGGGAAGAGGGAGCCCGGTGCTGGAGAAAGGTAAGAGTTTTACCCCTTTCTCCCCCTTCAGCCCGGCAAGAGTGTGACCCTGGGGTTGGGGGGGACCTAAAGACCCTATAGTGCCAGGAAAACAAGTTTGTTTTCCTGGCACTATAGTGGTCATTTAAACAGTTCATCAAGCCTCAAGCTTTCCTTCTGCGAGCTGTACATAGAGTCTCCAAGCACCATGGCTACTTTAAATCAGATGTTACTTGTTGTAACCCTTTAAAGCACGGCTGTCAAACGCTTTTGTTCTGAAGGGCAAAACTGTACACTGAAATAAGTATGGAGGGCCGAATGCATACAATGTATACACACACACGTGCAAACAAGAAAAAAAAATTGGGCAGAAAGAACAACTTTACATAATGTCTTAAATGTAAGTTATTGCTTTCTTACAACAATAAAGAGGTGTATTTGTGTGTAGTTTTAGCATTTAAATGCAGTTTGTATGTACTGTTGCCATTTGAACGCAGTGGTGTACTTGTATGCAGTGTTGGCGTTGGAGTGCAATGGTGTGTTGTTGACTATGGAATGCAAGGGTGTTTCTATGGGTAGTATTGGCAAATGCAGCTGTGTTTGTGTGAAGTGTGTTTGAATACAGGGTAGTATTTGTACATTGTGTTGGTGTTTGAATGCAGAGGTGTGCTCGCATCTAGTGTTTTACTGCAGAGATGCATTTGTGTGCAGTGTTGGAGTTTGAATGCAGGGGTGTATTGTGTGCACTGATGGCATTTAAATGCTAGAATGTATGGACTACCATACACATACTGTATCAGCGTGTGTGCTGTCTGATATGCACACACTCAGATATACACAGACATACAAGTACACATACACACTTACAGATGCACCCAGATACACACAGAAACAGGTGTACACACACACACACACACAAACACACACACACAGATACACACATATAAGTAACAATTAACATAACCTTTTGGGTGCAAACTGCAGTAGGGGGGCTTTACTAGGGTTTGGAGTTTCCTGGCCAGCAAAGGCTGATGGGAGTCTGAAGTTCTAGGCTTCACTCCCCCTCCTGTGAGTGTATACATGTTCTTGCCTCTCCACACAGAACTCTGAAAGCTAGGAGGAAGTGGCCTGAACTCACTTCCTCCCAGCAGGCCACAGTAGGGATTTCGGGAGTTCCATGCGGAAGAAATACCGAACGCACACTATGGCTATTTAGTAGCGTTTGTTCATATGAACAAACCTACTGAACGGTGCTCTCCTGACATGTGTGGGAAGGAAGCAGGCATTCGTCTAAGTTCTGCAGTGTTCAGGAGTTTCCGTGTCCGATTTTAGTTCCATGCGATCGACGCCCAAACACAGCTTCCTGCATTCCCTCGAACAAGATGGCCACAAACCCAGTTCCCATGTGTTTGTGCATAGGAACGGTGGCCACCCAGCCGCACAATTAGAACACACGATAATTGAAGTGTCAGGAGAGGTTACCAGGGGTTAACAAGCCCAGAGGTGGTTCCCGAACAGTACAAATAAATCCCACAAACCAAGTCTTTTTACCAGCCTTTTCTATGGTCCATAGTCAGTGGGCAGGAGGCTAGCCTCCACACTCCTCCAGGAGCCCGTGGCGTCCAGGCAAGGGGGCTTTCTTCACAAGATGTAATCAAAATTATTTTTAAAAAAATGCAGCTCCTGACATCACTGTATTCTTCCTACACCGTTCCATGCGCTCCATATGTTGATGCCAGAGCAATGTCACACCCAGACTCCCGGCATCACTCCCTCACTGCTGCACCCACCATGTCCAGTACATTTGGGCAGAGTATGTATGCAGGCAGCTTTCTACTCTGCCTGAGTGGCAGTGCAGGACAGAATGCATGTAGAGGCTCTACACTTTGCAACACATTGTCAAGTGGCCATGCCCCCTTCTGATGTCGTGCCCTCGGTCCTTGACCAAATGCCAGACTATTTTATTGCTTAGACTGTCCCTTTAACATATTTAAACTTTGTCAGAATTTAAGGGTTGACATTATGTTTGCACGTTTGTTACAGCTTCCAGATTTTGCCACTCTGGTTGAAGATGGGGAATTTGCTTTTGCAATCTCTTTTGCTCATCGAACCTTACTTGCCTGTGCTTATGTGGCTATTTTATGCATCTATGATTCTGCATTTGGTGCTATTTTCAACAGATCTCTCATGAACCATTAAAAAAAAAAAAATCTCGTAATTCTTCCAATCTTTCTCCAACAGAATAGAATGCTAAGCTACTCTGAAAAAAGGTGCATTGTACTTCATCCTGTATTCAACAGATTAGACTGTCCATTTAGATCATTTTTTTCTAATTGAAAAGTGTTCAAGACACATAAAATAATATGCAATCACGTTATTATATAGTTGCTTTTTATTCATAACGGGGAATTTGAATTGCTAATATACCTGAAATTTAAATGATGCTAACCTAAAAAGATGCGAATCGTGCTGCAGCAATAAGCTTCAAACAGTCTCAGTTTATTATACAAGGTCTTGTAGAAACATGATAGCTGCAGTGAAGGGTAGACAATGTGGATCTGTGCAATTGGTAAATGTGGTTTAAAACATAAATATGTTCAAATAGAATTATGAATGCAACAAAAAAAAAGGATATTTAATAGAATATAATAATACATTTATGTCAAACAACACTGGGGTCACATTTCTATGCAACCCTTACATTTTGATCACTCCATATTTTTCTCAACGTGTTACATACCAAATGACACCTAGTCCATACAAGAAGGATTGGATGAATACTCTAAATTATTTTTCTCACATTTATAAAGAGTGTATCAATCTAAAATTAACAGGATTTACATGTACAGAGGTTAATTAAATTGCTAAATTGGTGCTTGGCAAGATTTATTTTTGTGAGCTGCAATAAAAATTTCTAAAAATAAATAAGTAAATAAAAGTTAGTAGTTGTAAAACCAAAACCATGATTAAATATCTTATAAGTTATAACACTAAAACTAAAAGATGTAGATTTATTTTTAAATGTATTGATTTTTATTGAACAAAAAATATGAAAGAATGTTTGTATAGAAACACATATTTTTTAACAGGAAAAAAGGATCAGATTAAATGGTCTCCTGCACCATCCTTTAATTGCATTTCAGAGGTAGCAGAGTAGAGCTATTTGAGTTAATTCAAGGCTTACATATTCTAGACAACTTGTTGAGTGCACCTGCTACTCCATGGCACATTTCCTCATCAAGACAGAAGGTAGAAATTAACATGGCTATTTCAAGAAACGCCTGGTGTGGACTCATGCCTTTAAACGGTGGAAAGAGCCAGCTTTCTCCCAGGACACCAGCCATGAGAGTAAGGAATGCAGAAGAATGGCCAATAACTAGAGATTTATAAGGAGGTAATGGAGGCAATAAAAGTGTCTTGTAGAGGTGTAAAGATCTGAATTGTTAAAATCTCAAAAGTCTAAAGATATTCACCATCACGACTTACAGGAAGGTTTCATGCAATACTCAACTGTTAACTAGGCAAGTCTCCCTTCACTCCTTTCAAGCCAGCCCATCACAGTGCTCTTACAGAGTATTTAAGGAGAGGAAGGCCTAGAATAAAAGCCTCATCCCCTCTCCTTGCCCCCCACTCCCTCCCCTTGTATGCTCAGTTTGCACAGGGGCCTCTAGCCAGTTATAGGTTGAATGAAGATGGATTTTATTTTTCTCTTTTGCTTTGCGATTTGTATTTAGTTCAAATGTGTTTGCAATCTTGCAAAAGTAATAATACAATGTATCACCTGGCAACTAAATAGATGTAGAACAAATTAATGTATCATCTGTTTAGAGCAGTGGTAACGTTATTGCCTTAGAACTGAGAAACCCAGGTTTTCCAGTTCGGTATTATTACAGTTGTAAGATTGGTGAATAGTGATGCTCGGAAGTTACAATTGTAACAGCCTTCAATTTGTTAGGTCTAATCTCTAAAATGAATATATAATAGCTCTAAAAGGATTACTACACGTCAGTATTGAAAAAGTCTACATCAGACGAAATGAGTAGACAGTTACCTAGGAAGATGAAGGCACTTAATTTCATGCTCTGCTATTTGCATATTGTTATCATCAGTGGTTGTTTCACTATATAAACTATTCATCGTTATCCAAGATCTGAATAACCCTCACCATTTGTTAAACATCTGTTGGTGAGCTATTTATGGTGCTTGTCCTGAATATCGCAAGTAGCTTTTACTTTAATTTTATATCCTTGAAATTGCTTGAAATATGTTATGGCTGCCTGTTTTTGGATGCGTTAATTCCACAGATACAGGTAAGACTCTTTGCAATTTATTTTAGGATTGGACTGTTAGTTTATGCAAGATCTGTCTACTCTGGTTATCATATACTTGGCAGTCTTCATTCACTTTGCAATCTTTTTATAAAGCCTGATATTTAACTACTTAAAAAACAAATGACCTTCCATGCCATCATGCAGTCCAGGGGCTTTAACGCCCGTTGACAGCATAGACATGCTGTAAAATCAGCAGCAGGGTTAATTCCCTACACACAAAATTTAGCCCTGTGTTCAAGCTCCCACTACTCCTGGGTTGCAGCAACAGCTACAGTACACATCAGCCCAAATACCTAGAACCAAAAAAAATAAAAAAATTTGCACTATTCCAAAGACCCTACACAAATTAAAATACTGGAGGTTTTTATTTTTGTATCACTCCAATGGGGCCATTAAAGTGTAAGATCACCTGCTACATCAAGACAAACTTCTTAGGTGGTCCTATACTAAGAATTCCCCTTGTTGTTTTTAGCTAAAAAGACAAATCTCGAATGAGACAGAGTGAGGTATTTTTCTGAACCTTTACACACTTTTTACTCTTAATAGGTAAAACATGAGATTGGTGGCTGCACTGTAACATGGCCAAGGAACCCCAGGTATACCTAATACAGTTAGTGGCCCCAGGTTGACAGATGAGCAATGTGCAGCGCTCTTATTGAGCATGGCAGATGGCCCTTTAAATTAGTTTGCATAGCGTGGTTGAGTGTGATTGTGTTCAGCTGTGGTCATTTTAAATGCCATCAGTAATAGGGAAAGACCCTTACAGCACTTAAAGTAATTGACCTCAGATTACTTAATGTCAGCACTTATAAATGGAAATCCTCATTTGAGTAAACCAACCCACAGAAGCTATTATAGGTCCTTCCCTTGACCTGTACCTGGCCAGCCCGGTCCTAACTAGACCTCAGGGAAGCCACCCATAATGCTAGATACACACAGAGCAGCAGAATAAGCCTCCTTTCATACAAATTATACTAACAGCCCACACACAAACACACACAAACACAAACAGTTCCCACAACCACAACACCACTGATAATCCACATATACAACCAGCCTCTCACATGCAATAACCCAAGTGGCCTCACACATACACACACACCTAATACACAATGTGACATATTATCCACAATTACACAATAGCCCCCATGCACAGCCATCATTCATAGATATCATACACAATACCACAAACTTAATACCACAGTTTCTTTTTTTCTCATCCATCTAAATTTAAAACCTAGGACAAACCGTAAATACAGCACAGACTGTGTCATTGATTAACACTGTGTCAGTGATTAACATGTGCCCTGTTAAAATATTTCCTGAGGGCATACATTGCTTACAATAACAATTTAAAATAAAATAAAAAATATCAAACAATTAATCAAATATTAAGCTGGAGAAAGTTACAATTCTTTTATTCTAAAATTACAATAGTAAAGGAAATGAAATTTCCCTATATTTATATTAAACTATAAATATATATTGTTGCACACACATATTTAGTCTGGTTTTAATAAACATGTCTTACTCAGAGGTCTCGTAGTTAGATATATTAAAGGACCACTATAGGCACCCAGACCAGACCACTTCAGCTTAATGAAGTGGTCTGGGTGCCAGGTCCCTCTAGGATTAACCCTTTCTGCTGTAAACATAGCAGTTTCAGAGAAACTGCTATGTTTACCTATAGGTTAATACAGCCTCTAGTGGCTGTCTCATTGACAGGCGCTAGAGGCGCTTCCGCGCTTCTCACTGTGATTTTCACAGTGAGAAGACGCCAGCGTCCATAGGAAAGCATTGAGAATGCTTTCCTATGAGACTGGTTGAATGCGCACGCAGCTCTTGCCGCGCATGCGCATTCAGCTAGGGACGTCAGAAGAGGGAGGAGAGCCGGGCGCTGGAAAAAGGGTAAGGGATTAACCCCTTCCTCCCCCTTCAGTGCCACAGGAGTGGCACCCTGAGGATGTGGGAACCCTCAGGGCACAAGTTTATCATTTTGTTCAAGAGGAACAAGGCTGTTGATTCACATCAAATGTTTACATATGAAACAATTTAATATGAATAAAATCTAAAAAAGTATGAGAAATTAAGAAATGGTATTTTCCAAATGCATGACATTTTAACTGTGAATGTCGCAATACGATTAAGCTTTTATTGCAATAAATTACACATATTTGTATGCTCTGATGTCCCACAAGTACAATGATGCCCCCATATGTACTGGTTTTATACTATTTTGTAAAAAAGGACAATTGTCCATTTCAATCGTCACAAACTTGACAAAGTAATTTTTGGGGCCTATGTTGCCTTTGAGAAAGTATGGCATTGTGGGTAATAACATTTCCACAATTATGGCATTTCATTTTCAAAAAGAAGGCAAGCCAGAATATTCCAAATGGCATATTTTGAGACGTTTTGTCTAGCAACTTTATCACAAATGCAGGCCCCATTTAGTGTAATAAAGCCTCAATATTTTACTTAGCAGTGTCTTACCAACAGTTCCATCAGTGTGCAGGTTTTACAGTTTTGAGAGAGCTGGCACATCCCAGGCGCCAGGGTGAAATTTTTAGTCGCCGTGGCAACCTGGCGCCTGGGATTTGTCGAGCCCTGACGTAAGGCAAAGGTTATTTGCAATGTTTTATTCAGTTATGGAACTTCCACACAAATGACAGATCCCCTTTAAGCATATTCATTCCCAGGCAAAAAATGCAATCCAACAAGTTTTTAAAGTGTTATTTGGTAATGAAGGGTGGTATCTACATTATCTATTTCTATAACATTATATTTTACAATAATTTTTGTAGTTTATCTTTCTTCATTGCACTTATCGGTTTACTACAAACACACAGTCACAATATATTACATTATTCAGTGTGATATTCTTTTTAAGATAGTAAAACACATTTTTCCATCTGCATGTAATACTACTGTTTTTCAGTGGCTGGCTAACACCATATAATCTCGTAAATATTAGCTCAAATGAGTAATTCAATATCCAATAAATTTCCTCCTGTTTACGAAATACTTAACTTTATCAAACATTTTATTTATTTATTTTTAAACTGGAAACAAATGGCAGAGAGAGAAAGAGGAAAACCTGATAGGGAGAACCCATCACACCATTGCAAGAACATTTTACATGTTAAATTTAGAAATTTGATTCAAAACCAAGGACTGTTCATTAAGATCATACTTAATGCTGTTAACGAACACAATGCGATCTAACTGGGAACTATGCCCATCATATTCCTTACTCAGATCTCATATCATAGTTTCTTTTTTTATTATACCACCTAAAATATAGGAGGCATATTCAGTATTTTTGAATAATACATTACTGAATGTTCTCTATTAAAATCAAAGACTTTTCCAGATGTTTTACACGGAGTGGTAGATTTACTAATACTGGCCGTTGCAATACCTTTTTAAGTTATTTATAAAGTTCTTCGGAGACTGGATGGGTTGACAGATGGACATATGGACAGTGACTAGAAACATAGAATGTGTCGGCAGATAAGAGCTATTCGGCCCATCTAGTCTGCCCAATTTTCTTAATACTTGCATTAGTCTCTTATATCTAGGATAGCTTTATGCCTATCCCACGTATGTTTAAACGCCGTCACTGTGTTAACCTCTACCACTTCAGCTGCAAAGCTATTCCATGCGTTACCTACCCTCTCAGTAAAGTAATACTTCCTGATATTTTTAAACCTTTGCCCCTCTAATGTAAGACTATGTCCTCTTGTTGTGGTAGCTTTTCTTCTTTTAAATATAGTCTCCTCCTTTACGGTGTTGATTCCCTTTATGTATTTAAATGTTTCTATCATATCCCCCCTGTCTCGTCTTTCCTCCAAGCTATACATGTTAAGTTCCTTTAACCTTTCCTGGTAAGTTTTATTCTGCAATCCATGAACCAGTTTAGTAGCCCTTCTCTGAACTCTCTCTAAAGTATCAATATCCTTCTGGAAATACGGTCTCCAGTACTGCCTATAATACTCCAAGTGAGGTCTCACCAGTGTTCTGTACAATGGCATGATCACTCTTTCTACTACTAATACCGCTTCCTATACAACCAAGCATTCTGCTAGTGTTTCCTGCAGCTCTATTACATTGTCTGCCTACCTTTAAATCATCTGAAATAAATACTCCTAAATAGAGAGACCGATAAAGAACGAACATGTTTATGCAGCACTTTTTGAAACTTTGCCCAAACAAATGCATCAAAGTACAAAGGCATCTAGCCTTTTTTAGTATGTATATCTGAAGCCAGAGGCGTAACTAGAAACTACGGGGCCCCGGTGTGAAAATTGTCCTGGGGCCACCTCATCCCCCTCTTACGTCTACTCTCTCCCTCTCATACGTTGCCCCCACCCCACATGCAGACACACACATAGACACACGCATACAAACACACACACACACATATATATATATATATATATATATATATATATATATAAAATGTAAGTCACTTCCCTGGGGTCCAGTGGTGGCTCAGCCTGATGGGAGACAGAGTTCCCACTCTGACTCCCTCTTCCTTCCTCCCGCGCGGCTCCAGTTGTAAGCTGGGAGGAGTGACAGGGCAGTCACTTCCACCCAGCATCTGGCGTCATCTTAGGGGGCCCGGTCACGCTGTTAAGCACCACAGCACTGACCGGGCCCTCTGGAATCCATGACCATCGGGTGGCCCTGATGACTTGGGCCACCCGATGGACCCCTGAACATGCGGCCCCGGCGTTTCTACCAGGCCACCACTGTCTGAAGCAATAGATTAATACCAGCAAGTACAATATTCCATATAAAGTTAAACTTATGGGAAAAAAAAAACCTCTGCTTAGATTAGCGAATGCTTTTTCTGTTTAATCTCCTAACATCTCATTCACTAATCACAAATCCATGCGTACAATCCATCGTGTCACACCCACCTCCTGACCATCCTCTGCTCCTCCAGAAGTAATCTTATTTGCCCTACTTGGGACACATCCCCAAGCATGGCAAGTCTCTTTAGTGACAGCGCGCCGGCATCACTGTGTTCCTATATTCCCTAGCCAGTGCTAGAAGGTTGCCAGTCAAGGTCTTAGCTCGCAGAGGCATTGACTGACAGCTGGGAGTAAAAAAAACAAAAAACAAAAAAAAACTTTTTAAAATTTTTCTCTCAAACTGTACTTGTGCTAGCAAAATCACTAGCACAATGTATAGAAAAAATCGTATGCTCAATCTATTGACAGGTGCCCTTTAAGCTTAATTTATAGATAAGTAAGAAAATGGTCTGTAAATCACATTGTTTAAAAAAAAAAAAAATGTCTGAACAATTATTAAGGACAGGACATGTTTTAAATTTCATGGGTCCTTGAGGGACTTTTCACAAAGGTAGCCATCTGTTTATATTAAAGGGACTCTTCAGAACCCTGAAGCACATTATCTTGCTAGAGTGCTCTAGAGTGCTCTATGCGTGAGGAGTGTACCCTCTTTTTTATATTTTACAAAAAGTGCAGATTTCTATAATATAATTACACTTTCATAAATTAACCTTGTTACATATTTCCTGGTTGTTTAGCTAACTGGAGCTAAACTCAAGTGGCAGCAATTACCCAGCGCACCTGTCTTGCAAAGACTTCTCATTGAGCTGCATTGGGAAGTCTGATTGGATAGAAATGAATTTTTTTAAAAATTTTTTTTACGTGTTTGGGCAGTGAAGAGTCCCTTTACGTCAAATGTTTTAGGAATCATTCCTGTTCAGTAATCAAGCCTAACGCAAACATTTAGGTTATAAATAGTGTAATGATTACTTACTGTGGTATAACTGGTAGTACTGTCCATGAACCTTCATTTTTTAAAATTTCATGCAGAAGAAGCACTCTTGGTAGATCCTAAAAGGGGTAAGAACAATTAGAACATTAGCAATGCATCGCTAAAATGTGATTTTCCATCATAATATATGATGTGATATTTTATACATTAAGAGAAGCAGATTTGTCAAAACAAATAATATGATGGAGAACTCTAAACCAGACAGGTTGTGAAACAGTTGAGTCTAGAATAAATCTCTTTTAAATATTGTCATTCAAATAGCACTACTATGGGAATATGGGTTATCATGACAATACCCAGCCCCCATAGTGAAGATTGTTCTGCATGTATTCTACATGTTACTATAACAGAATCCTATTTTAAGGAGTATGTAGGTTGTGTTAGTATAAAGAGATGTAAAATGTCAGCCTGTAGTTGACTGTAACTTTGTTCAATTGCTAGGTATCACCATGGTAACCAACATTCCCACATTAGCGCTGTCCGTTTGAATCTAGAGTGGATGCTCAGTGCACACACACACATACGATATACACATTTTTTTATTTAAGCACAAGGAGATCTCACTTCTTGCAGAATAATTTAAAGGAGAGTACCAGACCGTTTCATTCTTCAAGGAAACTTGTACTGGGTCTATTATTCCTCCAAAGACAGCACTTGATTTGCTAAATAACTGATAACAGTCTCCACCGACATATCATGAGAGTTTATTAATGGACTAACAAATAGACTCTAAAATGTTACCTCTGTCATATCGATGGGCATAATGCTGTCACTATTTCATTAACATGAAGCAATAACAAGCATATGAACAACAAGCTATACATTTTAAAAAGACACATTACAAAACATTTTAATATTCTCTCATCTTTGGCTTCTCTCCAGCATGGATACAAGAGGTTGTATTGCTGTAAAACAACTGATATAATATATATTATCAACTTTGAGAGAAACTTGGCACAGTTAACACAGCCCAGTGTTCCATGTCAAGTACATTTACGGAGCATTGTTAATGTGTTTCTTAAGTTACAATAACTGTGCCCAATGACTCACACGTAAAATGCTAGATACTCCATTGCCTAAACACATTAGGATTGTTTTAGATCAGAAGATTTTTGTATTTTTTTTTTTTCACGGTCAGTTTGATCTTAACAGAGTAGAACAAAGCTACACTATTTCTAATTCCATGTTCTATTTAATGGAGTAAAAATGAAAAAGTATGTAGCATTTTCAGTACTGTAAGCGTGTACTTTTATACAGAGTTCCAAAAAAGTTAATTCTGTTCCGAGTGAACAAATTTGTTTTCATACCTGGATTAAAAATGACACTCCATGGTGGATCTAAAACCCATTTGTAAAGCATTATAGCAGATATCTTTCCAGTGCTGCAAATATTAGGACTGCATTCCTC
>OW240912.1:373822129-373871860 GCA_933207985.1 Pelobates cultripes
GCCATAAAAAGAAACAAAAGTGATTTAACTCCTAAATGGTAGAATATTGAGCAGTTTGACTGCAGGGGCATGATCTATACATCAAATCAACTTCATTAAGCTCTAGTTTTTTTGGTAACTATATTGTCCCTTTAATTTGATTTTTACTTATTCCCCATATTTAACGTGTATTTGTGAGGTATGAAAGATACAATTAAAGGTAGAAATCATCAGCTCTTAGATAAGATAAAAGGACAAATTAATGGACTACTATAGGCACCCAGACCACTTCAGCTCAATGAAGTGGTCTGGGTGCCAGGTCCATCTAGGGTTAACCCTGCAGCTGTAAACATAGCAGTTTCAGAGAAACTACTATGTTTACAATAGAGTTAATCCAGCCTCTAGTGGCTGTCTCATTGAAAATCACAGTGAGAAGATGCTGACGTCCATAGGAAAGCATTGAGAAATGCTTTCCTATGGACTGATTGAATGCGCGTGTGGCTCTTGCCGCGCATGCAGCGCTGACGTCGGAAGAGGGAAGAGAGTTCCCCAGCGCCGAGGGAGCCCGGTGCTGGAGAAAGGTAAGAGTTTTACCCCTTCCTCCCCCTTCAGCCCGGCAAGAGTGGGACCCTGAGGGTGGGGGGGACCTAAAGACCCTATAGTGCCAGGAAAACAAGTTTGTTTTCCTGGCACTATAGTGGTCATTTAAACAGTTCATCAAGCCTCAAGCTTTCCTTCTGCGAGCTGTACATAGAGTCTCCAAGCACCATGGCTACTTTAAATCAAAGGTTACTTGTTGTAACCCTTTAAAGCACGGCTGTCAAACGCTTTTGTTCTGAAGGGCAAAACTGTACACTGAAATAAGTATGGAGGGCCGAATGCATACAATGTATACACACACACGTGCAAACAAAAAAAAAAATTGGGCAGAAAGAAGTGTGAAGTGTGTTTGAATAGAGGGTAGTATTTGTACATTGTGTTGGTGTTTGAATGCAGAGGTGTGCTCGCATCTAGTGTTTTACTGCAGAGATGCATTTGTGTGCAGTGTTGGAGTTTGAATGCAGGGGTGTATTGTGTGCACTGATGGCATTTAAATGCTAGAATGTATGGACTACCATACACATACTGTATCAGCGTGTGTGCTGTCTGATATGCCCACACTCAGATATACACAGACATACAAGTACACATACACACTTACAGATGCACCCAGCTACACACAGAAACAGGTGTACACACACACACACAGATACACACATATAAGTAACAATTAACATAACCTTTTGGGTGCAAACTGCAGTAGGGGGGTTTTACTAGGGTTTGGAGTTTCCTGGCCAGCAAAGGCTGATGGGAGTCTGAAGTTCTAGGCTTCACTCCCCCTCCTGTGAGTGTATACATGTTCTTGCCTCTCCACACAGAACTCTAAAAAAGCTAGGAGGAAGTGGCCTGAACTCACTTCCTCCCAGCAGGCCACAGTAGGGAGTTCGGGAGTTCCATGCGGAAGAAATACCGAACGCACACTATGGCTATTTAGTAGCGTTTGTTCATATGAACAAACCTACTGAACGGTGCTCTCCTGACATGTGTGGGAAGGAAGCAGGCATTCGTCTAAGTTCTGCAGTGTTCAGGAGTTTCCGTGTCCGATTTTAGTTCCATGCGATCGACGCCCAAACACAGCTTCCTGCATTCCCTCGAACAAGATGGCCGCAAACCCAGTTCCCACGTGTTTGTGCATAGGAACGGTGGCCACCCAGCCGCACAATTACAACACTTGATAATTGAAGTGTCAGGAGAGGTTACCAGGGGTTAACAAGCCCAGAGGTGGTTCCCGAACAGTACAAATAAATCCCACAAACCAAGTCTTTTTACCAGCCTTTTCTATGGCCCATAGTCAGTGGGCAGGAGGCTAGCCTCCACACTCCTCCAGGAGCCCGTGGCGTCCAGGCAAGGGGGCTTTCTTCACAAGATGTAATCAAAATTATTTTTAAAAAATGCAGCTCCTGACATCACTGTATTCTTCCTACACCGTTCCATGCGCTCCATATGTTGATGCCAGAGCAATGTCACACCCAGACTCCCGGCATCACTCCCTCACTGCTGCACCCACTATGTCCAGTACATTTGGGCAGAGTATGTATGTAGGCAGCTTTCTACTCTGCCTTAGTGGCAGTGCAGGACAGAATGCATGTAGAGGCTCTACACTTTGCAACACATTGGCAAGTGGCCATGCCCCTTCTGATGTCGTGCCCTCGGTCCTTGACCAAATGCCAGACTATTTTATTGCTTAGACTGTCCCTTTAACATATTTAAACTTTGTCAGAATTTAAAGGTTGACATTATGTTTGCACGTTTGTTACAGCTTCCAGATTTTGCCACTCTGGTTGAAGATGGGGAATTTGCTTTTGCAATCTCTTTTGCTCATCGAACCTTACTTGCCTGTGCTTATGTGGCTATTTTATGCATCTATGATTCTGAATTTGGTGCTATTTTCAACAGATCTCTCATGAACCATTAAAAAAAATAAAAAATAAAATCTCGTAATTCTTCCAATCTTTCTCCAACAGAATAGAATGCTAAGCTACTCTGAAAAAAGGTGCATTGTACTTCATCCTGCATTCAACAGATTAGACTGTCCATTTAGATCATTTTTTTCTAATTGAAAAGTGTTCAAGACACATAAAATAATATGCAATCACGTTATCATATAGTTGCTTTTTATTCATAACGGGGAATTTGAATTGCTAATATACCTGAAATTTAAATGATGCTAACCTAAAAAGATGCGAATCGTGCTGCAGCAATAAGCTTCAAACAGTCTCAGTTTATTATACAAGGTCTTGTAGAAACATGATAGCTGCAGTGAAGGGTAGACAATGTGGATCTGTGCAATTGGTAAATGTGGTTTAAAACATAAATATGTTCAAATAGAATTATGAATGCAACAAAAAAAAAGGATATTTAATAGAATATAATAATACATTTATGTCAAACAACACTGGGGTCACATTTCTATGCAACCCTTACATTTTGATCACTCCATATTTTTCTCAACGTGTTACATACCAAATGACACCTAGTCCATACAAGAAGGATTGGATGAATACTCTAAATTATTTTTCTCACATTTATAAAGAGTGTATCAATCTAAAATTAACAGGATTTACATGTACAGAGGTTAATTAAATTGCTAAATTGGTGCTTGGCAAGATTTATTTTTGTGAGCTGCAATAAAAATTTCTAAAAATAAATAAGTAAATAAAAGTTAGTAGTTGTAAAACCAAAACCATGATTAAATATCTTATAAGTTATAACACTAAAACTAAAAGATGTAGATTTATTTTTAAATGTATTGATTTTTATTGAACAAAAAATATGAAAGAATGTTTGTATAGAAACACATATTTTTTAACAGGAAAAAAGGATCAGATTAAATGGTCTCCTGCACCATCCTTTAATTGCATTTCAGAGGTAGCAGAGTAGAGCTATTTGAGTTAATTCAAGGCTTACATATTCTAGACAACTTGTTGAGTGCACCTGCTACTCCATGGGACATTTCCTCATCAAGACAGAAGGTAGAAATTAACATGGCTATTTCAAGAAACGCCTGGTGTGGACTCATGCCTTTAAACGGTGGAAAGAGCCAGCTTTCTCCCAGGACACCAGCCATGAGAGTAAGGAATGCAGAAGAATGGCCAATAACTAGAGATTTATAAGGAGGTAATGGAGGCAATAAAAGTGTCTTGTAGAGGTGTAAAGATCTGAATTGTTAAAATCTCAAAAGTCTAAAGATATTCACCATCATGACTTACAGGAAGGTTTCATGCAATACTCAACTGTTAACTAGGCAAGTCTCCCTTCACTCCTTTCAAGCCAGCCCATCACAGTGCTCTTACGGAGTATTTAAGGAGAGGAAGGCCTAGAATAAAAGCCTCATCCCCTCTCCTTGCCCCACACTCCCTCCCCTTGTATGCTCAGTTTGCACAGGGGCCTCTAGCCAGTTATAGGTTGAATGAAGATGGATTTTATTTTTCTCTTTTGCTTTGCGATTTGTATTTAGTTCAAATGTGTTTGCAATCTTGCAAAAGTAATAATACAATGTATCACCTGGCAACTAAATAGATGTAGAACAAATTAATGTATCATCTGTTTAGAGCAGTGGTAACGTTATTGCCTTAGAACTGAGAAACCCAGGTTTTCCAGTTCGGTATTATTACAGTTGTAAGATTGGTGAATAGTGATGCTCGGAAGTTACAATTGTAACAGCCTTCAATTTGTTAGGTCTAATCTCTAAAATGAATATATAATAGCTCTAAAAGGATTACTACACGTCAGTATTGAAAAAGTCTACATCAGACGAAATGAGTAGACAGTTACCTAGGAAGATGAAGGCACTTAATTTCATGCTCTGCTATTTGCATATTGTTATCATCAGTGGTTGTTTCACTATATAAACTATTCATCGTTATCCAAGATCTGAATAACCCTCACCATTTGTTAAACATCTGTTGGTGAGCTATTTATGGTGCTTGTCCTGAATATCGCAAGTAGCTTTTACTTTAATTTTATATCCTTGAAATTGCTTGAAATATGTTATGGCTGCCTGTTTTTGGATGCGTTAATTCCACAGATACAGGTAAGACTCTTTGCAATTTATTTTAGGATTGGACTGTTAGTTTATGCAAGATCTGTCTACTCTGGTTATCATATACTTGGCAGTCTTCATTCACTTTGCAATCTTTTTATAAAGCCTGATATTTAACTACTTAAAAAACAAATGACCTTCCATGCCATCATGCAGTCCAGGGGCTTTAACGCCCGTTGACAGCATAGACATGCTGTAAAATCAGCAGCAGGGTTAATTCCCTACACACAAAATTTAGCCCTGTGTTCAAGCTCCCACTACTCCTGGGTTGCAGCAACAGCTACAGTACACATCAGCCCAAATACCTAGAACCAAAAAAAATAAAAAAATTTGCACTATTCCAAAGACCCTACACAAATTAAAATACTGGAGGTTTTTATTTTTGTATCACTCCAATGGGGCCATTAAAGTGTAAGATCACCTGCTACATCAAGACAAACTTCTTAGGTGGTCCTATACTAAGAATTCCCCTTGTTGTTTTTAGCTAAAAAGACAAATCTCGAATGAGACAGAGTGAGGTATTTTTCTGAACCTTTACACACTTTTTACTCTTAATAGGTAAAACATGAGATTGGTGGCTGCACTGTAACATGGCCAAGGAACCCCAGGTATACCTAATACAGTTAGTGGCCCCAGGTTGACAGATGAGCAATGTGCAGCGCTCTTATTGAGCATGGCAGATGGCCCTTTAAATTAGTTTGCATAGCGTGGTTGAGTGTGATTGTGTTCAGCTGTGGTCATTTTAAATGCCATCAGTAATAGGGAAAGACCCTTACAGCACTTAAAGTAATTGACCTCAGATTACTTAATGTCAGCACTTATAAATGGAAATCCTCATTTGAGTAAACCAACCCACAGAAGCTATTATAGGTCCTTCCCTTGACCTGTACCTGGCCAGCCCGGTCCTAACTAGACCTCAGGGAAGCCACCCATAATGCTAGATACACACAGAGCAGCAGAATAAGCCTCCTTTCATACAAATTATACTAACAGCCCACACACAAACACACACAAACACAAACAGTTCCCACAACCACAACACCACTGATAATCCACATATACAACCAGCCTCTCACATGCAATAACCCAAGTGGCCTCACACATACACACACACCTAATACACAATGTGACATATTATCCACAATTACACAATAGCCCCCATGCACAGCCATCATTCATAGATATCATACACAATACCACAAACTTAATACCACAGTTTCTTTTTTTTCTCATCCATCTAAATTTAAAACCTAGGACAAACCGTAAATACAGCACAGACTGTGTCATTGATTAACACTGTGTCAGTGATTAACATGTGCCCTGTTAAAATATTTCCTGAGGGCATACATTGCTTACAATAACAATTTAAAATAAAATAAAAAATATCAAACAATTAATCAAATATTAAGCTGGAGAAAGTTACAATTCTTTTATTCTAAAATTACAATAGTAAAGGAAATGAAATTTCCCTATATTTATATTAAACTATAAATATATATTGTTGCACACACATATTTAGTCTGGTTTTAATAAACATGTCTTACTCAGAGGTCTCGTAGTTAGATATATTAAAGGACCACTATAGGCACCCAGACCAGACCACTTCAGCTTAATGAAGTGGTCTGGGTGCCAGGTCCCTCTAGGATTAACCCTTTCTGCTGTAAACATAGCAGTTTCAGAGAAACTGCTATGTTTACCTATAGGTTAATACAGCCTCTAGTGGCTGTCTCATTGACAGGCGCTAGAGGCGCTTCCGCGCTTCTCACTGTGATTTTCACAGTGAGAAGACGCCAGCGTCCATAGGAAAGCATTGAGAATGCTTTCCTATGAGACTGGATGAATGCGCACGCAGCTCTTGCCGCGCATGCGCATTCAGCTAGGGACGTCAGAAGAGGGAGGAGAGCCGGGCGCTGGAAAAAGGGTAAGGGATTAACCCCTTCCTCCCCCTTCAGTGCCACAGGAGTGGCACCCTGAGGATGTGGGAACCCTCAGGGCACAAGTTTATCATTTTGTTCAAGAGGAACAAGGCTGTTGATTCACATCAAATGTTTACATATGAAACAATTTAATATGAATAAAATCTAAAAAAGTATGAGAAATTAAGAAATGGTATTTTCCAAATGCATGACATTTTAACTGTGAATGTCGCAATACGATTAAGCTTTTACTGCAATAAATTACACATATTTGTATGCTCTGATGTCCCACAAGTACAATGATGCCCCCATATGTACTGGTTTTATACTATTTTGTAAAAAAGGACAATTGTCCATTTCAATCGTCACAAACTTGACAAAGTAATTTTTGGGGCCTATGTTGCCTTTGAGAAAGTATGGCATTGTGGGTAATAACATTTCCACAATTATGGCATTTCATTTTCAAAAAGAAGGCAAGCCAGAATATTCCAAATGGCATATTTTGAGACGTTTTGTCTAGCAACTTTATCACAAATGCAGGCCCCATTTAGTGTAGTAAAGCCTCAATATTTTACTTAGCAGTGTCTTACCAACAGTTCCATCAGTGTGCAGGTTTTACAGTTTTGAGAGAGCTGGCACATCCCAGGCGCCAGGGTGAAATTTTTAGTCGCCGTGGCAACCTGGCGCCTGGGATTTGTCGAGCCCTGACGTAAGGCAAAGGTTATTTGCAATGTTTTATTCAGTTATGGAACTTCCACACAAATGACAGTTCCCCTTTAAGCATATTCATTCCCAGGCAAAAAATGCAATCCAACAAGTTTTTAAAGTGTTATTTGGTAATGAAGGGTGGTATCTACATTATCTATTTCTATAACCATTATATTTTACAATAATTTTTGTAGTTTATCTTTCTTCATTGCACTTATCGGTTTACTACAAACACACAGTCACAATATATTACATTATTCAGTGTGATATTCTTTTTAAGATAGTAAAACACATTTTTCCATCTGCATGTAATACTACTGTTTTTCAGTGGCTGGCTAACACCATATAATCTCGTAAATATTAGCTCAAATGAGTAATTCAATATCCAATAAATTTCCTCCTGTTTACGAAATACTTAACTTTATCAAACATTTTTTTTTTTTTTTTTAAACTGGAAACAAATGGCAGAGAGAGAAAGAGGAAAACCTGATAGGGAGAACCCATCACACCATTGCAAGAACATTTTACATGTTAAATTTAGAAATTTGATTCAAAACCAAGGACTGTTCATTAAGATCATACTTAATGCTGTTAACGAACACAATGCGATCTAACTGGGAACTATGCCCATCATATTCCTTACTCAGATCTCATATCATAGTTTCTTTTTTTATTATACCACCTAAAATATAGGAGGCATATTCAGTATTTTTGAATAATACATTACTGAATGTTCTCTATTAAAATCAAAGACTTTTCCAGATGTTTTACACGGAGTGGTAGATTTACTAATACTGGCCGTTGCAATACCTTTTTAAGTTATTTATAAAGTTCTTCGGAGACTGGATGGGTTGACAGATGGACATATGGACAGTGACTAGAAACATAGAATGTGTCGGCAGATAAGAGCTATTCGGCCCATCTAGTCTGCCCAATTTTCTTAATACTTGCATTAGTCTCTTATATCTAGGATAGCTTTATGCCTATCCCACGTATGTTTAAACGCCGTCACTGTGTTAACCTCTACCACTTCAGCTGCAAAGCTATTCCATGCGTTACCTACCCTCTCAGTAAAGTAATACTTCCTGATATTTTTAAACCTTTGCCCCTCTAATGTAAGACTATGTCCTCTTGTTGTGGTAGCTTTTCTTCTTTTAAATATAGTCTCCTCCTTTACGGTGTTGATTCCCTTTATGTATTTAAATGTTTCTATCATATCCCCCCTGTCTCGTCTTTCCTCCAAGCTATACATGTTAAGTTCCTTTAACCTTTCCTGGTAAGTTTTATTCTGCAATCCATGAACCAGTTTAGTAGCCCTTCTCTGAACTCTCTCTAAAGTATCAATATCCTTCTGGAAATACGGTCTCCAGTACTGCCTATAATACTCCAAGTGAGGTCTCACCAGTGTTCTGTACAATGGCATGATCACTCTTTCTACTACTAATACCGCTTCCTATACAACCAAGCATTCTGCTAGTGTTTCCTGCAGCTCTATTACATTGTCTGCCTACCTTTAAATCATCTGAAATAAATACTCCTAAATAGAGAGACCGATAAAGAACGAACATGTTTATGCAGCACTTTTTGAAACTTTGCCCAAACAAATGCATCAAAGTACAAAGGCATCTAGCCTTTTTTAGTATGTATATCTGAAGCCAGAGGCGTAACTAGAAACTACGGGGCCCCGGTGTGAAAATTGTCCTGGGGCCACCTCATCCCCCTCTTACGTCTACTCTCTCCCTCTCATACGTTGCCCCCACCCCACATGCAGACACACACATAGACACACGCATACAAACACACACACACACATATATATATATATATATATATATATATATATATATAAAATGTAAGTCACTTCCCTGGGGTCCAGTGGTGGCTCAGCCTGATGGGAGACAGAGTTCCCACTCTGACTCCCTCTTCCTTCCTCCCGCGCGGCTCCAGTTGTAAGCTGGGAGGAGTGACAGGGCAGTCACTTCCACCCAGCATCTGGCGTCATCTTAGGGGGCCCGGTCACGCTGTTAAGCACCACAGCACTGACCGGGCCCTCTGGAATCCATGACCATCGGGTGGCCCTGATGACTTGGGCCACCCGATGGACCCCTGAACATGCGGCCCCGGCGTTTCTACCAGGCCACCACTGTCTGAAGCAATAGATTAATACCAGCAAGTACAATATTCCATATAAAGTTAAACTTATGGGAAAAAAAAAACCTCTGCTTAGATTAGCGAATGCTTTTTCTGTTTAATCTCCTAACATCTCATTCACTAATCACAAATCCATGCGTACAATCCATCGTGTCACACCCACCTCCTGACCATCCTCTGCTCCTCCAGAAGTAATCTTATTTGCCCTACTTGGGACACATCCCCAAGCATGGCAAGTCTCTTTAGTGACAGCGCGCCGGCATCACTGTGTTCCTATATTCCCTAGCCAGTGCTAGAAGGTTGCCAGTCAAGGTCTTAGCTCGCAGAGGCATTGACTGACAGCTGGGAGTAAAAAAAACAAAAAACAAAAAAAAACTTTTTAAAATTTTTCTCTCAAACTGTACTTGTGCTAGCAAAATCACTAGCACAATGTATAGAAAAAATCGTATGCTCAATCTATTGACAGGTGCCCTTTAAGCTTAATTTATAGATAAGTAAGAAAATGGTCTGTAAATCACATTGTTTAAAAAAAAAAAAAATGTCTGAACAATTATTAAGGACAGGACATGTTTTAAATTTCATGGGTCCTTGAGGGACTTTTCACAAAGGTAGCCATCTGTTTATATTAAAGGGACTCTTCAGAACCCTGAAGCACATTATCTTGCTAGAGTGCTCTAGAGTGCTCTATGCGTGAGGAGTGTACCCTCTTTTTTATATTTTACAAAAAGTGCAGATTTCTATAATATAATTACACTTTCATAAATTAACCTTGTTACATATTTCCTGGTTGTTTAGCTAACTGGAGCTAAACTCAAGTGGCAGCAATTACCCAGCGCACCTGTCTTGCAAAGACTTCTCATTGAGCTGCATTGGGAAGTCTGATTGGATAGAAATGAATTTTTTTAAAAATTTTTTTTACGTGTTTGGGCAGTGAAGAGTCCCTTTACGTCAAATGTTTTAGGAATCATTCCTGTTCAGTAATCAAGCCTAACGCAAACATTTAGGTTATAAATAGTGTAATGATTACTTACTGTGGTATAACTGGTAGTACTGTCCATGAACCTTCATTTTTTAAAATTTCATGCAGAAGAAGCACTCTTGGTAGATCCTAAAAGGGGTAAGAACAATTAGAACATTAGCAATGCATCGCTAAAATGTGATTTTCCATCATAATATATGATGTGATATTTTATACATTAAGAGAAGCAGATTTGTCAAAACAAATAATATGATGGAGAACTCTAAACCAGACAGGTTGTGAAACAGTTGAGTCTAGAATAAATCTCTTTTAAATATTGTCATTCAAATAGCACTACTATGGGAATATGGGTTATCATGACAATACCCAGCCCCCATAGTGAAGATTGTTCTGCATGTATTCTACATGTTACTATAACAGAATCCTATTTTAAGGAGTATGTAGGTTGTGTTAGTATAAAGAGATGTAAAATGTCAGCCTGTAGTTGACTGTAACTTTGTTCAATTGCTAGGTATCACCATGGTAACCAACATTCCCACATTAGCGCTGTCCGTTTGAATCTAGAGTGGATGCTCAGTGCACACACACACATACGATATACACATTTTTTTATTTAAGCACAAGGAGATCTCACTTCTTGCAGAATAATTTAAAGGAGAGTACCAGACCGTTTCATTCTTCAAGGAAACTTGTACTGGGTCTATTATTCCTCCAAAGACAGCACTTGATTTGCTAAATAACTGATAACAGTCTCCACCGACATATCATGAGAGTTTATTAATGGACTAACAAATAGACTCTAAAATGTTACCTCTGTCATATCGATGGGCATAATGCTGTCACTATTTCATTAACATGAAGCAATAACAAGCATATGAACAACAAGCTATACATTTTAAAAAGACACATTACAAAACATTTTAATATTCTCTCATCTTTGGCTTCTCTCCAGCATGGATACAAGAGGTTGTATTGCTGTAAAACAACTGATATAATATATATTATCAACTTTGAGAGAAACTTGGCACAGTTAACACAGCCCGGTGTTCCATGTCAAGTACATTTACGGAGCATTGTTAATGTGTTTCTTAAGTTACAATAACTGTGCCCAATGACTCACACGTAAAATGCTAGATACTCCATTGCTTAAACACATTAGGATTGTTTTAGATCAGAAGATTTTTGTATTTTTTTTTTTCACGGTCAGTTTGATCTTAACAGAGTAGAACAAAGCTACACTATTTCTAATTCCATGTTCTATTTAATGGAGTAAAAATGAAAAAGTATGTAGCATTTTCAGTACTGTAAGCGTGTACTTTTATACAGAGTTCCAAAAAAGTTAATTCTGTTCCGAGTGAACAAATTTGTTTTCATACCTGGATTAAAAATGACACTCCATGGTGGATCTAAAACCCATTTGTAAAGCATTATAGCAGATATCTTTCCAGTGCTGCAAATATTAGGACTGCATTCCTCTTGTGGTGGCATCCTCTTCAAATATAAGAATTAATGAGAATGTTTGACAGTGCACAAACACAGGCAAGTAAAGGAACTGTGCACAGTCAAAGTGATCACGCAAGTGGGAACTAACTCACTTGAAGAATAATGTTTGCATTATTTTTATTTTGGCAAGAGAATGAGATGCCAGTTGCAGTTCTAAACCTCACAGACTTTAAAATCGTTTAAGAAGGGATCTCTTCACCTCTTCTGTCAACTTTATTTGAATCCGTTAATTACTAGTTTCTAAATAACTCCTCTGTATAAATATATTGCAGAAAATATTGACATTATATTACAGTAATAATAATAATAATGATAACGCAAGGGGCATTTGTTTATTTCATAAAGAAAGACACAAAAAAAACCTTTGTCGAGTTTTTTGACGACGATCGAGCTGGGTGCTTCCTTGTCACTCTTCACATGCTCCTCATGAAGCAGTGCAAGCACCATAACCACTTCAGTGCACGGAAGTGGTTATGGTGTCAGGTGGGTCCTCGTACCCTTCTAATGTAAATAGTATAATTGTTACCAGTTTGACTTTTTATCTAGGATTCACCACATGCCACTCCATGTCTCCCTGCTCCCAGAAGCTCTCTGCCTGAGCTAGCCCAACCATGCTGTGCTATGTTTTTTGGCCAGAGCCTGGTGGACTCCAGGAGTGAAGTCAAGCCATTAGCAATTCTGGTTTGTTTGAGGTATTTCTTTTTTTTTGGAAAAACATGAATTGGTTTAATAAAAAAATTGGCATAGCCTTTTTTCCTTTTTGGCATAATACTGATCATTACAGTTTTTATGCCTTCATTTATTTGTTGCAGATAACTGATATAATTCCTGACAGGTACATTTTTTCTCCTATGAGAGTATTCTATTTAAAAAAAAAAAAAAAAAGTATAAATATCTGTGCAAGCCAAGCGTACAGATGCAATTTTCCTACAAAATGAAATACTACAGCATATATAAATAAACTATATTAAAAGCTATACAATTTAGACACCAAGGGCAAATTGGTACCCACAGAAGTCACATACACATAAAACACTAGAAACATCCTTTACAATAATAAGAGTAAACTTTGAGCTTAAAAGTCAAAGGCTGCTTGAATGATTGAGTATGATATTTAGTTGAAATCTGTTTGTTCGAGACTAGATTTTTTATTCCTGTCCACTTCCTGGTGTCTCCAAGGTCAGCAGGACCAAGTGGGAACCATTATATTAGTTATATACAGTTGTGCTCAAAAGTTTGCATACTCTTGGAGAATTGGTAATATATGTACTATTTTTATAGAAAACACAAGTGAGCAGCCAAAACACATTTAGTTTATTTCTTATGGGATTCATATTCAACTGTAGGTTATACCAGAATGGCACAATCATAAAACAAAACATGACAAGGAAAAAATGAAATGACCCCTGTTCAAAAGTCTGCATACCCTTAGTTCTTAAAACGGTGTATTGCTTCCTTTAACATCAATGACAGCGTGCAATCTTTTGTAATAGTTATTTATGAGGCCCCTAATTCTTGCACGCCGTATAGATGTCCATTCGTCTTGGCTAAATACCTCCAGGTCATGCAAAGTCTTTGGTCATCTTGCAAGAACCGCAGATCTCTCCAGAGTGGCTCGATGATATTAAAGTCAGGAGACTGTGATGGCTATTCCAGACCCTTTACCTTTTTCTGCTGTAACCACTGGAGAGTCAACTTGGCCTTGTGCTTAGGGTCATTGTCATGGTGGAAAGTCCAAGAGTGTCCCAGGCGCAGCCTTTGTGCAGAAGAATGTAAATAGTCCACAAGTATTTTCTGATATTATGCTGCATTGATCTTGTCATCAATTTTCACAAGATTCCCTGTACCTTTAGAGCTCACACATTGCCAAAACATCAGTGAGACACCACCATAATTCACAGTGGGGATAGTATTCTTTTCACTATAGGCCTTGTTGACCCCTCTTCAAAAATAGAGCTTATGGTTGTGACCATAAAGCTCTATTTTGGTCTTGTCACTTAAAACTATAGTGTGCCAGAAGCAATGAGGAATGTTGTAGGGCATATTGTAACCCGGCTTTTTTGTGGCATTAGCATAGTAAAGGCTTTTTTTCTGGCAACTCAACCATGCAGCTTATTTTTGTTCAAGTATCATCACATGGTGCTCCTTGAAACAACCATGCCGTCTTTTTCCAGAGAGGCCTGTATTTTTCCTGAGGTTACCTGTGGGTTTTTCTTTCTATCCTTAATAGAGTTGAGCAGACACCTGGATGTTCGGGTTTGCAGAGTTTCGTCAAAAAGTTCGAGTTCGGGCTCGAACTTGACCCCGAACCCCATTGAAGTCAATGGGGACCCGAACTTTTGGGCACTAAAATGCCTCTAAAAAGTCCTGGAAAGGGCTAGAGAGCTGCAAAAGGAAGTAAAATGGGGGTAAGAGTAGGACAAGTGCCCTGCAAATAAATGTGGATAGGGAAATCACTTAAAATAACATAAAATACAAAAATAAAATATAAATACAGATAAGCCATAAAATAGCACTAGATGGAATCTTTGATTTTAGCTTTGGAAAAACATAAATCAAAATCTAAAGCATTGCTGCCAGGAGGATCACCAGGATTATCCATTTGAGAGAGGGTTGGAGTGCAGGGTATTCTCTTTCATTGTTCAAACTGAGCTCAACTCCTGATGCATGGAGAAAAGGCCTTCACAAGCCTCTGCTATTGTCTACATAGTTTATACTAAGTGACCCATAGGTTGAGGAGGCGGTGACTGTGGCGGTGTAGGTGGAAGCGGCGGTGAAGGAGGAGAAGGTAGCCAACACTGGCTTTTATTTGTTTTGTTTTTTTAATTGGGGTAGCCCCCAAAATATTGGGACATATAAAAAAAAAGAAAACAAAGAATAAGTGCACTTGAGTATAACAATGGCTGGGTGAGGCCGGTATAAATGTCTATTCTGCACAAGGTACAGACAAGTCTGGTGGGATCCATGCCTGGTTCATTTTAATAAACGTGATCTTGTCCACATTGGCTGTGGACAGGCAGCTGCGCTTGTCTGTGATAACGCCCCCTGCTCCAAGGCATAAAGGGCAAGCTCAGGCCATGTGTCCAATTTGGAGACCCAGAAGTTGAATGGGGCAGACCCCACACGTACTGTTCCACCATGTTGCTGAAATGCTGCCTCCTGCTAAGACGTTCCATATCAGATGGTGGTGCTGGTTGTTGTGGCGTGCTGACAAAGCTTTTCCACATTTCGGCCATGCTAACCCTGCCTTCTGAGGTGCTGGCGGTGCCCCAGCTGCGTTGGCGACCTCTTCCTCCTCCTCTGCCTTGTGCTTCCACTGAGCCCCCGGTGTCAGTTGGGAATGCCCTCAGCAGCGCTTGTAGTCACGCATCCTCCGATCACGCTCTGGTGAGGGAATTAAGGACAGCATGTTGTCCTTGTAATGGGGATCCAGCAGGTTGGCCACCCAGTAATCAGCACAAGTTAGAATGTGGGCAACTCGGCAGTCGTTGCGCAGGCACTGCAGCATGTAGTTGCTCATGTGTACCTGGCTGCACAGAGGCAAGGACAAGCTGTCCTCTGTGGGAGGTGTATAGTCTGTGTCCTCCGTATCCCCCCAGCCACGCTCCAATGATGCCCACGAGCTGCATTGGGTGCCACCCTATGTTGTGGCATAGTAGGCAAAAATAAAGAATAAAAAAAAGAAAATTGGTTGAGATATGTGGAGAACATGAAATAATGGTTGGAATCAATAGGGGTAAAAATTATGCATTTAATTTTAAAACCGCATCTTCCTGGGAGAAAATGCAGCGGATACAAATGTCCGTGTTTGGGTCCGTGGTCCAAAAAACGTAATGTTCGGTAAGAACCTGAACTTTACAGTCCGGGTTCGCTCAACTCTAATCTTTAACAATTCTTCTGGCAGTTGTGGCTGAAATATTTCTTGGTCTACCTGACCTTGGCATGGCATCAAGAGATTCCAGAATTTTCCCGAAAGTGATTGAACAGTACTGACTGGCATTTTCAAAGTTTTGATATATTTTTTTATCCCTTTCCACCTTTATAAAGTCCCATTACCTTGTTACTAAGGTCTTTTGACAGTTCTTTTTTGCTCTCCATGGCTCAGTATCTAGCCTGTTCACTGCATCCACGTAAAAGCCAACAAACTCATTGACTATTTATACACAGAAACTAATTGCCATTTAAAAAGACACAGGTGTGGAAAATGAACCTTTAATTGTCATTTTAACCTGTGTGTGTCACCTTGGGTGTCTGTAACAAGGCCACACATTCAAGGGTATGTAAATCTTTGATCAGGGCCATTTGGGTGATTTCAGTTATCAATATGATTTATTTTTATTTTATTTTTTAAAAAGAGCTAAACAACTATGTGATAATAAATGGCTTCATGTGATCACTATCCTTCAAGAAAAGACATTTGTTTGCATGATCAGTCAATATTTTCAAAATCAATGTAAAAATTTCTGCCATAGCGAGCACAACTGTGATATAAATAGTATGACAAATTATTAAATTAAAAGCAAAACTAATAGCAATAACTACTTATGATGCAGGAAAATATGAAACCTTTTCTTATGCTCATGAGTTAACTGCTCACAGTTCATTTCCATATGTGACCGCGCTTCAGAATTGGCCCATCTTCATGATTTTAAATATAGATATGGCACGAATAATCATGACTAAGAGAGAACAGTATTTTCTGTGTATCCAGAGAATGAGATGCAACTTGTCTACATTGTACTCTTTGCAGTCATGCCAAAGTTTAATGTTCCGTTAAGCATACTTTGTAAAAAGTTTTATTAAATAAAATCTGAGTCCATTATTAGGAATACTGAAGGATCTAGTGTGTGAAGATAGGTAATATGAGCTATGAGTGGCTTAAACGCAAGCTTTGGCAGCATGAATCTATAACCGCAGCATTAGCTTCCATGGGCTGGTTACTAACACATCTTCATTTGAGGGTGTTTATGTGAGGTCACAATGACACATCATACTGCTCGTGGCCATTTAATTTGTCTTCACTATTTCTTTTCATGAGCAAAAAAAAAAAAAAAAATAGATTCTATCTATTGAGTCATAAAAGGTGCAAATGGGTTTAAAATAAACCCATTTGTATCCGCTGCATTTTCTCCCAGGAAGATGCGGTTTTAAAATTAAATGCATAATTTTTACCCCTATTGATTCCAACCATTATTTCATATTCTCCACATATCTCAACCAATTTTTTTTTTTTTTATTGTTTATTTTTGCCTACTGTGCCACAACAGCAGGAGTAGGCACATTAATAACATTTAGAAATATAGGTATAGAATAAGAAATAAGAGCACATTTTTAAAAATAGTACAGTATTTTCATCAAGTTAGTCCGTCATGTCAGAAGCCAGGATAAAACAAAGTTCCAATAAAAATATATATTAAAAGAGGTAAAGTGCACATGCCACAAATCTATCTAATCTAAGAGAAAAGGAGAAGACGCCCAATGACATTTTGGGGATTAGCGCTATAAATGGGAGACTGTGGGGAGGGGTTTTTAGGCTGTGAGATTTACGGTTTTATTGTAATTGTTTTTACACATAGCGGTCCCTGAGCAAGTATCCAAACGAGGATGAAACGCGTAGGACCTGTTTCTTAGCACATGTGCACTTTACCTCTTTTAATATATATTTTTATATGCCAATAAATATCCTTTTGAAAAAACATCTCTGGATGGGTATCTGGTTGCTGTAACATCAGACAGTCTGGTGGCAAGCCCGAAGGAGGAGTCTAAGCCCCCTATTGATATCGAGGGTGGCACCTATAAAGTGATTTTATCATCTTAATTCTGTGAGTGCAACTTAATATGTGTCATTTTGGCAATATTGCATGGTCATATCCTTGTTTTTAGGTACACCAGCAGGGTCCCAAAAGTTTTTCCTGTGTTGTAAATCTCTGTTTTTGGCTGGTAACCATCTGGGAGGTAACCCTGGGAGGCTGTGTACCTATAAATTAAGTGTTTTATACATTTCACACAATTTACTGGTGTTAATAGGTGGAATTGTTGTATTTATAATCTGTATGATATAACTCTGAAATGTAAATCATTTCTAACCTAATCCATACTTCCCAACAATGGGAGGCATAATATCAGGAAGGGTGGTTGTAATGAGTTGCCTCAATGGGCAGGCCCGTCTGGAAAAGGTCTTGCTGTCCACCAGCCTACAGGACCTTGCAGAAGCGCTCATTGCAGAGTCCTAGAGCCTGTTAACGGTGTCTAATCCTGCGCTTGCACTGCACTGTCAGAGAGCAGGACGGTGAAAAACAAAAACAGAACTCCTATTACACTAACCACTTAACTTATTGTTGACTCTGTATGCATTTACACAGTTGCATACATGTACTATACTCTCAGAATCAAATGCAATGCATGACAAGCAGTGATATGCACATACATACATAACCAATTGTGAAATATGTATATATTTTTTGATATTTTTTTTAGGCCTGAAATGTTCCGTTAATAAATGTATCTGCTTTTATGGGGTGCCTTAGAAGTTCAGGTTTATTAAATAAGATGTCCCTTTCTAAACAATGTTGGTGGAGCTTGACATTGATTTTGGCAAATTTTCCCTCTTAATAATAGAACAGATTCAATGATATATGAACATTAAATAAGTGTTTAGTTTAGTTTCAGCTGCATTTTGTGTCAGATAAACTGACAACCATGTAATACCAGTTATCATCGATTTCTACTACACTACATCATGTGGGTTGATCGTATGGGTCAATGAATGTAAATCTGTCATTTAAGGAACATGCTTCTCTTTTCCAGAACGGGTAACAAACATAATTACTGTGTTATCCATGATATACAGCCTATACGAGTGATTTGTTAAAAGTCTCATTAAACCGATTAACATTTAAGCTGGATTGTTTAGATCATTTATTATAATGTCATATCAGTTTGCTGGATGCATTTTATTTGCATGGGCGCTTCTTTTGTTTTATTTTTTAAGTCACATAAAGTAGATGATTTATTTATTTATTTATTGTAATTATAGCAACAGTAGATTGTAAATGTTTTAAAGAAACACTCCAACACCATAAACCCAATAGCCTGCGGTGGTTATGATCCCAGGCATTGTCCCACAGTAAGTAGTCAAAGCATTTTAATACACTGACAACTTGACTCCTGCAGGAGAAACCAGATGTCTCTGAAGATGTTTTTCCAGTGGAACCCTTTAACATAGTGTACCAAAATCGTGAAACCCCCCAAAAACACAAACCTTTTAATTAGCAGAGTGTAATGTTTGTTTGTTTTTCCGCAAATTTAGTTGTTTGGTAAATATACAAGTATTTTTATTCAGGATGTGCATGGGCAAACAATTCAGCTCGGTACTTCCAAAATTCGGGACTTTGGCACTTTGGTTCAGTTCACTTCTCAAATCAGACATTCAGAAGCATCCGAAATGCTGAAATTCGTCCAAATTTAAATTCGAACCGAAACAAATTGCACAGGTCTAATTTTTACAGATAGTAAACAGATTGTAATACTTAAGAGCAGGAGTGCTTTTGTGTGTAGAGTTGGTATTTATATGTAATGTTTGTATTTGCATGTAGGGGTGTTTTTGTATGTAATGTTTGTGTTTGCAGGGGTGTGTTTGATTGCTGGAATGTATGCACACATACTGCCACATACATATTTACACAGATATACATACACATTAACACAGAGATGCACACAAACACACTTCACATATACACAGATTCATAAACACACAAACGCACTTCACATATACACAGATTCATAAACACACAGACAAAAAGATACACACTAACGCATGAACACATCTTGACACACAGATACACACACTGGAGCAAATACACACAGATACACACAGTGAGACGCACGCCTTAACACACAGATACGCACATACACTGACAAAGATAAGACACACTGAGATACACACTCTGACACACACACACATACACACAGATTCACTGACACTCAAATACATGCAGTGACCCACAGATACACACACTGGCACATACACACAGATAAACACACTGGCACATACAAACAGATAAACACACTCAGATACACACAGTGAAACATACACACTGGCACACACACAGGCACATACAAACACACACTGCTACATACAGTGATACTCAGATACACATACTGGTGCCTACACTCAAATACACACTAAAACAGGAACACAGTGGCAGATACACACAGTGACACAAACACTAACACACAGATACACACACTGACACATTAATACACACACTCATACACACAGATACACACACATGCTATTTTTTACATTTGCAGTCACCCTCTGTTAGCATACCTGTTGTCTGCAGGAGGGTGACTTACTGGCTGAGGCTGGTATGTGTTGGGGGAGAGGACTCATACGTAGCTTATGCCAATTTTACACTGCCTACTAAATTACATCTGAATTTTTACCAATGTATCATTACCACCTCTAATATGAGGTTTATCTCTTAGGTGGTTTTGCTGGACAAGATTGACAAGTTGTCACGGTTCCGCGGGTTTCTGTCAGCATGGCAAAACTGAAAAGCAGCAGTCATGCCAACAGAAATATCAAACCCTTATCTTACCTGCGACAGATCAAAGCCCGACCTCCTTCCATCCCGATCCCCCGGCGTGCGGCATTAACAGAGATGCCGGCCGCTGCGGTTCTGTTTCTAATAAAGAAATAGCCTTTGCCCATACCAAAGATGGTGCCTACGTGCATGCGACGTCACGTCATAGACATGAATGCACGTTTTAGGGTCAGAGGTCACATCCAGCCAATTACAGCTGTAGGAGGGTTATTTAAACCCAAATTGCCTTTTGATCAGTGCCCTGTCGTGGTTTCCCATAGCTGGTTATCTGAGAGAGTGTTCCTGATCATAGTAATTCTGGTATTTGACTTTGGTTTCGTTTGACTTTCCTGATTTCTGGTATCCTTGACTTCTGGCTTTCCCTCATCGTTGTGTCTCATTCTGTATCCCTGACCGCGGCATGTATTTTGACTATTCTTGGATACGTTAAGTCCAGCCATTTTAAAGTCCGGTTATACGTTATCCTTAATCCTAAGTGTGATACTATTTCTGCGTGCTGGATCAATAGTAATACTGACACAAGCATACGTGAAATGTCAAAATAGATTTGTTTATTGGGCTTGTTTTACAATGTATTTACTTTAGAAGCTGAGCAAGCTTCTACACCCTGTTCCAAATTATTATGCAAATTATATTTTTCTCATTTACTTAAATAATTGATGTAAATAACAGTCAGCATAATTCTCATGTTATCAACTATTAAGAGTACAATTCAAATGTTATTTAACAAACCTAATGATAACAGTATTTTATTTAAACATAAAAACTTACAATGCACTGTTCCAAATTATTAAACACAGTAAGCTTCAAAACACTTTATAGGTTGTAAAGAACTGAACATTGTCATTTGTTGTGTTTGCAGCATATTTACTGAAATCAAAAGCTATTTCAATCAAACTTATAACAACATTTTAACTTTTGAAACATTTTAACAGGTCACGTTGCATCCATTGAACTTGTGAGTTTTTGGACAGTTTCTGCTTGAATTTGTTTAATAGATGTCAGAATAGCCTCCCAGAACTGCTGTTTGGATATAAACTGCCTCCCATCCTCATAGATCTTTTGCTTGAGGATGCTCCAAAGGTTCTCAATAGGATTGATGTCAGGGGAGGATGGAAGCCACACCATGACTTTCTCTCCTTTTATCCCCATAGCAGCCATTTGATGCAGAGGTATTCTTTGCAGCATGAGATGGTGTATTGTCATGCATGAAAATGATTTTATTACGGAAAGCATTGGAAGAAAGTGGTCAGTCAGAAACTCCACATACTTTGCAGAGGTCATCTTTACACCTTCTGGGACCCTAAAGGGGCCGACCAGCTCTCTTCCCATGATTCTGGCCCAAAACATGACTCCACCACCGCCTTGTTGACGTCGCAGCCTTGTTGGAACAGGGTCCATCCTGGGTTGCACGGCACTCATCAGTGAACAGGACTGTTTGAAAATTAGTCTTCATGTCTTTTTCTGTCCAATGCAGCAGTTTCTGTTTGTGAGCATTGGTTAGAGGTGGCCGAATAGAAGGTTTATGCACAGTTGCAAGACTCTGGAGGACTCTACACCTTGATGTCCGTGGGACTCCAGAGGCACCAGCAGCTTCAAATATCTGTTTGCTGCTATGTAATGGTATTTTAGCAGCTGCTCTCTTGATCCGATGCGTGGATCTGGCAGAAATATTCCTCAATGTGCCTTTATCTGCACAAACCCGTCTGTGCTCTGAATCAGCCACAAATCTCTTAATAGTGCGATGATCACGCTTAAGTTTTAGTGAAATATCTAATGTTTTCATACCTCGCCCAAGGCATTGAACGATTTTACTCTTTTCGGCAGCAGGGAGATCCTTTTTCTTCTCCATATTGCATGAAAATGGTGCTCTGCTTAAAAATGTGGAACACCCTCCTTTAGCAGTTTTTCTTTAAATTGGGCTCACCTGGCAATCTAATTATCACAGGTGTCCGAGATTGTTTTCAGGGACCAAAAGAGCCCTGAGACACAATGCCATCCATGAATTAAACTGAAAAACAAAATATTTAATCTTTGTGACACTTACATAGAATTTGCATAATAATTTGGAACAGGGTGTAAATGAACTGCAAGGAAATGATCAATGCAGCTAAACAGGTGTTATGCTAAAATAAAATTTATTACAAGCACTGCTAATTTTGCTGCATGTGAATACGCCCTCTGGGAACTACTTCAAAAATGACTAATCTTACTCTTAATTTATTACAACTGCACCACACAGACACTTGCCGGCTGCTGCCTCTCTTCCTCCAGTGCGGCATTTTCCCATATGAAGCTGAGAGGAAATGACAGTCCATCACTTCCTCCCAGCATCCCTTACTACGGGGACCCGGTAGTGCAATTAATCAGCTGTGGCCCAGACCGGGTGCCTCTGCAGCAATGCCCATTGGCTGGCCATAGGCAAATCACAGCGGAACCCCAATTTTGTTCTCGTGGAACACTAGGGTTCCGTGGAACACCAATTGTAAAACGCTGCTCTATATAATAAAAAACTGTTGATGCAGGGCCACCCTCTGGCTGAGAGTACTCAGCCGTTGACACTCTCAGCCAATCAGTGCCATCCTACATGGTCCTTTTAAGCACTGTAGAGCTAACTGGACTTTCCTGCAGACATTTTGAAGCAAGGGATGCAGCTGTGGGCACCCAGCGGGACCCAAGTAAGTTGTCATATTTATTATTTTGGACAGGCGCCAGTGTACCCCTGACCCACAGCTACTAGAGCATTATTTCTCACAATGAGAACTCTCCTTTGCAGAGTCGGAGGCTTGAAATGTCAAGAAATGCTGAAGTGGCAGATGTACATGTTTACATCCTCTATAGATAAACAGCTTTGGACTGTCACTAACTATAAGGCAGTTCGTGGCTGAACTCTTATTTGTGTTATTGCCAGAGTGTGCCCTCTTCTTCTTCTTGAGCTTCATCTTATAAACCAGTGGTTTCCAAAGTGTGTGCCGCGGCTCCCCAGGGCCAGATGTGCACACAGGGGTGCAGCTGAATGTTTCCCCGGTGCTATGATTATAACATTACTGCTGAACAGGGGCCCGGTTGGGTGCCGCAGTCCTTTAAGACTGCGAACGGACCCCTGTAATGTCGGACGGCTGGGAGGAAGTGACAGCCTGTTACTTCCTCCCAGCATACTACAGGGAGGCAGCATGGTGGAAGCAGCTGCAGCGTGAGGGCCTGAGAGCATGAAGAGCTCCAGATCCCTCATTCCCACCAGCAGCAGGACTCTAACGGGCACATAAGGTAAGATGACAGGAAGGTGGTTGGAGATATAAAAAATAAATCACTTGTATGTGTGAGAATGAGTGTGTGTGTGTATATATATATATATATATATATATATATATATATATATATACACACACACACACACTCATTCTCACACATACAAGTGATATATATATATATATATATATATATATATATATATATCTCAGTGTGCTTCTATATCTGTGCACACATCTGTGTATGTGCGTCCGTGTGTCAGGTTTTTTTTTTATGTCAGTGTGTGTATCTGTGTCATGGTGTGGGCATGTATCAATGTTTGTGAGTGTCAGGGTGCATGTGTGTATGTGTCTGTGTGTATCTCTATGTGCATATGTGGCGGTGTCTATATAAATTTGTGTGTATGTGTTGGTGTATTTATATGCATCTGTGTGTTAATGTGTATAAATATCTGTGTGTGCATGTATGTATGTATGTAGTAGTGTATGTGCACACATTCAAACAGTCAAACACCAGTACAACATACATGCACACTCCTGCAATCTAACGCAAATTACATAAACACACCCCTGCATTCAAACTAAAAAAAAAATATATACAAACACACCCCTTCGCTCAAACCCAAATACTTCACACAAATGTACATCTGCATTTAAAGGACCACTATAGTGCCAGGAAAACAAAATCGTTTTCCTGGCACTATAGTGTTAATAGGTAGGTCCCCCCGCCCCCAATCTCATGGCCCCCCTCCCGCTGGGCTCAAGAGGAGTTAAGGGGTTAAACACTCCTCCCTGGGGACTCTCTTCCCTCTTCAGATGTCATCACAGTGTACTGCTGGCAGCCGGCAGGGGAGGGAGGGAGGACCTGGGGAGCTCTTCTCGCGAGGTCTGAGCATTGCTAAGGCTGCTAGAGTTCACTCTCACCACCTGGACCACCAGGGCTTCGCCAACAAACCACCAGGGATTGCAGGAAATGTCCCCACTCCCAGGCAAAGGTAAGCAGGTGGGGGGGGGGGAGGGGTATTAAAATATATGTTTTTTATTAAAATTAATTAGATTAAAAAAACCTTTTACAATTACCCCCCCATACACACACACTGTACCTCTCACGTAACCTGCCCCCCCCACACACACACACACTGTACCCCTCACACAACCTGCCCCACATACACTGTACTCCTCATACAACCAGCCCCCACACACACACACTGCACCACTCAGACAAACTACTGCCTCTATCCCCTACTACAGCCCCTATCCTGGCAGAACCCAGGTAAGTTGTCAAACTGTTCTTAAAATTATTTTAACTTGGGGCGCCTTGAACCTAAATAGTTTGGGAACCACTCCTATAAACCTAAACAATTGTTAGTTTGATTTTTTTTATATATATATTTTTTTTTTTTTTTTATACTCTGTTTCCCATCTGACTTTGCTTCTAACTGGAACAATATTACAAGGTAACTTAATGATAGTAGGAGAATATTTCTTGAAGCATATAGTATAATCCAGGCTCCCCCTATGCAGCGTATTGCTTTATTTCACAATTACTCCCAAAACGTGAAACACTGAAATAAGAAACATGTTCTGTACCATACATCGAAATCACACATCTCTTCTATGGGTTTTATAAAACAGATCAATTACCTTGCAGGGTTAAGTCCTCCTCTAGTGGCTGTCTAAATGAAGCTGGGCGTCCTAACGCGAAGCATGAGGTCCCCCAGCGTCACCAGAATCCCCATAGGAAAGCATTGAATAATAACCATACCATAAAACCTGTACATGGAGGGTACTGTTCTACTCGGAAGACTTCGCTGAACACAAATATTAGTGTTTCAAAATAGTAAAAACGTATCACAACAATTCTATCATTAGTGAAAGTTCAGTTTGTGTGTGAAAAATGCAAAAAAAATGCATTTTTACGGACGATATCATCGTTGTGATAGGTTTTACTGTTTTTAAACACTAATATTTGTGTTCAACGAAGTCTCCCGATTAAAACAGTACCCCCCCCATGTACAGGTTTTAGGTGTCCTGGTAAGTTACAGGGTTAAATATAGGGCATGCGACTCTGTGGACTTTCTACCTGGGTTGTCGGGCAGGTCCCTCAGATAGTAATTAATAAAATGACTTTTGTAAAATATATAAATATACTTATCAAATTTAAATATATATTTTTTTTAAGTTTTTTTATATATATATATATATTAATATATTTATTTATTTATTTATTTATTTATATCTCCCACGCACACCCCAGGATCGCGACAGCCAGTGCGGGATCGGCGGGGACGCGGTAAGTATAAATGATGGCATAGAACGCCCGCCGTCCTTAAGGGGTTAATATTTAAGGTATGGAAACATTTGAAGAGAAAACCTTAAATTACAGTGGAACTAACCTATAGCTCAAATTCATGGTTTGTTTTGGTTTAGAACTTGGACAATTTCCTCCATAATTAGGAGTTTAAGATACATTATCGCCCAAATGTTATTCAGCATCACACAGAGATTAGTTATTTAACATGAAGCAGTATATTCATGCAATATTTACATTTTTGGTAAATTAGTTCAATTAATCCAAGTTAACGAACCAAGGTAATTGAGATAACATGCATTTTTTTCACGGCAAACATTTTTTATAAAATATAAAGTTCAGAAAAAAGGCATTAATCAGGTTTTTATTATGCAAACACACAATGAGCACTTTCTGTTCAAGTTCTTCTCAAAACATTTCTGAGTAATCAATTAAACTGAAGATAGTTCACCTCGCAATAATATTCTCATTATCCATGCATTTCTAGTTGTATATAACAAAATCAGTTCTAATAGAACAGTTGAACTAATCTGAAAAGTGATTATTCTAAATATGAAATCTTCAAGATATACATCAACCAGCAGGATTTCTTTTACTTTTAAAAACCATGATGACATCACAATGCCCCACCCATATGATCTGTCATATGAACTAACGCCAGTGCTGCATACAGTGTGTGTTTACATTAAAAAGCCTGCAGGGACCGGCATTAGACACCAGAACCCCTTCATTAAGCTGCAGTGGTTCTGGGGACTAAAGTGTCCCTTTAATGTGAGGTAAATTAGAGATTAGTGTCACTAATAACATACTAGATTGCCTACTTACAACCAGATGAGGATGGAGATGGGCTCTGGTGCAGTTTGGCTCCACTGGTCTGGTGTATGACAGGCATTCTGGAGGATGTTTGTAACTGTGGTCACAAAATTCAATGTACTGAGAGAACGGAAAGCAGCTCCATTTTTTGGGGCCACTTAAACAGCTCAAGGTCTGGGCCCCAGGGCCTGACTGTCAGTATGCCCGTAAGTCCACCTACATGTTTCACCCATGAGTTCGCTCACAGGGAGTGGAGTGTGTAGGGCATGTGTTATGTGTTATTGTAGAGGATCTAATGTGTGTGCTTATGGTATGTAGTGTATAGGGATACCAGGGTGTTTGTGTAGGTGCAGTGGCGTACATACTGGGGTCGCAGGGGTCGCGGCTGCGACCGGCCCACCAGGGGGCCCGGCTGCCCTGCGACCCGGTATGTATGCTACTGTGGCCAGCCTCTTCTCCTGGGGGGCCCAGGAGTTGACCACCTCAGGGCCCCCCGAGGCTGGCCCTGGTGTCACCCGGTGGGCAGGCGCGCAAGGCAGCACTCTCCCCTGAGTGCTTCCTCTTCAACTCCCTCTCACACCGCACTGATACCGGAGCCGGGTGATGACGTCATATTCTGGCTCCGGTATCAGTACGCAACGCGCGAGGGAGCTGAACAGGAAGCACTCAGCCAGGGAGAGTGCTCCCTTGCGCGGCCGCCAGTCTGCTCGCTGGGTGACACCACTGGACCCCAGGGAATCCCCTCAGCAATCCAAAAGGTAAGGAGGCTGGGGGGATTAAATTTTTTTAAACGTATGTGTGTGTGTTAGTGTGTGTGTGTTAGAGTGTGTGTTACTGTGTGTGTCTGTTACTGAGTGTGTTAGAGTGTGTGTCTGTAAATGGTGCATTGAGTGTGTGTAAGAGATGTATTGTGTTTGTGTGTATGTAAGAGAAGCGGTGTGTGTTTGCATGTGTGTGTAAGGGATGCATTGTGTGTTTCTGTGTATGTGTGCAAAGGATGCATTGTCTTTATATGTAAGGGTTGCATTGTGTGTGTGTGTGTAAGGGAAGCATGTTTCTGTATACGTATAGGGATGCATTGTGTGTGTGCGCGTAGTGTGAAAGAGGAAAGAGCTCCCTGTCCTGCCCCCTATCCTACAGAGCTTCCGTCGCTTAGAGCGCTCACCTCCCCCCTCCCAGTGTTGTTGTGTGTGTTGCTCACTCGTTCTTCTCTACCTCCCAGTGTCTCTCTCTTGTTCTCTCACCTCCCCAGTGTTCTCTCCTCCCCCAGTGTTCTTCTCACCTCCCCATGTTCTTCTCACCTCCCCGTGTTCTTTCTACCTCCCCGTGTTCTTCTCCCTCCCCCCAGTGTTCTCCTCCCCCCAGTGTTCTTCTCTCTCCTCCCCCAGTGTTCTTCTCACCTCCCCAGTGTTCTTCTCTACCTCCCCAGACCTCCCCCCGTGTTCTTCTCTCCTCCCCAGTGTTCTCTCCTTCAGTGTTCTTTTCTCCTCCCCCAGTGTTCTTCTCTCCTCCCCCTCTCTCTCCTCCCCCCCAGTGTTCTTCTCTCCTCCCCCCCAGTGTTCTTCTCTCCTCCTCCCCAGTGTTCTTCTCTCCTCCTCCCCAGTGTTCTTCTCTCCTCCTCCCCAGTGTTCTTCTCTCCTCCTCCCCAGTGTTCTTCTCTCCTCCTCCCCAGTGTTCTTCTCACCTCTATTGCCCTTTTGAGGTTGTTTCTGTATTATATATATTATATATTTTATATACTTTGCTGTTTGTTCTTGCTGTGCTTCTGTACTATGTGCATATGTGTTTATTCTATGTTATTTATTGTGTTTCTACCTTATTCTTGGTTTCTGCCCTCTCCCCTCACTGCTCTCACTTCTCTGGGGCTTGAGGTGCTTTTGGGTCTTACGGTGGTTGCATTTTAATGTTGAATTAGGCCATTTATAGAAGCTGTTTAAAGGGATTTCACCCATAACCTTATATTAACTATTAGAGCATGGATTAGTGCTACATAGATTAGTGCTACTCAAGGAGTGAGCCCCCTACTGTACTTTTACTACACTGTGCTATTGGATGGAGACATGATGTTACCGCCTCTGCTAACTGCTAAACAGCATTTCCAGGACATACTGCTTAACCCCTTAAGGACCAAACTTCTGTAATAAAAGGGAATCATGACAAGTCACACATGTCATGTGTCCTTAAGGGGTTAAATGACTATCTCACATAACCTTGAATTAACTGTTTGAGCACAGATTAGTGCTCTATGTCAGGGCCGTGGCCAGCACTTAAGGGTTCATACCCTGTGCACCTGGGGTGAGGCCCCTACTATATGTCTGCTGCACTGTGCTGCTGTATGGAGACATGCTGTTGCCGCCTCTGTTTACTGGGTGAGCCCCAGTCTCTTTTATTTGGCCACTGTTAAGATTACAACCGTGCAGAGGTTTCTGTGAGCATTGCCTGCTACTGGTCTGTTTGCCCTGCATCCTACAATTGCCTACTAATTTGTGCCTTCTACAGGGGTATCCCATATCATGATAAATCTTCATGTCTACCTTTTTGGGTAAGCCCCAATTCTGTGTCACACAATTTGCCACTATGAAAGATTCCCTGACTAGCCCTGTGGAATTTCAGTTCATGTTACACACAACGGTGGCTGCATTTGTGGAGAAAACACTCTCAAATGTACTGACAGGAGTGCCGGTCCCCTCACCAGTATCGGCCACTATGGGGTGAACCCAAATGCCTGGGATACCTAGGATAAAGGGTCCCCCCCATCATAGCAAGCACCACTGGAATAGCGAAGACGCTAGACGTCTATGGTCTAAGGACAAAGCCCCCGCCAAACACAGTATGCAGACTTCGGCACCTGCCCTGACCCCACGGTTAGATCCCTCCTCGGCTGAGGACTACAACATTATCTGTTCATCATGGAGCAAAGGCACGTGGAGGCATCGGGGTCTGACAATTACTGGGGTTTGGAATCTACATATGGCACCGCATTTGTGTACAGGTTTTTCTGGGTGAGCCCCAGGTAGCAGAGGGTGACTGTGCCTCTCACACTACTGACCGAGAAGACACGGAAGCGATCCTGGATCCTAGTGGTCAATGGCTGTGTGACCTACAACATCCGTCACCCATGTCGAAAGACTGGTCCCCTCTCGAACACCTGGCCAACTTATGCACATGTGGCTTTGCAAGCCTCTACATAAAGATGTCCGTAACCGCTTGTGGTCGGACTGTCCATGCCCTTCCCTTCCAGACAGAGTGGTACAGACGCCTGTGTTTGATCAGCGGATGATGACCTTCATGGCTCTGGGTGGCCGCGGCCCCGCAAGGGAGTCAGGAGAGGTTTCAGAGACACCCAAGACAAATTGCTGGACTCTATTGACCCCCTCTTGAGTAAAATACCGGACGATGCCAGCAACCAGGAATGGGCTCAAGATATTCGTGAATGGACTTAGACATTTCTGTTTCATCAGAAACACCAATGTTTGCCTCTCCTATGAGATGCGCATAACAGCACTCCTCCATATTGACGGATAGTTGGCGGATCTGGGCACAATAAACATTGGGACCCCAGGCAAAAGGCACGCCCTTTCCTGAGTGAGCTTATTACACAAGTAATGCTTTGCCAGCATTATGGGTGTAAGAGCATTATGGGAGATGTAGTCCACAACATCTGGAGTGCCGCAGGTTGCCTATCCCTGTTCTATTGCATCAGAGAATATGTGTGTTTTACTGGTATTTTAATTCTAGTGAAAAAAACAAACAAAAAATTCCCTGTGTATGCTAAATATACAATTAGAAGATGGGGGGGTAATCAGGGCAATTGGCACAAATAATCTATTAATGTCCGCCCTATCGCACTCAAATAATAAACAAAAGTTGCTTTCCTTCTTCCCTGCGATCATGTTTTGTGTGGTACATAGCCATATTCATAATGCTAATGGTGCCCATATCATATCAAAGTAAAATGCTTTGGCACTCATGAAGGTCTTAGAATAAAAATACACAACAACTTGTTTCCTTTCCTCTTGTTAAGTTTTCACAATGTTCTCTTAGTTCATTAGCTTACATTGGCACTGGACAAAACCGCACGCTGAAATCATTATTCTAAAACAGAACTTTGGAAAGGGGAAAAAAAAAAAAGTATGTTTGAAAATTAATTCCACTACATTGGCTCTTTAAAAGGCAATGTTTAAGTGCAATTATTTTATTATAGCTTGAATGTACTTAATAAATATTAAAACTTTTTTTTTTGTGTGTGTGGTTACAGCTTTGAAACTCTAGAAGTGTTTGTTTTGCTAATTTCTTCCCTCAAGCATCAGACTTTCGGTTCATGCACATGAGTGTTTTCTTATAAAAGGGTATTCTTTAACACAGATATCAATACTAGAGCACTAACTGTAATGACAAAAAGTGCTTCATTATATCATTTATAAAATAAAATTATACAGACTATTATTCACGAAATATCTGGAGAACATGGTACCCACTTCACAAATCTCTAGATCGTGCTCTCAAAATCACCTGCACAGATATGGTTTAAAATATTAACACAAAGTTAAAATTATTGAAAATAAAATAAAATTAAGGACCATGTGCCGTAAAGTAACACAATAATGATTCCAGTTATAAAAATATGTTTTTCAGCTGATCGTAAACTGGCAATGAAGATGACAGACTTTTGAACCAGTCTGCTGGAAATCTATTGCTTCAATAGAAGAAACCAGTTTCATAAAATAAATAAATTATTTATTTATAAAATATATTTTATCAGGAGGATACATTGAGATTTCTCACATTTTCAAGTAAGTCCTGGGTGCACAAAACATTGCATTGTTACAAAAGGGTACAATATTACAAAAAATAAATAAGAATAACAATACTATATATACACTGCTCAAAATAAAGGGAACACAAAAATAACACATCCTAGATCTGAATGAATTAAATATTCTTCTGAAATAATTTGTTCTTTACATAGTTCAATGTGCTGACAACAAAATCACACAAATTAAAAAAAATGGAAATCACATTTTTCAACCCATGGAGGTCTGGATTTGGAGTCACACTCAAAATTAAAGTGGAAAAACACACTACAGGCTGATCCAACTTTGATGTAATGTCCTTAAAACAAGTCAAAATGAGGCTCAGTAGTGTGTGTGGCCTCCATGTGCCTGTATGACCTCCCTATAACGCCTGTGCATGCTCCTGATGAGATGGCGGATGGTCTCCTGAGGGATCTCCTCCCAGACCTGGACTAAAGCATCTGCCAACTCCTGGACAGTCTGTGCTGCAACGTGACGTTATTGGATGGAGCGAGACATGATGTCCCAGATGTGCTCAATTGGATACAGGTCTGGGGAAAGGGCGGGCCAGTCCATAGCATCAATGCCTTCATCTTGCAGGAACTGCTGACACACTCCAGGACATGAGGTCTAGCACTGTCTTGCATTAGGAGGAACCCATGGCCAACCGCACCAGCATATGGTCTCACAAGGGGTCTGAGGATCTCATCTTGGTACCTAATGGCATTTAGGCTACCTCTGGTGAGCACATGGAGGGCGGTGCGGCCCCCCAAAGAAATGCCACCCCACACTATTACTGACCCACTGCCAAACTGGTCATGCTGGAGGATGTTGCAGTCAGCAGAACATTCTCCATGGCGTCTCCAGACTCTGTCACATCTGTCACATGTGCTCAGTGGCAAATTTGCCAATCTTGGTGTTCTCTGGCTAATGCCAAATGCCCTGTAAGCACAACCCCCCACCTGTGGACGTCGGGCCCTCATACCACCCACATGTAGTGTTTCTGACCGTTTGAGCAGACACATGCACATTTGTGGCCTGCTGGAGGTCATTTTGCAGGGCTCTGGCAGTGCTCCTCCGGTTCCTCCTTGCACAAAGACGGAGGTAGCGGTCCTGCTGCTGGGTTGTTGCCCTCCTACGGCCTCCTCCATGTCTCCTGGTAGCGCCTTCATGCTCTGGACACTACGCCGACAGATACAGCAAACCTTCTTGCCACAGCTCGCATTGATGTGCCATCCTGGATGAGCAGCACTACCTGAGCCACTTGTGTGGGTTGTAGACTCTCTCTCATGCTACCACTAGAGTGAAAGCACCGCCAGCATTCAAAAGTGACCAAAACATCAGCCAGGAAGCATAGGAACGGAGAAGTGGTCTGTGGTCACCACCTGCAGAACCACTCCTTTATTGGGGGTGTCTTGCTAATTGCCTATAATTTCCACCTGTTATTTATCCCATTTGCACAACAGCATGTGAAATTGATTGTCACTCAGCGTTGCTTCCTAAGTGGACAGTTTGATTTCACAGAAGTGTGATTGACTTTGAGTTACATTGTGTTGTTTAAGTGTTCCCTTTATTTTTTTGAGCAGTGTATATAATACACACTATATATATATATATATATATATATATATATATATATATATATATATATATATATATATATATATATATATATATATATATATATATATACATATATACATACATACACACACACACACACTAATCAAATTGAATTCAAAGCTAATTTCAAATTAATAAGTAAAACACCTTTATTTAAAAAATAAATATTTTGTAACACTAATGTAAGAAAACTGCAATTGAAATGTTATCCATTGCATGGTTTGTATGTAAACAGTAATGATATTGTCAGTGCAGGTGACATTTTTCACACACAAACTGCCCTTTCACTGAAGATATCATTGTTGTGATACGTTTTACTGTTTTAAAACACTAATATTTGTGTTCAGCGACTTCTCCCGAGTATAACAGTACCCACCATGTACAGGTTTTATAGTGTTTTTGAAAGTTACAGGGTCAAATATAAGGCTTGATTTTCTGTTTTTTCACATTGAAATTTGCCAAATTGGTTATGTTGCCTTTGAGACCGTATGGTAGCCCAGGAATGAGAATTACCCCCATGATGGCATACCATTTGCAAAAAAAGACAGCCCAAAGTATTGCAAATGGAGTATGTTCAGTCTTTTTTAGTAGCCACTTAGTCACAAACACTGGCCAAAGTTAGCGTTCATAATTGTTCTTTGCATTTTTAACACACAGCTATAAATGCTAACTTTGGCCAGTGTTTGTGACTGTCTACTAAAAAAGACTGGACATATCCCATATCGAACACCCTGGGCTGTCTACTTTATAAAATAAGTACATGTGATGTGTGATTCAGAGATTTATGACAGATAACAGTGTTACAATGTCACTATTGATAAATTAAAAAAATATATGTGGAAGGCGTATGCCTGAATTTGTGGGAGGGGTTATTTTCCTATTTAAATCCCCAGTAACCCCAGCTTACCTATCGTCGTCGTCTGAAAGTTCTGGCCTGCTCGCCTCCCAACTTCCGGGTCCTCAACAGGCATCACACTTCCGGGTCCTCAACAGGCATCACACTTCCGGTCCCGTCATACCTTGCGGCTTCCCACCAGTCCGTTCGCACAGACACGCACAAACTAACGAACACCAGGTAAGCGGCGAGAATAGCCGCGTTCGGGATATTCACGCCGTTCAACTTTTTCTTTCGTTTATATGCAATCTCACGTAGGAGACCGCAACCACAGGTGGGAGAGTCTAGGGGAAAGAGGAAGTTTATAGCTTGCTATCATGTAACAACTCCGCTATTAATATGAACGTTTACATAGTGCCTTCTAGCAATTGCCTTATCATTTATTCCCTTTCTTTTTCTCCCGCATTCTCTTATCTTTTTGTCAAGGATGACTTGTCTCGTCTTTTGTGTTTACCTAATACAATTTGAGCTTTTGATCAAAGTGAATGTAGCTACTTGTGTCATTTTCATCCTACGTCCTAGAAATTTGCTGTTCTTTGCATCGCTCTGTATTTCGTTGTGTCTCTGTCTACACCACTATCTACATAATGTGTATACAGTGTGCGAGCGTGTGTAAATGGCTAGGAGGCAATTGTCAATCTAATTATGCTTTTATGTTTATTGTATGTGCTGCATTTTAATTAACTTCAATATTCTTGATGTCAAATCATTTACCATCATATGATAGAGGTAGCTGCAGCCCCCATCTCTGTCATATTTAAAGCTGCAGATCACTAATTATAATGTGACAGAGTCAGTGGAATTCACTATTGCAAGCCATATTTACAGCAGGGGTTCACAAACTCTCGGTTTACAAAGGTCACCTCATCTACAGGACTTTCAAAGGCCATGTTTATAGTAGCAGGTCCCTCACCACCATGTGACAGAGAGAGCAGCACACATCGATAAGTGCCATATTCACAAAAAAAAAAACACTTTTGAGTGGGTATTGTTTTAGGCTGAAGTCGCTCCAGGCTGCTCTTAAGCTCCAGCTCTTCATTACTCTATGTCCCCCAGTTTTATTTAGTTTTATTCTATACAAAAAAAAAAAAAACAATTCCCCGGGAAGCGACTAAACACTCACACAGCTTGTAAATTCCGACACCGTATCCACGGTCCGCACCGCCGGAGCCATGATCAGTACTGGGGACTGGAGAAGGCTTGCGGGCTTAGCCCCGGTATCTGCCTCCCTGCTGCCCCCTACCAGCCGCACACCGGCAGAGACACCGAACCGGCAGGGCAGGGGCTGGCAGTGATGTCACCGGGACACTAGAATTACAGCAGCTGAGCGGTAACGTTGCTCACCTTCCACACACTGCGCTGGGCACTGGTAGAAGTGGCAGCAGTTTAAACTGGCATATACTGCTCCTTTAAGACAAAGCAGTGAATGCTGTTACAGGATGATAAAAAAAAAAAAAAAAAAAAATTCTTTGAAGAAAGATAAGTTACATTAGTCTAACCTGAGTGACTATGTTCACCCACTTTAACAATGCGGCAGTCTTTCTTGGTAGAAAAACTTAAACCCATGCTGATACCTTACAATCTGTATCATCCTATAATAACCCCTGTAATATCATGTCTGTTACTGTCACTCTTATGCTCTCACTACACGTAGCAGTCCCATGATAGGGATAATTGTACTGGTGGTTTCTCAACCTATTCTAAACTAGTTACGGTGTTATACTCAGTTTGATATTTCTCCATCCATTGTACAAACCCGCTGACGATCAGCATGCATTCACTCACACAAACCCTAAAACTAAGGGACGGTCATTAGGGTTGATTCGGGCAGTGAGCCGCTACCGAGTACACCCCTCATAATGTCTAGGCAAATCAAATTACCCGCACAGTATCTACGATGAGTACCATTTTAAATTACAGTTGTAATCGTTGCAACCGTTACACTGCTTCTAAATTCCGCTAAATGGATTCCATTTCATGACTAAAATAGTATGGTAGAGGGGAAATAAATAAATAAAATAAAACACGAGCCACGAGGGCCATACATACATACATACATACATACGCGCAGTGTAGTTCATACGTATCGACCATCTTGTCCCGAAGTGCTCACAGCGCACTCCAGTTACGGTCAGTCTTACAATTCTACTTTATTATCACTCGTGTTTTCATCCAATGGTATGTCCTCTCTCTCACAACTAACCGTCCCTCTTAAGTAGCAATGGCTGGCTGTCAGGTTCCTAGGTGTCCACTAGTTATCATTCCCCCTGGCTTCTTCGCCTTAGGTTAAGTGGTCCCGCGAGGCCAACACCCATCCTCACACTCGGAGGTACTACGCCCCTCGGGCCAAATCATAGTCAGTCGCCTCGCATTGTGGCATAGAGAGGGCCTCACCTGTCACTCCCATTCTGTCTTATGTTTAATTGTCACCGAGAGGCCGACACCCCGCCACAACGTTCAGTGGCCACGCTATCCCCTCGCGCCAACGCATAGGTAGAGCCTCTCAAGCCACTTGGCAATTAGCAGGGCCTCACCTGTCACCAACCTAGAGTAATCGTTTCGCTGCATTGCGGCACTAGCTAGTCAGCCAGCACACACACACGTAGTACTTGGGGGACCGAACCTGCAAACCCCGTCATGCATAACCGTTACGTTTCATATCTGATAATCAGATCAGGTGTCCTAGCGGATTATGTCCTGCATCGTTATAACTTTAGTTTTGATGGTGAGTTTATATATCCTTACCGTAATACAACCGTATGTCAGAACTATCAAACAAGGCAATCCAGGCTTTTAATACGTCAATCACTTACGGGCTAAGGGTCTCCTACATAATTAGATATAACAGTACAAGGATGATACCAAATATACATGTTTCCCCAACTTGTCACTCACTTTGCGATCCTTTTATACCACATACACTAGGTGCCCATATCAAAGTAATTGAAACCAAGATCAGCGGTTTCCTCCTACAATTGATTCAGGCATATTGTTCTTACATATATTTTCCGTTAAATACGTATATTGGCCACACGCTGTCTTTTACGTTTACACGTGGTACATATTCAGGCCTTGTTTCGGACCATAGCCAGGTCCTCAATACGCTTGGGTATATATAGTGACTGCTTCCAGATTTTATTCATTACAGATATACTGTTATTACTCTACAGCCCATTAGGGGCATTTCAGTACATTGAGTTCTAATTACATACGTTGACGCATACTGTCACCTAATTATTTTGTCTACATCAATTATACAAGGCAATGCAGGTTAAAGCATTAGCAATCTAATAAAGACTGGGTAAACCAGAATTCCCACTTGTTTCATATCAGACATCGAAGCATCACTCGGCCTTCATTACGAACAAACGAATACAATTCAAATCCCTGACAGCTAACAGGGACCTGTCTCAGCACGCCTGACATTCACAAGGTTCTCCATGCGCATTCAATCATATGTTACGCTATTTAATATTACATACATCTTACTATGTTATTTATGTTCAAAGTACATCAGGACTGACTTTCGGTCTTGCTATCTGTTTCTCTCTTAAAAGTTACACCTATAGGTATCTTATAATACAGTTAATTACAATCCCAAGCCTATCAAGTAACGATTGTAGGGTAGTTATTTTACGACATATATTTAAGCTTAAACCACAATCAAAGATCCTTTTCAGGTTCCTCTCTTAAGAGCACATTTTCCCTACTGTTAGTCACGGTATTTCGTTTGCTCATCGGTTCGCATTGAGTCAGATTTGTCAGATACTTTTTTTTTTTTCTCTCAGTCCTTTTTCGCCATGGTTCTACCAGTTTTACACATATAAGGTATTAACGCTCATCCAGAAGAAACAAGCCTGCCAAGGGTCCCCCGCAGTATACCGCGCCCTGGCCACTCCTAAAGTCCTGAGGTCAGGCCTTGCTTAAATGTAACTGAGCTCGAAGAACATTCAGTTCAGGGATCCTCTGCAGTTCAATAAGGTCTTATCATGCCTTAAGTTAGAGGTTTTTTTTTTGTTTTTTTTAAGCAGGTAGATTCGTCCACTAACACTAAGCAAACTTACTCTAAGCTACGATATGGGTAAGTATTGTGTATGATTCAAGATAATAAGTGCGTTCCAGTGATAAATGGCTGCTTGCACAATTTTTGCCACTTATCTTTGAAACCAGCCTATAATACTATTAAAACTTTACCTACAGGAATTTAACATTACGTATACACCATATACCCAACAGCTCCCATTTTCTTTTATTGTTCAGTAAAGATGCCGACTAGTGCCCGAGATCAAAAACTCCACAAATCATTCAATTCACTCCCTATCAACAGTAAATCTTAGGGGAAGTTTTCGATTTAACCATAAGCCTCCCTGTAATAACGCTACTAATATGTGTCAGCAGCTCACTTGGCATTCCACGATTTATTGAGGCCAAAGGAAAATATTACTGTCTGAAACATTCAGCCTGCACCTATGCCTAAAGAATTCCGGAATCAACAATCGTTACATTATTTACTCCTCATATCAAAACATATGAGCTGGGTGTTTTAAATTGTGCCCGGTTCAAAGTTTGTACTCTTAATCAAAGGCCAGGTTAGCCAGATCTCTAACTAAACCTAACCATCTATAATAACTGTGATAATTGTTACTTTAATTACTCCACCCAGGCCTTAATCCTTCCTCCTACTCGGGCTTTTCATTCCATGTCAGTGCAACAGCAGCCTCTAATGGGCGTGTTACGACACACATAAGTAGTATATGGTAAGTTGTTTTACAATGAGAACATTCCTAACCAAGGACAGAAATCAGACTCTCTTATCGATATTGTGACTAAATAATTGCTAATCTGTGAATTAATCTTGTCTTCTATTTTTGCCCTCTTTTGCAGGCCTGACCTCTCGTCGGTTTCGGCACACCTCAACCGACTTTTGTCCTTATCGAACTACATACTTTTAATTGTACGTCCTCGAATTACCCCGTACACAAGTGGAAGGCGTATGCCTGAATTTGTGGGAGGGGTTATTTTCCTATTTAAATCCCCAGTAACCCCAGCTTACCTATCGTCGCCGTCTGAAAGTTCCCCTCCCACCTCACCCTTTGTTATTTTCAATTATATACCAGGTGGGCCCTCTTTTGCAGGCCTGACCTCTCGTCGGTTTCGGCACACCTCAACCGACTTTTGTCCTTATCGAACTACATACTTTTAATTGTACGTCCTCGAATTACCCCGTACACAAATATTGAAACAGCAATGTCCTACTTGTACGTATGGCTCTATAACTTGCAAAAAAAAAAAAAAGAAGCTAATAATGTGTTAACATTGGGTATTTCTACGCTCAGGACAAAATTAAGAAAATATTTAGCACGGGTGTTTTTTGGCGGTTGTAGATGCGTAAGATTTTGGGGGTCAAGGTTAGAAAATAGTTTTTTTATTTTTCATCATATTTTATATAAAAAAATTATAGTACATTATATGATATGATGAAAATAATGGTATATTTAGAAAGACCATTTAATGGCGAGAAAAACAGTATATATAATATTTGTGGGTATAGTAGATGAGTAAAAGGAAAATTACAGCTAAACACAAACACAGCAGAAATGTAAAAACAACCCTGGTACTTAACGGTAAGAAAATGTAAAAATGGTCTGGTCACTAAGGGGTTAGTTAAAGGGTTAAATAAACATAATGTTAAAAAATTATGGGCAGTCACAGTTACCCTTTACTTGCTTTTTAAATAAAACAAGGAGGGCCCATAAATCTGAACTTATAAAGTAACAAAGCTAATGAAAAACAAAGTATGTACTGTATTTTTCGCTCCATAAGACGCACTTTTTTTCCCCTCAAAAGTGAGGGGAAATGTCTGTGCGTCTTATGGAGCTAATGTGAAGATTTACTTACCTGTCTTGGAGCGTGGGCCGGCTTCACAGCGCGCTCCGCGGTCCAGGAACTTCTATTTCAGGTTCCGGTTTCCGGCGGGACTGAAAGGAAGACAGCCCAAAGTGTGCACAGTGTACACACTTCCTTTCAGTCCCGCCGGAAACCGGAACCTGAAATAGAAGTTCCTGGACCGCAGAGCGCGCTGTGAAGCCGGCCCACGCTCCAAGACAGGTAAGTAATTACGGGACAAGGGGAGGGGGACACTACAAATGTTGGGACACCATGCATCGCTGGGAGACACTATGGGAGAAAGGGAGGGGAGACACCATGGGACAAGGGGAGGGGAGACACTACAGGGACAAGGGGGGACACTATGGGAGAAAGGAGGGGGAGACACTATGGGACAAGTGGGAGGGGAGACACCATGGGAGAAAGGAGGGGAGACACCTGGGACAAGGGGAGGGGGAGACACTATGGAGAAAGGGAGGGGGAGACACACTATGGGACAAGGGGAGGGGGGACACTATGGGACAAGGGGAGGGGGGACACTACATGGGACAAGGGGAGGGGACACCATGGGACAAGGGGAGGGGGAGACACTATGGGACAAGGGGAGGGGAGGAGACACTATGGGACAAGGAGAGGGGGACACTATGGGAGAAAGGGAGGGGAGGAGACACTATGGGACAAGGGGAGGGAGACACTATGGGACAAGGGGAGGGGGACACTATGGGAGAAAGGGAGGGGAGACACTATGGGACAAGGGGAGGGGGTACACTATGGGACAAGGGGAGGGGGGACACTATGGGACAAGGGGAGGGGGAGACACTATGGGACAAGGGGAGGGGGGACACTATGGGACAAGGGGAGGGGGAGACACTATGGGACAAGGGGAGGGGGAGACACCATGGGACAAGGGGAGGGGGAGACACCATGGGACAAGGGGAGGGGGAGACACCATGGGACAAGGGGAGGGGGAGACACCATGGGACAAGGGGAGGGGGAGACACCATGGGACAAGGGGAGGGGGAGACACCATGGGTCAAGGGGAGGGGGAGACACTATGGGTCAAGGGGAGGGGGAGACACTATGGGTCAAGGGGAGGGGGAGACACTATGGGACAAGGGGAGGGGGAGACACTATGGGAAGGAAAGTGCACTATGGGACAATGGGAGGGGGGACACTATGGGATCAGAACACTAATGGACAAGGGAAGGAGGGGTTAAAGAACACTATGGGACAGGGTAGGAGGGGTTAACAATCACTATGGGACAGGGTAGGAGGGGGTTAACAATCACTATGGGACAGAGGAAAGGGGGGTTAAAGATCATTATGGGACAGGGAGAAAAAAAAATATTCTGAACAAACTGTCCCATGGTAAGAAACACTATGGAACAGTTTGTTCAGAATATTTTTTTTTCTGGGTTTCCTCCTCTAAAAACTAGGTGCGTCTTATGGTGAGGTGCGTCTTATGGAGCGAAAAATACGGTATATATAATATCAACACCCCACTGCTTTACTAATGGTGCCACAAACACACGTCCGATCGTGCAAAGATAGACATGCCAAAACAATGCATACCTCTGACAGCAAAACGTTTGTATTTTGGAATCATATTTGATGTTCATAAATGCTGTAGGACCTGCGAGTCCACAAAGTTGTTATATTCGTGAACGCATGCTGAATCTCTTACCACTTAATAAAAGATTAAAAAAAAAAAAAGAATTGTTCAGTGCTTTATAGGTATGGGTTAGCACTTTGAATTGACTCATATAGGATACAGGAAGCCAATGTAAGGACTGACAGAGGGATGATGTGTGAAAGGACCGACTAGTGAGAAAAATCAGTCCAGCGGCAGTATTCATTACAGACTGTAGCGGCGCAATACGGCTTTTAGGAAGACCAATTAGGAGATGGTTACAATAATCCATGCAGGAAATTACTAGAGCAAGGACAAGCTCCTTGGTAGCATCTTGCGTAAGAAAGGGGCAGATGCGGGCTATGTTTTTAAGATGGAATCTACAGGATTTGGCAACATACTGGATATGAGGCTCAAAGGTGAGGTCAGAATCAAGTATGATGTCAAGACAGCGCGCTTGCAAGGATGGACTTATGTGGATACCACTAACTTGAAGGGAGAGCGAAAGAAGAGGATCAGTATTAGGAGGAGGAAAGACAAGGAGCTTAGTTTTAGAGAGATTGTGTTTCAGAAAGCGGGAGGACATCCAGTCAGAGATGTAAGAAAGGTCCGGGGAGGAGAGATATATCTGGGTGTCATCAGAGTACAGGTGGTAGTGGAATCCAAATGAGGTAATAAGTTTGCCAAGAGATGCAGTATAAAGAGAAAATAAAAGGGGACCAAGGACAGAGCCTTGGGGGACTCCAACTGAGACAGGACGAGGGGAGGAGGTATTATTAGAAAAGGAGACACCGAATGAGTGTTGGGAGAAATAAGAGGAAAACCACGAGAGGACAGAGTCACAGAGACTGAATGATTGAAGAGTTTGAAGAAGGAAAGCATGATCAACGGAGGTCAAGAAGAATTAGTATTGAGTAGTGGCCTTTGGATTTAGCTGCGATTAGGTCGTTAGTAACTTTGATAAGAGCAGTCTCAGTAGAGTGGAGAGGGCAGAAGCCAGATTGAAGAGGGTCAAGGAAAGAGTTGAAATTGAGGAAGTGAGACATAGGGGTAAAGACAAGTCTTTCCAGAAGCTTTCAGGAAAAAGGGAGCAGGGGACGATAGTTAGAGGGCGAGGACGGGTCAAGAGATTTTTTTTCAGGATAGGTACTACAGTGGCATGTTTAAGGTCAACTATCAAAGCTTTACTACATATAACCAATAGATACAGATAAACTATACATGCAGTTATGCGTAAAAGAAAGTACACCCTCTTTGAATTCTATAGTTTTACATATCAGGACATTATAACAATCATCTGTTTCTTAGCAGGTCATAAAATCAGATAAATACAGCCTCCGGTGAACTACAACACATCACATATTCCATCCACCGTGTCATGATTTTTTAAACAAAATAAAACCAAAATGGTGAAGCCATGTGTGAAAAACGTAGTCCACTCATACTGCTTCCATAGAAATTAAGAGGCTAAGTAGCAAATATATACTTAGCCTCTTAATTTCTATGGAAGCAGTAAGGTTTTTTGGCGTTTCAAGAAGGAAACGCCAACAACCTTTATACCTAGGCTAAAGGGAACCTATACTACATTACAGATTGTCTTTGAAATACTTAAAAGGGACATTGTAGTCACCAGAACAACTACAGCTTATTGTATTTGTTCTGGTGAGTAGATTCATTCACTTCAGGCTTTTTGCAGTAAACACTCTGAGAAGCCTAAGGATAACTCCACTGGCCACTCCTCAGATGGCTACAAGAGGTGCTTCCTGGGACAGCAGCACAGCCATTCAGTGTCTCCACTCTCAGCATGGAGACGCTGAGCTTTCCTCATAGAGATGCATTGATACAATGTATCTCTATGAGGACCAGGGCTGTGTTTGGCTTGTGCTGGCTCTGCCTCCTTGACAGTCTCAGTCAATCCTATGGGAAAGCATTGTTATTGGCTCACAGAATCACTTCTGATGTCAGTCAAGTAGGCAGGACAGGGGCAGAGGCAGCAGCTGCAGACTTGAATACAAATAGGGTTTTACTATATTTAAGGATGCAAGCAGGACCAGGGAGGCTAGATCGTGGTATTAACGCTATACATGTTTGTGTTTTTGACCCCATAGTGTTCCTTTAACAGACATCCCAAGTCTCCTGGTAGGTCTGGGAGACTCCCCTAAGTGTAGTGTGGCTCCCTGACACCCTCAAGTGTCAAAAATATCTTGAAAATCACACACAATCTGACTTACTATATATATCAGATTGTGTGTGTGATATTCAGGCTATTACATATGCTAAATGCCCTCAACAAATTAAGGGCATTTAGAATATATTAAGAAATCACTCTAATGAATATTATTTCTGAGAAGGGGCCTGGTCGGGTGCTTGGCCCTTTAAGAGCCTGACCGGGCCCCTGCAGTGTCTGCCAACTGGGAGGAAGTGATAAACAGCCTGTCACTTCCTCCCAGCTAAGAAGACAGCCACACGAGAGGGAGAAGGCTGGAGGGAGGAGGCTAGAGGTAGCTGGAGCACACCGGTAGCGTGGAGAAAGAGAAGAGGCTGGAGTGAGCAGCTACATGCTCACTCCCATCAGTCTCAGCCAGTATACAAGGTAAGCTAAGAGTGGCTGCAGATCAAATTTTTATGCCTTGTGTGTGTATGTGGTATAGTGTGTGTCAGTGTATATCTGACTGTGTGTGTATATGTGCAAGTGTGTGTATCTGTGTGTATTTGAGTGTGTGTGTGTGTGTGTTTATCTGTGTGTCAGTGGGTATCTGAGTGAGTGCATATGTACCATTGTGTGTATCTGTATGTATCTAAGTGTTTGTATGTGCCAGTGAGTGTATATACCAGTCTGTATATCTGTGTGTATTTGAGTGTGTGTGTATCTGTATGTCAGTGTGTATCTGAGTGTGTGTGTGTGCCAGTGTGTGTATCTGTGTATGTATGTGACAGTGTGTGTATGCGTCAGTGTCCGTATCTGTCTGTGTATGTGACAGTGTATGTGTATGTGTCAGTGTCTGTATCTATGTGTCAAGGTGTGTGCATGAGTCTGTTTGTTAATAGCGTCTGCAAATAGGTGTAATATGTAAATAGTTGTGTTCTGTCATAATAAAATATCATGTCATTGTTCATACATGTTTGATGGCTGTGTGAGTTTTGGGACGCGCATGTGTGTGTGTTTACGTGTGCATGTGTGGCAGTGCGCGGGTGGGGTGTGAAGCCACCTCCCTGAAATGAGCTTTTGCTTGTTGGGATATCTGCTTTAATTAGTAGGAAGTTTTGTGCCGTGCATATCCCACTTTTAGCATATTTGTAGGTTCAAGCTATTAGAAAAATATGATGCAGAGTTAGCACATAAAACGTAGGACAAAACAGTGTACATAGAATGATGCCATTGCACTTACAGTTTCTCTGTGAGATGCCAATGGACGAAATGTAGTCCAAGGGGAGAAATTTGTTCTTTAGAGAGAGGCCTGGCACATGAGTGGAAGAGGCTTTATGTAATAAATGTATCTTCCCATTGCTTTGCAGTGTCCATATATGCACTGGTTTGGTAGGAAAGGGATACATAATTTCCCATTGATTCTGTTCTGTCAAGAATAAATGTTTTTTATATACATAGGACTTGTTCCATTTCTATCACTGTGTTGAGGATTGAAGAGAGTGCAGAGGCAGTTGTTTAGTTAGTACAAAATATGTATGTTTTACCAGTTATCAATGTCTTGCAGCTTTTCCACAGGTGTTTGCTCTTGAGAAATACAGTGTGCCCAGAATTTCTGACATTCCAAAAATTACTGGGGGAGGGTTAGGTATACTGATCAGATCTACTTTATTACTTTTCTGAAGGCAACATGCAAACATTTTGTATTTAGCATGAACTCAGCAGTTTGATATTAAAGGGACACTATAGTCACCAATTTAATGTCCCTGCAGGCTTTTTGCAGTAAGCAGTCTTTTCAGAGAAAATACAGTGTTTACATTACAGCCTAGTATCAACTCCGGTAGTAGCCACTAGAGGTGCTTCCTGGGTCAGTACTGCACAATGTGCAGCACTAACTTTCAGCGTCTCTACACTCTACATATAGACGTTGAATTTTCCCCATACAGATGCAATGATTCAATGCATCTCTACGAAGAGAAGGTTATTTGGCTGTGGGCGTACTTCATATACACACACACCATTGGCTGATATCATCAAAATTGACAATCTCAGTACATCCAATGCTTACCTGTGGGAAAGCATTATGATTGGCTGAGGTTATCAATTCTGATTATGTCATCCAAGGGCAATGGGGAGGCTCTCTGGCCAAGACAGGTTAGTTTCTTGGGCCATTTTTAACATTCTAGCTAGGGTGCCATTCATGCGCTCTACCGTGCCACTGCTCTGAGGGTGATAGGGTGTGTGGAATGCAAGGGTCACCCCCAGTGCTTCCAAGATTTCTTTGGTTACTGATGCAGTGAAGGCTGGTCCCTGATCACTTTCTATTACCTCGGGGACCCCATATCTGCATATTACTTCGGTGAGCAGGCGTTTGGCTGTGGTTTTGGCTGTCATATTGGTGACTGGGTAGGCCTCTGGCCATCCTGAGAACATATCCACTATGACTAGTGCATATTCAAAACGGCCACTCTTTGGCATTTGAATGTGGTTAATGTGACAGAACAATCTGTCTGTCTATTGTGGTGGATTCGTCTATCTCTGCCCCCTTTCGTGTAAATGGCTGTTTCTATAGCCCAGCCAAACAAATCCACCGAACGGATGGCCACCCAGAATAAGAAGTGTGCTGCTGGTTAACCTCTTGATCCCAATTAGAATGTTGTGGTTAACTGCAGACACTTCTCAATTAAACCAAATTCAGGGTGATCGTCGTTCGTATGTCGACCACGAGGCAGCGGCCATTTTAAAATGCACGAAAGCCCAGCGGTGTTTGGCATTGATTCCATGGAACTAAAAACGGACACTTTTTCTGCCGAACACCGCTGAAACAACGGATCGCCTGGCTGCCTCGACGAAAGCGTACGAACACCGGCTGTTCGGGAGTTTGGAAACACACGAAAGGACTTAACCCAGATAGCCTTCCCATGGAGTCAATCGCATACCGAAAGACTGTAAGAACTTTGACTCCATGGCGATTGAACTATGTGTGTGGGATCTGAGCGCTATTCGCCAATAATATGCACTCAGATCCAGGCTATCTGGGGATATGTGATGTGAATGGGAAATGTTCGGTTATTTTAAAGTTATGTATTTTTATGTATTTTCTGGTGTTGTGTTTAAGATGGTGATTTGTCCTTGTCCTGGAGATAATTGAATTACTTCTCAATTATCTCCAGGGCAGAGGGGAGGAAACCATATTGCATTATGGGAAAAGCTTGTGACTGTACGTCTGAAATGTCCCCATGTCCATCTGTAATTCCAGTCTCCCATTTGGTCCCCTAAGGGAGTGTCCACCAAGTGGGAGACCTGCATAAATACGGGCAGGTAGCACACAGTAAAGCCAGATCCTGTTTGACCCTCAATGCGGAGCTTCTGTCTCGTTATTGGGGGGATTTCTTATTTGCGCTTAGAGACTGCTTATTGGATCCGAAAGCCGCTTGGTGGATATCGTTGTTCGGCGGCTAGCAGCAGTTCGTGGATTTCCGTTCGGGAGTTTGGAGTCTTTCACGGATCCCAGTCGGGAGATTACCGCTTCCCCTGATGGTGGTTCGTATACTGCAGTCTATGCGAACTGAGTTATTGGTATTGCAGAAGGGGAAGGCTAACTAAACGGCGGTTTCGTTTAAAGACACCAGGGGTGTCTTAACAGTCAATTTGGATTCTTTGGAAAGGATAGTGGGGTTTAGCCAGATGCTTTGAGGGGGGCTTTTTCCATCCTGCCTGGGTTGCACTTGGTGCAGATGGTGAAGGATCTGCAGTAACTGTTTGTCAAGGAGGTAATCCTTGGTGCTTCATAGTATTTGTTGATCAGGGAGTTCATGAGGGTCCTGGACAGGTGTGAAGTTCCATGTGCCCACTGGACCACTGCTGAGTACATGCTCTTGGGTAAGCAGAACCTGAGGTTATTGGAGTACAACCCGTCTTGAAGGGTTGCCCCTTACTGTTCCCAGCATTGTATTTCTTCAGGATCAGCAGCTGCTTTTAGTTCCTTCAGGAGCTTCAGGTCTGTGGGTAAGGTCTGCATGGGGAATATGGGGATTTCTTCAGCGGACACTCTTCTGTCCACTTCTCATGGTGCACACGCGGCTTGCTTGGTGGCTTGATCAGCTAGATGGTTGCCTCGTGCTTCATCTGAGTTCAATTTCCCGTGAGCCTTTACCTTCAGTATGGCCACTTCTTCAGGGAGGAGTAGGGCATCCATCAGATCCTTGATAGTCGTGCTGTGTTTGACCAGTGTGCCAGTTGCTGTGAGAAATCCTCTTGTTTTCCAGATTAGTCCAAAGTCATGGGCCACGCCTAGTGCATATCTTGAGTCACTGTAGATATTGGCGCGTTTTCCTTCAGAGATCTTGCATGCTGTGGTAAGGGCCTGTAACTCAGCTTCTTGTGCAGACATGGTTGAAGGGAGTGAGGATGTTTGGAGTATTGCATCCACTGTGGTGACTGCAAATCCAGTATGATATCTGCCTTGTTCATCAGCATATCTGGACCAATCCACAAACAGGGTGAGGTCAGGCTCTTGTAAGGCATCTTCATGTACAGTTGGGAAGTGTGTTGTCTCCATCTTCATCTGTTCAAAGCAATCATGGGGTGCATCCGGATCTTGGTCTGTAGGAGGAGTCTCGGTGCATATCTCTGCGTGGAATTGGGGAAAGCCAATTGCCCTGCAGTTCAGGGTTTCCTTGGTGACACCCTCTTCAGAGAGCTGGGTCTGGTCCTCAGTGATCCATGATTTGGCCAATGGGCCGAGTTCCTTCCATGAGGTCTGGGGAGACTTAGTTAAAGAGATGTGTGGGACAGCTAAGTCCCAGTGATGGTGTAGGTGAGTTACCTCCGAAGGCAGGAGGACTAGGGCCACGCTGTTGCCTTTAGAATCATAGAAGAGGTCTGTTATGGCAATTGGAACAGGTCTTATTCATAGTGGGGGTCGGGTCCTGGGGTATTTCTGTACCACAAGGTGCAGTGAGGGAAGGTCTGAGTATCATGTGGGACGGGGGACATGACTTTTTTAGTCCGAAGATACATGTAGGCTGGGTCTATGTCTAGGCTGTACCAGTAGTGGGGAATTCTCCCCTTGGGAAGTGGCAGAAGAGTGGCCGGGTTAAGGGAGTAGCACCTCTGCAGGGACACCTTGTCTGGAAGCAGGAGAGAGCATTGTAAGTGGAGGTGACGGGCAGCAGAGAGGTGTTTGGGCTGGACTTGGCTGAGGATGGCAGCCAAGAATGGTAAGCTGATGGCCAAGTACCAAATGATTGGTTTTGTCAATGAAGGCATGTGCTGCAAATACTGCTCTAAGACAGGACCGGCCTCCCCTTGCCACAGGGTCTAGTTGGCAAGAGTAATAGCCAATGGGGTGCTGGTGTAAGCCATGAGACTGTGTGAGGACCCCAGAGGCATGACCTTGTCTTTCTGACACGAACAATTTAAAGGGCTTCCGGTAGTCGGGAAGGCCCAGGGCCGGGGCAGTGGAGATAGCATGGTGAAGGACAAAGAAACTGGATTAGGCCTCAGAGGACAAGGAAAATGGTTCAGACTTGAGGGCGTCATAGAGGGGTTGCATGAAGAGGGGTTGAGGGGTTGCCTCTGGGATACAGGCCCTGCAGTAGGAGATGAGGCCCAGGAAAGCATGGAGGGATTTGTGTGCTGTAGGAGGATAAATAGCAGAGATTCCTCTCACCCGGTCCCAGGTGAGGTGGCGGGTGCCATGAGAGAGACAGTGACCCAGGAAAACCACAAAGGGTTGGCATCACTGTAGTTTCTGTTTAGAGGCCTTGCATCCTTGCTCCGCAAGATAGCATAGGAGATCTTCAGAAGTACGCTCAGCAGTAGGGAGGTCATCAGCACAGAGGAGGAGGTCGTCCACATATTGAAGCAGGACCACATCAGTGTGAGTTTTTTGCCA
>OW240912.1:373871960-373889647 GCA_933207985.1 Pelobates cultripes
CTTCCTCTCACTCTCACACCCTTACACTAATGTAACCCTCACACTCTGTCACCACCCCTCAAACTCTGTCACCACCCCTCAAACTCTGTCACCACCCCTCACACTTTGTCACCCCCCTCACACTATGTCATTTTTTCCACACACTCTGTCACCCCTCTCGGCGCACACTGACACCCCTCTCGGCGCACACTGACACCACAATCGGCACACACTGTCACCCCTCCATACACATTGTCACCCCCCTCCATACACACCGTCTCTCCCTCCAAACACACAGGCACCACTCTCCGCACACACAGGCACCTCCCTTCATTCTCATTGTCAACCCTCAATACTCTGGCACCCACCTCCATACACTCTGGTACCCTCCTGCTCTTTAACACTCACCCTGTCACCCCATGAAGGCAATAATTATATACACTGTCATAAAACATAGCTTCGCCATAAACTCAGTGCCAAAGGCCACAGGCAGTATACAAACATACACATGCTCAGAGAAACATACATACATATACAATGATCCTCACTGCAAGACACACACAGGTAGACAATGCAACGATGTATACAAAGACTAGCTCACTATATCCAGTGCTGCAAGCTCCCCCTTCAGTATATCTACAGCTTCTTATACACACACAAATCAACTGGTATTTTATTTTCAATAATGGTGTTAGTGGGGGCCTCATGTATGAGTTTTGCCTAAGGCCTCGCCAAGTCTAGAGCCCCCACTGTCCAGTCTCTAACCATTATGCAGGGATAAGTATGTGTACAATTGTTAAAATCAATCATCTCAGTGCTGCCGCATTGGCAAAATACAGAGTTACCTGTGGAGTCTTTGTGAATCCAGCAGATATTGAAATCAGTCAGGCTTCATAGAAGAAAGGCACCTCAATTAACACACAGGATGGGGGTGGGGGGAGAGGGACTTAGACAAATAGACAAAAAAGACCCTTATTTCTTTGTGGGAAATACAGCTGGAACAAAACAGGGAGTGTGCATTAGAGCCCTGTGCCAATGAACCTAACACGTTTCATGCCTTAACAGAGTAGAAGCTTTGCAAGTGGCCCAGCCCTTTCATCCACAATCTGAGCAGTAGATTGGAGAATACTATAATTTCCTGACAAAGGGATCTCCATTCCGCAAATAATTGTTTTGGACCTAAAACTTATAGTTCTAAACGTAGAGCATCTTGAATATTAAAACACAACAACTTCTCATCCTTCTGCTACTCCAAATAAGGGCAGTTCCCAGTAAATTAGTTAAAGAAGTTGTGCCCCTAAATATAGTAAAATCTTACCTTTATTCCAGTCTGCTGCTGCTGGCTCTACCTCTGATCTGCCTGCTTAGCTAACATCATCAGAAGATGTGATCTCAGCCAATCACAATGCTTTCCCATAGAAAAGCATTGAATTGGTTAATATTGTTAAGGATGCAGATCAGGGGCAGAGCCAGCACAAGCCAAACAGTGAGCAGCACTGCCCCAGGAAGCACATGAGGATTGGCCTGTAGAGGTATCCCTAGGCTGCAATGTAAGCATAGCTTTTTCTCTGCAAAAAATCGTGTTTACTGGAAAAACACTGAAGGGACTGATTATACTTACCAGAACAAATACAATAAACTGTAGTTGTTCTAGTGACTATAGTGTCCCTTTAGGTCTTTTCTAGCACAATAAGGAAAATCATTTCATACTTACCATAATTTTCTTTCCTGATCATTATACATGCCAGCATTTACTTATTGGTTAGTTCCTCCCTTCACAGCGGAAAGAACAGGAAAAAGAAATTGGTATAAATAGATCAACACCTTCCCCATCAGGCAGTCTTTGTAAGTAGCTTCACAATTCTCATAGTAGATGGGTTGGAACATAATGCTGCCATGTATAACGGTAAGAGAAAGAAAATTACAGTAAGTATGTGTCAGGAATAAGGATACCCTTATACGCGTACCCAAAGGAAACAGTAAAAGTACACATACCAGTCCTTAGAGTGGCCGAGCTAGTGCCTGGGACAGAGAAATGAAATGTCTGCAAGCAGACAGAGAACAAACGAGAAACAGGCCAACATCAGGCTAACAGAAATACACAGAATCAATAGTCAAGCCAAAATCAGGATAACAGAGAGCAAGAATAGTCAAACAAGTTGAGGTCAGAAAACAGGAAATCCAATGCACAGTATAAACACACTATCAGGTAGCAAGAACCACGACAGGGCAAAGAAACAAGGACAAAAAGCATGTATGTATACCCTATACAGCATTGTCATTGGTTACAGAGGGCCATGATGTCACAAGTGTGTATAACTCATAAAAAAGCAACACATAGTCTGACACTATAACAGAAGACCAATGGGAGGGTTCCAGGTTATATATGATGTCATAATTAGACAACAGGAAGCTAGGGATGAGTGGGTGTGCATCAGAACTCAAAAAATACATAATTTCTGTGATCACACAGCGCAGCGAGGAACAGGTATTGTGACAATGTGAAACATTTGTCCTTATTCCTGATAAAACATGACAGAGTTTACCCATTGGCAATACCCAAGCAGTATATATAGTGGGAGTGACAGAGTTCAAATACATCTAATAGTTATAAAAACAATTACCGAGCTGCATAAACCTAACAAGCCTTATCAAAAGCCAAACAAGTAATCAATAGGATATTGCCATAATATCTGCTCAGACAAGTTATTTTACTCCAGAGGTTGATTGTTACCAACCCCTTGTATTTAAATATAGAGAATATCCTAGACAATTACATTGCCAGATAGGAATGAAGGTTATGATAACCAGATTTATAAAACGATCAAGTTTTCATGATGGATATTCACATGTCTAGACTAATTCAAGACAAACTCCTGTAAGAAACGAGACACCCGTCTTGCATCTGTCTTGCTGGAGAAAAATAAAATCGTTTAGAGGAGAACCTCCTTAAAACATAAATTATACTGGAAATATACTGGAAATTATAAAAAATTTTTGGCAAAAACAGAGGTTAATGTGCTTCTCTAATATAGAGGATATACTAAATGGATGGCACTTTGAAATAAGAACCTTGTCAAAGGCATAATGTCCAGACACCAGGCTGAAACAAGCCGTAACATTCCAGACACTACTGAATGAAAGCAGTCATACCCTGCTATCAAACAGAGAATAAGTCAAATTGAAAATCCCACTAAATCTGTATGTACTAAATACACAATTTTCACTGCTTCATCTTACCATGTGAACTACTTACCTGTAGTTATAGGAAACCCAAAAGAAAATCTACCTGTAAGAAAAGGTAGCATCTAACAGTCAATAATAAATAATCCCAGGCATCAAAAGTCACTTTTGTTGTAGAAAATAGTGTATATTTCGCTCTATTTCTTAATTTAGGCTTTTCCCCAGTTCCCCTACCCCTCCTCTCTTGCCCTTCTCTTTTTCTTTCCCCATTAAACTATTGAGTCATATAGTAATCTTATTTCTTAGTTTATCCCCCATAAAAGGTTCAATGTTAACTATACACAAAATAATAATATAATGAAGTATTTGTATTATTACTGTAAACTATTTTTTTTGTGTATATCTGATTTATGTTTTATTTGTATTCATTATAAAGTATATATTGATGTGAAATACAAAACGTTTCAATAAAAAATATTTGAAAAGAAAAGGCAGAACCTAGTAGTGAAATTACATATTTTTATGAAAACACTCTAACAATGACTGCTTATTGCAAATATTAGACTCCTAGCTGCATCTCACACTATAAGTGGACTGTTTGATACAGTAATGATCAATCACAGGAGAGGTATGAACCAATAACACAAATAGTAGTTAAATATCACTAGGCAAAGGCAAGAAGAAGCATGTCATAGTAGCAAAGGATTATCGGCATGAACCATAGAAATTGTGGCAACTACTAATGATAAGTAGGAAATTTAAGCCAACAACATCAGGATATATGTTCAAAGAAAATAAAATCGGTAAATAGTACAAATTATGTCAAACATTAAAATCAAATGATCAGAGACGGTTGGTCCCTATAAAAGGTGGTAACCGGCAGCACAGGATACAGTGTGGCAACAGACACATAAATAAGCAGAATTGCAGAAGATATTTAATTGTGCTTATGAGAACAAAGAAACCATATACTTTTGCTGACCTTATCTTCAGATATTGATGACGGACTTACAGAAGTAGCGGGACTTCATGATCAGGGATTTCCCTTATTTTTCTGCTATCAAGTGAAATAAAACATGAAAGATTCAAACTGGTAGAATGGTCTGGGCAATTAAAATACTTGCAATACCCAGCATCAATATTACATGGGGAATATGAGCCAAAGAAATTGGCAGAAAATAAATTACAATCTTCCCCCTGACAAACTTACAACAGGGGGTTCCCTAGGAAATTCTGAGCATGCCATCCCTGACATACATTAAAGTGATTGCCAAACATAAGGTTCACAAAGGATCAAATAGCAGAACACTGAATATAATAAATAGCATATTCTCTCAGTCATACAGATTATGCTGTAGAAAGATTCACTCAATTTCTAAACCAACTCTAGTGCACTGAGCCTGAAACCTGAATAAAAAATATAAAACCAGCAATATAAAACCAGCAGGAGCAGGGAATTTTGTAGAGTAGAATCTAGCAAAAATTAAAAATGATTACTTAAGTTGTGATAGCATAACATAATTTACATCCGTGTATTCTTGATATTCATAACTTTTAAATCAAAGTAACCCTCCCCATCCCATCCCTCCCGGTCCCACCAATGCCGATGAGTAGGAGCCCTAATAAGTATAATAAGAAGTGAGGAATAAATTATCTACCCCCTCTAATAGTGAGGAGGGAGACAAAATATCTAAAGCCTGTAAAAAAAAAATTATACTCATCAGAAGTCTTCTTTCTTCTAATTCTTCTTTTCCCCAGCCCCCAAAATATGCCAAATAAAAATCCATTATTGAGAGAATAGTGAGACTTGTCTGTTAGAGCACTCTTATTGGTTGGTTTACTACACCACCAATCAGAGCACTTTTGGTCTTATTACAAAGCGTGGAAAATGTTGACTAGCTCTGACAATTAAGTCTCAAGAGAAGTGAGGTGATAATTTGCAGTTATTTTATCATCCAAAAAAAAGTTACAGAATCGGTCGGACTAACCAAATTCTGACAGCATTTAGCTTTAGTAAACAAGGGAATTGCCAATACGGTCAGAATTCGGACTAGGCACTGTAGAGCACACAGTGGGATGGATCATAACATCACTACTCTGTGCAGGGAGGGATGCAGGAGCTTAACGGTCAAATTCTACCTCAGTCCGACCAAAGGTGTATGAATATGAAAGTGTTTCAGAGTGGGTTATTTTCACATACGTATACTTCATTTAAAAAAAAATACCATATCTTTTCATTACATGCTAGAAGAATTCTTATAATAAAAAAAATTTATAAAAATCTGGAGAAAATAGTCCTTTAAGTTTTATTCACAGCATCTCATACACAAAAGATTATATTGGACCTATATATTGAAGCTGTGTCTTTATATCATTCACATATACTGAAGCCGTGTCCTCACAGTAACTCATACATAGAGCATATAGCGCACAAATACTGAGGCTATTACTTCACAGTAACTCATACAAAGAGCATATAGCGGACATATTGAGGCTGTGTCCTCACAGTACCTCATACATAGAGCATATAGCGGACACATACTGAGGCTGTGTCCTCATAGTAACTCATACATAGAGCATATAGCGGACACATACTGAGGCTGAGTCCTCATAGTAACTCATACATAGAGCATATAGCGGACACATACTGAGGCTGTTACTTCACAGTAACTCATACATAGAGCATAAACCGGACACATACTGAGGCTGTTACTTCACAGTAACTCATACATAGAGCATATAGTGGACACATACAGAGGCCGTGTCCTCACAGTAACTAATTCATAGCGCATATAGCGGACACATACTGAGGCTGTGTCCTCACAGTAACTAATTCATAGAGCATATAGTGGACACATACAGAGGCCGTGTCCTCACAGTAACTAATTCATAGCGCATATAGCGGACACATACTGAGGCTGTGTCCTCACAGTAACTAATTCATAGAGCATATAGTGGACACATACAGAGGCTGTGTCCTCACAGTAACTAATTCATAGAGCATATAGTGGACACATACAGAGGCCATGTCCTCACAGTAACTCATACATAGAGCATATAGCGGACACATACTTGGGCTGTGTATGTGTGGACTTTGTCTTTTAAAAATATTTTGTATATAAATGTGTACTTTAAAAAGTCACCCGGGAAGCTGTTTCAGTGATTGACAGGGAGCTATGATGGAGGTGTCCAATAGCAGGATATAAAGATTGTACAATTTATTTTCTAAAGCACCCATTTGGTAAATGTAGGTATTAATAAACATAACATGAAAATTCTGACAGTTACCCTTTAAGTCTGTAAAAAAAGATAGAACAAGTTATTTCCACAGTATGTTGTGTAAGGAAATGCAGCAATAAGGTTTAGTGTTAAATGACGAGAATTAGAGAATAGATATTTAGAGCAGCTGCATGCCGAACATAACTGTCCATTCATCACATGGAAACCTTAACTGTAAGGATGACACAGGAGAGAAACTGTAATTCAATTTCCAGACTAAACTTACACATCCAAAGAGGTCAAGAGGAAACGAGGCAGACCATCTAGAATAGAACTTTTCCCATTAAATAAGGAATGTTAAACGGAAATGAGGATCAAAGCATTACATTACCCATTCACTTTTTTCTTTGTGTATCATTAACTAGAATGTCTGGAAGGATTTATCAGTAATACCTAATCCTTTTTAGAAAACAAATATACAGATTATGTGAAAACAAATCTAATTCTTAATCATAATAGTGATGTGATGTGCATATTTCATTTAGATTGCACTGCTATTAAAATACAAGACAGTTCACTTATAGAAATGTATATTTTCCACCCATGGGATAATACATGGGTATACCGTTATAATCAAAATTATTCAACCCCCCTGTTAAAAATCAGGTTTATTGTCAAAATGTACAGACTTTCAGCTGTTTGCAATGAACAAAGCAAACAAGAGCAATTGAAATAGCTCAACACAACAAATGCGTCAAGTGGTTTCCCCAAATTCAATTGAAAATGCAACTTATAATGAATTATCCAGTCAAGCTTGAAAAATATACAGATTAATAAAAGTTAAAGAAACAAGTCTGCCCTCCTGCTCTGTTATTTAGCTCATTTTAGATTTTCCTTGTTGGTTACTGAAGAACAAAATTAAAATAAAGATTTTCAGTGTTGGCACAGCAAGCCTTGCTCTTAAATTAAGTCAAGTGATTTTTTGTTTGTAGTGCTGCCTGGGCCATATGGGTTCAAATGTGATATTTTTTTTTTTTACCAATTGTATATGATTGATGAACAGTTTTGGGACAATGTGCACATTCTTTAGTATTTCATCAGCTGACCGTTTGGACAAGAAATATTTTGAGTTCATTACGGTTAAAGTTGCATCTCCCTTTATAATGTTTGTTCTAAATGGGATAGCTTCTAATATCTCTGTGGCCTCACTGACTTATTTAAATAACACTCCAAGCGCTCTGGTAGAACTATAGTGTCAACTAATAGCTCTCAGTCAATGAGCTGAGCCCTTTACCCAGTGGTGTATTTTGGATTTGTGCTGCCCTAGGCATGACTAAATTCGGGCACCCCAAAATATAAATTTTCCCCCCCAATTCGTGTCAAGGCCACTTTTTTGACTGACAGCCACATGCCCTCATTGATACATGCACTGATATACACTCACTGACAGATAAACAGTCTAAGGCACACACTGTTTAACCAACACACACTTTCACTGACAGACACACACCGACACACCCACTCTCAGATACACATAAAATGATATACACACACTGACACACACTCACAGGCACACCCATTCTCACTGAAAGACACACACACTTTCACTCACTGACTCACAGACACACTGACAGCTACGCTCACTCACAGTAAGGTGGACAGCCCCAGAACACGAGGCAAATAAGGCATTTGCCTGGGATCTTGGGGTGGCGTTTTTTGGCGCCCCCTCTGAAAGTGCCGCCCTAGGCAAATGCCTTGTTTGCCCTGTGGTAAATATACCCCTGCAGGGTTAGTGCAAGGATTTTTGCCGCCCTAGGCAAAAGAAAGATGAGTATGACCATAAGGCCCACCCATAAGTCCACCTACATGTTCCACCCATGAGTTCGCTCACAGGGAGTGGAGTGTGTAGGGGATGTGTTATGTGTTGCTGTAGAGTATCTAATGTGTGTGCTTATGGAATGTAGTGTATAGGGATACCAGTTTGTGTAGGTGATGCAGTGTGTTTGTGTGTAGTGAAAGCAGTGTGTTTGTATGTAAGGGATAGAAAGCAGTGTGTGTTTGTGTTTAAGGGATGTATTGTGTGTTTTTTGTTGTGTGTAAGGGATGCATTGTGTGAATCTGTGTTTGTATGCATAAGGGATGCAAAGTGTGTTTCTGTGTATGTAAGGGATGCGTTGAGTGTGTGTAAGAGATGCATTGTGTTTCTGTGTGTGTGTAAGAGAAGCAGTGTGTGTTTGCATGTGTGTGTAAGGGATGCATTGTGTGTTTCTGTGTATATGTGCAAAGGATGCATTGTCTATATGTGTAAGGGTTGCATTGTGTGTGTGTGTGTAATGGATGCATTGTGTATTTCTCTGTGTGTAAGGGAAGCATGTTGTGTTTCTGTGTGTATAGGGATGCATTGTGTGTGTGTGTGTGCGTAGTGTGAAAGAGCTCCCTGTCCTGCCCCCTGTCCTATAGAGCTCTCCCTTCCATCCCGTAGAGATCTCCCCTGCCCCTTAGTGGTCTCTCCTCTCCCCCCCACCTCCCTTAGTGGTCTCCTTTTCTCCCCGATTTTCCATTAGTGGTCTCTCGTCTCCCCCTTAGTGGTCTCTGCTCTCCTCTGCCCCCCCTTTCCATTAGTGGTCTCTCCTCTCACCCCCTCCCTTAGCGGTCTCTTCTCACCCCTCTCCCCTAGTGGTCTCTACACCACCCCCTCCCTCCTTTAGTGGTCTCTCCCTCCCCCATGTTCTCCTCAACCCCCACTCCCTGTGTTCTCATCTCACCCCATGTTCTCCTCTTCTTCTCCCTCCCTGTAATCTTCTCTACTTCCCCTTTTTAATCTTCTTCTTCTCCCCCCCTCCCTCCCTGCAATCTTTCCTCCCCCCTGTATCTCCCCCTCCTGTAATCTTCTCCCCTCCTCCCCTGTAATCTTCTCCACTCCCCCCCTCCCTCCCTGTACCCTTCTCTTCTTCTCTCCTCCCCTCCTCCAATCTCCCTCCCTCTCAGGTAATCTTCTCCTCACCTCCCCTTCCCTGTAGCGTGGCCGAGCTCCTCTCTGGTCCGCGTCCGTGTGCACTTCCTGTCGGTCCGGCCGGGTCGCGGACCGGAGAGGAGCTCGGCCACGCTACAGGGAAGGGGAGGTAAGGCAGTGCGGCAGCCGCCTGAGTGCTCTCTACAGAGTGCTCAGGCAGCTGCAGCATTTAAAGGGCCGGCGATGGGGGCGCAGGGCGCCCCCTCCTATATGGCACCCTAGGCGGCTGCCTAGGTTTGTCTTATAGGAAGCGCCAGCCCTGCATGTAAAACTGTAAAAACTGCCCTAAATAACTAAATCTATATTAATGCATGTATGGCCAGGTAGAACTCAGTAGTTATCTTATTTGATAACAATGTTATTGTGGACTGAATTGGTTAGAGAGCACTAAGTCAGTATAGTGTGGTTCCTATTGTTCATCCCTCCAATAATACAGCACTTGTTTGAATAGTAATTGAGTACTAAAGTTGTATCTGTTAGGGCATACACCAGGATATACAGAAACCTCACCAGGCTTCTTAAAATATTCAGCCCAGATATAAGGAAGTGCAGGCCTGCCTATGTGCAGACTATGCAGAAGTTGCTTGGTGTCTAATAACTCAGTTAGCAGTGAAAAACTGTGAAGATTGCTTTGAATGGAAAATAAATAAAGAGGCAGTCATGTAAAATAGAGTCTTGAGAAGAATTGAAGTAAAATGTGTGAGGAATGCATTAGATCAGGATTCCCCAAACTCCAAATGTTGCTGAACTACAACACCCATGATTCTATGAATTAAATAGATAGGCTGATAATCATGGGAGTTGTAGTTCAGCAACATCTGGAGGGCCAGAGTTTGGGGAAACCTGCATTAGATTGTTGACTGTTTGAAGTGTTAGTTGAAGAGTAGCACATATTCTGTGACTTTCAGCTTGTGTCATGCGTACATACTTTTAGGGCTTGGAATTTGCTCAGTACTGATAGAGATCAGGCAGAATGTTATTGCAATTAACAATTGCAAATAAACGAATGGACAGTCCCTTGCCAGTACAGATATGACTGCAGATTACATGTATTCATTAATTACCCATAAAGTAAGAAAAGGTTACCTCTACTGAGCTAGGCTTTCCATAGGAAAATATGTCCCCCAGGGATTTTAAAGCCAGAAGTAATTATCACAAAGAAAAAACATTGTATGTGAAAATAAAGCTGAACAATGTTTTCATATTAAATTACTTTTCTTTAGATTTCTATTGTATGCATGCAAATTCAATGTGACCTGATAAATGTGTTTATGCAATGTGGCAATAATATAAATAGTAATTAATATTTATATTTACATACATTCTGCTTACTATGTCTACTCTGTGGCTGTATGTAATTAAAGACAATCATTTTTTATTTTCTTGAGAAGTTGAGCTTGGTGACTGAAGTGACATTTAGTGCAGTGTCATAAGCTATAGTTTATATGTCTTATCTGTTTTACAATCCATCCTGTGACACTAATGTAGTAGTTTTGTAATGTGGGTATGTGTTTTGAAGTTGGTGGAATCCTACTGGAACTATTACATGTAAGACAATTTATACTTTTGAGTGCGAAAGAGTTCTGGAATTCCAGGAAGTTTTGTCAGCAGGATATCATAGAGAATGTTAGGAAAAGAGATGGGGATGGGGGGAGTGATGTAATGCGGATCAGGAGGAGTAACATACGTTATTAATCAAACATTCTCCATCTAAAGATGAACCTCCACAATCTTTTACCATTTTGTATTTTGGTGCACCCTCTGTCATGAAGATAACTAAATTCATTTTCATTAGAAGTTAGGGAGAAGAAGACTGTCCATCCTGTGATGGTAGGCTACAAGACAGCATTATTGCATTTTCTGCTCTCAATAAACTGAACCGAACTGCCACTACAGTGAAGACTCCTTTAGGTGAAACTGAGACTAGCAAATATCCAGTACAAGATATGGAAGCTTGTACCTTTAAGGGGGGCAATCATCACGCAGCAGAATATTATCTTCTGGCTCTGAAACTCACAGCTAGGGTGATTGAATGGTAAGGAGACCATGCAGTGCAGGGAAATGGTGAGGTTTAAAGATGATGGGGTATTGTCCTCCCAACTTGTTTGGTTCCACCAATTTAACCCCTTGAGATGCCATGATGCATTCAAAACCAGCTGGGTTCCAGTCATCAATTAAGGGGAAAAAGGAACATAATTATGCCAGACACAGCTTTATTTGTAGCACACACTTATCAGTAGTCCTTATCATGTCAATAGATTTGAGGGGAGCTGGGAGTTTGCAACAAAAACAGAGGGGAGGCGTTGCCCAACCTGCCCCTATGGACCAGCCTTCCCTGGCACTAAGGCCAAAATTTCCTTTTACAGTATAACAATCAATTAGAACTCAGAAGAATGACGTGCACATGCTTGGAGCACAAACCAGTACTCGGCACAGCCATAAACACTCATTGGCTCTCTGTTGCAAAGCTGGATGTTGCGGGAGTTGGCAACATCAAAATCACTTTTAGAGGTGAATAAGGCTGGAACCCTAACAGTATACCTACATCGAATCTGAACTATACATGTACATCATGAAACATAAGCTCACACATCATAGGTTAACACATGAATCATACATGATGCCAAGGAAGCCCCAAATGCTTAATAGCGGTGGGAACAAAAAACTAGCCCTCAAAAATGCTTTCCTTGAGATTATGTGTATCATCCAACATAACGCACATGCAATGTAACATTGTGCATATCAGTAAAGCTAGTTGTAGCAAAGTTCGAGCATAATTGTATTAAAAATGGTTAATAAAAGGTGTAGTCAAGAAAGAAGTATTATCCTTTACCATGTATTTTAAGTCCTAAGCAGTAATGATAAAACAGTAGACAGACTGCCCTAAAAGGAGCTGCATCCACTTGAACCCCATGAGAGCAAACAAGGGACACTCACCAAAATAAAGTCCTGGGGCAACAGCTACAAAGGAACAGATACACTTAATGTACAGATAATACAGATAAAGCCGGCTCACAAAGTTAGTTGAACGTAAAATGATAGGCAGATCACATTACATTATCTTGATGGGCCACACATTTTATGCCTTTCTATCAAATAAAGAATAGGTCTTATTTAAATGTCTTATTTCAATGTCGTATTTCAATGTCTACACTGTCTAAGCAGCATTTATCTTTCAAACAACGAGTGCTCATCTTAAAGGACCACTATAGTGCCAGGAAAACATACTTGTTTTCCTGGCACTATAGTGCCCTGAGGGTGCCCCCACCCTCAGGGTCCCACTCCCGCCGGGCTGGATGGCAAGGAAAGGGGTTAAACTTACCTTTTTTCCAGTGCCTGGCGGGGAGCTCTCCTCCTCCTCTCCGCCTCCGATCCTCCTCTTTGGCTGAATGCACATGTGCGGCAGGAGCTGCGCGCGCATTCAGCCAGTCTCATAGGAAACCATTCATACAGGGAGTGCAGAATTATTAGGCAAGTTGTATTTTTGAGGATTAATTTTATTATTGAACAACAACCATGTTCTCAATGAACCCAAAAAACTCATTAATATCAAAGCTGAATATTTTTGGAAGTAGTTTTTAGTTTGTTTTTAGTTTTAGCTATGTTAGGGGATATCTGTGTGTGCAGGTGACTATTACTGTGCATAATTATTAGGCAACTTAACAAAAAACAAATATATACCCATTTCAATTATTTATTATTACCAGTGAAACCAATATAACATCTCAACATTCACAAATATACATTTCTGACATTCAAAAACAAAACAAAAACAAATCAGTGACCAATATAGCCACCTTTCTTTGCAAGGACACTCAAAAGCCTGCCATCCATGGATTCTGTCAGTGTTTTGATCTGTTCACCATCAACATTGCGTGCAGCAGCAACCACAGCCTCCCAGACACTGTTCAGAGAGGTGTACTGTTTTCCCTCCTTGTAAATCTCACATTTGATGATGGACCACAGGTTCTCAATGGGGTTCAGATCAGGTGAACAAGGAGGCCATGTCATTAGATTTTCTTCTTTTATACCCTTTCTTGCCAGCCACGCTGTGGAGTACTTGGACGCGTGTGATGGAGCATTGTCCTGCATGAAAATCATGTTTTCTTGAAGGATGCAGACTTCTTCCTGTACCACTGCTTGAAGAAGGTGTCTTCCAGGAACTGGCAGTAGGACTGGGAGTTGAGCTTGACTCCATCCTCAACCCGAAAAGGCCCCACAAGCTCATCTTTGATGATACCAGCCCAAACCAGTACTCCACCTCCACCTTGCTGGCGTCTGAGTCGGACTGGAGCTCTCTGCCCTTTACCAATCCAGCCACGGGCCCATCCATCTGGCCCATCAAGACTCACTCTCATTTCATCAGTCCATAAAACCTTAGAAAAATCAGTCTTGAGATATTTCTTGGCCCAGTCTTGACGTTTCAGCTTGTGTGTCTTGTTCAGTGGTGGTCGTCTTTCAGCCTTTCTTACCTTGGCCATGTCTCTGAGTATTGCACACCTTGTGCTTTTGGGCACTCAGTGATGTTGCAGCTCTGAAATATGGCTGACTGGTGTTCTGAAAAGTGGCATGCATTGGCAATACGCGACTTGACTTTCTCAGTTCATGGGCGATTGGTTTTCCACCGCTTCTTGCGACCCTGTTGACTATTTTGAATGAAACGCTTGATTGTTCGATGATCCCGCTTCAGAAGCTTTGCAATTTTAAGAGTGCTGCATCCCTCTGCAAGATATCTCACTGTTTTTGACTTTTCTGAGCCTGTCAAGTCCTTCTTTTTGACCCATTTTGCCAAAGGAAAGGAAGTTGCCTAATAATTATGCACACCTGATATAGGGTGTTGATGTCATTAGACCACACCCCTTCTCATTACAGAGATGCACATCACCTAATATGCTTAATTGGTAGTAGGCTTTCGAGCCTATACAGCTTGGAGTAAGACAACATGCATAAAGGGGATGATGTGGTCAAAATACTCATTTGCCTAATAATTCTGCACTCCCCTGTAATGCTCCCTATGGATGCTGGCGTCTTCTCACTGTGATTTTCACAGTGAAAACATAACATAGCGACTGTCAATGAGACAGCCACTAGAGGCTTTAGAGGCTGGATTAACCCATTTATAAACATAGCAGTTTCTCTGAAACTGCTATGTTTATAAAAAAAAAAAAGGTTAATCCTAGAGGGACCTGGCACCCAGACCACTTCATTAAGCTGAAGTGGTCTGGGTGCCCAGAGTGGTCCTTTAACTTCCTCTGATATTAGAAATTCACTGGACAAAATGCCATGCACAACCAACTCAGCCTTGTACCTGGGTGAGCACCTATGCATGCCAATAAGCCAGTTAGAATGACACAACATAGAAAGGGACTGAGTCAGGTATTATATTGCATTCCTGCCAGAAATGCTGGTTTCTTTTATCCCAACCATGATAAATCCTTTGTTGATCATGACTGGTGATTTAAATATGTATTCATTTTTAACACACAGTAAGCTTGGGCAGACTGTGTGGAATCAATGGATATTTCCTGCTATTAAATATCCGTTAGTTTACAAGAGACCTTAATAGTTACCATTTTTCCTATAAATACGAAGCCACTTCATTCTGTATGTTTTTCAAACAATAGATATTAGAGGGTATTCAAGGCAAATGTTAAAAGATAATCAAAATGTTTTTACAGAAATGTTTAATGTAGAAATTAAAATGTATCACCTACCATTAACTACTCTGAAAATATAAATCTGGAAATATCGCTAAAGCAGAATTTAACAATCCATTAAAAGACAATTTCTTACATTGTTGATTCTGGCTCTTACATGTTTTTGAGCATTTCGTACAGATTTCTATATATGGACCTCTTACTAGAATCATAAATGTCATTTTGGGACATAGAAAGTCCCGCCTGGCTCCTACTATCCACATATATTTTCAAACCCTATTAACAGCATATAAAATATATCACACAGATCCTTGCGACAAGTCACTACAAGTCGGATATTATACTTTATCTGCAAGTATATACTTTAATGTGTGGATTCTGAGTGTGACATTCCAAATCACTTTTTATCTGAACTTAAAATTCACATTGCACATTAATCCAATTCAGGCTACTCAAATGTACAGATATGTTGCATTGGCTGTGACCCAGCTAAAACAAATAGTGTTATGGCTCTCAGATGAAATAAGATGTTCTGTTGCTACATAGTTTTACAATTACTTTCAATCTTGCTTATCAAATTACATGCAGAGTTGGCATGGTAACTTGTTCCCAGATCCAAAGCAGATGTTAGAACATAATATTATATTTATTATAAAAAGAACTTGGATCCCTTTTATTTGCTTTTTCTTTCATATATGTCTTTTCATATTCTTTTGAACAAAAATAGCATATATACTGTGCATTATTTGCTTTTGTTGAAACGATTACTGCAGGGCATACAGGGTCACAACAATAGGAATGTGCAGATTGTGTGCAAGAGCACAATTAATACATATTTCAATGTAGAATCTACAAGTGTAGTGGGTCTTGAATGGAAGTTTAAGTTTGTATAAGCAATACCTCATCAGGATCAGTCATTAAAAATCTTTTGAATTGTAAAAATTCTGCAAGTCAGCTGTGCTTTAAGTTTGGCTATTTTGGATAAAAATGTAGAATTCACACTGAATTCCAAACCATACACACTTTAGAATAGTGTGAGAAAGAGAGAGAGAATAGTATGTCTCTATATACTTACTGTTGGGGCAAAGAACCACTCCACTTAAAGGAACACTAAGCACTGTAACAGCATCATCTGATTGAAGTGGTTATAGTGTTGAGTTCCTGGTATTCTCCTTCAAAACAGCGCTATAACATTTTACAGTTTTGATGCTAAAGGATAGTTCACAGCAGCCCCTACTCTTTGTACTGCTTGGGCTAATGAGTAAGCATTAGCCTGTGCAGCAATGTGCGGCTGTTATTAGTTGAGAGATGTCAGCTGACTGTTTTCAGCTTATCTCAATGGCCATTGCTGGTATGAATTGGCATAGCAAGAAGAAAGTGTGTAATCTCTGCCTTAAGCTATACCTCTAATAGGGGCAAGGCTGTGGCTGGCCAGGAACTCTTATTAAACTGCTTGAAAATGGTTGAACACCGAATGCCAGGGACAGTGCCAGGGACTCCACGCACTATAACCAATTCAATGAGATCATATGGGTATAGTGCTTACAGTGTCCCTTTAAAACACGTTTCTTAAAATTTTGATATTCATTTTCTAAAATATATCACAGGACCAAGAGATCTGTAATAATGTAATAATTATGATACATGGTTGTTTACTAAACTGACCAGGCAATTAGAAATTTAAGCACAAAATTGGCACGCTAAAAAATGCTTAGTTTTTCAATATAGCCATATTGGTCTATATTTTATAACATATCGATCTGCAATTCTGTAGCGTATTCCGGACCATTCCTGATTAGTGCATAACTCTCTTCAATCATTCTTTTTCCATTAGTATACTAAGCAGAGAGTTGTGGGGATATGGGGTGAGTTCATAATCACTTGCAAAACTGTATCTCAAAGTAGCCACTCTGAATATGCTCATCCAAAATGCTGTTGGAGCCGTATAGGTGAGTTTGTGCAAACCAGCTGGAGTAACAGATGCCTCTCACTATGAACTTGATCAGTGGTAGGCAGCCATCTGTCTTTACAGAGAGCAAATGATGGTGTCTTTATAAACTGTGATCATTGTGCAAGATTTGCATTTTATAACATTACAATTTAATAGATAAAAAATAAAACTATTTCCATGTAGTTTTCCAACAAATTGCTGAAGGTTTACATTTATTTTTCCTCTGGTTGCCACATCGATTGGCTAACATGTATATATCAGGTAGTCTGACACAAACGCACACTTACATAAACTAATAAACAGACTTGTGCATACAGATTCACACATCTTTGTAAACACTCACTCAGCACCGTAATAATTCAAGACAATATACTATTACCGTATTTTTCGCTCCATAAGACGCACTTTTTTCCCCCTCAAAAGTGAGGGGAAATGTCTGTGCGTCTTATGGAGCGAATGTGAAGAATTACTTACCTGTCTTGGGGCGTGGGCCGGCTTCACAGCGCGCTCCGCGGTCCAGGAACTTCTATTTCAGGTTCCGGTTTCCGGCGGGACTGAAAGGAAGTGTGCACACTGAGTGTGCACACTTCCTTTCAGTCCCGCCGGAAACCGGAACCTGAAATATTAGTTCCTGGACCGCGGAGCGCGCTGTGGAGCCGGCCCACGCTCCAAGACAGGTAAGTAA
>OW240912.1:373889747-373921100 GCA_933207985.1 Pelobates cultripes
GGGACAAGGGGAGGGGGAGACACTATGGGGCAAGGGGAGGGGAGGAGACACTATGGGACAAGGGGAGGGGGACACTATGGGAGAAAGGGAGGGGAGACACTATGGGACAAGGGGAGGGGAGGACACTATGGGACAAGGGGAGGGGAGGAGACACTATGGGACAAGGGGAGGGGGACACTATGGGTCAAGGGGAGGGGGAGACACTATGGGACAAGGGGAGGGGGAGACACTATGGGACAAGGGGAGGGGGAGACACTATGGGACAAGGGCAGGGGGGGACACTATGGGAGGGAAAGTGCACTATGGGACAATGGGAGGGGGGGACACTATGGGATCAGAACACTAATGGACAAGGGGAGGAGGGGTTAAAGAACACTATGGGACAGGGTAGGAGGGGTTAACAATCACTATGGGACAGGGTAGGAGGGGTTAACAATCACTATGGGACAGAGGAAAGGGGGGTTAAAGATCATTATGGGACAGGGGAGAAAAAAAAATATTCTGAACAAACTGTCCCATGGTAAGAAACACTATGGAACAGTTTGTTCAGAATATTTTTTTTTTCTGGGTTTCCTCCTCTAAAAACTAGGTGCGTCTTATGGTGAGGTGCGTCTTATGGAGCGAAAAATACGGTAATTCTTTTTTTAATTGGAATGTGCCTATAAAAAATCCTTCCATTCAAGTAATTTTTCATTAGATTACAGCTGTTATAGTAAATTAATACATTGAATGTCACTGGGGCAGGCATGAAAATAATTTCTGGAATAAAATGAATCTAGATAGATCTGCAAATATCTTACAGCATCTGACAACTATCAACTCTGTTCCACTGGGTAAAATAGAATTTATGCTGTTGCTCTGTAAATTTGTTTTCACAACTTTAAAAATGTACATAGACTTCAAGAAGTAGTTTTCAGTGCTGACCTTAAGTAGCCTTGTAAGGGAAGGATGCAGAGCCAAGTCTTCTTTAGAGATAAGAGCTCTGTGTTATTAGGAGACTGAGTGGGGAAACCTGAAAACCGTCAATCAATTTCTTCTGACCACTATCTAGCAATCCCTCTGTTTCAGTTTTGCATTTTTTTTTTTTAATTAACTTTTATTTGGTGTGATGATGCAGGTGTAGACCAGCATCATATCCTGTGTAGGTCCATAACTCCTAACAGACCATGCTTTGATTCCTAGGTTGCCTTGTAAGTAATCTAGCACTGACATGAGGACTAGTAACTGCAAGGAAGTACAAGAAAATTCATCACTTCCCTCTGAGTATGTGTCCTTCATCCTTCTAGATTGTAAATTTATTTGGGAAGGGTTCACCTAATGCTCCCAAATGTCAAACATGTTTTGTTAAAATGATTGTCTTGTTTTAGCTATTGTACAGCGCTGCAAAAAATGTTGGTGCTATATAAGTAATTGTGTACATCATAAAAATCTAGAAAAAAGCAGTGTTTGCGGGATGCTTTATTATTGTAACATTTAATAGACCTATTTCCAGTTTCAAGAAAAAAAAAAAAAAAAACAGCACGTCTGACACAGATAACCAGGTGAAGCAAAGGAACTGGAAGATAAAGGTTAACAAATTTAAAACTCTTTAGTTTAGAAAAACGTTGCCTGAGAGGGGATATGATCACATTATACAAATATCAGAACCAATACAAACCATTATGTGGAAATCTATTCACAAACCGGACTTTACATATAACACGAGGTCATTCGTTTCGACTGGAAGAAAGAAGATTTCGTCTAAGGCAAAGAAAAGTATTTTTACTGTAAGAACAATAAGGATGTGGAATTCTCTGCCTGAAGAAGTGGTTTTATTAGAGCCCATACAGATGTTCAAATAGCAGCTAGATGCATACTTGCAAAAACAGAATATTCAAGGATATAATTTTTCAATGTAGGGTAATAGCTGCTTGATCCAAGGATAAATCTGACTGCCATTCTGCGGTCAAGAAGGATTTTTTTTTCCCTAGTTTGTTGCAAGTGCTTCAAACTGGTTTTTTTGCCTTCTTTTGGATCAACAGCAAAAAACATGTGAGGAAGGCTGAACTTGATGGACGCAAGTCTCTTTTCAGCTATGTAACTATATGTAATAGAAATAAATAAATCCTTCGGGTTAACCACAAAACCTAAAGCCACCTACGAAAAACCTTACTTTTCATCGTCCTCCAGATGTCTCTACCAACAGAAAGGTAAATAGCCTCTACATTTTCTGTTCACGACAATCTGTTCTCTGGATGACCTTCAGGACCCAGAGTAGACATTGTTGAGGCTATAATGTTTGTTACATTTTAATGAATACATGCTCTGAAGTCATAAAATAGCAAGTGATTTAATAGCGCTGCTATTAATGTTTGACAAGAAGTGAAGCCTTGCCTCATGCTTCTTAGAACGTACGATAGCTGGTTGTTTTTGGAATAATTTTTCATTTAGATATCTCTTAAATTGTTCTGCAACATCACCTTTCATCAGTGTCAAGTAATGTGAACTTAGAACAATGTGTTTAATTTTCCATGCCAGCACAAAAACGGAAAATTCTTGTACAAATAATTCTACAGATTTTAAAGGGACACTAGTCCAGGAATACAAAGTTGTATTCCTGGAACTATAGCCCCCTCTACCCCACCCTTTCCCCTGCCCCCACCCAGCCCTCTCCGCAGTGAATAAAGTGTTAAAACCCTTTATTTACCTACCAGATCCCAGCACTGATGTCCCTCGGCACAGGGTTGCGGCCATGCCTCCTCTGACGTCCCTCAACAGGCGGGCGCCAATGCTTTTTAATGCTTTTTATTAAACTATTTTTTCCTTTCACACATTTGTTCATTTAATAAAGTCAATGTAGTTTTATGAATTTTAATGAAAAAAATATGACATAATAAACCAGTAGGAGTGTTTTTCTAACAGTATTGAATCAGTTGGAAAACATTAAATTGAGACCATTGTTATAAGGGTTTCTTAACCATTTGTATGGAGTTAGTAACTTTGTTACTGGAGTTAGGCTTTGTTATAGCTCCATATAAATGAAAAGAAACGCCCCAACCCAACCGCACAACGAGCTGCATCCCCAACCAACCACCACCCTACCCACAACCCTCCCCGCCCAAGGCCCGAGACCATGGGACAGGGGTGCGGGATGGAGGGAGGGGAATGGGAGTAAAAGCACCCTTAACAGTGCCCTAGAGGCAGACTCCACCAACCCACACGGACTCAAACACCAGCGGAGCCCCAACAGCAGGCTCGTAACTCAGCGGAGGGAGCGATATGGGGAAGGGTATGCCAGACGGGGTCATTAGCGAAACATTGTTATGAAGAAAAATGTTTGTATTGTTACCTACTGGCAAAACACAAAACTAAATAAAGAATGTAAAAAAAAAAAAAAAAATGAAAAGAAAAGAAACATACCTTATCTATATAAATACACAATGACACATACTCAGCAATAACAATTAAGATTACTTATCATTTGATTCTACCATGCAAGAATGATTTACTCTCAGCCATGGCTGCTGTTGGAATACATGTTCTATGCCAAAGAGCAAACACCACGACTCTTTAGAAAGCAGTAAATAATTATATCTCCAGAGCCAGATCCAGAAAAGGGAAAAAAATAAATCTGAAAACGGATGTGTGAAACTATGTTTTCTGGCAAGAGTCAAAGAATAATAATACATCAGGAAAGTCTGTACAAATCCAAGATAAACATCACATGAAAAATCCTTAATTAAAATAGGTGAGACTCTTATTTCGACTGGCCGTGCAATATATATTATTGATGTTTAAGACAAAATACAGAGTTCTTGTACAAGTTTCCACCTCTTCCTTGGATGTTCCTGAATATTTGGAATTAAAATAGACTTTACCATTTGGTTTAAACAGCATACAAACATGAACAAAAAAAGTGTTTATTGTGACAAAACAATGAAATTAAAAATAAATTTAAAAAAACAGTTCCCTAGAGCAAGCAAAAGCGTTAAAGTGTAACTCGAGAAGCACCAATAATGTTTCAATTATACAGAAAACCTAAATTTACTTTCAAGATTTCCACTCTTTCTGGGGTATTCACAGTTCGTGATCAGAGAGCCTACATACCTAGAGATTGTGTGTGTTGGACAACAACATAAAGAAAACAAAAGAAACACCGGTCCGTAGATAAATGTAAACAATGCATGGAGCATATGTCCCCAGTGAGTATGAGGAAGTCAGAAGATAACGAAGATGCATAGATCTGTTAGTGAAATCCAGTCCACATAGTCAATACATACAGGATTATTCTCTAAAGTGAGCATGCAAAGTGAATTTAAGCAGACAAAGTTGATGTATAGCAGATTTACAATTGTTTTCCAGGCTTGGAGATTTTTAGCTTAAATGTTAAATTCATTTTGAATTTCCACTTTAAAGGAACATTATAGGGATAGGAGCACAAACATTTATTCCTGACCCTATATATAGTGTTCAAACCACCATCTAGCTCCTTGTTCAAGTCTGCAGCTGCTGTCTCTGTTCCTGATCTGCCTGCTTGGCTGACATCATCAGAAGGGATTCTCTGAGCTAATCACAATGCTTTCACATAGGATTGGTTGAGACTGTCAAGGAGGCAGATCAGGGGCAGAGCCAGCACAAGCCAAACACAGCCCTGGCCAATCAGCATCTTCTCATAGAGATGAATTGGTTTAGTGTCTCCATGCAGAGGGTAGAAACACTGAATGGTGGCCCCAGGCAGCACCTCTAGTAGCCATATAAGGAGTGGCCAGTGGAGGTATCTCTAGGCTGCAATGAGATTTAATGGTAACGGTACTTAGAATAACAATAACCTTTTGTGCACCCAATGCAGTATTAACAAGTGAATATTATACAATAACTGCTTATATGGCACATTTTACCCTATATTGGGGCATCATAGTACTTTCTAGAAATACATTTATTAATGCAAAATCCATTTTAGTACTAATTGTATTACCCTAGAAAGGATGGGAGAGGGCCTAGGTTAAACAACAAGGATGTGAGCATAGAACTTTGAGGTCACATACAGATACCATGCAGTTATTGTAATTTATAAAGCACAAACATACTCTGCTGTACAATATTAACTAAATTAGGCATTTCAACACTAAATACACGTCATGTTATTTAGTGACTTGTTTACTCTGTTGAGCGCTCTGCTAAATCATTACCACATCTCTATTTAGCTTATTTGTGACTAATAGAGGTTGGAATAATTTCTAAGAATCTAGACTTATTTTAGAATAATTTATTACAGATGTAGTGAACTTAAAATACATCTGTGTGGCTCAGAAATGTGCAAATCTACTATAAATCTAAAGGGTGTCTTGCTATTGAATACAATGTTACGAAAGTCATCCTAAATTTGCTCATTCATCAAAGACTCTTTCCCAAAGTCACTGACACATCATCTCTATGTAAATAGCTGGAGTCTTACTTGTAAAGAAGATTACAATAATGCTCTTAGAGGACGCACACACACACAGACACAGACGCACTAAATCAAGGCAAAACGTATGGTTCAAAAGATGTAAAAGTGCTAAACAAAATTCCTGAGAGTAGTGGAATTATTAGGCTATAATGTCCACTGTGGGAAATACAACCTCAGAATGTGTTGGCCCCTCATTTTTCAGTCCTTAACCTCCTTAGAACTCTATATCTGTTTTTCGTATGACAATACCCTCATATCTCCAGACTTATTATTATTGATATTTATATAACTCCAATTTTTACGCAGTGCTTTACAATATTATAAGGGGTAAAATGTAACAACAAAAAATAGATAATTACAAAATGTTACAAGAATAATAGGTTGACTCCGTATAGATCAGTGTTAATTTTTGCGGCATATTTCGATTTAGTTTTAGTCAGTTTTAGAATTCTGAATTGTTTTAGTCTAGTTTTAGAAGACTAAATCTCCAGTAGATTTTAATTGACATGACTAAAAATCTAATGGGTTTAGTTAAAGCCCCTATCTGTCTCTTTTGCCCTTTTCCCAGCCCCTTTGTGTCTCTTTGTGTCCTCCAAGCCCCTCTAGGTGTCTCTCTCCCAAACCCTGGTCTGTCTCTTTTGCCCCTTCCACAGCCCCTCTGTGCAGTGTTAATTTTGGCTGCAAATTTCAATTTAGTTTTAGTTGACTAAATCTCAAACATTTTAGCTGACTAAAATGGTTAGTTGACAGAATTGACACAGGTATAGATAAAGTACAGGGAGAGCTAAGAAGGATTTAAGTTTACTGCAATTTTGATGTGAATTTGGTAGTAAACAGGTAGTTAGGATGTGTATCTATGGGCAATAAACTTCAGGGTAGACGTGACGTGTGTCTGAACATTATGTGGCTCAAGGAATATGGGGAATGTGCCTGAGAGTGATGGGGAATGTGCCTGAGAGTGATGGGGCACTTTAAAGTTGAGTTTCACAACTGAGGGTGATGTGTCTTAAAGGCTTACTCCAAGTATTTTAATTTCTATAGCCCACTGTAGTGGTTATAATGCTAGGAATGCCTTGTCCCCATTCTACACTAATGGGGCAAACGGTTTTGCAAAAGTTTGCCTCTTACCCGGGTCCCGCTGGGCACCATGCCTCCTCTAATTATGGGTCGCTGCAGGAGCCGCATGCGAATCCTGCATATCATTTATTGGCTGAGAGCATCAGCGCCGCACTTTCAGCGAATGAATACCCCTCTGTGAAAAGAAAATGCTTGGAGTAAACCTAAAAGGTTTTGGATGTATCGGGAATTTAAGGTATTTAGGGAAGAGGTATTCAGTGGAACCTCGGAACTGGAACACTCCCTTACGCGACCATTACTTACCATTCAGTCAGCAAACAGAGCTTCATTCAGTCAGCAGACAGAGCTCCATGCAGAGCTCCATTGTGTCAGCAAACAGAGCTGACAGGTAAAGTGAAGTTAAATTTGCATTTCATTCACATGTGTTTATTGGTTTTCTGTATGATTTTATAAATTTAAGGTATTATTAAAATGCTGTAATTTTGGGGGTCTGGAACGGATTAATCTAATTTACATTAATTCTTATGGAAAAATTTGATTCTGTTTTCGAACAAATCGGTTCTCAAACAGCATTTGAAACGGATTAAGTTTGAGTTACGAGGTTCCACTGTATTTAAATTAAATTAAATTAAATTAAAAGTGAAAACATGGTTAAAAAGGCTGAGAGATGGATATACAGCTAGAAGAGAGAAGTACACATGCACTTGTGCCACTAAACAGCACATAAAAAGTGCTCCCTGGCAGAATGTTACAATTCATTCCAAGTCCCATTTATTTCATGATCTCTGAAAGCATTTATCGTTGTACAGAATAGGCCGTCGCACAAGTCATTCAACAGAATGTGCAAATACTCCCTAATTATCTCAAGTTGTATAATAATTTCCTGGAAAGGTCAATTTGACTTTGATCCATTCCAAGGTTATTAAAATGAGTGCTATTAAGTTGGGTAATATTAACATCTAGATTCCAACACATTCCACACTTGTGACCCACTGACGTTAAACGTTATTATAAGACATATACAGTACTGGAATTATACACTTTTTTTGCAATACAGACTATTATATAAAGTAATAGCTGAACACAAATATAATGGATTACAGTCTTCAAATATTTGTGAAAAAAAACATTGAATTGCATTATGTAAAATATTTTAACAATTTGTGAGAGTCAAATAAGTAGTCTATCCTATTACTCTTCTATTATCCCACTTGTGAAAAATACATAAAAGCGGTGCATGAAATAAAATAAAAAATTACAAATTAACACTACATCTTTTTCCTAGTTATGATTAAAATAAAAACTTTTAAAAATAACATTAAACATTATCATTCTACATGATTTTTAACCCATTTATTACAGCGAATACTGGAAGTGCAAGGGGATAATAGCTAAATCTAAAATGAAATCCAAAATGAAATTTTTTTAAAACATTACATATTATTGTACGTCAGCAGTTCCCAACTTTCTTGAAAATGAGCCTCCCCTTGGAACCCCAGAATTTCTTTTAAGTCCTCACAACCTAATACATGGCATCTAAAAGGGACACTGTAGGCACCCAGACTACTGCAGCTTATTGAAGTGGTCTGGATGCCAACTCTCATCACCCTTAACCCTGTAAGTGTAAATATTTCAGTTTTTATAAACTGCAATAATTACCTTGCAGGTTTAAGTCCTCCTCTAGTGGCTGTCTACCAGACAGTCACTATAGGGACTTCTGGCTTCTTAGACTACTTTTGGTTGTCGGTGTGCATGAGCACCTCCAGCATCGCCAGAATCCCCATAGGAAAGCACTGAATAATCCTTTCCTATGAAGATGTCTAATGCGTGCACTTGTCCATTGCCACGCATGTGCATTAGGTCTCCCTCGCCGATGGACATCGGCAGGGGAGGAGCGTGGGAGGAGCCTGACCCAGCGACGAGGGACATCAGGACTGGATTCAGGTAAGTGTCTGAAGGTTTTAGTTTTTTTTGTTTTTGTTTTTTTTAACTCCTTCAGTGATGGGATGAGGGGGTGGGGCGCACTCTCGGATTTTAGAGTGCCAGTAAAACGGGTTTGTTTTCTTGGCACTAGAGAATCCATTTAATCTTCTCACCTCTTCCAATCAGTCCTTACCGCTTGTGCACCTCTTATGGAAATCACATCAGGTCCCTAAGTGTCTCCCTTTCGACTTTGTCACCCTAACCACACTCATTTGCACCACTAATTACTGATCACACCCCTTTCCCATTGGTCTCCAACATTCCACTTCCTCTATAGCTTCCATCAACCCCACTATCCCATGGCTCTACACAAACCTCTCTTCACAGCTTTACCAAATCCTTTTCCACTTCACATTATCATCTCCTTCAAGTGATTTAATTAATTCGATTTTGCTCTTCACATTTACTCTCCCAATATTAATTCCTGGCTCTCTGCAATACACTACTTTGCCTCATCTCATTATGTCTCTCTCATTCCTCCCCTCCATTGCACAGCTTTTTAGCCACCCAAGGGTTCAATCTATACAGTGTTATTTTTCCTTCTAACAGCATTGACTCTAACCCCGCTGGTTTTACTCTCACATCAACCCATCTATCCCACGGGGTTATTAACTAAACTGAGAATTCAAATTTCAGACAATGTCAAAATGCCAAAACTGGGAAATTTCAATTCAAAGTTATTCTTTTAGTTAAGATATTTTGGTCTTACATTTCAATTTCATTTTACTTCATATAATTTTACAAAGCAATTGTTTAGTGAAATAACAACATCAATATGTAAAAGTTGCTTCTGGACAAGATTTGAAGGAATCTGCTAAATCCATCATGTCGTTAATCATAAGAATGCCTTTAGTTATTGAAACCCTATACCAGTTATATCAGGGATTGGAAATAAAAATGATATTAAAACACAACAGACTCCAACAGCTGTGTTCCATTCAACTGCATTCACAGAGGAATGATACAAAACAGACAAAATGTTTCATGTTTGTTCAAATGTTATTCCAAGCGGTTTCATTAAGAGCACTCATACATAGTGCAAATTGTTTTTAAAAGGCAGATAAGGCTTAACCCCTTAAGGACACACTTTTAAAAGCTTGCCTTACCCTTAAAGTAACACTTTAGTCACCTAAATAACTAGCTTAATGAAGCAGTTTTAGTGTATAGCTCACGCTTCTCAGATTTCACTGCTCAATTCACTGCCATTTAGCAGTTAAATCACTTTTTTTTCTGTTTATGCAGCCCTGGCCACACCTCCTTTGACTCTGATTGACACAGCCTACATGAAAAAAAAAAAAATCGTTTCACTTTCAGATGTAATTTACCTTAAACAATTGTATCTCTTTCTCTGTAAACAAAGTTTTTAACTCCTAAATGGCAGTGAATTGAGCAGTGAGACTGCAGGGACATGATCTATACACCAAAACGGCTTCATTAAGCTAAAGTTGTTTTGGTGACTATAGTGTCCCTTAAAAATACAAGCCATTTTTGAATTTTTTGCTGTTTGTGTTCAACCGCAGTTTGCATCTCTCTCATTTATTGCACGAACACATATTATATACCATTTTTTTAGAGGGCAAAAAGGGCTTTGATTCAATGTCACATACACATTTATAAATTCCCATTAATTATAAAAAAAAATGACAATAAATGTGGGGGTGGGGTGGGGGGTGGAGCAAACAATGCTCCGTTAAATCTTCTGAGTAAAACAATACGCCCAATGTATGACCTAGACACTATTTTGTAAAAAAAAAAAAAGCATGACAAGTTCATGTTTTTAAGTGTAAATTTTCATAGATTGTTTTGATGGGTCCGTGTCCCACTTCGGAGCACTTTAGCAGGCTACATAGTCCAACTACCAAAGGCATACCATTTTGTAAAGAAGGCATCCCAGGGTATTTCAAGAGGCATAGTTTGAACCTTATCATGGGATCATTTTTCCGCTAGCTAGCGTGTAAAATAAAAGTTAACCCTCAGGGGCTTAAAAAAAATAACCACATCGAAGTAAAATACTGTGAACTGTATTGTGATCACTGTAGTCAGTGATAAAATGGTCTGGAAGGGGTTAATTTTAATAAAGCAAGGGAAAGGGGTGGGATTGAACTTTTTTTTTTTTAACAGGGAGAAGATTAGCAGGACTGATCTGTCTCCCTGCTCTTCACACTGAACACACTGAAGAGCAGAGAGATGGATCAGGAGTCCCTGCAGCTCGTGTGTTTGCTCTGGCAGCCAGTCAGTGTGATCACAGCTGCATGTACAGTGCGATTGGGTGCTATCTGGGGTTAACCTTAGTAAATTACAGAAATATTCATACATGCGTCCTTAACGGTAGGACAAGCATGACTGACAATTTCCGCCCATCGTTGCAAAGGGGTTAATAACCTTTAGGTATATACATTATATCAGAACGGTAAGTATTAACAAAATCTTTAATATTAAAAAAGAAAAATGGGTGGGGGGAGTTTTAGGTTTTGCTTAATTTAAGCAAAATAAATTCTACATAACTAGTGCAACTTAAACAGAATAACACAATATAAGATTCATTTGCTGTGATTGTAAAAATATGTCCTATGTCTATGCGGTTAATCAATGTTGAGGCAATATAGGGAAAATATTACCAGCCATTCTGTTCATAAGCCCATTATTTGCAACATTGGTATGCTAGAACAGTCTAAAATCATTTCACATAAGTATACATTTGTAAAAAGCAGACATCTCCGGGTATTTATTACTGTGCATTTTAGAGCTTTCTGTGTGACCATGGTATCATTAACCTCTGCAAAATCATCTGGTAACATCAATATACCTCCATGTACACATTAAACAGATTTGCAGGAAGTCAAAGTGGCAAATTACAGACAAGTCCTCAATTTTAATGGACTGATTAGAACTTGGACCTTGCCAGCTGACACACGGCAAAAGGAATTTCGTGTGGCAGACATAATAGTAGTAGTAGTGGTACAGAGATCCAACACCTGTTGCTCGAACTTCTCACTAGCAAAGGCCAATGGTTCATGGCCAACGCAAAAGATATATAGTTCATAATAAAGTATTTTTTAAAAAAAACAAAAAACATTATCTAGAATGATAACTATGCTCGCAACGTTTCCACCGGTGGCAAATGGTCCGAGCTAGAAGGGACCTTGCACATCAACTGGCGGGTGCCTTCGCGATTCGCAGCCTTACTCCGGGCCGAGCGGATTACTGCGTTCTCCTCAAGATGGACAATGTGTCGGCGGTGCATTATATAAACCACCTGCGTGGAACCAAATCCAAGATGTTGGCTCTTTTAGCGAAAGATTTCTGGCAGTTCTGTCTGTACAACAATGTCTCCGTGACAGCGGAACACATCCCAAGTCTGGACAATTCGAGTGTGGATTGGAACTCCAGACATTTACGAGACTCTGGAGATTGGCACTTACAGGTTTCGGTGTTTCGGAATCTAGACAGGTTATGGGGTCGGTTCGTGATAGACTTGTTCGCATCTCGTCTGAACACTCAGTTACCGGACTTTTACAGTTGGAGACCAGACCCGGATGCGGTGGCGACAGACGCTTTCCTTCAGGAGTGGCCGACAGGTCAACATGATTGCTCGTACGATCTCAAAACTGGTTGTTCTCGGACATTGATCACCCCTCTGTGGAGGCTCCTTCTGGATCCAGATGGGAACTCGCACGGACTGGTGTTACAAGGCCAGCTGCCCCTGATGGCGTGGCTCCTTTCAGGGGACCTCTGGATGTCCCAAACGTTTCACAATCGACTACTCCTCGATAACACATGGGCTCCAGGTACAAGAGCAGCCTACCTCCCATAACTTCTATTTCAGACCAATTGAACACATCGCATCTCAGGTAATAGCGCAGCTTTAAACTTGCATAATAGGAGCCTCTGTGTCTTTAACCCCTTAAGGACCGGCCTGTTTTTGCGATGTTGTACGTTAAGGACCAGAGCGGTTTTAACACTTTTGTGGTGTTTGTGTTTAGCTGTAAATTTCTGCTCTCTCATTTACGGTTCCCACACAAATTATATATTGTTTTTTTCAGGACAAGGAGGGCTTTCTTTACATACCATTATTTGTATCATGTCATATTTTACTTTTTTTTAAAAAATAATAAAATATGGTGAAAAATTGAACAAAACATGTTTCTGGACTTTTACTTGAAAAATCTTTTAATGATCTACAAAAGCTAATGAAGAAAACTGCTAAATAGATTAAAAATTTTGTCCTGAGTTTAAAAACACCCAGTGTTGACATGCTTTTTTGCAAGTTATAGGGCTATAAGTAGGAAATTGCTCTTTCAATATATATATTTTTTACATTTATCAATAGTGACATTGTAACTGTTATCAGTCATAAATCCCCAAATAACACCCCACATGTACATTTTTTTTTTTTAATGTAGACAACCCAGGGTATTTAATATGAGGTATGGCCAGTCTTTTTTAGTAGCCACTTAGTCACAAACACTGGCCAAACTTAGCACTTATATTTGTTTGTGTGTTAAAAATGCAAAAAACACTAACTTTGGCCAGTGTTTGTGACTAAGTGGCTACTAAAAAAAGACTGAACATACCCCATTTGCAATACCTTGGGTTGTCTTCTTTTGCAAATGGTATGCCATCATGGGGGTAATTCTCATTCCTGGGCTACCATACGCCCTCAAAGGCAACATTACCAATCTGACAAATTTCAATGAACTGTAACTTTCAAAAGCACTATAAAACATCTACATGTGGGGTACTGTTATACTCAGGAGACTTCGCTGAACACAAACAATAGTGTTTCAGAACAGTAAAACCCATCACAGCAATAATATCATCAGTGAAAGTGCAGTTTGTGTATGAAAAATGCAAAAAAACGTCAATTTCACAGACCATATCATCGCTGTGATATGTTTTACTGTTTTGAAACACTAATTTTTGTGTTCAGCAAAGTCTCCCGAGTAAAACAGTAAAACAGTACCCCCATGTACAGGTTTTAGGGTGTCATACAAAGTTACAGGGTTAAATTCTTCTCAGGCATGTCCCTCAAATTGCATTCAATTTCATCAAGTGTATTTTGATATAAATATATATGTTAATATCAAAATACCGTTAGAATAAAATTACACACATATACACACACACACATATATATTTTTCAAATTATTAAAAATGATTTTACTTTAATTTATTTTTATATACGTATTATTTATATTTTATATTATATATATATATATACACACACACACGTGTGTAATTTAATTATAAGTGTATTTTTATAATAATATATTAATTAATATATGTATATATAAATATAAAAAATACACTTAGATTGACATTATACATACACACATTTTTTTTTTACATAGATTTAATTTATTTTTTTAACTTTATTTTCTGATTTTTCACTTGCAGGGAGACTGCCTGTCAGCACAGTCCCCCTGCAGGCAGATACACAGGCACCTATTGCGGTCATGTGATCAAGTGATCACGTGACCGCGGGGTCCTGATCTGCCGCAGGGAGACTGCCTGGGCAGACAGGCAGTCCCCCTGGACCGGGAGCAGCGCTGATTGCCACTGGGGGACCGACGGCGATCAGGTAAGTACCCCATGACGTTATGACGGTTCAGGATCGGTCCTCAAAGGGATGTTTCCAATGACGGTCCTGAACCGTCATCGGTCGTCAAGGGGTTAATAAAATTCCAGATTTTACTATTAACATGACGTAAAGTCATGATTTTATTAAAGACATGGAGGCGAGTATTATTCTCACCCACCCTCCTGGTGTTGGTCACTGAATGAGATGCTGTTGGACTTTTCAGGTATGTTGCAATCTGGTATCTTTACTGTGTAATGCGTGTGGATTTTATACTTACTCGTTGATGTTTTGGTTGTATACGATTCTATATTAATCATATATTCTGTATTACAGGTTTAAGTTCCTGAGTAGCAACCAACATGATTGTTTGGTAAATCTTCAGTTTGGAGTTTGGTTATTACCATATTTCTCTCTATCTTTCAGCTTGAAGTTATCGATTTGTTCCTGTTTCCTGTTCTTGCCAAGTGGGATGTTGTTCATGTTTCCTGGTCTTTGGTTTTCGCAAGAAAGAGGGGGATTGTGGGAGACACAGGACTTTTATAGTCACTTCCTCTGTTATGTGATTGGCTGCCTGTGTGCTTATACAGTTTTTTCTTTCATTTTGATAATATTTATATTCCTCTATCTTTGCTGCTGAGAGAATTAAGAAAGAGTTATGCATAATGCTCGCCTCCGTGTCTTTAATAAAATCATGACTTTACGTCATGTTAATAGTAAAATCTGGGCATTTACATGGTTCGCAAAAGCCTGTCTTTGCTGCCTGGAAGCTATGGGAAAATGTTTCAAGATATTGGTCTTTGAGTCAATTGTAACAGTTATGGCAATTGGAGTACTGTATTCCTTGATGACAGAAGAGTATTTGTTAATTATACTCTAACCAGCAGGTGAAAGTACCTGTAAAAGAATAGTTGAAGCACGTTGAAAGAAAGTTTGGACCTCACAGACTTCTTAAAAATCAGACGTGGCCTCTTGAAAAACACATTTGATAAAGCTTTGCCCATGTGTTAATTCAGAAATGAGTGTCTGAATGGGTTCAACTCTGTTATTTATGAAGCACGAGTTCTATCAACGGTTACAACATTTTAGAAGTATGATGTATCACATCTTGCAAGAAAGCAGAGAATGGCAGCATAGACTGAGACTGAGATGTGTTAACTCTTTACCGAGCATGTCTAAATGAGAGGTGTCAATGATAATTAAGTGGATAAAGAGACAGAGGTCCTCATGAACACTGTGCACCAGTGATTGGAAAGTTAAAAGCTCCCAGATTCTTTAGAAATTAAGCACTGTTTCCTACATTGTATTTGTATTTTTTGGGGCCAAATAGAGGCCATATAGATTTGGTCTGAAAAATTATTTATTAATTAATTTATTAAAATGCCTAAACCATGGCTCTTGATGATCCAATCAGCCTTAGATAAATATATATGGATGGGGAAAAAACCTAGGGTTAGTAAAAAAATCTTGAACCTAAAGCCTAAATTAGGAGGGATGGGAGTACCAACATTATAGATATATATGAATCTTGCTCATTGGCACATATTATATCATCTATGAAAGAGAGCTCTAGGGGAGAATCATGGGCAAAGATTGAAGCTAAAAGAGCGGAAGTTCCGGATCTAATGGCTCTATTTTGGAATATACACAAGGGTGAGAGAGATGATATGGGTCTAATTCTAGATAATTTATTGGCTCAATGGAGAATCTGGAAAAAAAGACTTAAAATTATAGATAAAATTATCATTGACCTACCCATGCATGTTTTGTCTATTAACATTGAGGATCTTAATCTTGAACCATGGTTAGATAAAGGCATTAATAGAATAAATCAGTTATTTCAACAACAACAGATTAGACCTTTTGAAGAGATCAAACAGGCCTTTTCTCTTTCCTACAGAGAAAGTTTTACGTACTTAAGGATAAAACACTTCTTAATGAGACACAGAATAGAGGAGATCCCTGAGGAATTACAAATTTTCATAAATTTATTAAATATCACATATAGTAAAAATTTAGTCTCTAAATGCTCCAATATCTGTAGTAAATATAAGTCACCCCCTGAATTTACAGCTTTAAAAGCCTGGGAAAAAGATACACAAATTAGTATTATGAGAAGCGAATGGCTTAAGGCCAATAATGCAGTAATGAAAGCTTCACATTGCCTAAATCTATCGGAAAGTCACTATAAGGTTATCAACAGATGGCATTATGTACCAGCTAAATTAGCAAAAATATATCCAGGTAACCAATATCACTGCTGGCGTTGTGCTTCCCTTATAGCAGATTATGTTCATATATGGTGGTCATGTCCGATTATATCTCAACTATGGCAAAAGGTAGTGAAATTCTGTAGGGAAGAAATAGAAGTGGGTCTTGATTTTACTTGTAGTTCTATGATATTACATATTGGATGGCCCACAATTCCGAAGGATAAAAAAGAAATAAGTATCCACATTCTTGTAGAAACTAAAGCCACTCTTGCAAGATTTTGGAAAACTTCAGATTCCCCGTCATGGGAGATGATAAACATCAGGTCTTGAATAATTGTAAAATGGAAATAGGGATATTGAGACAAGATAATTATTACAATCCACGAATTGAACAATGGCAGAAATGGATTGTAAAATTAGGAAGAAGCAATGTGACTTAACATATACTAAGGTTTATACGTCTTGGAATTGTAAATAGGGTAGTGGATCCTGTGCATAAATTTCTAAATTAGCCATAGGTTTACGGAGCCTGATTGGTAGAAAAAATATTTGTTAAAGGTTATGGTTTCAGGTTCCTAGGAGCAATATGCGACTAACTCTCAGCAAAGGGCAGCTTGAGTTTTTCTTTTTTTTCTTTTTTATTAATATATAAGGGGAGAAGGCAAAGGAAGGAAGGAGGGAAGAGGCAGAGAAAGGGAAGGGGAAGGAGTAAGAAAAGAGATAGAACAAAAGGGGGATAAAAGCCTTTCAGGATTTATTGTATATCTCCCTCTCTTTCTGCATTGAAGGTGACCGAATTGTAATGTTTTCATACACATTTTATGTTATTTTTCTTTTGATGTTTATTGTCTAATGTCTGATTGTTTATTTTTGTAACAATGTTTGTGAATTCCTTTTTCTTTAAAAAAAAAAAAAAAAGGAAAGAAACTGAAAGGAAATATTATAAAAGAAAAAGGAAAGAAAAAAAAAAATATTTCAATAAAGATTAAATATATATATATATATAAAAAAAAATTTTTTTTTTATTTATTAACGATTTGTCTCAACCCAAAGTAAATAAACTGTAAAACCACAGGGGGATGCAAAATTTTTTTGGAACATTACTTGGGACAGGAAACAGCAATATTAATGATGCAAACTGATGCACTAATGATGCAGTCTTGTACACCACACTGAGACGTATGTGGTAAAATGTCTGTGATTAATCTACTAGATATTAACAGAATGAAGGTGCATTATTCAAGCAGCAAATGACTGAAGAAAAGTGCCCCAAAAATTTTTTTTCCATTCAGCAGTAAGCCGGTTTAAGTTTTTAATGCTAAATAAGAGTCTCCCAGCAGTCACAGTTTAAAGAAAATAAACAACAAAAAAGATCACTCTAAAAATAAAATATAAATTGCAAAAGTCAAAGTAATTCTATAAGAGCACATCACATACAAATGTTATGGTTGGACTAATGAGAAAGCATAAGCCTGAACAGCAGTGGTCGGTTGTGATTGGCTAACAGTATCATCTGACTGCCTTTAGTCTATAAAAGCACCAGTTGCTGGTATAATTTGGCTAGAAGCACGTATGATCTGGCTTAGTGATATCTCCAGTGGGAGCAGAGATGTGGGTCTCCACTGGCTTCCGCTCTACTCCTTATCAGATGTTAGCAGTGTCAGGGAAAGGAAAGATCAAATTCATTGGCAAAAATCACATTGTCTTTTTTGATTCACATAGCCATGGAAAAATATTTCCTCGTTTTCAACTTAAAGTAGTAAAAGTTTCCTCCAGGAAACATTACCACTTCAATGTTTTCAGTAATCCTGTGCGGGTTGGTTTGGTGTTTTAAAATTTTCCTCATACTGAAAATTTAATTTATTTTCAAAACTTTGAAGAAAAAAAAAGACAGCGCAGCCAGAGACATTACATGCTCACGTTAACAGGTTAGATGTACAACACAAAAAAAAAAAGGCCTAAAAAAGGGTAAATCTTTCCAGTATTATATACATATATTAAAGAAGTGCTGTATTTGCCCGATCATGATATACTACAAGCCTGTGCTTACTTAGGAATACTTAATTTTTTAGAAAATTGCTTAAAAAATTTGTAGTGTCTATGGTGCTAAGGTGTCACGAAAACATCTTTAGGTTAATGAAGCATTGTATAGATCACGCCCTTGAAGTCTCACTGCTCAAGTATTTGCCAATTAGGAGTTAAACCACTTTGTTTATGCAGCCTTAGTCACACCTCCCTGCATGTGACTTGCACAGCCTTCCTAAATACTTCCTGTAAAGAGTCATCTAATGTTTACACTTCCTTTATTGCAAATTCTGTTTAATTTAGAATTTCTTCTGCTCTATTGACCCTGCATGAGCCTTCTGTAAAAACCTTTAAAGTAAGTTACAACTGATTGAAATCAAAACTATTTATTTAGTCAGTCACAGTCGGGAGTGGAGGGGTGTTGCTAGGGTTGCGTAAACAGAAACAAAAGTAATTTAACTCCTAAATGGAAGAGAATTGAGCAATGAGACTGCAGGGGCATGATTGTTGTCTGGGCGACTATAGTTTCCCTTTAAGGAAATGAAACATATTTTGTCTCCTCTATGCATCTGCAAATATGTTTTATCCATAAACGCATTAATGCTTTCCGTTTGTGCTGCCATGACTTGAGACTGCTGTTTTGTTCCAGACATGAGGTAGCATTTAAAATCATTTGAATAGAAATAGAAAAAGACTGACAATTGTAATTCTTTTAAAAACAGCTTACATTTCATGCATGAAAGGGAGGTAAAAAAAAATACACACGGAGGGGACTTTACCCTTAAACTGAATTATTTTCCAAGGTCTGTAGTTGCAAACTTCTGCTTTTCATCATCTTTAAAACCTCAACAAAATACAGGCCATTTATTTATTAGATAGACCACACCCGATGAAAAAGAAGTCCATTAGTCATAAGGTTGGGGTTTTTTTCTTTTTTTTTAGGTTTGTTTGGGAAACACTTTGCATTAAATTACAACTGGCCCTTACTCTTGGTACCCTTTATCAGTGAATGCCTGCTGAATGTAAAGCACCTTGAATAAAGCGGATATGTAAGAAATTACAGTGGGACCCACCATCCACAGGGTGAGAAGCTCCAAGTTCCCCCATGGATGTCCAAAACCATGGATAGTAGAGAACACTATGTATACAAGCAGCGATAATAGTAAACACTACTATCGGTAGAAGCAAATGATACATATACAGGTTTATAAATGTAATTTTCTCATCATGTACAGCAAGCATGTCAAACTCAAAGGCTAAGACAGGCCAAATAAACAAGGTTTACGTTATCAAGTCAGTTTTCATAGAGACGTAGGTTTATTTAGGAAAGTACAGTATAAAAAAAAGTTGCCTAGCTGACACTGGACGTCCCCACGTTTGTAGGGCTTCAAAGTAAATAAAAGAGCAAATTTATTTTAAGGAGACATGCATTTGCATATAACCAATGCTTCAGTCCAACTACCTCAACATATTAAAGGACCACTATAGGTACCCAGACCACTTCAGCTTAATGAAGTGGTCTGGGTGCCAGGTCCACCTACGATTAACCCTTTCTGCTGTAAACATAGCTGTTTAGAGAAACTGCTATGTTTACTTTAGGGTTAATCCAGCCTCTAGTGGCTGTCTCATTGACAGCCACTAGAGGCGCTTCTCACTGTGATTTTCACAAAAATATTAATTGTGGGCCGCATGTTTGACATGCTTGATGTACAGTACTGTATGGCAAAGTTACATTTATAAATTAGGCACAATGCAACATTAACAGCAAACGCCAATACTGTAATAAAATATTGTAATCTTCTTTCTTCTTCGCCAAGAACCAGATGGAGTTGATGGGACCGCATAAGACTTCCTCACATGCAATGATACAATCTAGTGCAGTCCCAGAACGGCACACAACTGCAGTCAAGTGAAACCATGATTAATGAAACGGCAGAAAGGGGGTTTCCACGTACTACTATTTAAATGATCACCAAGACTACTACTCCAACTACCTACGGTAACGGAGTGTGTGTGTGTAACTACATACGGTAACAGAGAGTGTGTGTGTGTGTGTAATAGTGTATCTGAGTGTGCTTGTGTATATGACAGAGTGGGTGCTACACACAAACTCTGATATAAACATCCATATAGAGATATTGTGTCAGTGTTTATCAGTTTAGGATTGTCTTTCTCGCAGTGTGTGTGTATATATATATATTTGGCAGTATATATCTTTGTGTGTAATCTAATGACTGCCCTGAATACTCTGAACACTTTTTTTACTCCTGCTGATATACGATAAGAGATAAACGGATTGAAAACACTAAATGGTTATGGTGCATTTATGCATTATGCACGGATGGGTGCACTGTTAAAACCTCAGTCATTCCCATTTAGAGTTGCAAGAGCACAACATTTATGTGGCAATGTATGAATTCAACAGGCTGACAGACAAGGCTGTAAAATAGAATATGTTCCCTGTGTAAATTAAATCAGTTTACAAATCACAACAACAAGATCTCATAGGAACCGCAACAAAAGAACCTCCACAGTCATGCCCGACAGAGTGCAGAATCTATAAACCATTCAGATTAAATAGTGAATTGGTACCCTATTCCTATCGAGATTACTCTAATCATTGTCAGCAAGATGTTTGCCTAGAGCAATCTTCACTAAAACGGATAACCGATACCATTCAATGGAAGAACTAACATCTAAAGACACAATATAGCACTCAATAGTTTCCCTTTGTATTCACAGATAAGATCATTCATTTGATTTATTGGGATTGCATTTGGATTCCTGCCTAAACTCTTTGTTTTATTTATAAATACATTCTGTTGTTCAGATTAGAGAGACCATGTTGTCAATTTTCTATACAATTTATCGTAAAACAGTCATTCTCCACATCAGGATTTAATTCCCTTGAGTGGTTCCTATGCGTTCATATTCATGCAATTCTATTACTTGTACCTTTTTATTTTAGTTTTGGTTTGGGAATATTTTTAATTTGCAGACATCTCATTCATGGCATTTATGTTGATCAGTTATTAATACATGTTAAGTTTGTTAAAACAATAAGTTTGGATAAAACAAATTACCTTCAAAGTTTGTTTTATTAAGAGCGGCAAAAAAGATGGCAGAGACTTTAGGCAACCTGGCACTTAGTGTTCAGTTACATGATAAGGCAGGACACCGGTCCTTTTGAATTAAGGTTTGTTTGCTTTTTTGCCCTTGACAGTACATGATCACTTGTCCAACAGACAGGTAGCTAAACTTACATATTAATATAAACAAGCAAAGTATTAAAAAGATCAAATAAAGCAATTTAATCAATCTTTATTAAAAAAAATTCAAAAAAAAAAAAAAAAACACTTCTCTTGTTGCTTAACAATTCCTACAAATTTTCTATTTGTTCCTTTGCCCATTAGTTATTCCCATGCGCACACACTTAAACCGCCTATGGAAAGCGAGAGGGATAACTACAGAGAATCATAATGCCTGTTATTTATGGATTGAACAGCTACTTTCACTTCCATCACTAACCATCAGCTCAGTGATCTGCTGCCATCTACTGGTGAACATATGCAGAACATCATTCACACACAAAATGCATTGTTGAAGAGAAAAAAAAAATGCAGGCTACATTACCTATTAAATGATGTAAAGTCATGATTTTATTAAAGACACGGAGGCGAGTATTGCATTATCCCTTTCTTTACTGTCCACCAACAGAAGCAAAGAATACAAAACCGAATGAAAAATAATGCCACCTCCACCCAAGTCCCAGTATAGTAGTAGTCACCACCCTCAGATCTCCCTCTTTCTTCAAGATGCGACACACAACAGGAAAAGTCAGCAAAACAGGAAACCATCAGACATAATTCTTCAGCAAACGAAACGTAGAAAGTCATCATTGAGAACACAGGACCATTTAATGCACAAGAGGAAACCATTTCGGAACATCCAAGGAAAAGCTCCAACACGATAACGCTCCTAGATGAAAGAGACAGCAATAGGACCGGATCATGCTGTGAAAAAACTAAAGAACAGGAGCCCAAGGGTTAAATCGGTACCATAGACCAACATCAAGACCAGAAGCATTATAGTCATTATTCTACATCCCATAACGAGCAACAGCCCATACCAAAACTCTAAACAGGTATAAATCAAAACCAAACCTCATAAATACAATGCCCCACTTACAATACCAACAAATCCAATCACCTATACCAAACAATACGGGTGGGAAAAATGGAGGCTCATATTGCAAGTTTCAAGCTGATCAACCAACGCATTAAACACATGAGTAATAGGCCAAAAATAAAATTCCTGAAACGTTGATTCCCGCCACCAATTGGCCATCCTCATAAGGTCCTCCAGTGTGTTTGATGCCCTCATCGATGAGGCAGAGGCTCCCCTAACAGAATGCGCTCCAAAAACAGAAACGTCGATACCAGCTTGGTCCAGAATTCACTTCAACCATGGGAACAACGTAGCGCTCACAACAGGGGCAAAAGGGGAACAAAAAGACAAGAAAAGTTGAGGTGTACATGCAGAACGATGCGGCCTGGTATAATCTTCATATTTGCGTAAACATGCCACTGGGCATAAATCCAGCGAAGGGAAAGTTGGATACGATACCGACTTAATAGAAGTCTTAGTACGTCTGGAAATATTGAAAGTTACACCCTCCGGAGTGCATGATCTGGCATCAAAATCCAAAGCACGTACATACGATACCCTTTTGCAAGAAATGAGGCAAAAGAGACAAACCAATTTAGCCGACAACTGGCGTAACGAGAGATCCCGGTTAGGCCCGGCAGAGAGAAAAGACGGAAAAACCAAGACATCCCAAGTGGATGAATAAAGCAGCCTAGACGGAAGTGAAAGACTGAGCCGCATAGCAGTCGGTGGGTCAAAGATATTGCCGACCTGTACAGCTTGATCATTCGGTGAGCCCTGCCAGCGTCAAACAGAGAAATCAGGAATTCCAGGATTGCAGTCACAGGGGCTGAAACGGGATCCACGTCCCTAGCCAGGCAGCAGCCAGCCCAAGCTTGCCAAGCTGACCCATATGATCGTCTAGGTCTGAGAGCCCATGCATCTACCAACAAGTATGAGTAGTCTCCGAAATTCCCTGGACTTCCCAGGGTCCCCTGAAATCCGCTATGCCATGAGAAGTAGGGATCCGTCCAACAACAGAGGGTGACAACCACCTGCCGGATCATGAAGCAGGCCTGGGAAAGACGGCAAGAGCCTGGGACAATCCACCAACATCTCCAGAAGTTGAGGGAACCACGACTGCATCCCCTAAAAAGGAGCCACAAGCACCAGTTCAGTTTGTTGGCATCGAACCTGAAGGAGCGTGCGTGGAATCATGGACAAGGGGGGAAACGTGTACAGTGCCTGGTCCCTCGCGAAAATCCGGATTGCGAAAGAACCCGCCAGAAGTTCCAATGTGTTCATGTGGAGCCGGGATTCGGAGTCCGACCAATGACGTCCTGTCGACACACCTTCGCAGTGGGCACCCCAGCCATAGAGACTCACATCCGAGTCTATGGTGAACTCCGCTTGTGAACCAAAAATCACCCTGCCGTTCCATGCAGACAGGTTCACGATCCACCACTGCAGTTCGTCCCTCGTTTCGCCATCCAGGGTAACCATATCTGCGTGAGACGCGTCCTCTTGCAGATGAGCTATTTTCAACCTTTGGAGTGCCGGGAACACCGCCTAAATAAACGAGGCTAGCAGGCCGATAAGCCATGCCAAGTGACGCAGAGTGTTCCTCGGACGGAGGAACGCCCTGCGAAGTTGCTTGCAAATCGTCCGAATCTTGGAGGACGGAAGACTCAACGATTCCTCCTCCGAATCCACCAGGAAACTCAAATTCCATGCGGCTGGATGGGTTCAGGCAGGATTTTTCCTAGTTGATGATGAACCCCAGACGACTGAACAGGTCCCCAGTCCATCACAGATGGTGCATGAGGATGGAGCGCTCCTAAGCCATGATCAGGATGTCGTCCAGGAAGACGACCAGGCGAACATCTCGACAGCGGAGGCAGGACATCACCAGGTGCAGCAGCTTCATGAAGCACCAGGGCGCAGAGGAGAGATCAAAAGGAAGACCTGCAAAGAGCCAAACTCTGTCTTTCCAACGAAGTAGATCTTGAGAAGTTTCGGCTACCGGCACCGTTAGGTACGCGTCCTTAAAATCTAGTTACGCCAGCCAATCTCCATGCAGCAGTAGGTCCCTCAGTAGATGGATGCCCTCCATCTTGAAATGTCGGTAGCGAACCATAGCATTGAGAAGGCGCAAGTTGATGACAGGGCACATTTGCCCACCTTTTTTTCCCCCTAGGAATATATTGCTTAAGACCCCTTCGGAGTCCAGAGGGGCCAGCTCGATTGCCTTCTTGACGCGGAGGGCAGACAATTCCTTGTTGATCAACCTGCAGTATCTGAGTGAGAAACAGATCGCAAGGCGTATCGCAAATTCACAAGGCATACTCACGAGTTATATATGAAAACCTGGGGAAAAAATGTCAAAGTCTGCCCCCTACACAAACATGAGAAAAAACTTTAGGTGTATGTAAACTCACTGTATGTCGACCGCGTGATGGGAAGAAGGGGGACCAGGTCCTCACCTCCTGGAAACTGGAGGGGCACTGGAAAGAGCCTTGTCCCGAACTGGAAATAGTTGCGGCCGGCCAAACGGACCCTGAATCTGCCGGCCCTGGTAGAGACCCGCCCCTAGAATGCACTTCTCATGGAAGATTGGGCCTTATCAAGGACAGTAAGTGCCCCTACGAAGCAACCCAGATCCTTAATAAAGGAATCGCCAAATAATAAGCCTTGGGGGTCTTTACCAGTTTCAGTGACGGCAAGATTGGCCAACTTGGGCACTATATTAAACAGGATTGCTTTACGCTGTTCCATGGACACTGAGGCATTGACACTACTGGCGACGCAAATCGCTCTCTGGACCATCCACGGAGTTTCTCCAAGTCTACCATATGGTTTTCGGCTCTGTCGTCCTCTGCCAAGTCGAACAATTTCACTAGGGGACCAAACACATCAAGGTGTTTGTCTTGGCACAATCTAAGTGCCGAATCCAATCCTTTGCGTGGGTTCCAACCCAATTTAGCCCGAAACTGGGTCATCTTGGGGTCTACCTCCGGGGTGTCACATACTTTGTCCCAGGCCTGTAGCCTAACATTCTACCATAAGTTTGTTACGGGCCGCCTTGCTGAATGGGCGCTGTACCCAGTTCTCAAGGTATCAGACCACATGGTCCACAGGGAGCCACTCAGCTGACCTCAGATGGAGGAACTCATCCAGGTGGAATAAGGGCTCGCCCAAAAGGTCTGTGAGGGCAGTCCTCGCGTCTGCGGAAGGAGAAGCCCCCAGATCGCTTTCGAAGATCCCCGCCTGAGCGGAGGAAAAGAGGTCAAGGCCCAACTCAGCAGAATCCCTTTCAGAGTCGGTCACAGACACCTCACTAGACCCAATTTCTGAGTCTGAGTTGCTCTCTGTTTGTGCTCTGTACATTTCCATCGCGGCGCCCATTCTGCCTGGCGCATAAAGGCTCTCTTACGTGGATTGGACACGTTTTCTGGGGTGGCCAAAGGTACGCCAGTCATAGGGGTTCTGGAGGCCGAGAGGCAGGTATGTTTGGCTTTGCGTAAAGCCTTCCTGGGGGCCACACCTGAAGCATCCTCTGCCTCAAGCTGGAGCCAGTAAATGGAGCGTCCGCTGACGCCTGAGTAAGGCCTGTGAGATAGTTTGAGATAGGGCGGACCCCATGGCTGCCATAATAGCCTCCGTAACTGACCGCTGTAGCGCTGAGGCCTGCACACCCTTGTCGTGGCAAGACAGGTCCACCAATAGGAGTGGGGAGCCCGAGGTTGCAGGGGTCTCCCCTGGTGCTCATGGGGTATCCATCTCCCCAGTGGTAGGTGAACAGGCAGGCACCCTAGGTTTACGCATTATACAATGACTCACATGAAAGAGTTATAAATGTATATTAACTGTCACTACAACAGCCGTAAAGTAATCAGTACACTAAGGGTTAATCACCCAAACTAAGCAAACCAGGGAAAAAATTTAAATTGGAGGGATCTCACCAGGGACCAGACCAGCAGTAACTACACGAGACAGGCAAGGTAAAGCAAAGAAGGGGGAGGAGACACAAAACCAGAAGAAAAAACACGGTCCCCCAAAGCTTGAGAAACTCGTGGGAGGCAAAAAAAAACAGAAAACGCGGCTAAAAACCAAACAGGTGCGTTCAGTTCGCGAAAGAAGCTCATTCGCGGGTTGAATGCGTTCAGTAATTCAAAACTCGCAAATGGGTAAAAACAGCCGAACGTGCGGTCACAAGTCTGCAAATGCGAAATAGCATTTGCGAACCGAACACGGCTGCAAAACAAGTGGTTCAGGCGTTCGTTCAAGCAAACGGCCGAACGCCAATCCCACACTGGTCGAACGGAGCCAAAACGATCTGGGATTTCCAGGAAGCCCCAGAAACACAGGAAAAAACACAGGAGCACCAAAAGAAAACAAAGCAGGACAAGACAAAAGCAGAAAAAACTCAAACAGCAGGTACCAAAACAGAAAAAACACAAATATAGATAAAAGAAAAATAGAAAAATTAGAAAGGATAGGAGCAGGGCTGACTACCACCTGACTGGTATTTTACTGGCACAGCCAGTATTTGAGGCTGCCTGGCTGTGCCGGTATAGCAGTAATACAAATGCAGGTATTTTTCTCAGTATAAACAGAGATTACTCTGCAATACCAGCAATGGCCAGTAGGGGTCACTGTGTGTGGAGAGAGGCAGTAATTGGAAGTTACAGCATATCCCTGCATCTCTCTATTACTCACTGATCCGTGGGGGAGCAGCTCCACAGCACAGAGAGTCCAGACAGAAGCTCTACAGCTCAGGTAAGTGAGGGATGGGAGGGAAAGGCAGCAGGGAGACATGGGGACAAAGACACTAGGGGACACTGGGAGACCTGGGGATACAGATACTTGGGGACACAGGAAAACATGGGGACACAGACACTAGGGGATGCTGAGAAATATAGGGACATTGGGACACAGACACTAGGGACACAGTGTCCCCATGTTCCCCATCCAGTGCTACTAGTGGCTCAGTGTCCCCATGGCTCCCAGTTTCCCCTAGTCTCTCAGTAGCCCTAGTGACTCTGAGTCCCAATGTCTCCCAGCTAGTGTCCTCAGTGTCCCCATGTCTCCCAGTGTCCGTTTCCCATCCAGTGTCCCTAGTCTCCCCATGTCTCTCAGTGTCCCCTAGTCTGTATTCACAAATGCCCCCATGTCTCCCAGTGTCCTCATGTTTCACTGTGTCCCCTAGTATCCTAGTGACATGGGGACACTGGGAGACTAGGGGACTGGGCGACATGGGGACACGGACTCTGTGATATATAGGGACACAGACACTGGGTGACCTGGGAGACTGAGACCCTGGGAGCAATCAATATTTACAGCAGAATCAAACTGAGTAGTTTGTTTGTGATTTTACATAATTTTCTCTTATGTCACTCCTTGTGATTTACATTATGTGATGTCACTCATAACTAACTAATTATACAAATTATTAAGGCTGGTATTTTTTTCCAAGAAACGTGGCAACTCTAACTACTCTTCACATACTCTTGCTTAAAGGAACACTTTAGGGTCAGGAACACAATCATGTATTTCTGACTCTATTATGTAAAAACCACCATCTAGCCCCCCGGTCCCCCACTTCCCTACCTAAATATAGTACAATCTTACTTGTATTCAAGTCTGCAGCTGCTGGTTCTGCCTCTGAACTGACTCCGTCTGCTGACATCATCAGAAGTGGTGGTCTGAGCAAATTGCAATGCTTCCCCATAGGATTGGCTGAGACTGTCAACTAGGCAGATCAGGGACAATCAGCATCTCCTCATAAAGATAAATTGAATCAATGCATCTCTATGAGGAAAGTTCAGTGTCTGCATGCAGAGGGTGGAGACACTGAACTGCAGTGCTGCACACTAGGCAGTAATGCCCCAAGAAGCACCTCTAGCAGACATCTAAGGAGTGGCCAGTGGATTTACTTTCTCTGAAAAGACAGTGTTTACTGCAAAAAGCCTGAAGGGAATGATTCTACTTACCAAAACAAATACAATAAGCTGTAGTTGTTCTGGTGACTATAGTGTCCCTTAAAGTTTGCAAGCTTAAGAGTGATGTATGGCAACAAAACTTGTGTGGACTGGCTGCAAATAAAATTAGTTTAGATAATGCAGACTTTGGTTTCTCTAACACTGTGGCTTGTTCCCTTTCTTCTACACTCACTACACACACCTTTACTCTATCCCAGACTATATACCAGGAACTTCTGCCTGCTAGTAAGATGGTTAGGAGACAAGTGGACATGTGAGTGCTAGGGGACACTGCGTTGAGCGAGCGCATCATTAGACGCGTTTATGCCAAGCTCAGAGTGCTGTCTGCATAGTATGCCCTTAGTTGGACAGCCTGCATGACTGTCAGGCAGCCTGACCTGCATTCATGCCATGCTGGCCTTCCAATTCTTTGGACAAACATGCCTCCTTTTTGGGCATATTCACCCCTTTTGGCAGGTCTGGTCACGTGATTCGCACCAGTGGCACACCCTTTTTCCCTGCCCATTGACTTTGTGCTTCACTGGACACTGCTGTTAGAGAGTATGGATTCACTTGAAAGATGAAAGCATAAGTTGAGAGAGATTAGCATAGAGTATGTGTTTTCGTATAGCTGCATGCCTTGAGTTTCCCTCCAACACCATCTCCATCAGATACATGATGCTGGGGTTGTTTTAGTCGATGAGATTCTGTAATTAGGCCCATCATAATTGTGAGCTCCAGGCCCACTGGGCTCTTAATCTGGCCTTGGATAGGGGTACAACAAAAGACCCCCAAACAGGTAAAAGGGGAGTCAGCAGGTCTTGGACCCCGAATCTACCATAAACATTGTAAATACAAAATGAAAATACATGTACAGTTGCAAGAAAAAGTATATGAACCCTTTGGAATGATATGGATTTCTGTACAAATTGGTCATAAAATGTGATCTGATCATCATCTAAGTCACAACAATAGACAATCACAGTCTGCTTAAACTAATAACACACAAAGAATGAAATGTTGCCATGTTTTTATTGAACACACCATGTAATGGTATACTGGAATGGTATATAACAGTAAATACTGACAAATCACCAAATTAGCAAAAAACCCACAGAACAGAGAAAATTAGGCACTTGTCTGATTGTGGAGCAGCAAATAAAGAGGGAGGTCTGAGGGTGGTCCCTACTATTATACAGGGACTTGCAGTGGCCTATGTTATTATGTATACATCATTTTTTCCATTCGGTTTTGTATTCTTTGCTGCTATTGGTGGACAGTAAAGAAAGGGATATGCAATATAAGCCTCCCATGTCTTGTAATAAAATTGCATTGTACCTTCCATATGGATTGCTTCCAAACCATTAGGTAAAAGGAAACATTTAGGAAAAAGTACATATTTATGGGAACCCCATAAGAAAGACTGAGAATACCTCCTCCCTCGCCTTTGAATATGACAGAATTCTTGAGCCATATACACGCACCTTGGGTCAGACAGTGTGTGAATTTGACATTGGCTCTTATGATGTCAATGCACTGTGCAGGGGTGAAGCAAGGAAGACCATTGAGACTATATAGAGGTTTTCAAACACTGACTCAAAGTGTATGGTATATGGCTGAATGATCTGGTTATATTTCAAAAAGGTAGGGATGTGGTTGGGATTTTTTTTATTTATTTTTTACATATACAGTACTTCATTTAACACAGTATCTATTTCAAAACTTGATAAAGAGATCATTACATTAAAAATTAGGGTTGAGGTGACGGTTACCCTTTAAAAAAACACTAGTATTGGTTCTAGAAACTCTTTCTGAGGTGGTCCGCCTCCACCCGACCGATTCTCTTTGGCGGATATCACTCTGCATTGCCAGAGGGGGAGGAAGGTCATGGAAGACAGAGGCTACACAAGGGGGATGGGTGCGTGCCGCCACTGGCAGTTTGGCAAAAGCATGCTGTGTGTGCAGACATCAGATGCCAATTTTGCCCTTTATTGACATTAGCCAGCCTGCAACTTTGTTCTGGGCAGGCGAATGACACCCTCAGAGGTTGAGTCACACCTCTGACAGCTACGGGGTTAATCTCTATGTGTTTCAAAGCAACACAGAGCACATACAGACTCCAGGCACGATGAGCACTTCAAATCTAGTAAGTGGTCATGATGCTTGGGGAAATCCTTTAACGATACACCAAAGCTAGCTATAGAGAACCAATAACACAAATTTTTCATTGTTTTATCATGACTTACCAGCATTCATTCTCCCCCTCTAGTTGCTCCTCTTAACCACTGTTCATGGCAAATCCGAATTAACTGTTAGGTTGAACATTTTTAAGGAGAGGAGACTGTGAACAAGACACTCTCCCACCTTTTCCTGTCAATCTGAGTATGTTCTTTACAATTTGGACATTTAAGATCTCATCACCAAACTTTTCCCAAAGTTTTAACACAAAACCGGTTCGCGGCGAGCTCCGGTCAGCTGACACATCCCGGCCAATCTCCAGCAGATCCTCCCTCCCAGACCCTCCCACCCGGGAAGTTCGCGAACGGTTCGCGACATCACTATTCATCAGTCCTCCTCTTACATGATCCTTATAATCTTTGTGGTTTTTGTTAATGTGGTTAAGTGGTTAAAGAAAAATAAATAACTCTCCCAACCCAACAAGCCACCATGATTAGACATCTTTCCATATATCATTCGTATAAGAGACCTCTACTTTAAATATAGCCCACTATAAACCCCAATGCGTTTTAAGTCTTTTTGCTTCAAAATATGAATGAAAATATCTAAAAGTCACTTTAAAAAGCTCATATTCCAGAGAAAGATATAACATTTGAAAATTTAAAAAAAAAAAATACATGTATATATTTTAAGTTTTTAAAAAAAAAAAAATTTGTTTTTGTTTGCTAGTATTACAGGCAAAAT
>OW240912.1:373921200-374046563 GCA_933207985.1 Pelobates cultripes
GTTCAGTTACATGATAAGGCAGGACACCGGTCCTTTTGAATTAAGGTTTGTTTGCTTTTTTGCCCTTGACAGTACATGATCACTTGTCCAACAGACAGGTAGCTAAACTTACATATTAATATAAACAAGCAAAGTATTAAAAAGATCAAATAAAGCAATTTAATCAATCTTTATTAAAAAAAATTCAAAAAAAAAAAAAAAAACACTTCTCTTGTTGCTTAACAATTCCTACAAATTTTCTATTTGTTCCTTTGCCCATTAGTTATTCCCATGCGCACACACTTAAACCGCCTATGGAAAGCGAGAGGGATAACTACAGAGAATCATAATGCCTGTTATTTATGGATTGAACAGCTACTTTCACTGCCATCACTAACCATCAGCTCAGTGATCTGCTGCCATCTACTGGTGAACATATGCAGAACATCATTCACACACAAAATGCATTGTTGAAAAGAAAAAAAAAAAATGCAGGCTACATTACCTATTAAATGATGTAAAGTCATGATTTTATTAAAGACACGGAGGCGAGTATTGCATTATCCCTTTCTTTACTGTCCACCAACAGAAGCAAAGAATACAAAACCGAATGAAAAATAATGCATACATAATAACATAGGCCACCTCCACCCAAGTCCCAGTATAGTAGTAGTCACCACCCTCAGATCTCCCTCTTTCTTCAAGATGCGACACACAACAGGAAAAGTCAGCAAAACAGGAAACCATCAGACATAATTCTTCAGCAAACGAAACGTAGAAAGTCATCATTGAGAACACAGGACCATTTAATGCACAAGAGGAAACCATTTCGGAACATCCAAGGAAAAGCTCCAACACGATAACGCTCCTAGATGAAAGAGACAGCAATAGGACCGGATCATGCTGTGAAAAAACTAAAGAACAGGAGCCCAAGGGTTAAATCGGTACCATAGACCAACATCAAGACCAGAAGCATTATAGTCATTATTCTACATCCCATAACGAGCAACAGCCCATACCAAAACTCTAAACAGGTATAAATCAAAACCAAACCTCATAAATACAATGCCCCACTTACAATACCAACAAATCCAATCACCTATACCAAACAATACGGGTGGGAAAAATGGAGGCTCATATTGCAAGTTTCAAGCTGATCAACCAACGCATTAAACACATGAGTAATAGGCCAAAAATAAAATTCCTGAAACGTTGATTCCCGCCACCAATTGGCCATCCTCATAAGGTCCTCCAGTGTGTTTGATGCCCTCATCGATGAGGCAGAGGCTCCCCTAACAGAATGCGCTCCAAAAACAGAAACGTCGATACCAGCTTGGTCCAGAATTCACTTCAACCATGGGAACAACGTAGCGCTCACAACAGGGGCAAAAGGGGAACAAAAAGACAAGAAAAGTTGAGGTGTACATGCAGAACGATGCGGCCTGGTATAATCTTCATATTTGCGTAAACATGCCACTGGGCATAAATCCAGCGAAGGGAAAGTTGGATACGATACCGACTTAATAGAAGTCTTAGTACGTCTGGAAATATTGAAAGTTACACCCTCCGGAGTGCATGATCTGGCATCAAAATCCAAAGCACGTACATACGATACCCTTTTGCAAGAAATGAGGCAAAAGAGACAAACCAATTTAGCCGACAACTGGCGTAACGAGAGATCCCGGTTAGGCCCGGCAGAGAGAAAAGACGGAAAAACCAAGACATCCCAAGTGGATGAATAAAGCAGCCTAGAAGTGAAAGACTGAGCCGCATAGCAGTCGGTGGGTCAAAGATATTGCCGACCTGTACAGCTTGATCATTCGGTGAGCCCTGCCAGCGTCAAACAGAGAAATCAGGAATTCCAGGATTGCAGTCACAGGGGCTGAAACGGGATCCACGTCCCTAGCCAGGCAGCAGCCAGCCCAAGCTTGCCAAGCTGACCCATATGATCGTCTAGGTCTGAGAGCCCATGCATCTACCAACAAGTATGAGTAGTCTCCGAAATTCCCTGGACTTCCCAGGGTCCCCTGAAATCCGCTATGCCATGAGAAGTAGGGATCCGTCCAACAACAGAGGGTGACAACCACCTGCCGGATCATGAAGCAGGCCTGGGAAAGACGGCAAGAGCCTGGGACAATCCACCAACATCTCCAGAAGTTGAGGGAACCACGACTGCATCCCCTAAAAAGGAGCCACAAGCACCAGTTCAGTTTGTTGGCATCGAACCTGAAGGAGCGTGCGTGGAATCATGGACAAGGGGGGAAACGTGTACAGTGCCTGGTCCCTCGCGAAAATCCGGATTGCGAAAGAACCCGCCAGAAGTTCCAATGTGTTCATGTGGAGCCGGGATTCGGAGTCCGACCAATGACGTCCTGTCGACACACCTTCGCAGTGGGCACCCCAGCCATAGAGACTCACATCCGAGTCTATGGTGAACTCCGCTTGTGAACCAAAAATCACCCTGCCGTTCCATGCAGACAGGTTCACGATCCACCACTGCAGTTCGTCCCTCGTTTCGCCATCCAGGGTAACCATATCTGCGTGAGACGCGTCCTCTTGCAGATGAGCTATTTTCAACCTTTGGAGTGCCGGGAACACCGCCTAAATAAACGAGGCTAGCAGGCCGATAAGCCATGCCAAGTGACGCAGAGTGTTCCTCGGACGGAGGAACGCCCTGCGAAGTTGCTTGCAAATCGTCCGAATCTTGGAGGACGGAAGACTCAACGATTCCTCCTCCGAATCCACCAGGAAACTCAAATTCCATGCGGCTGGATGGGTTCAGGCAGGATTTTTCCTAGTTGATGATGAACCCCAGACGACTGAACAGGTCCCCAGTCCATCACAGATGGTGCATGAGGATGGAGCGCTCCTAAGCCATGATCAGGATGTCGTCCAGGAAGACGACCAGGCGAACATCTCGACAGCGGAGGCAGGACATCACCAGGTGCAGCAGCTTCATGAAGCACCAGGGCGCAGAGGAGAGATCAAAAGGAAGACCTGCAAAGAGCCAAACTCTGTCCTTCCAACAAAGTAGATCTTGAGAAGTTTCGGCTACCGGCACCGTTAGGTACGCGTCCTTAAAATCTAGTTACGCCAGCCAATCTCCATGCAGCAGTAGGTCCCTCAGTAGATGGATGCCCTCTATCTTGAAATGTCGGTAGCGAACCATAGCATTGAGAAGGCGCAAGTTGATGACAGGGCACATTTGCCCACCTTTTTTTCCCCCTAGGAATATATTGCTTAAGACCCCTTCGGAGTCCACAGGGGCCAGCTCGATTGCCTTCTTGACGCGGAGGGCAGACAATTCCTTGTTGATCAACCTGCAGTATCTGAGTGAGAAACAGATCGCAAGGCGTATCGCAAATTCACAAGGCATACTCACGAGTTATATATGAAAACCTGGGGAAAAAATGTCAAAGTCTGCCCCCTACACAAACATGAGAAAAAACTTTAGGTGTATGTAAACTCACTGTATGTCGACCGCGTGATGGGAAGAAGGGGGACCAGGTCCTCACCTCCTGGAAACTGGAGGGGCACTGGAAAGAGCCTTGTCCCGAACTGGAAATAGTTGCGGCCGGCCAAACGGACCCTGAATCTGCCGGCCCTGGTAGAGACCCGCCCCTAGAATGCACTTCTCATGGAAGATTGGGCCTTATCAAGGACAGTAAGTGCCCCTACGAAGCAACCCAGATCCTTAATAAAGGAATCGCCAAATAATAAGCCTTGGGGGTCTTTACCAGTTTCAGTGACGGCAAGATTGGCCAACTTGGGCACTATATTAAACAGGATTGCTTTACGCTGTTCCATGGACACTGAGGCATTGACACTACTGGCGATGCAAATCGCTCTCTGGACCATCCACGGAGTTTCTCCAAGTCTACCATACAGTTTTCGGCTCTGTCGTCCTCTGCCAAGTCGAACAATTTCACTAGGGGACCAAACACATCAAGGTGTTTGTCTTGGCACAATCTAAGTGCCGAATCCAATCCTTTGCGTGGGTTCCAACCCAATTTAGCCCGAAACTGGGTCATCTTGGGGTCTACCTCCGGGGTGTCACATACTTTGTCCCAGGCCTGTAGCCTAACATTCTACCATAAGTTTGTTACGGGCCGCCTTGCTGAATGGGCGCTGTACCCAGTTCTCAAGGTATCAGACCACATGGTCCACAGGGAGCCACTCAGCTGACCTCAGATGGAGGAACTCATCCAGGTGGAATAAGGGCTCGCCCAAAAGGTCTGTGAGGGCAGTCCTCGCGTCTGCGGAAGGAGCAGCCCCCAGAAACGTGGCAACTCTAACTACTCTTCACATACTCTTGCTTAAAGGAACACTTTAGGGTCAGGAACACAATCATGTATTTCTGACTCTATTATGTAAAAACCACCATCTAGCCCCCCGGTCCCCCACTTCCCTACCTAAATATAGTACAATCTTACTTGTATTCAAGTCTGCAGCTGCTGGTTCTGCCTCTGAACTGACTCCGTCTGCTGACATCATCAGAAGTGGTGGTCTGAGCAAATTACAATGCTTCCCCATAGGATTGGCTGAGACTGTCAACTAGGCAGATCAGGGACAATCAGCATCTCCTCATAAAGATAAATTGAATCAATGCATCTCTATGAGGAAAGTTCAGTGTCTGCATGCAGAGGGTGGAGACACTGAACTGCAGTGCTGCACACTAGGCAGTAATGCCCCAAGAAGCACCTCTAGCAGACATCTAAGGAGTGGCCAGTGGATTTACTTTCTCTGAAAAGACAGTGTTTACTGCAAAAAGCCTGAAGGGAATGATTCTACTTACCAAAACAAATACAATAAGCTGTAGTTGTTCTGGTGACTATAGTGTCCCTTAAAGTTTGCAAGCTTAAGAGTGATGTATGGCAACAAAACTTGTGTGGACTGGCTGCAAATAAAATTAGTTTAGATAATGCAGACTTTGGTTTCTCTAACACTGTGGCTTGTTCCCTTTCTTCTACACTCACTACACACACCTTTACTCTATCCCAGACTATATACCAGGAACTTCTGCCTGCTAGTAAGATGGTTAGGAGACAAGTGGACATGTGAGTGCTAGGGGACACTGCGTTGAGCGAGCGCATCATTAGACGCGTTTATGCCAAGCTCAGAGTGCTGTCTGCATAGTATGCCCTTAGTTGGACAGCCTGCATGACTGTCAGGCAGCCTGACCTGCATTCATGCCATGCTGGCCTTCCAATTCTTTGGACAAACATGCCTCCTTTTTGGGCATATTCACCCCTTTTGGCAGGTCTGGTCACGTGATTCGCACCAGTGGCACACCCTTTTTCCCTGCCCATTGACTTTGTGCTTCACTGGACACTGCTGTTAGAGAGTATGGATTCACTTGAAAGATGAAAGCATAAGTTGAGAGAGATTAGCATAGAGTATGTGTTTTCGTATAGCTGCATGCCTTGAGTTTCCCTCCAACACCATCTCCATCAGATACATGATGCTGGGGTTGTTTTAGTCGATGAGATTCTGTAATTAGGCCCATCATAATTGTGAGCTCCAGGCCCACTGGGCTCTTAATCTGGCCTTGGATAGGGGTACAACAAAAGACCCCCAAACAGGTAAAAGGGGAGTCAGCAGGTCTTGGACCCCGAATCTACCATAAACATTGTAAATACAAAATGAAAATACATGTACAGTTGCAAGAAAAAGTATATGAACCCTTTGGAATGATATGGATTTCTGTACAAATTGGTCATAAAATGTGATCTGATCATCATCTAAGTCACAACAATAGACAATCACAGTCTGCTTAAACTAATAACACACAAAGAATGAAATGTTGCCATGTTTTTATTGAACACACCATGTAATGGTATACTGGAATGGTATATAACAGTAAATACTGACAAATCACCAAATTAGCAAAAAACCCACAGAACAGAGAAAATTAGGCACTTGTCTGACTGTGGAGCAGCAAATAAAGAGGGAGGTCTGAGGGTGGTCCCTACTATTATACAGGGACTTGCAGTGGCCTATGTTATTATGTATACATCATTTTTTCCATTCGGTTTTGTATTCTTTGCTGCTATTGGTGGACAGTAAAGAAAGGGATATGCAATATAAGCCTCCCATGTCTTGTAATAAAATTGCATTGTACCTTCCATATGGATTGCTTCCAAACCATTAGGTAAAAGGAAACATTTAGGAAAAAGTACATCTTTATGGGAACCCCATAAGAAAGACTGAGAATACCTCCTCCCTCGCCTTTGAATATGACAGAATTCTTGAGCCATATACACGCACCTTGGGTCAGACAGTGTGTGAATTTGACATTGGCTCTTATGATGTCAATGCACTGTGCAGGGGTGAAGCAAGGAAGACCATTGAGACTATATAGAGGTTTTCAAACACTGACTCAAAGTGTATGGTATATGGCTGAATGATCTGGTTATATTTCAAAAAGGTAGGGATGTGGTTGGGATTTTTTTTATTTATTTTTTACATATACAGTACTTCATTTAACACAGTATCTATTTCAAAACTTGATAAAGAGATCATTACATTAAAAATTAGGGTTGAGGTGACGGTTACCCTTTAAAAAAACACTAGTATTGGTTCTAGAAACTCTTTCTGAGGTGGTCCGCCTCCACCCGACCGATTCTCTTTGGCGGATATCACTCTGCATTGCCAGAGGGGGAGGAAGGTCATGGAAGACAGAGGCTACACAAGGGGGATGGGTGCGTGCCGCCACTGGCAGTTTGGCAAAAGCATGCTGTGTGTGCAGACATCAGATGCCAATTTTGCCCTTTATTGACATTAGCCAGCCTGCAACTTTGTTCTGGGCAGGCGAATGACACCCTCAGAGGTTGAGTCACACCTCTGACAGCTACGGGGTTAATCTCTATGTGTTTCAAAGCAACACAGAGCACATACAGACTCCAGGCACGATGAGCACTTCAAATCTAGTAAGTGGTCATGATGCTTGGGGAAATCCTTTAACGATACACCAAAGCTAGCTATAGAGAACCAATAACACAAATTTTTCATTGTTTTATCATGACTTACCAGCATTCATTCTCCCCCTCTAGTTGCTCCTCTTAACCACTGTTCATGGCAAATCCGAATTAACTGTTAGGTTGAACATTTTTAAGGAGAGGAGACTGTGAACAAGACACTCTCCCACCTTTTACTGTCAATCTGAGTATGTTCTTTACAATTTGGACATTTAAGATCTCATCACCAAACTTTTCCCAAAGTTTTAACACAAAACCGGTTCGCGGCGAGCTCCGGTCAGCTGACACATCCCGGCCAATCTCCAGCAGACCCTCCCTCCCAGACCCTCCCACCCGGGAAGTTCGCGAACGGTTCGCGACATCACTATTCATCAGTCCTCCTCTTACATGATCCTTATAATCTTTGTGGTTTTTGTTAATGTGGTTAAGTGGTTAAAGAAAAATAAATAACTCTCCCAACCCAACAAGCCACCATGATTAGACATCTTTCCATATATCATTCGTATAAGAGACCTCTACTTTAAATATAGCCCACTATAAACCCCAATGCGTTTTAAGTCTTTTTGCTTCAAAATATGAATGAAAATATCTAAAAGTCACTTTAAAAAGCTCATATTCCAGAGAAAGATATAACATTTGAAAATTAAAAAAAAAAAAATACATGTATATATTTTAAGTTTTTTTTTTTTTAAAAATTTGTTTTTGTTTGCTAGTATTACAGGCAAAATTTGAGACAAATAAGTAAGTAATTTTAAAAATGAAAAGATACACACATCTCAAGTTAGTTCTCCGGTCTGCACAGCGGGTTACCTGAGGACTTGACAGGTTTATTAGGAATCAAGGAGCCAGCTAAAAAAGCTTGGAGCCAGTTTTTTGTTGTTTTTTTAAACTAACAAGGTTTAATTTCCGATGAGAAAAACGCAATTGTTAAAGGAACACTATAGTCTCCAGAAACACTACAGCTTAATATAGTGGTTTTTCATTGTTGCCTAGTAACTTCTCTAATGACAGTCATACAGACTGCCACTAGAGGGTCCTGGATTACTGCTGCACACTGTGCTGCCCCTATGTTCAGCATCTCCATGCTCGACATTGGGGTGCTAAATGTTCCCCCTAGAGATCTCTAGGAGGCGATGCTGATTGGCGCAGCGCTGTGTTTTTTTGTGCATGCACATTATCCTCCAATGTTTTCCTATGGAAAAGCATTGGATTAGCGGAGAACATAAAAATTCATGATTTCAGCCACGGAGGCAGGGCAAAAAGGTGAGTAAAAACACATTTCTCATGCATTCGGAGCAGGCAGGTAACTAAACAGATATATACACACACATGCACAGTGAGAGACACACACAAACACATTAACAATTTGACATTTTTATTTAAATCTACCCAGCCTCCCTACCTTTGGGTTTCAGTGTTGCTGCTCTCTAATCTTCCTGCAGTACCTCTCTTCTCCCCTGCGTGCTCTCTGAAGTGATGCCAGGGCAGAGTTATGTTATATTCCAGCTCCCATCACCACCAAACAGAGTGCGAGGGAGTAGAGAGGAACTGTAGGAAGATTACTGCTCCCTCTAGTGCTGCTTCAGCCGCCCAGCTCCAACTCTACCCCAGTTGGCCAGCTCCAAAGCTCCATCACGCGGCTGCCATCGCTAAAGGACTGACAAATCCCAGGATCGATTTCTGGGTTACCCGTTTACCAGCAAATATGCCTTAATGTAGCATATGTCTAAAAGTAAGCACATCTTCACTGGCATTTAAATAGTTAATAGCTATACTACAATTTTAAGAGCTCTGGGTGCCATGTTCCCCTCCTTTTAACCCTGCAAGCAAAAACATTGCTGTTCTGCATGTAGGGGGATGGGGGGAACTAGACAGCGACTAGGACACTACAGCAATAGAATTATACATTTGTATTTCTAACGCTAGTGTTCCTTTAAGGCATAGAAAAATGAGCCTTCCATATTTAAAAATACAATCAATATATCAATCTTTACATGTGCTAGGAATCTGAACTACACAATGTATACATTTGCTCTCCCTTTATACAATTAGTTTTAATATTAAATACATTTACATTATTTCAATATTTTAGTCACACAAATAAACAGTATTTTTTTTCATGGAATCATTAGGTGAAATTATTAATTGGAAATCTTTTGTAAGAGGTGCAATTATATTATAAGTGCAACTACCTACTTGTTTTTCCACTCTTTTCTCAAGCTTTTACAATTCCCGCTACAATAAAGCTCTCTAAATCTGGCTTCTAGGTTTTCCTGACCTAAATTCGGTAATGATCCATTTAATATATTATACGGTGAAGACCAAGGTCAGTCTTTTAAGCCATGTGACTTATAAAACAAAGGATGATCTTACTAATACACTGTTTTGGATAATTGCAGTCAAAGGAGGAAAATGGCTCGATGCATTCAATGTATTCCAATTATTATTTCAGTTATCATGTTTGTACAAAAGGTCAAACCAGTGGGAAACATATATATATATATATATATATATATATATATATATATATATATATATATATATATATATATATCGAACTAAACCGTTATATTGTTTGCTATGAATATATAGCTTTGTCTCCATAGAGGGTTATCTAAATATGAACATAAACTGCTCATGGAGGATGAGAGAAAAAGAAAATGTTTTCCAGCAATCTGTTGTAGTCTGAAAATGTAAATAGCTGCTAGCAGGTACCTTTCTTCAGGAACAATCAAGAAGAAAGTATTTCAATGATAGGTGAGGGAACAGGAATTTAACAAAGGACAACTATAAGCAACCAGCAGGGCCGCCACCAGAAATTTTGGGGCCCCTAACTCAGCTCAGGGTCTGGGCCCCCTGGGGCCCGCCTCCAAATACCGCCCACTGGGTCCGCCTCCAAATACCGCCCACAGGAATACACACACACACAGACACAAACACACACACTGATACAAAAAGACAGATACATACTAACAGACACACATACTGAAACAGACATACACGCATACAGGCATACATACTGAGACATACACACAGGCATACATAGTGACAGACAGACACATACTAACATGCATACAGACACACATGCATGAGGACATAAAGACACATACATACATACAGACACCGACATACATACATACACACAGACATACAGACACTGTCATCCATACACACATACATTCATAATGGCATACAGACATAAACAGACATACATTCATAATGGCATACAGACATACATACATACATTCAGACTGACATACATGCATATATACAGACATACTGACAGACATACATGCATACAGACATCCATACACACACATACACACAGACATACGTTCATAATGATATGCAGGCATACATTCATACTGACATACAGACATACATATATAATGACATACAGACATACATACATAGACATACATAGACATACATACAGACAGACATACATACATCCATAGACATACATGCATGCATGCATACAGACATACACATACATAAAGACATACATACATAGACATAAATGCATGCATACAGTCAAACAGACATACACACACAGACACACACAGACATGCATGTATACAGACATACATACATACATACATACATAGACATACATGCATGCCTACAGGCAGACATACATACAGGCATACATGTATACAGACAGACAGACAGACATGCATGCATGCAGACAGGCATACACATACATACATACAGACATACATAGACATGCATGCATGCATACAGACAGACATACACAGACATACATGCATGCAGACAGACATACACATACAGACAGACATGCATACAGACACATACACACAGCTCATTTTCCAGCCACCCTCCTGTCTCTTATCTTTTCTTTGCAGGAGGGTGGCTGGGGATGATGGGAGTCGGCGCGGCTCCCTCTTCACTGCCTGGCTCTCCCTCTTCACCGGCGCGCGCGCTCCACCCACGCGGAGTGGGCTGGGAGTTCCTCCCAGCAGCACTTGCGGCTTTTTTTTTTTTTTTAAAGGGGCCGTTATGGTTGTCACCCACTGATGGCGGCCCTGGCAACCAGTACCCCTCATTTCAGTGTACCCTTCATTTCAGTGTAGTGGTCTGTATGCAGTGCTGCTTGCTCTTGTAATGTAAAACGTAATTTTGGAGTTAAGGCAATGTTTACATATCATGGCTACACACACACACATACACACACACACATACACACACACACACTAGAAAATCGTTGCACTCAAGCTGTGTTGTAGTTATAATGCCGGGTGCCAAAGCCTGGGCTGGTGTAGATACAGTTCCAAAGACAAGGCTGCACTCACGATCTTCATAAAATTCTTATGGATTTGATTTGCAAGCTCATCCTGATGAAAGTCTGTGATACAGACTGAAACGTTGGATTTTTATTTTGAGCTAATAAAAGCGAAGTTTTATTCATTCTACTTGAAAGTCCCTGGAGTGCTATCTTGTACTTTTGGAGATATATATATAGAGAGAGATATATAACTTGGTTCTGTTTCCTCTTTAAATGTCAAGCTGAGTTACTGGGGCAAAATGAAAACCTGCATATAGGAAAGAGCATCAGACAGAATGGGCATGCCATGGAGCAAATCTATTTTTTTTTTTTTTTTAAAGTACAATCAGTATTACGACCTGTAAACTAAAATTGCACCAACTGTGGGTGGATTTGACATTTAATAGTCTCTGCAAGCACACATGTTTTAGTATATTTTCTGACTGGGTGTCCTCTTGTTTTATGGCTCAACTTTTGTAACTATCTGTATATGCATAAACTATAATATGAAGCACAGCATTAGTGTAAGCAGTAGTACGTAGGTAACTTAGGATGTCAAAGGTGATCACTTATTTAAAAATTAGGTCCTATTATTAAGCTATGAAATGCATAAAAGTGGTTTTGGCTCCAGGAGTGTGTCTTTTTACTTTAATCAGAGAGTTAATCCCTGTCCTTCAGGGCATTTCTAAAATGTAATTCCCATGTTGCAGAAGGAATAAATAGGATTAACATGACAGGGTTCTACATGTTCCATTTTATTTGTAGTAAAATAAAACAAATGTTCTTACAAGAAAAGGTATAATGGAAAATGCAATACAATACTGACATCTACTGGAAAACAAATAATATATGAAATATAGTAGTAATAACATTATTATTATTGCCATTTATATATCGCCGTCAGATTCCGTAGCGCTTTACAATATTCTGAGAGGGGGGATTTAACTATAAATAGGACAATTACAAGAAAACTTACAGGAATGATAGGTTGAAGAGGACCCTAATCAAATGAGCTTACAGTCTATAGGATGTGGGGTATAAAACACATTAGGACAGTAAATAGCAATCAAATAAGATGGGAGTGAAGCAGAATAGAGTGCTGCCCTTTAGGAGAGAGCAAGAGACTGGTATGTGAGGAAGAGGTTACTCTGGGAGGCCATAAGCTTTCCTAAAGAGATGGGTTTTAAGGCACTATTTAAAGGATTGAAGACTAGGAGAGAGTCTGATGGGGGTAGGCAGGCTATTCCATAGGAAGGGAGCCCCCCACGAGAAGTCCTGCAAGTGTGAGTTAGCCATACGGGTGCAAGTAGCGGACAGGAAGTGGTCACGGACAGAGCAGAGAGACCGAGAAGGGGCATACCTATGGATCTGTGAAGAGATATGAGGGGCTAGAATTGTTCAGTGCTTTATAGGTATGGGTTAGCACTTTGAATTGATTCCTATAGGATACAGGAAGACAATGGAAGGACTGACAGAGGGGTGAGGTATGAGAGAACCGACTAAAGAGGAAAATCAGTCTGGCGGCAGCATTCATTACAGACTGTAGCGGGGTAATACGGCTTTTGAGAAGATCAGGAGAGGATTACAATAATCCATGTGGAAATTACTAGAGCATGGACAAGCTCCTTGGTAGCATCTTGTGTAAGAAAGGGGCGAATGCGGGCTATGTTTTTAAGATGGAATCTACAGGATTTGGCAACATACTGGATGTGAGGCGCAAAGGTGAGGCCAGAATCAAGTATGACGCTAAGACAGCGCGCTTGCAAGGATGGACTTTTGTGGATACCACTAATTTGAAGGGAGAGCGAAAGAGGAGGATCAGTATTAAGAGGAGGTGTCAGGAACATTCGGGGATCCTACACGCAGAATGCAAATACTGGTAATGTATGCTGGACCGTAGGATGGCCGGACTAACATTACACACACACACAAAGAATAGTCAAATAGTGAGCCGAATTCAGGGGTACCAGAAATCAGGATCAACAATAATGCAATAACCGAAACCAAAAATGAATACAGAAGGAGGAATAGTCAAACGAAGCCAAAGTCAGAATACAAGAATACCAATACGGAAAAAGCGCTCTTGGGTCAAACAAGAACCACAACAGGGCAACGAGTCTCTCCCTGGTTTCTCTTTAAATACCTTGTTCACTTAGGTAGGTAACCACGCCCCCAAAATTTCTAATTCGAACACCACGGCATGACGTGGCGTTCTTAGCGTCATGACGTTGGCGCTCATATGCCGCATCATAAAAGGAGGTGAGATTATCACGGCTGGCGTGAGGATTGCTCGGGACAAGCTGAAAGTTAGTAGGAGGGTCCCCAGTACCCTGCAATGAGATGCCAGACGGACATGCTCCTGACTGATACACAAGGTAACCTGACAGTAGGAAAGACAAGGAGCTCAGTTTTAGAGAGATTGAGTTTCAGAAAGCAGGAGGACATCTAGTCAGAGATGGAAGAAAGGCAAGCAGTGACACGAAGCAGTACAACCGGGGAGAGGTCCGGGGAGGAGAGCTATATCTGGATGTCATCAGCGTACAGGTGGTAGTGGAATCCAAAAGAGGCGATACGTTTGCCAAGAGAGGCAGTATAAAGAGAAAATAGAAGGGGACCAAGGACAGAGCCTTGGGGGACTCCAACCGAGACAAGACAAGAGGAGAAGGTATCATTAGAAAAGGAGACGCTGAATGAGTGTTGGGAGAGATAAGAGGAAAACCACGAGAGGACAGAGTTAGAGAGACTGACTGATTGAAGAGTTTGACGAAGGAGAGTATGATCAACGGTGTCAAAGGCAACAGAGAGGTCAAGAAGAATTAGTATGGAGTAGTGGCCTTTGTATTTAGCTGCGATTAGGTCATTCGTAACTTTGATAAGAGCAGTCTCAGTAGAGTGGAGAGGGCGGAAGCCAGACTGAAGATGGTCAAGGAGAGAGTTGGAATTGAGGAAGTGAGACATACAGGTAAAGACAAGTCTTCCCTGAAGCTTTGAGGAGAAAGGGAGCAGGGACATGGGATGATAGTTAGAGGGGGAAGACGGGTCAAGAGATGCTTTTTTTCCCCAGGATAGGTACTACTGTGGCATGTTTAAGGTCAGCAGGGACAGCGCCAGAAGAGAGAGAACAGTTGAAGATGTGTGTTAAGGAAGGCACAAGACAGTAGGAGAGAGATCTGACAAGGTGAGATGGGATAGGATTGTGCCGGCAAGTGGCTACTAAACAAGAGGTGGCTACTGAACAAGCCACCTCTTGTTCAGTAGCCGGGGAGAAAGTCTGAAGGGTAGAAAAGGCGTGATCTACTTGTGGTTGAGAAAGAGTAAGGCAAGGTGGGGAGAATTATTTCCTTAGCTGTTCAATATTGTCAGTAAAGTATCATGCAAAGCTATCGGCTGTATGGTTAGTTTGGGGGGTGGCCACAGCAGAGCGAAGAAGAGAATTAAAGGTGTCAATTAGACGCCTGGGATTGCGGGAGCAGGAACTAATGAGAGAGGAAATGTATGACTGTTTGGGAAGGGCAAGGGCTGCGCTGTATCAACACAATATGAATCTATAATGGAGAAAGTCTGACTGGGTGTGAGACTTCCTCCAGGAGCGTTCAGCACAACGGGAACATCTTTATTTAGTATGCCACGGTTGGGGGGCGCCCTCCTCGAGGTGCATGTTTGGAGCGGGGTTGCAGCTTTCAAGGCAGAGGTGGGGGTAGTTTTATATGTGGGGATGGCCAGTGAGGAGCAGGAGAGGAAAGGGATGGCTAGCAGTTGTGAATCAGTATCAGCTGACAGCTGCTGGTGGTCAATAGAATTAAGGTTCCTCCTGAGTTGAGGGGGGTTAGGCTGAAGTTGTTGGGTGAGGGGCTACTCGAGACCAAACGATAACAGGTGGCGATCAGAGAGAGGAAATGGAGTATCCCATCTTAACATTTAATGGGATACTATAGTGCCAGGAATACAAAGCTGTATTCCGGCACTAACGCACCCTCTGCCTTCCCCCTCCCTTGCCCACACCTCCTTTATTTACTTAACTAATCTCAGCGCCGGGTCACAGCTGTGAATCCTCTGATGTCCGTGACATGTGGGCACCAATACATGAAGACATCCAGCTGTCATGACACTCCTTAGTTAATATGCCCTTGTGCAGTACTCACACTCACCACTGTTTCTGTTTGGCACGGTTTCTCATTTATTTTCATTAAGCACTTTACCTGGCCCTTGTTTAGCACCTATATATTCTGGTTTCTCCCCTGACTCCCTGCCAGATCATTGTCTCTTGTCTACTGTTTCCCTGGTTCCGGGTCCCCTGTGATTCTGGCTCCTGGCTCCTTGATCCTGCATACTGTTCCTTGGTCCTGTGTCCTGCGCCTCCTGGTCTTCGTTCCTGTGTTCTCCTGGTCTTCATCCTGTGTCCTCCTGATCCTGTGTTACTGTGTCCTCCGGGTCCTTCGTTCCTGTGCCCTCCGATCCTGTGTTCTGGTTCCGTGTTCTCTGCTTTATTACCAGTGATCCTGACCCTGCAAACTTGTTCATTTATTCTGCTTCTGATCTTGCTTCCTGGTGTCAGTATATCAGTCTTGGATCTGTGCCCTACCTACTACTCGTGGTAACTGCACAATCCTGCCCTTATACCAAAGGACTGTTCCAGTATATGTTGCCTGCACGATTCGTGCTTATTCTGATTTATTGTATATATTTTGTGGCATTGTATATATATTGTTTTGTCTTTTGGTTCTCTGTAAATATATATATATATATATCTTGAATTACCCTATTCATTTGTGTCTTGTATTGGTTTCCACATTTAAAGTGACAGTGCTGTTCCAGGGCAGCACCCCTTCATGTCATTACACCAGCGTCAGTTACTGGACAAAAAGTCTGTTAGCATTCAGGAACTGCCTCTAGTGGCTGTCTACCAGCTTACTGTAAACATTGCAGTTTCTTTAAGTTAAGCACTAAGTGCAATAGGAACACTGTTCCCAGACCACTTGAATGAGCTGAAGTGGTCTGGGTGCCTATAGTGTCCCTTTAAGATTTTTACATTTAATAAAAATAAATAAAATTAAAAAAAAAAAAAAAAAATCTAAACATCCCCAAGTCGTGTAATCCTTTTCACCTACTGACCTCATAAACACAAATATAATTTGGCATTTTGTAGGCTTCCACATAATAATACTAAGATAATTTTTTTTTAGATAACTGTGTAAAATCTAAAGTTTTACATTCCGTTTTGATGTAAAAGGTACATGTGCCGCTCAGTAAAGACAAGCAGGTCAATAATTGAGTCCAACAGCAATTACAAACAGTGTTAGAATAACAATAGGCTACACAAAGCCAAGGATGCAAGGTAGAGAAAAATGACGAATGTGTTTAGCTTTGTGTGAAAGCTTTACATGCCTTGCATCATCACACAATCCTGCATGTTTGCTTCATATGTGTTGTCGCTCATACTAAGAGTTCAAATAGTGTCGGTATCTGTCAAAGTTTAAAGCAAGGCTTCAATCCACATGGTGCTTGCTGTGTTGTGGAGGAGGCATATAATGCAGAGTGGTATAAAATCTATCCCTGGATTGTTTTAATTTAAATCAGTTTATGAACATTGACATTTGACCAACTACAAACATTCAATATAGAACTCAATTTCCCTTTATAATGAACTAATATGTTTAACCCCTTAAGGACACATGACGTGTGACATGTCATGATTCCCTTTTATTCCAGAAGTTTGGTCCTTAAGGGGTTAAAGAGAAAAGGGTCACTCTGGCACTTTAAAACTGCTGAGAATCAGATTAATACTGCAACCCAGTAGCCCAGACTGACCAGCACTGCACACCCTATTGATGAGGTGACAAGGTTCTTGAGGGTACAGACTGCTTGAATTGTTCCCTGTGTTGCAAGCTTTGTCCTCTCCGAACATCGCAGCAATTTATTATGGCAACACTATGATACTATAAGTAACACCTGCTGGGAACCACTGAAGTGACAGACCACATACTACACCCACTAATCCACAAAGCATTAACATTCTTCCTCCCTAGCAAGGGGTTTTCTTCCTTAACACATTACACACAGCTGCCTCCATATACACACTACAAATGGTACCCTCCACATACACACACAATACCAACAAACAACACAAAAAGCATCCCTTCACACACACAAGAAGAATGCCTATATGCACTGAACACTACAAGCAGATTACTCCGATCCATATACAATAACACAGGCAGTTTCCACTCACCAACACCAAAGGCAGCCACCCATACACCTTACACCACAGGCAGCCTACACATTATTACAACATTATTATATGTCACGCCTCTTCAGTCACCCACCTCTCCCCGCTTTACCTGCCCTGCTCAGTTTTAGATCAGACCAGTAATGACAGAAATTGGGCATCATTGTGAGGCAATACGAAAGAGAAACAAGACACTGGAGCCTGTTCTGCATGAATCACTGATCAGATTCCCTCGCTATTCCCCATCATAATGTTACAAGGTGAAGAGTTCTTCCAACTGCACATGTATAAATCTATCAGGCATGACCAACGCACTTTTCCAGCATTCCTAGGTGTAGGGCACTGACTGGTTAGATCAGAGTCTCCCTGGAGTGAGCGTGGGAAGCACAATTTAAAAAATAATAACACAAATTACCTGCTTATTTCAGCCTGCAGAGAAAGGCAACTGTCTCATTCAAAGCTAAAAACGATTTTTAATGAGAGCCGTCTCAAAATGATGTGTGTCCTTTTTATTACAAAACAAGCAAACTAAAGCTGTGTCTTTTAACGTGTTAAGCATAACCAGGGGATGGTCGAATTTGAGCTGGAGGTTCCAGGTATGACCCCTTACTCCCAAGCATTTGGGTCAGACGTTTTCTTCAGGTAAACACATTTAGAGGTGATATATATTAAGGCAAAACAGGTAATAATGTTGTTGAATTAGTGCCTATAGAAATTGCTCCTTATTTAACATGTTGCTTCAATACACCACCTGTTTTTGCCTTGGTAAATCTCCTTTTCATAACATGAGTGTAAATGCATTTGATTATTCCATACCTTGCTGATTGAAGACGCCTGATTTAAAAGATTTTCTCTCAAATTCTCTGCTCTCTTTTTGTGGAAAGTATTACTTTGGCTTTGTATGACAATTACAATTTCTTGGAGCTCTGCAATTTAAAGGGGGGAAAAAAGGGCAATTTAAATCAAGATAAAACTGACACATGCCAATTACTATACAGAACACATTATGCCTGTTATCCTTGTTTTCAGAAATGCTGCACTATAACACAATCTGTGAATGGCTCATACAGCAATATCAGGGCAACCAAACTATTAATTTCAGTTTCACTTAGCATATATATTGTAATGATGTTCCTCCTCGTATTTACTATTACACATTTGCACACCACATAAATGTTTCATTTTTTTTTCTACAGTGTATATTTATTGCAAAATCTTAGCAAGAATGCGCCCAAAAAGAGGCCTGCTTATTCAGATTAACAAATTGAACTATATTTTCCAGTTTTGCAAGATCTAAACTTTTAGTTTTACTAAATTGTACCTTAAAGAAGTAGTCATGATAACTTAGCATTACCTTAACCAGAACAACTACAGTTTATTCAGTGGCTTACATGCAGGGGTTGCAGCGGACCCCCGCAACCGGGTACCAGCAAACCGCTGGGCCCATCTTTCAAGGGGTCCATCAGGGGGGCCCATGCTTTCAGGGCCACCCGATGGAGATGGATTATCGAGGGGCCCAGACAGCGCTGGGCGCTATAACAGCGCGACCAGGCCCCCTGTGATGACATCACTGCTGGGAGGAAGTGACTCCCCGGTCACTCCTCCCAGCTATCAGAGCCCGCGCGGGAGGAAGGAGGAGGAAGTCAGAGTGGGAACTCTGACTCCCATCAGGCTGAGCCCCCACTGGACCTCAGGGAAAGTCACAAAAGGTAGGAAACAGGAAACTTGTTGTATGTGTATGTGTCTGTATGTGTGTGTCTATGTCTCTGTATGTGTTTGTGTGTCTGTGCGTCTCTGTATGTGTGTATGTATGTATGTATGTGTCGGGGGGGGTGCACGGATCAGTTTCGCACTGGGGCCCCATGGATTGTGTGTACGCCACTGAGCTTATTGTATTTGTTCTGGAGTCTATAGCCCGAGTATAATCAGTCCCTTCAGGCTTTTTGCAGTAAGCACTGTCGTTTCAGAGAAAATGCAATGTTTATATTACAGCCTAGAGACACCTCCTCTGGCCACTCCTTGGATCGCTGCTAGATATGCTTCCTGGGACAGTGCTGCACAGTGTGCAGTATTGCCATTCAGTGTCTCCACCCTCTGCATGGAGACACTAAACTTTTCTCATTATGATGCATTGATTCAGTGTATCTCTATGAGGAGATGCTGATTGGTCAGGGCTGTATTTGGCTTGTGCTGCCTCCGCCTCTGATCTGCCTCCTTGACTGTCTGAGCCAATCCAATGCTTTCCTATGGGCAGAGCCAGCAGCAGCAGCAGACTGAAATAAAAGTAAGATTTTACTATATTTAGGGGCAAGGGCCCTAGATGGTGTTTTTAACACTATAGGATCAGGAATACAGGTTTGTGTTCCTGACCCCATAGCGTTCCTTTAACTTCAAATCAAAGTTCTAAGACTTATGGACTATCCCATCATAGTAATCTGGTCTTTCAAGGTCCTTTGAAAATTATTCCCCCTTACAATTGTATTGAGCCGCTAATGCCAAGTATTTAGCATTTTCTACTTTTGTTATACAGCAACTACTTTATCGACCGGAAGGAAAAGCACTGGTCACAGGGAGTTAATGGAATAGCTTCATCTCACTGAAGTGGTTACAGTAACTGGAGTCCCCGAACACTGTCCTTCCATTCAGCATTTAATCATTATTAAAGGACCACTATAGTGCCAGGAAAACATACTATAGTGCCCTGACGGTGCCCCCTGCCGGGCTGGATGGAGAGGAAGGGGTTAAACACTTACCTTTCTCCAGTGCCGGGCTCCCTCAGTGATGGAGACTCTCCTCCTCCTTTCCCAGTCATCAACTGAATGCGCATGCGCAGCAAGAGCCGCGCGCACATTCAGCCAGTCTCATAGGAAAGCATTCTCAATGCTTTCCTATGGACGCTGGCGTCTTCTCACTGTGAAAATCACAGTGAGAAGCACGGAAGCGCCTCTAGCGGTTGTCAATGATAATCCTAGGTGGACCTGGCACCCAGAACACTTCATTAAGCTGAAGTGGTCTGGGTGCCTATAGTGGTCCTTTAATGTTAAACGATAGTTCCCAGCAGCTAAGTCTCCCTGTGCCGTTGTGATTGGGGGGGTAAGGGAGCGAGGGAGAGGGAGAGAGTCATCTAACCACTTTCAGACTATCACAGAACAAATTGCTGGTATGAAATGGTATGTCTAGAAGGAAGTGTGTAATTTGTGCCTCAGCCATATCTTCAGTAGGGGCCAGGTACTAATATTTAGTGGTAAACTGCTTGAAACATGTTTTAACACTGAATGGAGAGACAGTGACATAAGACTGCAGGTACTATAACCAATTCAATTAGACAATTAAGCAAAAGCTATTTTTTTTATATTTATATGTTTTCAAATAAATAGTTTTAGATCTTTAGATGTATGTTTGGGTTCAGGAAATTATAACGTTAAATGTTATTTTAGTTACAAATTATTTGTTTGGCTACTATAAATATTTCTTTATGCTGAAATATCATTTAAAAAATAAAAATGAATCTTTCTACTCTGCTGAAAAAACAAAACCAAGCTGGTTTCTATAATCAAGTGTGTGAAAGCTATATAGGTGTGCAGTTCAGACACGAAGAGAGCATTCACACTCTGTGGGGTAACAAAATGAAAATTGCTTGCCCGAGATTATAAAACAACCTGCAGAACTGTGGCTTATTGAAACAAAGGCGTCTCCAAAAAAAATCTATAGCAATACCTGGAAGAAAAGCAGTAGAGGATATTATAAAATAAACAAAACAGCAGCATATCAAAGTTAATATGTGTTCGTATATGATTGTGTCATTTTCTGTTTTGGGATAGTCTAGGGAACAGTATTTAGGAATATGGTAATTACCGAGTAAATATGGTATGGTATAGAATGGTATGGTATGGTGTGCACAGCAACAGAATGCAGAAAAGAAAAAAAACAAATGTAAGAAAATAAAAAACAATGCATCAAATGTCCTTAAAAAAAATCACTTATCGATAAACCACAGTTTACATACAGGGAGTGAGGAAAGGAGGGCACAAAAATGTTGATAGTTGTCCAAGTAGAGGTTTACTAAAGAAAATTGATGTTTTAAAACATTTGAAGCAACCTCCCCCCCTTTTTTTTTTTGTAACATCACTGTGCATCCATATCATATGGACTGCTGTATCTCACAGGAACGCTCCCCGAGCATTAAAAAAAAAACAAACCAAAAAAAACTATAGCTAACTCAAAGCTAAAGTCTACCTCTAATTGTTCCGTATTGCTGGCCTTGTTCACACTGTATTTTGTGTTCGGTATTTGTCAATATACTGGGATAACAAATACAGCTACTGAATGTTACGTACAGTATCTTTTGTCCACCTGTGAACCTTGTACATTTGTGTCTCTGTTAACTAAAAACTCAATAAAAATTTAAATTTACAAAAAGTTATGTCTACCCCTAAATATAATCCCTAATCCTATCCAAAACACAGGTATCCACAAGAACAAAAAAAAAAAAAAACTAAGAAAATACAATAGTCACAGTGGTTCACACTTAGTGATATAAATAATATGCAAAGAAACGTATCAGGAAAAAAATGGCTGATTTCCCCCTCCCCCCTCGGTGCCACAATATACACAGATTAAGGGTATATACCTGTTCCTGAACACATCCACCTGCGTGCATAAAATTTTCACTCCTAAACACCAATATTATAAGGCCTTCAGGAACATCCACGGTTCTTCACAGCGCCATAAATCACCACACAGTCATTCTGGAACACCATGATTGGATGGACAGTTAAGGAGGGGATCTGTGGAAGGGTTTGGAGGGATTTTTAAACCACGTGCGTGCAAAATAGACTCAAATACTGCACTAGTGAAAGAAGATTATCCACTTTGAAAGAGTTTTGGAAGAAATCTCTTGGAGTAAATAAATGCATTGGGTTGGGAGCATTGGTGACATCATTGATAAGGTTTAAGTTTACGACATGCTTCTTTTATCTGTTTTTAAGTTAAGTTTAAAAAAAAAAAAAGTCTGGTCGATTTTACTATATTGTTGTTCCGCACTATTTATCTTCTATTTTATTCCATCAAGGTTTCTGTCCTCGTTCTGATGGAAATTGATGACCTATGGTGCAGTGGATTTTACTATAAACCTGACATTGATGTTTGGGAGTGCAAATTTTATGCACACAGGTGGTGTAAGGGGTACTGTATGATTATTTTATTTATTTACATTCCATAGGAACTGCTATATACCCTTTCTCTGTGTGTATATACATATATAAAAAAAAAAAAAAAAAGCACTGATTAACTTTGTTAGAGGCACGATTGGTTTGCCTAAAAAAAATTAACTTCAGCTTCTTGTATTTGTTCTGGTGAGTAGAATCATTCCCTTCAGGCTTTTTGCAGTAAACACTTTATTTTTAGAAAAAATGCAATGTTTACATTACAGCCTAGTGATACCTCCACTGGACACTCCTCAGATGGCTGCTAAAGCTGCTTCCTGGGGTAGCCATTCAGTGTCTCCACTCTCTGCATGCAGACACTGAACTTTCCTCACAGAGATGCATTGATTCAATACATCTCTATGAGGAGATGCGGATTGGCCAGAGCTGTGTTTGACTTGTGCTGGCTTTGCCCCTGATCTGCCTCTTTGACAGTCTCAGAGAATCCTATAGGAAAGCATTGTGATTGGCTCAGAGAATTACTTCTGATGAGGTCGGCCAAGCAGGCAGATCAGAGGCAGAGCCAGCAGCACTTGTATAAAAGTAAGATTCTGCTATATTTAGAGAGGGCAAGGAGGTGGGGTGGAGTGGGGAAGGGGAGAGAGGGCAAGGAGGTGGGGTGGAGGGGAAGGGGAGGGCAAGGAGGTGGGGTGGAGGGGACACTATAGGTCAGGTATACATATGTGTTCCTGACCTCACAGTGTTCCTTTAAGGAGACAGGAAACCCATGATGCCATTCCATTATTGAACATCAAACTATTTTCAAATGGATTGAAACTTTCCTGGGTTCCATCTGCACACACAGTCCAGACCTTCATCAAAGAGAAAGGCAAAATTTGGATGTAATTCATTGGCTCGGGCATATCAGTTGAAGATCGCAGGCACAGCCAATAGATTCTGTCCAAAGATGGCTGGAATTACTATTGCAGAAGTAGGAACTTTGGCATTAGCGATGTATCTTTGACGAAGGGCTGAACCATAAGTGTTAGGTGAGCTTTAACATGTTTAAAACCAGTGTACTCCATCATAACCACTTTAGCAGGTTTGTAGTGCCGAGGGTTCCCGTTTAAGAAATAGCAAAAACAAATTATACATTTTTAAAAAATTTAAAAAAAAAATAAAATGAATATTTCCTTGCCTTTAGAGAAGCAAACACCTTATAATGTACACATTTTTAAAAAAAATTGATTCTACCAAGAAATAAAAGCACAAAGTGAGTGGAGCTGATTTTTCATTTCTCCATCAACTTCTCGTATATAAAACAGCACAGATATTTTCATTATAAAAGCTTTTTCAGCTACTAAGTGTCATTTTCAGCAGAGTATGTGTAACAGCGTCTTTTTTCTGCCTGAAGCCTGTTTGCTTCAATCAACAGCAGACAGAAGAGACGGCTGATGACAGTCACGCACTGAATAATGCGAGACATTATTTTTCACAGAAACTCAATAGATCCTAACTTGTTCACAATTCTAATGATATCTAAAATGCAACTTTTCCGTGTGCATAAAAGGAGCAAAATCTAATTTGTATAAGTCAAACTAGCCATTTTAGAAAATAAAAGAATATAAATTTAAATAAAAAAAGAATTAGAATCGTCTGTCCAATTTTGATGGAATTTAACAAGGATACACCAGCACAATAGAAAGAAAGAGTTACAGCTACATTCACAGTTTGGATAACTGCATATATTAAGTTTAGAAAATAAAGTCTTATGTTTTATGCATAAAGATGCAATACACATTTGGCTGATTCATATCTGTTTTGTAGGAGTAAAACAAGAAAAATGAGTTAAAAAAAAAAAGTTTTTTTACAAAGGTTACTTTATTCATATTTTAAATAAATCAATGTAACAGAAGTGATAATATTAAACATGACATCTCTTGAATTATTTTTGTTATTTGTGTGTACACACACACACACACACACAAAGCAGCTGCATATGATTAAGAACACCTCGTTTTTCGTTTGAAGTTGAAGAAAATTTAGATTTCAGAGCCAGTTATTCTTGAAGTCGGCAGTTCAGTAGGTTTGTTTTCTATTACACACGTTTGAGAAACGGAAAGCATATTCAGATGAGACTAAACAAAAAGTGAGAGTGGTTTCTTCTGATAACACCATAGCAGCTTCTAAAACATGAAAACAAAACACATTTAATATAACCACAATGCAATTTAAAGTTACGATAAACTAATAACATGAATATTATAATCTAAAGAAAGAATATTGTTTGATTAAATTAGTTGATGTAATTCTATCAGAATTAGAATAAATTATACAGATAGGAAGTGAAGGATGGGGAGTGGGCTCACAAGTAGCAGATATTAGATATATTCTCCCAGGTACAATAATGCATGCATTCCCACGCTTAATGGTTTTTTATTTTATTTTTTTACTGCCCATATTGCCAAATCTTGTAAAGGAGCAGGAAACGGCAATTCCTAGAATACAAAGAAAGTATTGGCTGGGTACCTCCACCAAGCTTGTTTCCTTGCTGGAACCGGGAAACCTGAAGCACTTGTGCCTCAGTCGCCGCAGCTTGGCAAGAGTCCTTCTGGAGCTTTTCCACCCGACCAGGCTGCAGCTCTCCTTCCAGGCAGGTATTGTCTCCTATGCCTATTACACTGCAACCTTGCTTCCAGGCAGGTATAGTCCCCTCTGCCGATTACACTGCAACCCTGCTTCCAGGCAGGTATAGTCCCCTCTGCCTATTACACAGAAACCCTGCTTCCAGGCAGGTATTGTCCCCTATGCCTATTACACTGCAGCCTTGCTTCCAGGCAGGTATAGTCCCCCATGCCGATTACACTGCAACCCTGCTTCCAGGCAGGTATAGTCCCCTCTGCCGATTACACAGAAACCCTGCTTCCAGGCAGGTATTGTCCCCTATGCATATTACACTGCAGCCTTGCTTCCAGGCAGGTATAGTCCCCCATGCCGATTACACTGCAACCCTGCTTCCAGGCAGGTATAGTCCCCTCTGCCTATTACACAGCAACCCTGCTTCCAGGCAGGTATAGTCCCCTCTGCCTATTACACTGCAACCCTGCTTCCAGGCAGGTATAGTCCCCTCTGCCTATTCCGCTGCAGCCCTTCTCCCAGGCAGGTATAGTCCCCTCTGCCGATTACACTGCAGCCTTGCTTCCAGGCAGGTATAGTCCACTCTGCCTATTACACAGCAACCCTGCTTCCAGGCAGGTATAGTCCCCTCTGCCGATTACACTGCAGCCTTGCTTCCAGGCAGGTATAGTCCCCTCTGCCTATTCCGCTGCAGCCTTGCTTCCAGGCAGGTATAGTCCCCTCTGCCGATTACACTGCAGCCTTGCTCCCAGGCAGGTATAGTCCCCTCTGCCTATTACACTGCAGCCTTGCTTCCAGGCAGGTATAGTCCCCTCTGCCGATTACACTGCAGCCTTGCTTCCAGGCAGGTATAGTCCACTCTGCCGATTACACTGCAGCCTTGCTTCCAGGCAGGTATAGTCCCCTCTGCCGATTACACTGCAGCCTTGCTTCCAGGCAGGTATTGTCCCCTATGCCTATTACACTGCAGCCTTGCTTCCAGGCAGGTATAGTCCCCTCTGCCGCATTCCAGCCTTGGCAGGTATAGTCCACTCTGCCATTACACTGCAGCCTTGCTTCCAGGCAGGTATTGTCCCCTATGCTCATTACACTGCAGCCTTGCTCCAGGCAGGTATAGTCCCTCTGCTCATTACACTGCAGCCTTGCTTCCAGGCAGGTATGTCCCTCTGCCGATTACAGGCTTCCAGGGTAGTAGTCCCCTCTGCCTATTACACTGCAGCCTTGCTTCCAGGCAGGTATAGTCCCCTCTGCCGATTACACTGCAGCCTTGCTTCCAGGCAGGTATAGTCCCCTCTGCCTATTACACTGCAGCCTTGCTTCCAGGCAGGTATAGTCCCCTCTGCCTATTACACAGCAACCCTGCTTCCAGGCAGGTATAGTCCCCTCTGCCGATTACACTGCAGCCTTGCTTCCAGGCAGGTATAGTCCCCTCTGCCGATTACACTGCAGCCTTGCTTCCAGGCAGGTATAGTCCCCTCTGCCGATTACACTGCAGCCTTGCTTCCAGGCAGGTATAGTCCCCTCTGCCTATTACACTGCAGCCTTGCTTCCAGGCAGGTATAGTCCCCTCTGCCGATTACACTGCAGCCTTGCTTCCAGGCAGGTATAGTCCACTCTGCCGATTACACTGCAGCCTTGCTTCCAGGCAGGTATAGTCCCCTCTGCCGATTACACTGCAGCCTTGCTTCCAGGCAGGTATTGTCCCCTATGCCTATTACACTGCAGCCTTGCTTCCAGGCAGGTATAGTCCACTCTGCCGATTACACTGCAGCCTTGCTTCCAGGCAGTATAGTCCACTCTGCCGATTACACTGCAGCCTTGCTTCCAGGCAGGTATAGTCCCCTCTGCCGATTACACTGCAGCCTTGCTTCCAGGCAGGTATAGTCCCCTCTGCCGATTACACTGCAGCCTTGCTTCCAGGCAGGTATAGTCCACTCTGCCGATTACACTGCAGCCTTGCTTCCAGGCAGGTATTGTCCCCTATGCCGATTACACTGCAGCCTTGCTTCCAGGCAGGTATAGTCCACTCTGCCGATTACACTGCAGCCTTGCTTCCAGGCAGGTATAGTCCCCTCTGCCGATTACACTGCAGCCTTGCTTCCAGGCAGGTATTGTCCCCTATGCCTATTACACTGCAGCCTTGCTTCCAGGCAGGTATCCACATCCATCTGCAAAGTTATAGCTCTTGTTTTCAAAAGACACTTGCAGCTCTCAGGCCTAGCTCTTTTGCTTTATCCCAGGGCTAGTGGGATACTTCAGCCAGCAAACAGATCTGAAGACTGTGATCCCTAAAAATGCACACAGGACACAAGTTCCACAAGGAACTAACATGCAGTACTTTATTTTACGTGGGACTAGCCCATATAATCATTACCTATACATTGCTGTGACAAACATAATAAAATTCAAATAACCAAAACATGTCACAAAATATACAGGAAATTATAATAGCATAACATATTTATAAAGTGACGGGGAAGACAACCAGCACAAAATAGCTCTCCTGCCTACAGAATTTACAATATGCAAATCTACCCGAATGTGCAAATTAACCAGCTTTGCTATATTGCTGTTGTTACCAACAGAGGGCACTACACAGGCTCCATAGCCACACACACTATAAACACCCTGCACCTATAATGAGCACAGTGTGACTGAGACATAGGAGCCATTTAGGAACCATTGTAAAGTGTTGTCGTGCTCCCAGTGATGGTGACTAATGTTATAAACCGATATATTAGAGATTTTTTATTTTTTTTAAATTCAGTGGAAAACTTACTACAACTGACAAGTTAGTGAATATATGCTACTGAGTTTTATTTCAGGAAGACTACAATCATTGAATTGTACTTACACTTCCTAATGATGCCCAGTAGTCTTTTTTGTTCACGAAGTTCCTTTCAGACCAATTCTGCAGTACTAAATGGATGATGTGCGGTGTGCGACTTAATTTTGGCATTTTGTTGGCTGTGGGCTGTAGGTTAGTTATTTGTCACATATGTGGACTTTGTTTTTGAGCAGAGAATCTCAGAAATGTTTAAACCATGCGGTTCAACGTGATCGGCTCTTCTTCGAGATACAGAGGTCCTTTACGTTACTTATATTGCAGGGTTTCATGGTTGAAAACGTACTTCTATATCACACTAAAACTGCACTATTTACATGTATGTGGAGATGGAATTTGACAAAGCAATAGATAAACGTATAATCTAGAAGCACTCACAGTGTTATTCACTTTAATGAAGGTAACTTTTTATCCAAAACAATTCGCAAACTTAAAACAAAAATATATTCATCAAAAACATACCTGATATGGAGAATTTTTCTAACTTGACTGTTTTGGCATTACATTAATAGCTCACTTTGAATTCCCAACAGCAGGAAATTTAGACCATAAAAAAAAAAAATTGCTATAGCAAGTGTTTTGGTTCCTGTAGATTCCATCAGTGTAATTTTGTGTTGGATAAATAAAATTGATAACATGACTGTCTGATAGGTGAACAAATATGAAAGGAAATGGCTTCAAAAAGTTACTGCTCTTTGTTACTAGGATTGGATTGCTTGTGTTTTCCTAGATGTGAAAAAGGAAAAAGAAAAACATTCTATATAAATATAGAGGCTTACCTAATGGTCTCTGTACTTCATTTCTATCAGGATTCTGAAAAAGAGAATCATATTAGATACATCATGAGAAGACATTCTATACATTGACGTATAGCACAACCGCTGTTCAATGTACAAAAACAATTTGAAAACTGAACACTGCTTACAACAGAATACATTTAACTGGATTTGACCACTACAGGATGAGATGGTATGGTTAGTGAAATTGTATACTGTTGAGCTATAATAATATCACTATTAATCTGTAAAGGGTTTTTTTTTGTTTGTTTTTTAAAACATGTACAGTACTGACTTTAGAGTGGACAAAAACAAAAATTGATAGATTCCATACTTTATTGGTGGTTACTTCTGTGTTTGCAATTTAGTAAGAAATGAAGGTGGAGAAATGCCTGTTGTAGAATTATTTAAATGGCTTCCAGTGTTTATCAAAAAACTATGCGTGGCAAATGTAAGAGTATTGCTCACTCTAAACTCTATCATCTTATTTGTTGTGGCATTGGTGCAAACATCGTCAGAATGAGTGAAACAGGTCTCCGGCATGCACCAATTTCTTTCACATAAAACGGTTCTCCAACCTTTAAATATTGATGCCTGATTTTCCCATGCCTTTCTGTAGTGCACTACATAATCTGGTTTTCCACCACTTTTAACCTTTTTTTTTTTTTCTGTTGATTTTAGTAATTACTATGGGAAAAACATGCAACCGCAATTGGATTACATTGTTTTGTAGATTACATTTTAAAAACAAAAATACTAAATTTGTCATGGAAAATCTGCTGCTACGGTTATTGAAAAGAAATGTCGTAAATTTACATTTTTTTATTTATTTTTTTAACAGTGGAGGAAAGATGGAAAGAGCACCGTAAGGAATATTTTGGTAAAAATTAGGGAATATATATGTGAAAACAGGAAAAGTACCAAAATAACAGCCTAAAAACTAAACATGACACTTGTTAAGTATAACCCACAAATTGCTATACACAATAAGCCATTTCTGTTTATAAAACAGTCCACTAGATGTCACTACTGCACTCTGTAAGCAGTATACACCAAACAAAAGTGTTTTTTTTTTCTTTTCTTCAATTTTTTATTTTAGCTTTTAGGTAATTCTTTATTTAGCATCAACAAAGTTACCTGCGATGCTTGGTCTTGTTAGAATTTAATATATTTATTAATGTACTGTTTTGCAGTTTCAGTGAATGATTTAGGGAGAAAAAAAAAAAAAAAGTGAAAACCTATTTTGATTAGGACTGCATACTCGAAGAGACAGGGATTGGTTTATCCTAATTTTGGATGTATCACATATTAAGAGTATTTTTCCCTATCTAAATTTGCCATTATTAAGTAAAATACAAGGAGCACATCCTTTTATTAACTTTAGACGTTTATCAAAGTTAGATATGTTGGATGTGTAAATTTAATCATTTTTGTTTTATACAGCAGATGTTATTCAGGTATTTGCTTAAACATACATAGTATGTTCGCGATTTTCATCCCAATGCCTCTATATTTTTTTATTTTATTTTTTTATGTTAGACTCCTGCACTTATTTTTAAGTTATGAATTTCGTAAGGCTTATTTGTGCCATTCTAGGAGAATATGTGATCCTGAGCTACAGTAGCAACAGGAGCACTTTGAAAGAAAGTTCTGCAGAAAATATGCTTATCTAAAATGATATCCTTAAAATAACTTTATTGAGGGTATCTACTAAAAAAGTATGATCCCAAAAAAAGCATAACTGTATATATACAAGGGTTACCCCCTACTAAGTTCTGCATACACACTCCAGTTGGAATTTTGGCACATAGGTGCTCTCCCTTCTTTCTCCATTCTTTTACTCTTATTTGTGCCATTACAATAAAATTACACAGAATTTTAGAAGGATTTGATGGGACCATGTCATATTTTGGGGAAAATCATACGAATCACAGAGTGATATTTACAACCCTCTGCGTGAATGGTGTCTGCTTTCTATCTATCCTGTGTCTCATCTGCACATGTCGCTTTTACCCCTGTATCACAACTCAACTTTGAATTCTTTGTTCAGAAATGCTTTAGACTTGAGAAAGGGATGTTCTCCCAAAAGCTTGTCACTAAAACATTCTGTTAGTCCAATAAAATAAGGTATTACAAGATACAAATTGAATCTGTTTTTTACATCGGTGTTAATGTAAGTATTTTTGTGTGGCAGTACAAACAAGCCGGCAATGCTTACAAATAGCTCTGCATTCAACTGTATATACAAACAAGCAACTGCATTCAAAAATAAACACTACACACAAATACACTTTTTTTGTATTGTTGTAAGAAAGTAATTAATTACATTTGTCATTATGTGAAGTTGTTTTTCTGTCCACGCTCTTGTTTGTGCATGTGTGTATATATGAATATGCATTCGACCCTCAATATTTCAATGGACAGTTTGGACCTCCTGAACAAAGGAGTCTGACACCCCTGCACTAGAGAGACTTTCTCGACTCCAATCTTTGCAGGACAGACTTTCAGCATCTCATGACACCAGTGACAAACACTCCACATAGAGATGCACTGTAGTCAATGCATCTCTAAGAGGAGATGTTGATTGGTGCAGTGCTGCAATTACTACACATGCATACTAGTTTTCCAATGCTTCCAAATGGGGATGGATTGGCAAAGATCATCTAGATTATGATCTCATACAGCAAAGGCAGGGCAACCCCTGGGAGACTAGGGGACTCCAGACATTATAACCATTTCAATAAGGTCAAGCAGTTATAGTGCTTACTGTGTCCCTTTCATGACTAAGAATAGTACCATTTCCATTGTTCTATTATTTGTTACATTATCCATAATCTCACATACAATTTTAGATAATTAGAAATGACAGCTACAAACACTACCTGCATTCAGAACACTCCTACACTCCCATAACGCCTAACACTTATTCTCCTTACTTCTGTCCACTCTGCTTTCTCAAAGTACTCACTCATCTGAGCAATGCTCTATCTTCTCTTTTCCTTTTCTCTTCTTTTACTCAGCATCAAAATATCTTACACCCACTTCCCTCAACAACACAATCACATCCACATCAATCTCATTCCCTGCACTCATTTTTCTATTCTTTCTCTCCTGCTGCCACCCAATCTCATCCTAGACCCCGCCCATATGAAACCCATTCACACCTCCTGTCACCATTTCTCCTCCTCCTTCTGGCAGCTGATGACATCACTCCCAACCCTGGGCCCTTCCCCTTCATCTTGTCTGCTCACACTATGACAACCAGAAATCACACAAACCACATCCACATACCCTGCAGTTTATCCTCCTCTACCAACATTCACTGTGCACTCTGGAACGCCCGTTCCATCTGTAGCAATATTAAATCAACAGCCATACACGACCTCTTCATCTCTAATTCCCTCACACTACTAGCACTAACTGAGACCTGGCTTTTCCCCTCTGATACCGCTACTCCGGCTTCTTTATGTTTCAGTGAACTACAATTCTCCCACACTCCCAGACTCAATTGTGATGGTGGCGGTGTAGGCATCCTTCTCTCCCCTCAATGTACCTTTCAACCGATCCTCCCTGCCCTATCCTTTACTTCCTTTGAAGTTCACACTGTCCGCATATTTAAGCCCACTCCTTTAAGAATTGCCATCATCTATCGCCCCACGGTCATCCTAGGCTATTCATTGAACACTTTTCTTCATGGCTACCCCATTTTCTCCCCTCTAGCACTCCTTCCCTTGTACTTGGAGACTTTAAGATCACAATCAACAACCTCAACTGCCCTGATGCCTCCCGTATGCTCTCTGTAACGTCCTACTTCGGCCTCACACAGTAGTCTACTTCAGAAACTCATACAGCAGGAAACACTCTTGACCTCATCTTCACCAATCTCTGTACCACCTCTAATCTCTCCATTGGTCCATTTCCTTTATCTGACCACCATCTGCCAACCTTTGACATCGACATATCCCATACCCAAATCTCACTTGCCCTAACTCTGCAACCTCACTCCACAACTCCACTCTCTCCTCTCAACTAAACATCATGGCACCTCCTACATTTAAACGCAGCAAGCGTTCCCAATTACAACCCTGTCACACTAAGCTGACGATATCTCAAAAAAAATGTTCCAGAACTGCTGAACGCTGTTGGAGAAAGTCTCACTCTGCACCAGACTTCATCCACTATAAATTTATGCTGCGCTCCTACTCTCAATTACTGCGCTCAATTACTTCAACACCCTCATAAGCACACTGTCCCGCCAACCCAAATGTCTATTTCACACTAATGCTCTCCTTCGCCATGTTGCCCCCCCCTCCTTCTTCCACCCTATCCGCCTCAAACTTTGCAACTCACTTCACTGAGAAGATTTCTACAATCAGGGAAGAGACCTCTAATCTCTCTCCCTCCCCTTCCAATACATCACCCAACCCCACTCACTCCACTGTTTTATGCTCATTCGCACCTATTACAACAGAAGAGGTTTCCGCTCTGCTCCAGTCCTCCTGCCCCACCACCTGTTGCCTCTTATTCCCTCATTTCTCCCTCTCTTGCTATTCCTCTCACTAAAGTTTTCAATCTCTCCCTTTCCTCCGGCACATTTCCTTCACCCTTCAAGCATGCAACCATAATGCCAATTCTGAAAAAGCCCAACCTCGACCCAAACTCCCCATCCAACTACCGCCCTATATCGCTACTGCCATTTGCCTCCAAGATCCTTGACCGAGTTCTGTATGTGAGATTGACAGACTTTTTCGAACCAAACTCTCTGCTTGACCCGCTTCAATCTGGATTAGGCGCTCGTCACTCTGTTGAAACAGCTGTTACCAAAGTATCCAACGATTTAATTGTTGCTAAATCTCGCGGCCATTACTCTATCCTAATTCTCCTTGATCTTTTTGCTGCCTTTGATACTGTTGATCAACAGCTTCTTCTCATTCTCATAATCTCAGTCTACAGGATACTGCTCTCTCCTGGTGCTCCTCCTACCTTTCCCAACACTTTTTCAGTGTTTCTTTCTCTGGCTCTGCCTCTTCTCCCCAACCCCTCTCTGCTGGTGTCCCCCAAGGTTCAGTCCTTGGTCCCCTACTGTTCTCCATCTATACTGCCTCCCTTGGTAAACTCATCAGCTCTTTTGGCTTCCATTATCATTTATATGCAGATGAAACGCAAATCTACCTGTCCTCTCCTGATCTCTCTCCGCCCATCTTAACTCGGGACTCTGACTGCCTCTCCACGATTTCCAACTGGATGGCTGATCACTTCATAAACTCAACCTGTCCAAAACAGAACTTCTGGTCTTCCCCACCCCCCCATAAGTGTTGCTACTCCTGTGTCTGTCTCTCCCCAAGTCAACAGTGCCACCATCACCTCTACCTCGCAGGCTCGCTGCCTAGGTGTTCTCTTTGACTCCAACCTCTCCTTCACCCATCATGTCCAGTCGATTGCCAAATCCTGCCGCTTCCATCTCAAAAACATAGCTCGCATACGCCCCTATTTAACAGCAGATGCAGCTAAGGTGCTGGTCCATGTCGTTCTTTCTTGTCTTGACTATTGCAATCCCCTTCTCAGTGGTCTTATGTGTGCCCAGATTGCACCGCTGCAATCTATTATGAATGCGGCGGCAAGGCTCATTCCGCCCGCACCTCCCACGCCTCCCCCATCTGTCAGTCCCTACATTGGCTTCCAGTTAGATATAGGGCTCAATTTAAGATTCCCGTGCTTGCTTACAAGTCACTACATAATGCTGCTCCAACCTACCTATCCTCCCTAATACACAAGTTTGTCCCGCCGAGGCTCCTGCGCTCGGCCAAAAACCTACTTCTATCCTCTGTCCGTATAACCACCTCTAATGCTTGCCTCCAAGGCTACACCTTTTCTGTGGAACTCCCTTCCCTTCTCTGTTAGACTTTCACCCAGTCTCCACTCTTTCTAAAAATCTTTGAAAACACACTTCATGAAAGCATATTATTTAAACGGTTAGCGGATTTTCATTCCCACCCCCCACCCCCCCATTACTCCTCTCATGCAACGGTGAAAAATAATCTACTAAGTTCCCAGTGAATACTTTTCTAGCTATTTTATTACCCCTACTTATATCCTTTGTGTCACTATTCCCCACTCCCTCTAGGTCCCTCAACCCCTCTGTTCCTGTGCGTCCATTTGTCTGGTTACAATTACATATGTTAGTCCACCCATTGTACAGCGCTACAGAATTTTGCCAGCGCTATATAAATTATATAATGGCCAAAGCAGAAAAAAATTGAAGTAATGTGCAGCTGGTATTTAAAGTGCACACCCAGGTGCTACCATATTTATTGAAAGGACAAAGTACAGGTTGCAAACGTTTCAGACGAATGCTCTTTATTAATGCTAATGTCCTTGGTAAAGAATGGATATAAATACACATATATACAAGTAAAATGTTCACAATAATTGCAGTGCTGCCACCCACATATCAATTGTAGGACTAGTTCCAGCGACCATCCACCATACCAAGTGCTCCATCCACTTCCTGGTTTGTTTGATATGTGGGTGGCGGCACTGCAAATAATTGTGAGCACTTTACTTGTGTGTGTATGTGTGTATTTATATCCAAGCTTTACCAAGGACATTAGCATTGATAAAGAGCATTCGTCTGAAACTTTTGTAACCTGTACTTTGTCCTTCCAATAAATATGGTTGTACCGTGTGCACTTTAAATACCAGCTGCGCATAACTCCAATTTTTTCTGCTTTGGTCATTACACTGGAGGAACTACAGTGGTCGTTTTTTGCTGCATGGTTGTATACTTGTTATCTTTACATTGAATCAGTGTAGGCAGACATCCTGCCTCTACCTCTTATATAGATAGTAATAATTTAATTGCGTTACATGTGGAGGAAACTTCCAGCCAGGAGTGACCCTTTAAAGGGACACTATAGGCACATTGACCACTTCAGCTCATTGAAGTAATCTGGGTGCAGTGTCCTCGGTCACTTAAACCTCAGCAGGTAATTATTGCAGTATTTAAGAAACTTCAATAATTACCTGCTAGGGTTAACTCCACCTCTGGTGGCTGACTACCAGACAGCCAGTAGAGGGACTTCTGGGCTCTTGGGCGACGTTTGGTTGCCTAACTGATGCTGGATGTCCTCACGCTATGCTATGGGGACATCCAGCATCACCCAAAATTCCATAGGAAAACATTAAATAATTGTGAAAATTTGAATGCGAATGCGCCCATGTCCATGCATGCACTTTAGGTCTCCCCTGTTGGCTGACGTCAGCAGGGAAGGAGAGAAGGTGGACCTGAACCAGAGCCGAGGGACATCGATGCTGGATTCAGGTAAGTGACAAAAGGGGTTTTGACGTAGGGGAAGCGATAGTGCCAAGAAAATGTGTTTGTTTTCCTGGCACTATAGTTTCTCTTTAATGAGTTGTCAGTCTCAGTTTTAGGAGAAAGAAAAAGAAAAAAGAAAGTTGACATATGAACAAACTCTCTCATTATGCACTATATGGGTGTTGGCTGCAAGGTAAGAATTCTATAAATATATATATATATATATATATATATATATATAAAACTTTTAATATCTTTCAAGCTCCTACTTGCATAGGAATTCTTGGTTAAGGAACACAAAATAAATTAACTTCCCAGAGATGGAAGTAATTTAGGGGAAAATATAGTAACTTAATGCTACATAACCATTACAACTCAAACTACAATACCCAACATTCCCATGTATCTCACCTGCTCTACTATCAGAACTCAGCAAGAATCTAAAATGTATATTTGTCATCCTCATTCTCACAGTAATAATAGGTGGAGGGCGGGGCATGTTAGATGAATACCAGGCCTCCAGCATGCCCCATATTTTTCCTCTTTAAAATTTAAATAAAATAAATGAAAATTAGTAATTTAAGATACGTAGGCTATTTAGGTAGTCCAGTGGCAGAGTTAAATAAAGGCAGAGTTCGGGATTAAAAAAAATGTTTTTTAAAAAAAACAAAATAACAATTACATATTAGAATTTGGATTGGAAAATGGAAATCATGCAGATAACTGCATGGGTTTAATGTTGCAGTAGTACTATTCAGGAAGGTCCCAGATTATCACGTATTTCCAACAAGAAATGAGCATCCACAAAAAGTATATAAGCTTTAAAAATCTATGGTTATTCGGGGTAACACAGCCAGCATTTCGGGGGGGGGCTCAAATAAACAGTGTACTTGAACTTCCATTGCGTTCTATGTTGCATGTAAAAGAACCAGATTTTTTTTTAATTTCACAACTGGTGGATGTGATTTTTGTAATACTTACTAAGTTTTGAAAATAATATAATAAATTATATACAAATAAAAAGTCTTACAAAAAAGCACACACAGAATGTTATTTCCTCTGTATGTAAAAGTATCGCTTTGACACCTCGCACTGACTTTATTACTGTGCTTACCAACACAAACACGCTATTTCTTCTAAGAAATAAACTAAATAAAATAATTATTTGTTAATACTGTTTGCTACTACCTAGAGAACTGGATTCCTTGTTAATATTTCCACTCAGCAGAGGGATTTCCATAAAATAGCTGGATTACCATATTTTTAATACCCGAGCAGTACCAGTTTCTACTATAATGATTTGCCTTGAACAACATTTGCAGCCAGTTTGACATAGATAATTTATCATATAGATTAGCACTGCATATTTTCAGCCTCTGCGAACTCCAGTTTTAATTAAATTGCTTTTGATGGACATATGGCTTGTAGGATAACTTGGTATTAAGTAGAGTTGCTGTAGAATTTAACTGTATACACATAGGTCTCTGCAGACTACCAGCAGATGTGCTTCTTTGTCATAAGTGGTTTGGTTATAAAATAACCAAATAGTAGGCCACTTGCCTGTCAAACTTTAAGGACCACTATAGTGCCAGGAAAACATACTCGTTTTCCTGGCACTATAGTGCCCTGAGGGTGCCCCCCTTTCTCCAGCGCCGAGCGGGGAGCTCTCCTCCTGCTCTCCGCCTCCTCTTCGGCTGAATGTGCATGCTCGGCAAGAACTGCGCGCGCATTCAGCCAGTCTCATAGGAAAGCTTTCCTATGGATGCTGGCGTCTTCTCACTGTGAAAATCACAGTGAGAAGCACGCAAGCCCCTCTAGCGGCTGTCAAGAGACAGCCACTAGAGGCTGGATTAACCCTAACATAAACATAGCAGTTTCTATGAAACTGCTATGTTTATAGAAGAAAGGGTAAACCCTCGATGCTCCTGGCACCCAGACCACTTCATTAAGCTAAAGTGGTCTGGGTACCTACAGTGGTCCTTTAATGTGTATAGTTATCAAGGCACATTGAATATTTTTATCATATTTTTAAATTGTGAGAATTCAAAATTGTGTGTGAACAATAGTGCTTAACATAAAGAAATTATTTTAACCTCCAATATGTCGGTAGAACCACAATACCCCTTGATAGAAGAATTAGGAAAATATATAAAATATTAGAAAGGGGATACAGATTTATAGTGTTTCGGAAAATGTTAGGAATCTTCATAACCAAGATTCATGTGGCCAGATAGTTATAGGAATTGAATTTTTTTTTTTTTTTTTTTTTAAACTGAAGGGAGGGGTGAGAGAAAATTAAATTGATATTTTACAACAAGTTGAGAAATGTTTAAAAGCACTTTTAACGGACGCAAAGCCAGTCCATTGCCCAGTTAGATTGTTTGTTTTTGGTCTTCATCCTCCCCACTCTTGCAGCAGTATAGATTTTGACCACTATGATTTATTTATTTTGCCATCTTTACACACATCTGGTCTGTAGTTTTGTACCAGGCTTTATTGCATCATTAAACTCTTACGGAATGTAGAATTCCTTCATTTAATATTCCTTTCCTTGTATGTACTTGGAGTGCGGTACGTCTATATTCTATTTACACAAAAGTTAAACGAACACTTTGGGCAGGCCAGCATAGTTAAGCCAACTTAATTTTTATTTTTTTAAACAGATGTGAAAAATACTAGATACATCTTCCTGCTGTGACTCGTCCCATACTAAGAAGGGTCTAAAACATTCCTACTAAACCTAGCCATGTGATTGAGAAAAAAAAAAAGCTATGGATACATTTTATGTCATCGTTTTCATTGATGTAGCCATATGACATTAAAGGATACATTCTCATCCTGCCACAGTAACAGGCAAGTAGGAAGTATGATTGCAGTATACCAACAATAAAGTCTTGTAACAATTCAGGCAAAAGAAGTTAAAAAATAACATTACTAACAAAATAAGTGTAACACAAACGCACACGAAGCACTTCAAAATCAAGTATTCTCCAAACTAATAACAGCCAAAACCTGTGATAAAGTATGCAAAGTGGATCACAGAATATGGTATACACATTGTGTAGGAGTATAATACACATTAACAAAAAGGGTCATATAAAATACAATAAAAAAAAAATATTGAACAGCTTTCTTCTACCAACTAAAAGGAAAAAAAAAAAATTAACATTGTGTAGAACAGGGGTGCCCAATACGTAGATCCCCATGATTCTTTGCATGCCTTTAGAATGAAAAAGCATCACGGAAGCTGTAGTTTTTTGGGTGATCTACCTTTTGAATACTGTTGGTGTAGAATGTCTAGTATCTATATGTAGAAACACAACTCAACGTTTTAAATAGCGGTAACAATGCAAGCGTAAGATGGTGCCCCACACTGGGCTCTGACAGGTCGTCTCCCTCCAAGCAATCAGAGAGAAAACCCATTGCAATTTAAATTAAAGATTAATGTCTCCCACAAGGGCTGACCAATACTGAAATATCAAGCTGGACCACCTCTGCACACCGTGCAATGCAGTATACATATAAAAAAAAAAAAAAAGGTTTACAAAAAATTATACAAGGGATGTAATGGCAATTATATATATTTCCCACTAAGTAAACATTGCAGATTAAAAGTAATTCAACTAGTGTCAGTGGATGTTGGTAGATTATATATTTTTTAATGAACATTTTTCTCTCTTTTTTGTTTTAATATTTGTAAACATAGCACTACTTTCAGGAAGTCAAGAGCACACGCTGTGCTGTAGAATATAGATCAGGATTAATTTATGACACCCAAGTTTCAGAGTACAAAACCCAAAGAGAAATCCTATGAAGGAAAAAGCAATATTTCAAGATAATACACTAAAGAAATAGAAAGCCGACAAGTACTGAATTGACAAAAGAACAAACTAGCAGAAGGCTCGAGTGTCATTGTCCATCAATCATCAGCATGAAGGTCAATCTTGAAGTCCGTGCAATGCAGTAATGAAACAGGTTTAAATGAACCATGAGATCTCATGTTTTAATCGAAATATTATTTGAAAAATAAGGATCTAAAATGTAGAATTGAAATACGAACTAGAAAAGTTAAAATGGGATCAGAGTCTAGACCTCAATGGTGTTCATACCTTAGGGTACTAAATGGACAGTGTGCGCTCCAAGAAGCTAAAAATACTGTCCATGAAAAATCCAGGAGACATGTCCTTGAGCCCTGCTGACACTCAGCTGCAGAACACATGCCTTAAGGGTTTGTGTGGCTACCCGTGGGAACCATTAGCATTTACTGCACAAATAGCCAATTTCAGAATAGATAGACTTATTTGAGAAAGAGAGAGAAAGCGAGAGAGAGAGAAAGAGAGAAAGCGAGAGAGAGAGAAAAAGAGAAAGCGAGCGAGCAGGCGAGAGAGAGAGAGAGAGAGAGAGCGCGCAAAGAAAAGGGGGGAAATGTTAAATTAGAGAAATAAAAAAAAAAAAAACACACACACATTTAGACCTTGAAAAAGTAAAAATCTAAATGTTATTGTGAGTGTAAAAATTGTCCTTAAATATCTAAGCATAAACTGTTAATAAAAAAAAAATACATATTGTTAAAATAAAAAAAAAAACTTTTTTAAAGGGTAAGTCGGATGTCATGACGGCAGTAAATGTTACTTTTCTTTTTTTATTTGTACTGCAGTGTGCAGCTGTGCTATTCCCAATTCTCTGATGAAAGGGTACATGCTGGCAGTAGTGTGATTAAGACGGACATAAATTCAAATGGTCTGTGGATGAAGAACTGTTTCCCTACTGAGGAGACTGATCAAGTCAATAAGCAGATAACTACAGAGAAGCCAAAGCAGAAAGGCAACAAATGTGTCAGACAGGTACTTACACCTAGCTACAAAAATGGAAAAACAGGGGGTAAGTTCAGCTCCTAAATAGTTCTTATTTGGATATATGCAACAAGGAAAAAGAACAGAACAAATTGACAGTGTAGTATATTAAAACTGGTGTTGGTATAAATAAGATGAAAATGTGCACTTACACTTTTATAGAGCTTCGATGCAGCTCCAAATTATGCGCCTGGGCGGTATGATCCCCGCCTAAGGATATAGTGCAGTGCAGATTCTTCACATGGTCGTAGTTGAAGAAGGTATCCTCATAAAAATAAACATAAATATAGTATAGTGTAGTACACTGAGCTTAGTAGCAGGGGTAGGTATAAATATAAAAGGTGCACTCATATGTAGAGGAGCCCTAAGATTGGCTCCAAAAATAACTTCGTGAAGTGTAGTCAGTATCTCGTAGGTATGTATATAGAAACAAACAAAATAAAAGCCACAATAGTGTACATCGTTATTATGGATCGCAGTCTTGCATTTAGTGATGATATCGCCCAAGCGCATAAATTGGAGCTGCATTGAAGCTCCATAAAAGTGTAAGTGCACATTTTTTATCTTATTTATACCAACACCAGTTCTAATGTACTACTCTATCAGTTTTTCTAGTTCTTTTTCCTTGATGTTGCATATATCCAAATAAAAACTATTTACGCACTGCACCTACCCCCTGTTTGAGCTTTTAACCAGAAAAGAGAGACTCCGTACTTGGTGATTAAGCTTCCAGTGGACTGTAATCATTTAGTGATGAATTATATCCTTTTGTTCTAGCTACAAAGATGCTTAACACACTTATGTAAAAAAACAAAATAGAACATAGGTAATGAAACCATACATTAACTACTTACAGAAACTGCTCCCTGTAGCCTCCGTTGAATTCAGGATTCCATTCAGGGTTTTCAAGTGTTACATTACCTTTCAAGAACTCTATTAGATTTCAAGAGTAATCACAACATTACTAAAGTAAAGGATATGTGAAAGCTAGGTTACACAGATTTACAAACTACAGGAGATCCTGAATACACACAAAAAAGGGCCGCTGAAGTTATTTAGTCAAGGACAGCTTCTAATAATAATAATAAAATAATATAGCGTAATGTAGATGGGGAACATACATCTAGCACAAGAAGGAGAAGATCATCCTACACGAACAAGGTTTTTGAAAATACAGGTAATGTTTTGTTACGTGTTGGAAACATGTCCCCCTAGGAGACCTGTTTTTTCTTTTCCTTTTTTTCGTTAAAGGATCATTATAGGGTCAGAAACACAAACATGTATTCCTGACCCTATAGTGAAAACCCACCATTTAGGTGGCTTGCCTCCCTTTAGTCCCCTCAGAATGGGTTAAAAGTAACTTATTTTCACCTCTCCACGGGTCTGCCATTCTGACCCCGCACCCATTGGTGACATCATCAAAACGGTCCCTTGGGGAAAGCATTGGATTGGTTAAAATCAGTAACGGGCTTGGCCAAAGGATGTTTTGGCCAATCAGCACCTCCTCATAGAGATGCATTGAATCAATGCATCTCTATGAGGAAAATTCAGCAACCACATGCAGAGCGGGGGGACGCTGAATGGCAGGGCTGCTTCCTGTGCAGCCCTGAGCCAGGTAGCCCCTCCAGTGGCCATCTGAGGAGTGGCCACTTGGAGGGGTCCCTAGGGACAATGTAAATACTGCCTTTTCTCTGAAAAGGCAGTGTTTACATGAAAAAGCCTGAAGGGAGCTATTATACTCACCAGAACAACTACATTAAGCTGCAGTTGTTCTGGTGACTATAGTGTCCCTTTGATGACTATTAACTAGAGAAATCTTAATGTATCATTCCTGGTAAAATATTTTATTAATGAAAAAAATTATACTTCTCTTGATCCATTTTTCCATCTTTATGGATTTTGCGCAATGATGTAACATATACACAAAGTTCTAGCACAAGCAATATGCAATATAACTTAGATAGAACATAATGCATTGATTTACAGCCATCTATGCCATATAGAACTGTGTTGCCTCATCAATACGATCTTTTTAAATTACCATCACAGATAATTTACGCTGATATCTTAATGACTAGTTCTCTTATGGAGGATATAGGAAGATGAACCTGAATTGTACAAAATGAGGTGGGGAATAAACAAAACATTTTAATGAGAATACTCTTTGGACAAAACAATCTTTCTGTAGGGTGAGGAGAGGTAATGGAACAGGCGGAGAGACAGAAAAGGAAAAACGTGAAAAGAAGCACATAATGAATCATAACCATAGAGACCCAAAATGTTTATCTTATTTATTTAGCACCAAGAGTCTCTGCAGCTTCAGGTACATTGAGTAATTAGAACAAAACAAAGTTTGACAGAAATAAAGACAAACTAAGACAATACATTTTTAGAACCCTTCCAAGGTTTGGGGTCCTGTGCAAAACCAGCAAGGGAGTGTTTTATGTGATTTGCAATAATGACATGCCCAGAAGCTGCGCTGTCCCATCTTTGTAAATGTTTAATATGGCTATGCAGCAAAGTTAGGTCAAATTCAACTGCTGTTCAACCTAACATGCCTGCTGCTGCAATTGCTTTGTGTGCAACCGTTAGACAGATAACAATAGAATCTGATGCAACAGGACAAAAGGCGTGGCAAAAAATTGGCAAAATTTTAAATCTAAGAATCAAAACTTATCAATAGGATATGTAGGCAAAAAGTTAAACAAATAGAAATCACACTAATGTCAACAGAAAATGTGAAGACTAAAAACTTGTTGGTCATCCTGCATGATTGGCAGGTAGCTTGAAGTACATTCACGCGAGGCTGACTAATTATTTGTGCAGACACGCCGCCTTTTTGGACAGGTTTGTCCCTTTGGGCGGTTCTGGTTACTTGATTCACATCACTGGTCCATTCTTTTACCCCGTGTGTGTGTGTGAGACTCTCTGCATGCCTGTAACTGTGTGTGTGAGACTGTCTGCATGCCTGTAACTGTGTGTGTGTGTGAAACTGTCTGCATGCCTGTAACTGTGTGTGTGTGAGACTGTCTGCATGCCTGTAACTGTGTGTGTGTGAGACTGTCTGCATGCCTGTAACTGTGTGTGTGTGTGTGTGTGTGTATGACTGCCTGTGGGTGTGTGTGTGTGTGTGTGTGTGTGACGGCTGCTAGTGTGGTCCAACACGCAGAAACTATGTAAACATATGCATAAAAAAAGGAAAGGAAATAAAAGGACAGAGCGTAAACCGGACCTTAGAATGGCCAGACTAATACGCTAGAGATAGAGAATGGTCAAAGGGAAAGCCGAGGTCAAGGAAGCCAGAAATACTCAGATACCGTTTAACCCCTTAAGGACCAAACTTCTGGAATAAAAGGGAATCATGACATGTCCCACATGTCATGTGTCCTTAAGGGGTTAAACAAGCCAAGTCAGGGGAACCAGAATTCGGAATAACCAGGGAAAAGCCAAGATTAGGATACCAGGAAGTAATATTCACAAAGATAAACGCACTCTATGGAACCAGGAACAGGAAACCACGACAGGGCAAGGAACTGGAGTGAATTAGGGATTTAAATATCCCTCTCTAGGCTCTGATTGGTCAGAGGATGACCTCTGACCCCAGAATGTACACGTGCATTGACGTTGTGACGTCACGCGCACGTTCTATAATTTTGGGGGTGGAGACATGGATGGACGCGACCTCATAGTCGGCGCCATCTTGGATTTCCCAGAGCGTCGTGGAGGAGCGGTTCCCAGCTCGCCGCTGAGCAGGTAAGCTCAGTGAGTTGGTGTGGTTGTGCTGGTCGGGCACGTACGCACATGGCGGCGAACCGGGGGCCGTGACAGTGTGTGTGTGTGTGAGAGAGAGAGAGAGAGAGACAGACTGCCTTCATGTGTGTGTGTGTGTGTGTGACTGCCTGTGACTGTATATGTGACTGTCTTTCTACAATTGTTTGTTACTGCCTGTAACAGTGTGTGTAATGGTCTGCCTGTGCATGTGTGTGAGGGGGTGCATGGATTTTGTAGAAGGGTTCAGGGGTCTTGTATAAGGGGGGCTGAGCAGGGGATTTGTGGAAGGGCACTACAGGGGTTTGTAGAAGGGGGGGCAGGAAAGAGATTTTACAAAGTTTACAAATTTGAAAAAGAAAACCTTTTAAAAATGTTGCAGGTGTTTTATTTTTAATTTTTTGGAGGGGTGGCAGGGAGGGGATGCCAAACGCTCTAGGTACACCCCTGGGTTTGCATTTACAAAAGCAAAATATTAGCATAGGGTATGTTTTTTCCGATAGCTATATTCTGTGATATATGATGCTTGGGAGGTATAACTGTTTTAGTGTTTTCTATTAATATGATTACGTAATTAGGCCCATCAGAATTGTCAGCACCAAGCCCAATGGGCTCTTAATCTGGCCCTGACCTTGGTTATAAGTGCATATGCCTTTTGTGTGGCTTATTTCCATAAAAAAAAATATTAGGGCTTTATAATTAGTCAAATTATTTTAAGCACATTTTATCTTGGTGTGTTTTCGGAGAACAGACTGTTTCCAAAGAAAGATCAGAATATCCTAGCACATATTACCCAGAAGGTATTTAAAACAAGCACGTTATAGACAGAAGAATATCATTAATGTAGAAGAAATTCACAGGTGTTTATAAGTCCTACACTAATAACTCTAGAGAAGAGAAATAAGACCAATTAGAAAGATTAGAAGTTCTTATACATCAAATATTTTCTTAATCAGTTCTTATCATCATTAAATAATGAGCAGATTTCTGATACCATGGCTTTTGACTTTAATATTTCAAGTTAAAACTAACAAGCCGCAGGGTTTCACAAATATCAGCGTTGACTGCCTGATGGTATCATTTTTATTAAAAATAAAAAACTAAATGGCTTTTTTTTCCCTTCAATCCCACTCCACTCCCTCTACACATACCATCTTCCTTGTAATGATAGTTTATACTTAGTTTTTTCCAGTAATATATGCATTAATAATTATTAACAATGTTCAGTTACTCAAAGTCTGTACAGGAAAAAAAAAAAAAAAAGCATTAATTCCCATCTGTAAATAAAAGCAGTTTATAACAAAAAAAAAAAATTGTATAAATGGAATAATGTGGTATTAAAGGGGAGGGGGGGGATTGGCTAGGATGCAGCCATCTTGGATCAAGAAATGAATTTCTCCATAGAAATTGCATATTTTACCTGCCTTTAACTGGATACCAACCCTCTATGTAACTTTAACATATCTTAAACTGAAATGTGAACTACTGAGAAAATAATTTAAGGCCCCATTAAAGGACACCTGTCATGCCTCAAACAACATATGCTCATTCGATTGAGCGTAAGATTTTATCTATATGTTGTGCTAGCAGTTTTGCGAACGCATCTATAGATTAGGTGAAAAATCTATTTAAACGTAGGTATTTCTCCCAGCTGTCAGTCACAAAAGGCATCCCACAAGATGTCCCTCTGTTCTCCTCCCATAGCAACCATCGAGCATACGCTGTAGTTGCTATGGGAACTAGCTAGCCAGTGCAAGAGTATAGGAACAGTGTGACGTATCGTCACTCCGTTCCAACGCCAGCATGCTAGCAAAAAAGCCAACGTGCAGACGTCACTGACAAGATTTGCCCTGCTTTGGGATGCTTCCCAAGCAGAGCAAATCAAAGAAGACTTGGGAGGACAATATAAGGAGCGGAGTATGGCCTGGAAATGGGTGTTACATGAAGAGTAACACAGGAAAAGTGAGTAAATCTTTTTTACATTGAATACACCTTGTATCTTGGAGATATATTGTGTATTCACTATATGGGAGCAATTTCATGTAAGTTAATTTTTTCATTAGAGGTTCACTTTAAAGGATCTAGAAGAAAGAATTTCAGAATCAAATACAAATACCCACAATCATTTTCAAAAGCCCATTAAGGGCCGAGTGACCAGTGGAACGATCACAGAACACAGTGCGTCAGCCAAACATCACTAGAGGCGATGCAGCATGCAGTAAGGACAATTAACAAACATACACTTCAGCAACAACAGCCTATGCGGTTTTTTTTTGTTTGTTTGTTTCGTACAACACCGTTTTTTTTTAGTTGGAGTAACATTTTAAGGGAAATGAATAATGTTGTATACGTGTTAACCATGACAAAAGCATGTGGCTCTTTGTCCAAGACAAAACTGAAGTTCCACAAACCCAAAATGTGCATCCTGGCCAACAACACGTACATTTTGGTATAACAAAGTTGCAATTTACATGATGGATATTGCATAAATAACAACTTTCTACATTTTATATAAATCAGACCTTGCGGTTTCCTCCAGTTTAAGCAAATAATTTGAAGTATATTGTCATTCAATAAACTTGGCTCAATGTCAACTGCAGATGTTAAAATAAGAGCTACTCCTATCAGACTCTCCCCTGGTCATCAGTGGTTTAGGAAGTCCCTCAAAAGCCATCTCTTCAGAAAGGCTTATGGCCCCTCAGAGTAACTTCTATTTCACAAACCTGTCTCTTGCTCTCTCTCTGCACTCTACGCATCCCTCCCAGTTCTGCTACTTTCCGATCTTGTTGCTTAGTGGCTATCCCCTTTTTATTGGTGTTTTTACTATTCTAACTCCTCTAGATTGCAAGCTCGTCTGAGCAGGGTCCTCATCAACCGATTGTTCCTGTAACATTTTATAATGGTCTCATTTATTGTTAAATGGCCTTTATAATATAGTAAAGCACTGTGTAATATGTCTGCTATGTAAATGAGAATAATAACAACAACGACAACACATTCTACTTTTGAAATTGCCTCTAACTAAAAAAAAATAAACTATTATCGAGTCAGTTAAAGTGTAAAAGAACACAATATATTATCTCTGATTGATGTTCAACGTCCAGGCAATTGTTTTCCTCAGCCTGCAAATTTAGGTGGTTGCCAATGCCGAGTCTATGCTCCTATATGTACAATTTATTTTTATCCGTACTCTTTATATAGATCAATTCAAGTCAATTCAAAGTGCTAACCCATACATATAAAGCACTGAACAATTCTAGCCCCTCTTCTATCTCTTCACAGATCCATAGGTATGCCCCTCCTCGTTCCCTCCGCTCTGCCCGTGACCACCTCCTAAACGGCTGCTCGCACCCATACGGCCAACTCACGCTTGCAGGACTTCTCACAGGCGGCTTCCTTCCTATGGAATAGCCTGCCTACCGCCACTAGACTCTCCCCTAGTCTTCAATAGTTTAAGAAGTGCCTTAATACCCATCTCTTTAGGAAAGCTTATGGCCTCCCAGAGTAACCTCTACCTTATACACCTGTCTCTTGCTCTCTCCTATAAGGCAGCACTTTACTCTCTCCTCCAGCTCTGCATATATTATTTTTTTTAAATTTTATTTATTAAAATTTTTATTTTTATTTAACAGATGCAGGGAGACTGCCTATCATTTCAGGCAGTCCCCCTGCAGGCAGATGCCTGGACGCCTATTGCAGCCATATGACCACTTTGTTCGAGCGATCACATGTCCTGTGCCGCCCTAATTTGCCGAGGGGGGACTGTCTGGGCTGTCAGGCAGTCCCCCCCCCCAGACCAGGAGCAACACCGATTGCCGGCATGGGAACGGTGGCGATCAGGTAAGTAATAATTAACGTTATGACTGTTCAGGAACATCATTAGTCATCAAGAGGATGTTTCTGATTATGGTCCTGAACCGTCATTGGCCCTTAAAGGGTTAAAAGAGCACAAAAAAAACCCAGAAACACAATTAATAAGGTGTGATAATTGTACATCAGGTCACATGTACCAGAAGCGAGGAAAGATATCACAGTTCTTAAATTGAGCCCTTTAATTAGATTTTCATTCCGAGTTATTGGCTGGAAAAAGAGTATATTAAATGTGAACCAAGCATGAAATGATTTAATTATGCATTACAACTGCTTACCTGAAATGATTGGATTTTTTCTTCAGAACTGAATGAAGCAGAATCACCAAAAAGATCTGCAGAGAAAATAAAATGTTCTTTAATGTGAGCTGTAGTAATGAAAATTATAACATAAAAAGAAGGAAAAAAAAATTATATATATATATTTTAAAATTTCAAGTCAGAGCACACAATGGTCACATAAAATAAAAATAAAGTTTATTAATGGAACAGAGAGATAATCCAAATATTCAAAAGGTATTTTTAACCTCTCTGCGACAAGAAATTAGGCACACCTTACATACAATTACAGTTTTATCAAGGAACCTTCCATGAAGGTGTTAAATTAATCTTGCGTTTTACCTTTTTACATCTATTTCACAGGTCTTGATTAAGAGTTTTAAATCAAACTGCAGTATTTAACCCCACCTAATCCTTCTCTGCTTCATTTAAAATGCCCCATTAAGAGGTAGCCTCCATTCGCAGTCTTTTACCGCCTACACTGCCCATGACCAGAATCTCTATTTACCAATCATAAGAAGTCGAGCCAGGGTCTCTGAATTGCAAATATTCCTTGTTAAAGTGAATGAACTTCCTCCTAGAGTCAATGCAGATTAAAGGAACACTATAGCGTTAGGAATACAAATTCCTAATGCTATAGAGCCCTAGTCACCGTTTAGGTGACTCGGGCCCCGTTCCGTGGCAAATAAATGGTGAACCATTTATTTGCTTACCTTAATCCAGCGCCGGGCTCCCTCTGCACTGGTGACCGCTCCTCCTCCATCGACATCAGCTCCTGAGTGGAGCTGAATGCACATGCACAGCCAGAGGCGCACGCGCATTCAAACCCGCCCATAGGAAAGCATTACTTAATGCTTTCCTATGGGGACTTTAACGCTGGACTCTGTGAGGACTCCGTGTAAATCGCAGTAGTGGCCTCTAGTGGCTGTCAGGGATACAGCCACTAAAGGCTGGATTAACCCTGCAGTGTAAAAAACTGTTTTCAGCTGCAGGGTTAAAACTAGGGGGACCTGGCACCTAGTGCTGAAGTGGTCTGGGTGCCTATAGTGGTACTTTGAGCTGAAGTGGTCTGGGTGCCTATAGTGGTACTTTAAGAAATGAAGTAGTATCAGCCCAAATTAGAATGTGATTTATAATAGTCAGGGCACACTTATCTAGAACAGGGATGGAAAAGCAAGCTACTTTAGATGTTTGTGGACTACATTACCCATGATGCAAATCAGAGACACATATAGTGTGTTCTCTATCTATACTGCCTCCCTTGGTAAACTCATCAGCTCCTTTGGCGTCCAATACCATTTATATGCAAATGACACGCAAATCTACTTGTCCTCCCCTGATCTCTCTCCGCCCACCTTGACTCGTGTTTCTGACTGCCTATCTGCTATTTCCAACTGGATGGCTGCTCACTTCCTTAAACTCAACCTGTCCAAAACAGAACTTCTAGTTTTTCCTCCCTCAAGTGCTGCTACTCCTGTGTCTGTCTCCATCCAAGTCAACGGCGCTACTATCACCTCTACCTCCCAGGCTCGCTGCTTAGGGGTTCTTTTCAATTCTAATCTCTCTTTTACTCCCCATGTCCAATCGATAGCCAAATCCTGTCGCTTCCAACTCAAGAACATAATGCGCATCCGCCCATATCTAACGCCTGACGCGGCTAAGGTACTGGTTCATGCTGCTGTTCTCTCTCGCCTTGACTATTGCAATCCCCTTCTCAGAGGCGCACCGCTGCAATCTATAATGAATGCGGCTGCGAGGTTTATTTTCCTGTCCGGTCGCACCTCCCACGCCTCCACGCTCTGTCAGTCCCTGCATTGGCTTCCAGTTAGATATAGGGCCCAATTCAAAATTCTGGTGCTTGCTTACAAATCCCTACATAATGCTGCTCCAACATACCTATCCTCCCTCATACACAAGTATGTCCCGTGGAGACCCCTGTGCTCAGCCCAAGACCTACGTCTATCCTCTGCCCGGATCCCCACCTCTGATGCTCGCCTTCAAGACTTCTCCAGGGCTGCACCTATTCTGTGGAACTCTCTTCCCTCCTCAATCAGACTTTCACCCAGCCTCCACTCCTTCAAAAAATCTTTGAAAACTCACTTCTTCATTAAACTGTCAGCAGGTTTCTCATCCCCCACCCCATGACTCCGTTCCTACACCTGTCAAAAATGACCTACCAAGAACTCAATAAACCCTTCTGTTACAAACTATTTAATTCCCCTACTTTAATCCTTTGTGTCACTATACCCCACTCCCTCTAGCATGTAAGCTCATCGAGCAGGGTCCTCAACCCCCTCTGTTCCTGTACGTCAGTGGTCTGATCTCAATTACGTGTCTGTTAGTCCACCCATTGTACAGCGCTACGGAATTTGTTGGCGCTATATAAATAATAAAATAATAATATTAATAATAATAATAATAGTCTTAGCGCTGCCTTAACAGTCACAGAATTTTCTGTAAAGGTCTAATGCAGTCTAAGAGATATTTACTAAATTAGAAATTGTTGGAGATTGATCAGGGAATGCCAACATTGAGTCCAAAAAACACCAACCTGGGGCAAGTTAGCCTATAACTGCCAATCAAGTTTGATTGATATTGCTCTATAAAAAGTTTAAATTTAAATGTCTGCATCCTCATTGCAACTAAAGAAGGAGCAGGTAATGGATGCTGGAGAGAGCCCTGCTTTTTGTCAAACATTCTCAAAACGTTCATAAAACAAAAAACAATGGGAAGATGCCCAGCGACTAACTAAAACCACTACACTGCGCTGCTGTGGTTATAATGCTTTGAGTGTCCTTTTAAGGTGTGCAACCAACTAAACTACAACGTAAAAATAAAAAATAAAAATGCCTGGCTAATACACGGACTATTTATTCCAAGGAAAATATCCTGTCGAGTTTGTGATTATTTCTAGTCCATAACATCAAACATCTAGCAATATATGCTCACATACGTACTATTTCAATTTTCCATTCTGCTGAGGTAGATTTATTTCTGTAACACTGCGTTTGGCAAGCAGATGGATGCACTTGTTCAATTTCATCAGTTGATTTGCTTCTGTTTTTCCCAACCATATTTATTAAAGCACCTGTGGTTGTATTTTTTAATGTTTGATTTAGCACTGTACACTAGGAGTTTTTTTTTTTTTTTGATGCCACTATTTCTTGTCACCAGGTGTGTGAATTAAAATGCACAATATAAACCACCCCACATAAACCGCCGTGACTGCACGCAGTTTGTTAGATCACCCACAGATCCTGGAATAAATCTACTTCGGAATAGTGTTTTAAGTTTTCTTTTCGCCATTTATTAAAATGAAGAACAACCTGTCTCGTACAAAATCTTGATACTATCAGTTCTTTTCCAGTCTTCCGTCTGTAATCACTATTACGCTGATGAGGCTTTTCAGCAATAATTTAATATTCAAACACAGATGTTTTCTCAGCTGCAAAACGCAAAATCCGCATTCTGCTGCTCAAAAATAGTAATTAACTGGGAAGGGATCCTTGTAGCAATCAACGGCTATATAAAACACAGGCGTTATGGAACAATTCAGGACAGTGATGATGCTTCAAAACTGTAATAAAAATGTAAGCTTAGAGTGCAATTGTCACATGTGAGATTTATGCACAAACACTGCAACCAAAATGTTTGTTATTTTTCTAAAATTATCAAGTTTTTAATTTTCAATTATATGTCAGTCAGGCAGTCAAGGTACAGCCAGAGCATACCATGCAAATTAACTTAAAGGGGCACTGTAACCACTATAGCACGCACCCAAGCAATGAACACTGTCTAAACCTGGCATGGAAATGCATTAGAATAAACATCTGGATTATCAGAACAACTTCAACCAGAAATACTGAGCACCTGACACATTAAGAAACAAGTACAAAAACAAATAAATAAAAAAAATCAAATATACATAAACACTTACTGGGGTTAAGGAGCACAATACAACGATATTGAATCAAAAATGAGCTGCAAGGTCGAGTTACCAGAAAGAAGCCTTTACTGCGCCAATGCCACAAAAAAGCCCAGTTACAATATACCCGATAACACCTTGACACGCCTCACACCTTCTGGCACACTGTAATTTGGAGTGACAAGACCAAAATAGTGCTTCATGGGCACAACCATAAGCGCCATATATTATTTTTTATTTATTTATTTATTTTACACACACTTTAGCCTGGGTGATTACTTTGCACTAAGAATTTTCACAAAGCTTTATCTATCTATCCATCTATATTATTGCTGCCTGAAATGTCCCTTTAGAAAAAGAAAAATCACCAATGTTTTATTGATTAATATTTTGTCTGCCAAAAAGGTGAACTAACCATTGCAACACAAACAGAACATACAGGCCTACCTCGCCAATACAGCAGGTTGGATTCCAGAACACTCCTTTAAGGCAAATACGGCTACTAAGTGAAGTACAGGCTTTTTTCTTGGCTAGTATATATAAATGCCTTAAACATGTTTCCACTGTCTTTCATTATATTCCAAATATCAACATTTATATGGCAACATATCCCACAGCACTTTAAAGTAATACATGGGGGATATAAAACAGCAAGTATTGACATACAAAGTAACATGGGCAGGGATGAGGTGAAGAGGGATATACTCAAACAAGGTCACAAGATATTTATAATATAGTAAAAGGAACACTTCAAGCATCATACCCACTACGGTTCAGTGTTGTGGTTAGATGCTACGATTGCCCTAGTGTCCCCAACATTGTAAGCACTTTTTTGAACAGTTTGACTTCTTACTTGAGATCAGTCCGGCATCATTCCCCACCTCCACTACAATTACAATATAAAGTACACTGCTACTATTGCAACCCATTTTTCAATTGTGTTATGTATCAAATCATATTATGCAGAACACCTTAATGAGGCAAGTTGGTAGGAAAAAAAAAACAAAAAAAAACACTTAAGGGACACTAAAGTAACCCAGAACACTTCATTTCAATCAAGTGGTCTGAGTGCAGTGGCCCTTTCCTTTTTATTAAATAACTTCTTATTTGACAATGTTCATGTTAATGATAGCAGAACAACAAGGGGCACACAGGTCCCAACCTCTTGAAAAGTGAAGATGGAGACACGCAGGTCTCAAAATGAAAAGAATATGGTTATGGTAGGTATGCTGGTTATCTGAGCTGTACAAAAGCAACGTATCAAAAGAGACAAGTGCAAGTGTAAAACATATGATCATGTAACTAAGTAAATTATGGGAGTAGTATGTGTGAGCCGTGCTTGAAGTCCCGTTTCCTATTTTAAACATAACAAAAACATCTTACATCAGTGGAGTCCATCCTTCCAACAAAATCTCTAGTTTTCTCAACCCCAAAGTGGATCTCATGTGACAAAATCTGGGTGTCAGGCCCAACCTCAGAGCCAGTAGTGCTCTTGGATCCAGACCCAGGGGAGATATCGTTATGGTGGGTCAGGAAAAGCAATGGGGAAGGTCGACTGCCACATCCTCACCATGGCCAAAATATACCTAGTTCCCGCACCAAAGTATCAACTATGCTGCCTTGGAAGTCAGGGATCTCACTGCCTCCACTTCTGACTTCCACAGCTTAGGGACTTTCGGCTTAATCCACTCCACCACTCTTAGGAGGTGGCATGCCATGTAATATAGGCAAAGGCTCAGCAGAGCCATACCATCCCTTGCCTTTGGTTGAGTTAGCTGGGCAAATTCAAGCGAGACGCTTCCCCCCACCTGAATATGCATATGCCACAGTTTTGTCTCTACACCGATGATGTTTGGGTTTTGTCTAACTGACTGCAGAAATGTCTCAAATGCAAGGACGAAGAGCTGCGGGGAGAGGGGACAATCTTGGCATGGGCCATTGTTTATGTGGAAGGTCGCAGTTAGTGCTCTGTTCACCAAGACCTGCGCTGTTGGCTCCCGGTAGAGTGCCTCTATCCAGCCCAATGTGTGACTATTGCAGAGATGGAGAAATGCTTCCAGATCAGCTATTTTGGCTTAAACGCTGTAATTTGGGTTTAAAAAGAGTTACTCCAACACTTTTTGGATAAACTTTTTTTCCGCCATTTAGAATGACCTATTGGGCATTATTCACGTGGTCCCCCCAACCCGTCTGATGTTAATCGTCCCCTCTATGGGGTCCAATCAAATACTAGAGAAGCATTAGATTGGACTGTTCATACAGCCTCAGAGCGCATAGACGGATGGGAGATTGAAATTCACCTTGCAAGTACATTCAAGTACATTCCCAATGGGAGCTGCTTAAGTCACATGTGCTGGAGGAATAACTGGATCCTGACACAAAAGTGCAAATGACTCTGTGCAGCATTTCAAGCAGAAGTGGTCATGGCGGTGGGATTAACATTTTATATTTGCTAAAATTCAATGTTTAGTGAATAAAGCCCTAAATTAAAACCATGTGGCCATATAAAATAAATGGTTTCTAAGAAGTCTATGGCTATAATACAGTAAGTAGTGGACAGTTTGAAAAAAAAAAAAACCTTTGTTTTAAAGATTATTTCACTGTATAAAATATGATGTTCTCATATACACATGGTTAGAGCATAGGAAACCAGAAGATCAGGGTAGAAAAGAAAGCAACTTTAATACCAGAGTTCCCTGAGAGACAGTTTGATACTTACATATCCAACAGTCTCTTTTATATTCTAGCATGAATCTAAGAACGTAAGCTATTATCAATGAACTAGCTCAATCACAGTTTCAAAAGGTAGCATAAACTGTTCAAATAGCTATATTTATACCGTAATTTATTTATAATTGACAGTGGTTTATCCCATGGTGCCATTAGCAGAAGGTTTGTGAGCAAATTTATAACATTTGGCGTGACAACTGTCAAAAGATAAATCGATGCCTAGAGCCATATAAAATAAGCATTGATCACAAAATCCTATAGGAAATGTTTGATGCTGTAAACTAAAATAGAATAAAAATTTAAATCCAGCGCACTCCCTTATCTACTAAACAGCAAAATTGGTGCTGACAGGTTGTTCGTTTTTTACAAACACCTAATCTATGCAAAAATAATGGGGGTTTAGTTACACTATATGAACATACATTGCGTAAGCCTGCCACAACGTCAATGTACCCCATCTTTAGCAGGTCCAATTTATACAATACACAAGATGCAGCGCACTCACCTATCCACTAAACAGCAACTTCAATGTTGACAGATTTTATTAGTTGTTTTTGGTTTTTGTTTTACAAAAAACACCTAATCTAGGCAAAAATAATGGGGGTTTAGTTATATTATATGATGATGCATGTTCAGGTGAGTGCAGCCCCCTTGTTTCATATATCTATATATTTGGGGTTTAGCCATCTCCTTGGTTTTGCACCCCTCCCTGTCACAGGTGCCTCATCCCAGGGCCCTTTTTAGCCTTGTACTGCAGAGCCCCAGATGGAATTTTTTCCCCCCAGGTAAATGGGTTAATCTCATAAGAGCATACATTAGGCTGTTAGAGTAGGACCTGCTTACTCCAATGGAGTACATTGACGTGGCAGGCTTATGCAATGTATGATCATATAATGTAACTAAACCACCATATTTTTTTGTCTAGATTCGTTGCTTTAAAAAAAAAAAAAAAACTAATGAAATCGGTCAAGATTGAAGTTGCTGTTTAGTGGATAGGTGAGTGTGCTGGAATATATATATATATATATATATATATATATATATATAAAAACAAGAGTCTGTCTGCACTAAACATGCATAAATAGGGTGCTGCTGGGTGCCAAAAAGTACAATAACAATGAAAATCCAGCACACTCCCTTATCTAGTAAACAGCAACTTTGGTGCTGACAATTTTGTTAGTTTTTAACACACACACACACAATATTTAAAAAGCATAACACAGAATATGTAATTCTGTGTTGTGCTTTTATCCTAAATTCTAGCTGGAATTACAGATCAGATCTAAGCTACACATTTAAATATTCTGCAGTTATTTATGTCCCTCTTATCACTTATTAGATTTAGAGTGAACTTCGCTACTTCCTTTTAATATGCCTTAAGGCTCGGTCCCATTGCACCAATTCAGTTAAATCATGACTAGCACTTCACCATTAATTCACACGTTTTATAATCCAATTACAGGAGGGATTTATCTGTACAATATATTATAATCTTCTCATCTTTCCAACTTTAATAGTGTATTCCAACTTTAAATGAGAGCACAGAAGTCCATAATTATTTATTATCCAGCTGCAATCTCCTTGACACTGTTGTGGAGCAGATTATCTGGTACAATGGATGGAACACTTAGGTGTCTGAGATTGAAAGAACACTTGTTTTGACACATTACGTATTAACCAGAATTTGTATTCCCGTAGCGTATAGAGCAAGTGCATCATTAAATCAGTTGTATCACCAAAAATAAACTTGGCGTTTTATATAAAGATCGAATCGTCCTCTATATAGCTTCCTGTGTCTCAATCTCTACTTTTTCCTGAGACTACTTTCCTTTATGTAATGTTGACAAAACCGGACAATGGATGGAACCTAAGCAAGGTTCTGTCTCAGTTGCCAACCAAATTTTCCCAATATCCAACTTTAAACAAATCACACAGAAAATTAAAGACAAGGCATCATGGGCAGAGGAGAACAAAATGGCTGCCCACAAACAATTAATTCCGGCACAAGAAAGTAAACAAATATGAAAAAATAAATACGAATAAAAGGCAAGCAGCAAGTGGTGCTATTAAAGGGACACTACTGGCACCCAGACCACCACAGCTTATTGAAGTGGTCTTGGTGCAGTGTCCCTGTCAGTTTAACCCTGTAAATGTAATTATTGTTATTGATAAACTGCAATATTTACCTTGCAGAGTTAACTCCCCCTCTAGTGGCAGTCTACCAGACAGCCACTAGAGGTGTTTCCGGGACTTCAGAGTACTTTTGGTCGTCTGACGCTGGACATCTTCACATGTTGCACGAGGACATCAAGCATCTGCTAAAACCACATAAGAAAGCATTAATTAAATTTGCTTTCCTATGGGGGAAGCCTGAATGTGATTGCGGCACTCGCTAGGCATGCACAATAGGTCCTCCCTCCATCTGATGTCAGCTGAGGAAGAGCGGAGGTGGAGCCTGAACTAGCACCAAGGGACATCGGCACTTGAATCAGGTATGTGACAAAAGGATTTTTAAACCTTTCAGCGCAGGGGATGAGGGGAGAATATAACTTTGTATTCATAGCACAATAGTTTCCCTTTAACAACAGCTGGCAGTAAATAGCAGCTACGGATTACCATCAGGTTTCGTACCTTGTCTATTTTTTTTTATTATTTTTTTTTAAATACTGGTTGACCGTCAGTAACACCTGCAGATTAGCCACCACCTGGAGAAAAAAAAAAAATCACAGAAACGTGCCGAGTAAATGGTCACCATAGCAACCACAATGTGCTGGTAAAAAATACTCACCCTGTCAATACTTACTTCACCCCGTGATTGGCCTTAGCAGGAAATGGCAATATTATATTGAACTGGTTTTGTGTTATGCTAAAACCCTATCTATGTAACTTTTGAGGTGAATTGTAAATTAATTAAGAAAGCATTAAAAGAATTTAAGAATTATATACAATAAGATTTATATTGAGTGTCTGGCCTTTTCCTTACTTTTCCTATAGATTTTAAAGGGCATTAGCGGTTAGAGTTTTGTGACTTTGCCAAATTCGAAAGGTCCCCCAACGGTGACAACATCGCTGGGGCTAAGGTGGCAAAGGAGGGCAGTGAAAGTGGAGTTTACTTACCTGAACCTGACCCTCGCGGTCACCGCCATCTTGGTCCGGCGTGGTCCTCCTCTGCGCCGACATCACTGCTGTAAAAGTCAAGTGGAGAAGAAACACAGAGACAAAGAAGCCCCTAATTTGTCTCTGTATATATCTTGACTGGATTAGAATTTCAATGAAATCACAGTCATAATGGGTATTTCATAAAGATTATATCTGCAATATGCCAGTGGCTATACATTGACCCATAATATTAACGTGCAACTTTTGGGCCTAGGCCAGACCTGGGGACTCTTACGGCTACAACTTGGGTCTAGGTTAGCAGCAGAAGCTAACAAATAGTCTTGTTTCATATAAAATTAGAAATGTTGTTTTAACTTCTTGTATCTGGTTATATGAAACTGCTAATTTATTGTGATTAATATGGTTCCAAGTTTTAACAAACATTCGTTTATCATTTTCTTTTTTACTGATAGACAGTGCATATGTCTCCAGTCAGTCCGCATAGTTTACAAATGAAGGATGACATTACCGCTTGCGGTATAATTTCAACTAGTTCTCTTATGTGCACAAACCGTAAATTATGACTCCTAAGCGTACTTAATCAACTGGATGGTGATGGTAAGCACTTGAGAAATGCAATTCCTTATGAAAAGAAGTTGAAATTGATAAAAAAGACATGAGAAGGGCGACAGCAATATGTGTATCGAAGCACTAAGGTAAGACCTTATTTTCGCCTCAGTCATGTATCAACAAATTTATATTTGACATATTAGCCATCCCTAGTTTCTTGGAAATGGTATACACCAGCATTTACGAGAAATTCTAATATAGTAATAAATAGTAAATAAGTTGAGACAGTGGTTTAACCCCTTAAGGACACAAGTTCTTGAATAAAAGGGAATCATGACGGAATATTTCCATCATGTGTCCTTAAGGGGTTAAAAAAAAAAGTGTGTGTGTGGGGGGGGAGGGAACATGGCACCCAAAACACTTCAGTGAGATGAAGTGGTTTGGGTGCCTATAGAATCCCTTTAAGGAGTCGCAGTAGAAGAAGATTTTATACTCCACATCCCTACATAAATCGGATAAAGTTTACAAAAATCGCGATTATCCAAATGCTACTGCTTCCGTATTTGTATGTCCAACCAAAATATAAAATATTTAAGGTTTGTCAATTACCTCTTAAGACTACTACAGTTTACCAAATGTGAACATAATAAAAACCAACAAAAACAAAACACAAAAATAAGGTTATAATAGTAATCATATAAAAGCAACATGGACTTATTGTAGGAACAGATTTCAGACTGGTGTACGGCAAGCACAGGGAAACAGCTGGAGAGAAGATTGGAAATACGCCAGCTGTCAAAGATTATAGAACTTAAAGGAAAAGGAGAATTTGTAGCTTGTCAAGAAATTAATAGAAAGTCTGCAGTGTGATTTCAGGAGGTTACAGGCATAGGATTCTAGACGAACAGATCGTTTAAGCTGCAGACCTGGGATAAAATTAGAAGGAAGGTTAAAATGAACTGCAGGTTTTCAAGCATCCAAACCACAGGCAAGGATTGATATTGAGAGACAAATAAAGTCTTGGTTTAGAATAAAGATATATACAGTTCCTTGCAAAAAATTTTCAAACCCCCTCGAAAATGGTTATTTTTCCAGATTACTAATCACATACTGCAAATGGCCAAACAATATTTTTATTGCAAGCTTATCTGCTCTAAGAATAAATTTGTAAGTCGAAATGAATGATTTATGTGTTGATATTTCAAAGAAAAACTATTTCTTAATACGAACACAAATGGTTTGATTAAATATTAAAGGGACACTACAGGGAGTGCAGAATTATTAGGCAAATGAGTATTTTGACCACATCATCCTCTTTATGCATGTTGTCTTACTCCAAGCTGTATAGGCTCGAAAGCCTACTACCAATTAAGCATATTAGGTGATGTGCATCTCTGTAATGAGAAGGGGTGTGGTCTAATGACATCAACACCCTATATCAGGTGTGCATAATTATTAGGCAACTTCCTTTCCTTTGGCAAAATGGGTCAAAGAAGGACTTGACAGGCTCAGAAAAGTCAAAAATAGTGAGATATCTTGCAGAGGGATGCAGCACTCTTAAAATTGCAAAGCTTCTGAAGCGTGATCATCGAACAATCAAGCGTTTCATTCAAAATAGTCAACAGGGTCGCAAAAAGCGTGTGGAAAAACCAAGGCGCAAAATAACTGCCCATGAACTGAGAAAAGTCAAGCGTGCAGCTGCCACGATGCCACTTGCCACCAGTTTAGCCATATTTCAGAGCTGCAACATCACTGGAGTGCCCAAAAGCACAAGGTGTGCAATACTCAGAGACATAGCCAAGGTAAGAAAGGCTGAAAGACGACCACCACTGAACAAGACACACAAGCTGAAACGTCAAGACTGGGCCAAGAAATATCTCAAGACTGATTTTTCTAAGGTTTTATGGACTGATGAAATGAGAGTGAGTCTTGATGGGCCAGATGGATGGGCCCGTGGCTGGATTGGTAAAGGGCAGAGAGCTCCAGTCCGACTCAGGCGCCAGCAAGGTGGAGGTGGAGTACTGGTTTGGGCTGGTATCATCAAAGATGAGCTTGTGGGGCCTTTTTGGGTTGAGGATGGAGTCAAGCTCAACTCCCAGTCCCACTGCCAGTTCCTGGAAGACACCTTCTTCAAGCAGTGGTACAGGAAGAAGTCTGCATCCTTCAAGAAAAACATGATTTTCATGCAGGACAATGCTCCATCACACGCGTCCAAGTACTCCACAGCGTGGCTGGCAAGAAAGGGTATAAAAGAAGGAAATCTAATGACATGGCCTCCTTGTTCACCTGATCTGAACCCCATTGAGAACCTGTGGTCCATCATCAAATGTGAGATTTACAAGGAGGGAAAACAGTACACCTCTCTGAACAGTGTCTGGGAGGCTGCGGTTGCTGCTGCATGCAATGTTGATTGTGAACAGATCAAAACACTGCCAGAATCCATGGATGGCAGGCTTTTGAGTGTCCTTGCAAAGAAAGGTGGCTATATTGGTCACTGATTTGTGTTTTGTTTTTGAATGTCAGAAATGTATATTTGTGAATGTTGAGATGTTATATTGGTTTCACTGGTAATAATAAATAATTGAAATGGGTATATATTTGTTTTTGTTAAGTTGCCTAATAATTATGCACAGTAATAGTCACCTGCACACACAGATATCCCCCTAACATAGCTATAACTAAAAACAAACTAAAAACTACTTCCAAAAATATTCAACTTTGATATTAATGAGTTTTTTGGGTTCATTGAGAACATGGTTGTTGTTCAATAATAAAATTAATCCTCAAAAATACAACTTGCCTAATAATTCTGCACTCCCTGTATAGTCACCAGAACAACTAGAGCTTAATGTAGTTGTTCTGGTGAATAAAATCATCCCTGTCAGGCATTTTCATGCAAACACTGCCTTTTACAGAGGAAATGCAGGGCTTACATGGTGCCCTATGGACATTTTCAGTGGCCACTCCTCAGATGAACATTAGAGGTGCGTCCTGGGGCAACGCTGCAAAGTGTGCAGCGCTGCTGTTCAGCATTTCTACACTCCGCATGGAAACGCAGTATTTTGCTCATAGAGATGCACTGATTTAATGTATCTCTATGAGGTGGTGCTGATTGGCCAAGCGTCAGCAAGGGAAAGCAGTTTATAAAAGGGAAAGCATTGGATTGGCTGAAATCGGTAGGGAGGTGTGATGTGGGCAGAGCCGAACACTGATTTGGCCAGTCAGCACCTCCTCATAGAGATGAATTGAATCAATGCATTGCTATGAGGAGCGTATATTTTCTTTTTATTACTTTTTAGAATTTTTTTTCCTAAAAAGTGTTTTCCTTTTTACATTTCACATGACATTGGAACCTACAGGTGAGTGCTGGACTCTTCATTTGCATAGGTCTAATTAACAGAGTTGTCCACCTGTCAGCTAAACGTAGCCCATGGATCATCGCAGCTAGGGGAGTGGGCCTTGACAGAGCCAGGAGATAGGCATAACAGCCAAGGAAGTTGAGTGACAGCTAGCAAGCTGGGGGGGTGGCAGAGCTACAATGGGAGTATTTATACCGGCCATTTTGTGAATTGGCCATCTTAACTAAACCTAAACTTAAATACAAAAAGAAATAATGTGTGAAATCCCAGTGGGAGCTGGAGTACACACCCAGCGGTCAGTGAGGTGGTACGAGAACCACCAAGTAATGGTAGAGCTGAAGTGGTAGAGGTTAACACAGTAAAGGAGTTTAAGCATGTGTGGGATAAGCATAAGACTATCCTAACTATAAGATAAGGCCAGGGACTAATGAAAGTATTTAGAAAATTGGGCAGACTAGATGGGCCGAATGGTTCTTATCTGCAGTCACATTCTATGTTTATATGTAAGTAGGACTTGAACCCAAATACTATAGATATAAAAATAGAATCAAAGGAAGAATGTTCCCCCACAGCACAAACGGGAGAGTGGGAACACACTATGCTGGCTTTATTAAATAAATTGGGGGTAATGCAAAAAGAAAAAAGTGCAACCTGTTACAATATACTTAGATCCTAGTGGAGTAGAAAAAGGGTAAACTGCTCCTGGATAAAGAGACTCCCATAATATCAACTCAGAAACTACTTTATTAATTACCAACAAAAAAAAAGGTATATCAGGAGGCAGCACCAGGGCAGGACCTTAAAATATCAACAAGCAACAGCTCAGCCGAATTTAATCACAAGTTAAAACCACTCCAGAGCAACACAAAAATTGCCAGTAGGTGCTATATAGATATATCACCTAAACAGTATGCTGAGCTGATACCAGAAAAAATATAGGTGGTGTAGGATGTACAGAGTAGCTACCAGATGACAAACATTAAACAGCAAAAGACCATATGTGTGGTCTCTAGATTAAGGTAAAGTGGAAGTTGGTAGAACAAAAAGCTATATAGGAAAATACATGAATAGCTACATAGTATCCCTAACACCTTCATGGGTGTTTTAATGCTTTCCTTAAGAATCAAAGGAAGGCACTGTCATGCCGAACTTACCTTTCCTCAATCTCTTCCTCTTTTCCCCCTCTCTCAGGATCTGTTTTTCTTTTCTTCCTGTCTTCTTTAGTTTTCTTTAAAATCATAAGACAAAGTAGGGACTCTTTGCCTTATGGAGGATTCCTCCGCTTGACCAGCTCTGATCAGCGGAGTAGCAAAGTGTGCTTCATTTCCGCTGGTCAGAGCAATTTTCCCATAATTCATACCTTTCCTCTGTGTTCCCGCGATGCTTCCTGTCAATTTAGACGAAACTGCCGAATTGCGTTCTAACTGAATGAGAACAGTATGTTCGTTTGTTTTAGAACGCAATTTGGCACTTTATTCGGATCGCAATTTCATTCGAATAAATGAAACTCCGATCCTATTCGTGCTGTAGCTGCATCTTGCAGCCACTTAGTAGATAACTCCCTAATTCCCACGGTATTAGGGAGTTATCTACTAAAAGGCTGAAAGACCTAAATTGGTATTTCAGCCACATTTACTAATACTAAGTAAAGATTACTTAGTATTAGTAAATAATATGCCCCTACTCGCTATACCGCGAGTAGGGGCATGTCTAGTAAACAGTGAGCAGCCTGTGGCTGCTCACTGTAAAAAAAATTAATAAAAAAAAATAAAAAAATATTGTCCCCCACCCCTAAACGACGGGTGGGGGCCCTAAAGTAACATAAGGGGGGAGACCTAATGTCCCCCCGGCCCCCAACCCTGCGCGGTGGGTGGAGGTCATAATGATAATGGGGGGGGGACCTACTGTTGGGGGGGGAGACAGGCTGCTCACTGTTTAGTGGACATGCCCCTACTCGCGGTATAGCGAGTAGGGGGATTGGGGAGATTTTAATCTCCCTTATGCCATTATGGGGGTCATATTGACCCCCACAGAGTGAGGGGAGACCTGGGGGGCTTAGGAAGTGGCGGGGAGCACTGTCAATGAGACAGCCACTAGAGGATTAGGGGGAAGGCTTAACCCATTAATAAACATAGCAGTTTCTCTGAAACTGCTATGTTTATTAAAAAATGGGTTAAACCTAGCTGGACCTGGCACCCAGACCACTTCATTAAGCTGAAGTGGTCTGGGTGCCTAGAGTGGTCCTTTAAGGGTTTTATTACAGAAATAGTGAATTGCACACAATAAAAATTCAATAATACAGAAAAAAGATATATCATACAGAAAACACACTGACAAATAATGTTGGACCAGCTACTAGCATTAAGTTGGTATTATAGGATGCCATGCATAGTTGCAAGCGGGGAGAGTGTTCTATCTGAACTTCCTAGCTCTTATTGGAAACGGTTTCCATTGTGATGGGAATCTAAGATGTAATATAATAACAGAGAATTGTAGAGAGAGATTTAGAGATAGAAAGCCAGAGTAAGATTAAGGAAGTGAAGAAAAGAAAAGAAAACAGAAAAAGTCAAGACAGAGTATATTCAAGAAGTATGGGAAAACCAATAAATATAATAAAAGTTCCATGAGTGACACTTGTTATAGAAACTGCAGTACCAGAACAATATTCACCATTTAATTATTTTATGCCCCAGTTGTTCAGCGATTTCTGCTAAAGATAAACGACATTTTGAATAAAGGGCATTCAAAAGAGAATACACAAAACAAATCAAATGGGAAAAATCTAAATAATCATAAGAGAAGTGACCTTGGGGACAGTGGCTGTGTACGTGCCTGCTCATCTCGCTCGTATCTTGTATAGCACTGAAGAAATTTTCATTAAAGATATGTAATTTAAAGCAAAGTCCTCATCTTAAGGCATTCACCCGTAAATGTCATGATGAAAGCTTATCTCATAACTGTGGGTTCATTATGGGAGCCAAAGAAAAAAGTGGAAAATCAAATACTGCTCAGTTTTCCCTATAGGAGACCAAAGCCAATTGCGGCCAAAAGGTTAAATGGAAAGTGGTCCAGAAAAAAATAATAAAATACAACGAAAAGCATCTAGTCAGTCCAAAAATTATGCGCTGCAACATGTGGCACTAATCAGCATCTCGTCATAGAGATGTATAAAATCAATGCATTTCTATGGGAAATGTTCAGCACCTCCATGCACATCGTGGAGACACTTAATATGAGACAGGAGACACTTTAGTGGCAGTTTAGGTAACGGGCTAATGGCCACAAAAGGTGTTACTAGGCAGCAATGTAAACACTGCCTTTTCGCTAAAAAGGCAGTGTTTACATTGAAAAGCCTGCAGGGACAGGCTATAGACACAATAACAACTACATTAAGCTGCAGTGGTTCTGGTGACTATAGTGTTCCTTTAGCAATTGCATTTTTGACGTTGGAAAAGAAACTGGTAAAGTCATTCAGCTACAGGTATGAAAAGGTGTTATGCCACTACCATTACAGGTATCGGCCACGGCATGATGGTGCTTTTCAATTGCACACAATCGGTTTCAAATAATTTATCAAAAATTTCCATGGACTTTAATGTTGAATTTCTGTACATAAAATATTTGAAAAGGGGGGGAGACGTGGCCTACCGAGGAGCTAAATGGACATGCACTAGCTCAGCTCTGTCAAACTCGATCGATAGTCCATTCTAATCAGAGACTCTAAACAAAAATGGGGAAGCCCAAGAGACAAAATACCTCACACAACACAGCTCCTTATCTCGATACTTCCAGGACTCAGCAGACCGCGAGATGGAGACCACAGAGAACAAAATGGCGCCAACAGCAAATGTCACAAGATCCCGATAGGGAGCTTATACAGAACCTACCTTTGAAGGCTGACTTAGCCAACATGTGGGGCAAGCTAGAATCGGCAATCTAAATGAAGCTGGAAGTGCTGGTCTCAGACATCCGAAAAGTAAGTCACACACAGTCACGGACTTAGAAGAAGAAAGGGACATGACAAGGACCCAAGTCCTACATCTCTCTTCTACACTAGAAACCCATTCCAGTATATGGCCTCTATCCAATGTAGTATGGACAAACTTGACAATAGGGGCCATCGGAATAACCTCCAAGTGCGCAGCCAACTGGAAGCACAAGGGGAAGACGTGGTGGCAACCCTTACTGAACTCTTTAACCTCATATTGGGAAATGGAAGTGACAATCAGATTAGTCTGGGCTCATAGGTCCCTTCGACAGAGGGAATCAGTTATGGAAGCGCCAAGGGATATAATCTGTCGGGTCCACTACTTCTCAGTCAAGGACAACATACTGCAAGTCCTGAGAGATACCTCGCCACCTCTCTAGCTCCATGGGAACCCGATCCAGGTATATCCAGACCTCTCCTGGCTCATGTTACAGGCCAGAAGGGCACTTAAACCCATCACTGAGCACCTACAAAACATGAAATGCAGATGGGGTTTTCCTTTCATACAAATAGTCAATCACAAAGGAACCACCCACTCTATATCCACTCACCTGGATGTGAAACCCTTTCTACAGGCTCTTGAACTCCCTGATACCCAAATACTGAATTGGTACTCCCCCACACCACCTTCTGAAATACCAAGACTGCCTCAATGCCAAAGATGGAATACGCCACCTAAGAAGAGGAGAATGGGTATACGAAGCACCTCGGATCAACGGAGACAACCACCAGAACACAGAGGAGCTGCCCGATAAACAAGAGGATATCACATTCCTCTAACTTAAGAACTCTCTGCCGAATATATAGAAGAACGCTCCATACAAACCCCACTCACTCATCTGCTTCATGGCTTCGTGGACCAAGACCACGACATCCAAATGCTAGGATTACAATTATCATCATCCCAGACCGGATGAATTACTCCCGAGATCTCCACTTCACCACTCGACCATCCTTGGGATCTGGAAATGCGTTGACTATACCGACCATTCAGCACTACTTCATTGACCACAAACAAGTTACAAGACTGTTTAGTTTATTAGACAACGGGACAGAAAGACTCTCACAACACACAACAGGTCGTATATCCCTTTGTCATTTTGAAGGTGTTGATTGTTAGCATATTATTGCCACAGGTTCATGTTGGCCCACATGCAAAATCATGCTCACAGCAGATAGAATAAGACCCTGACAGCCCAGAAAGGGCAGTAATCAGTATGACTATCACATATCATACCCTTCCCCCCACCCCCATGAGATAAATATGGACCATCATAATGGTTAACCACATATATATGCATTTTAGCTGAGCTCCCTGTACCCGCCAAGGACCGCTTCCTAGCTGGAACATGTGAAAACCCTCAGCGCTTCTTCCCCAGCTTGACTGGGGTCCACTTGAAGCCTCTCCATCTTGGAATAGTAAAGGGGACTAGCTCTATTCCCTCCCAGGGACTGGACGACAAACAGTCCTGGGAGCTCTAGTCCTTAGAAAGGCTTTCCCCGCCAAATCCTCGAAGAGCTGGAACAAAGTGCTGAGCAGTGATTATAGCCTTCCCCCTCCTAGTAACTAGACGACACATAGCTACCACACATAACTCTGGGAGTACAACTGGTTTAATGCATCCAAACACAGCCTTTTTATACACAGACCCCGGTAGGGGTCTCTATTGTCTTCACCACAAGCCCCTCCCTTGAATCTCTGGGCCTGGGAGATAATTGCGTTAAAGACAGGTAAGCTAATCATCTCCCGGGAACAGAGAGGCAAACGAACAAAAATACCCCAAAAACATGTGACTTTTCGTGAACTTGGTTCATGCGAACTGCCGCCAGGGAGCCAGCGCTCCGTTCCATTTGCATGAAGGGAAGGTGCCGAACCAGGGGCACTCAGGGAAAGCTGTTAATAGCGGCTGGGCAGAGTAACTTCTAAACGGTGTCCCAGACCTGGACCATAATAAATTAAATATATATATATATATATATATATTTATATATATATATATATAATCATCTATATAAACATGGATTTGATTTGTGTTCTATTTATGCCATGCACCCAATTAAATCTTTCTATTTCCTGCACAGAGATAGAATCACACTCCCAACAGGATTTAAATTGCTATCTATCCTATACACTCCACCCATATTCCCTTAATTCTTCTAACCAGACTCCAAATCCCTTGAGTTTAGTCCAGACCATAACTTCTCCCCCCCACCCCTCATCACTATCGAACAGATGGACACTCAATAAAACAGTGGGAATTACTTGACTACTAGGAGAATCCTCCTATATAACCCTATACATTGCGTCTCCCAACACGTAATACTCTTGTGAACAAGATATATCAAGAACAAAGACCACAATTCCCTGATTCTCCCCTGTTCTCGTCAAGGGCTTACCACCAGCAGTTAACTGCAGAAATTGCTTAGAGTTTGGCAAATTGTCTGTAGTGATATATTGTTTACTCCTTGTTTATTTCTGTTACTTTAAGTTACTTGCATAAGGTGTATACAGTTTTCGACAGTTTTCGACAACTGATAAACTGATAAACCAGAGTGCATATAGGTGTCCACACAGGAATGATTGCTCTCAACCACACACTATGGCTACAATCCGCATCCTCTCGCACAATACCAGGGGACTAAACTCCCCTGAAAAGTGGTCTTTAGCTCTTGATGACTTCCACAAACACAAAGCAGAGATTGTCTTTGTGCAGGAGACAAACTTTCGCAAAGACTCTGCTCAAACACTACAAAACCGCAGATATCCAACAGGCTACTGCAGCCACTACTCTGAGGTGAAATCTAAGGGAGTGGCGATACTGTTGGGAAGTCATGTTCCCTTCACGTTTAGCAAACAGGTGGATGAGGCTGGCCGATATACATTTGTCAGAGGGAAAATAGGAAACACAATGGTTACATTTCCTAATCTATACCTTCCAAACAAGTGTCAGGCACTCTGTAAAATTTTAAACAAACTGTCCACATTTCAAGAGGGTATACTCATTGTCGGGGGGAGACCTCTACTTTAGATGGTGACCTAGACAAATCTTCCTCATCCAGTGACTACCTTATACCACCTCGCAAACAACACCCTACACGAAGCAGAACTATATGACAGTTGGAGAACCATGCATCCTATGGGAAGGGACTACTTTTCTCCATCCACAGGCACTTAACCACGCATACATATGCGGTTTCTACAACAAAGATTTCTTCCCCTTAATAAATCCTCCTTATACAGAGCGATCATGTGGTCAGATCACACACCCCTGTCTTTAGACATTTCTATCCAGTCCCTACCGCATGCCTCCCCCAAATTTTAACTAAATGATCTTCTACTTAACAATGCAGACATTATTGAACAGCTGAAGGAGACTGCCAAGTGATAATTTGAGGGGGGGGAAAAAAACAAAAACACACCCTGACACCACACCTGCCCATAAATGTATTATGAGAGGATAACTAAATCAGCCTCAGCCCAGAAGCGCAAAAGAGACGAACGCATCCTACTACTAGTTCAAGACGTTAAAACACTTGAAAAACAGCATAGCACTGACTAAACACTTTTAACATATAAGGCACTGACTGTTAAACGATCTGAACTCACAACACTACTACAATTACATACGAAACGCAAACTTCAACTAAACACACATAACTCTCAGGGAGGCAAAAGCGGATGCATATTAGCCCAATACCTCTGACAAGGTAGACAAACTACCTTTTTATCAACTATTAAATTACCAAACGGCATCCAGACCTGCCTTATGCCAGGCATTATAAAAGCATTTCAAAAGTACTACACTGAACTGTACAACCTGAGGGAAAAACCACCATCAGTAAATGACATACATGACTTCCTCTTGGAAAGGATTAAAACCACGGTACCACATAACATGATGGACTCCCCATATAGCCCTATCTCGGTAGATGAGTTCCGTCAAACGATCAAACACATACCAATAGGTAAAAGCCCAGACGGCTTCACGTGCAAATACTATAAGATTCTAACATCGTTTCTAGCTCAACCATTCATAAACTCTTTCAACTCGTGAACTCACCCCCCTTCCCTGTCCCTATCAACGTTGGAAGCAACCAATGCCCTACTTCCCAAACCGGGCAAGAACCCCATGAATTGCGGTAGTTACAGGCCCATTTCGCTAATAAATATAGACATCAAAATTTAAAAAAAAAAACAAAAAAAAAAAAACTTTGGCCACCAGATTGAAACCGCTACTCCCGGGGCTGGTCCACCCAGACCAATCAGCCTTCGTGCCAGGTAAGGAAGCAAAGAATAACACCAACAAAATCCTAAACCTAATGCACTGGGCGAGGACGAACAAGACCCCAAGCGCCTTGTTGGCCATCGACGCCGAAAAGGCATTTGATAGGATGGACTGGTCCCTGATAATGGCAACAATGCGAAACTTGGGCTTGGGCCCACGCTGGCTTAATAAGCTGGGAGCAATCTACTCATCTCCCTCTGACTTCACATTAATGGACAACTTTCCAGCCCGGTAGAGATATCCAATGACAAAAGACAGGCCTTATATTTATATTGATTCTGGAACCGTTCCTACAAGGAATCAGAGACATTCAGCAGATCCAAGGCTTTCAAATTAAAGGGGAGGAATACATCATCTTTTGCAGATGGCCTACTATTCACGGTCTTAGACCCGCTCAACACTCTCCCACATAATCTTGAAAAAATGGATATCTACAGTCGGATATCCAACTTCCAAGCCAACCTCGCAAAATGTGAGTTACTACCCTTAAACATGACGCCAGATATAGACACAAATTTGAAGCAGCAGTTCCACTTTACATGGACTAACGCCTCCATCAAATATCTAGGAATTCACTTACCACATAAAATCCACATAAAATCTAGCAATTATATGAACTTAACTTTCCCCCACTCTTAACAGCTATATCTAAGGAAATGAAAACATTGTACAAACCGTGTCATGGATGGTGTAACGGACCGTTTTGCCCACAAGAGGTTCAAAACCGTTTAGGAGATATTCCCCTTTTTCAGCTGCACAGACAGCTACTGCAAGCACCAATCTCCCGAACTACAAACCCACGAATTCACCAACTCCCGAACTGCAACCAAGGGAATACTCGAAACTCCCAAACAGCATACCAAGGGAATACTCGAAACTTCCGAACTGCATACCAAGTAGCACTCCAAACTCCCGAACTGGAGACACACGAATAGCTGTTAGCAGACAAACAGGAAAAGCAACCAAGCAGCTTACACTCCTGGCAATCAGTCTCTAACAGCATACAGTAAATCCTCCCCCCAATAATGAGACGACAATTCACTTTGAGGGTTAAGCAGGAACTGCACTGTAATGGCCACACACTGGCTTTTATGCAAGTCCCCATGCAAGGGGACATCCCACAGGGTGGGACACAGTACAACCAATCATTTACAGGAGAACCGTAAAACACACCCACAATTACATCACAATCCCTCCTCTCTGTCCTAGAGATAATTGTGAAGTAATCCAATTATCTCCCAGGACAAAGGCAAGACTCCATTAACCACATGGCAGTAACAATACAATAAAAGACATAAAATTACATACAGTTACATTTATTCCATAAAACATAGACATTCTACATATCCCCAGATAGCTTAGATCTGAGTGCACATTACTACCGAATGGCGCTACCTACATACAGTTCAATCGCCATGGAGCCAAAATCTTTCATACAGTCTTTCAGTATACGGCTGGGCTCCATGGCATAGCTATCTGGGGTAGCATGGCTTTAACAGTCCGCAGAAAGGCACGAATAAACCTTTCTGCCGGTAAAATAAAAGTTTAAAATGCAGGACCATAGTCTAAAGGGAGCAGGCGAGCAACCAGGCTTCTCCAGTGTACAGTGGCGAGGTTGGTTTCGCCACAGATGGTTTTGTAGAATCAGCTGTCATGGTCCATATTGGTACCAATGACAAAGTCAGAGGAAAATGGAAGGTCCTAAAGAATGAGTTCAGGGAACTAGGAAGTAAGCTAAAGAAAAGGACCTCCAAGGTAATTTTTTCAGAAATATCACCTGTGCCGTGCACTACAGCAGAAAGGCAGCGGGAGATTAGAGAGGTCAATGCGTGGCTAAAGTCTTGGTGCAGGAAAGAGGGTTTTGGGTTTTTAGAGCACTGGGCCGTTTTTGCGCTTGGGTACAACCTGTATAGTCATGATGGATTGCACCTAAACGGAAGAGGGTCTGCTGTGCTGGGGGATAGGATGGCTAGAAGGTTGGAGGAGATTTTAAACTAGTGGTGGGGGGGAGGGTCAAAGCAATCTAGAAAATGGAGATAGGATGGAAAGGAGATGGGCTTTAGCTCAGAACAAAGGGGGTGGGGATGGGGGGGAGGGGAAAGCTCAGAACAGAGAAGGTATGTAATATTGATAATTCACAAAAAGTACATAATATTAAATGTATGCTTACTAATGCAAGGAGCCTATATAACAAAATGGGGGAACTAGAGGCAATAGCATACACTAAACAATATGATATAATAGGCATAACAGAAACATGGTGGGATGAGACACATGACTGGGCAGTTAATTTAAATGGGTACACGTTATTTAGGATGGATAGGAAAAACAAGAAGGGTGGTGGGGTATGTTTATATGTCAACCATGAGTTAAAGTCAAATCTTAGGCATGTGGAGTGTGACAAGGAAAAGGTGGAGGCTTTATGGGTAGATATCTGCTTGGGGCAAACAAAGGGAAATCAATTATTGGTTGGGATATGTTATAAACCACCTAATGTAAATATTATTGAGGAAGAACAGCTGTTAGAGCAAATTGAGAAAGCTGCAAATCAAGGTAACACTTTAATTATTGGAGATTTTCATTATCTAGACATAAATTGGGAAAGAGGGACTAGTACTTCACCAAGGGGCATCAGGTTTTTGAATGTGTTAAATGACACCTTTATGTCACAACTGGTACAAGCACCAACTAGAAAGGATGCTTGTCTGGATCTTGTCATAATAAACAATGTTGATCTTTTAACCAACATTCAAGTAAGGGAGCATTTGGGAAATAGTGATCACAATATGGTACATTTTGAAAAACTCAAAAAAGCAAAAGCAAGTGGGGTATTCTAAAACAAATAATTTAAAAAAAGCCAATTTCAATAAGGTTAGGGCAGCTCTACAACAGATCGACTGGCATAAACTCCTTAGTGATAAAAACACTGAGAATAAATGGAAACTATTCAAACAAATATTAGAAAGGTACATTTCTCAGTATGTACCATTGGGTAATAAATATAAAAGAAACAAATTAAAACCAATGTGGCTAAGTAGAGAAGTAAAACAAGACATTAAAAATAAGAAAAGGGCATTTAAAGCATTTAAATCAGACAAATCAAAGGCATCCTATTTAAGATATAAGGAAGCCAATAACGCTTGCAAAAAGGCAATTAAAGTGGCTAAACTAGAAAATGAGAAATTGATAGCTAAAGTACATCAATTCTAAAAAAAACAAAAAATGAAAGTGTAAGTACACTTGAAACAGAGTTGGGTTTATTAACTAATGAAGACCAGGAAAAAGCAGAAATTTTAAATAACTATTTTTCTTCAGTATATATTAATGAGGATCCTATGGCAAGAGATATGCAAATGATTGCTGCAAAAAACTTGCAAATAACTTGTGATTGGATAACTCGAGACAAGGTGCTACAGCTATTAAAGAAAATTTATGTAAATAAAGCTCCGGGGCCTGACGGTATTCACCCACGAGTACTTAAGGAGCTAAGTGGGGAAATAAGTGAACCTCTGTATTTAATTTTTCAAGATTCTTTTGTTTCAGGTGTTGTACCGGAGGATTGGAGGAAGGCAGATGTTGTTCCTATATTTAAAAAGGGTTCAAAATCCTTACCTGGAAATTATAGACCTGTGAGCTTAACTTCTGTAACTGGGAAAATATTTGAAGGACTATTAAGGGATAATATTCAGGAATTCATTAGGAAGAACTTTGTTATTCGCAATAATCAGCATGGTTTTATGAAACATCGGTCATGTCAAACTAACCTAATTGCATTCTACAAAGAAGTAAGTAGAAGTATAGATCAGGGTGTTGTAGTGGATGTGATCTACTTGGATTTTGCCAAGGCATTTGATACGGTTCCTCACAATAGGTTAGTCTTCAAACTAAAAGAAATTGGTCTAGATGAATATTCTTGTTCTTGTGTAGAACATTGGCTTAAGGTTAGAGTAAAACGAGTTGTAATTAATGGTAAATTTTCAGGCTGGACAAAAGTGGTAAGTGGTGTCCCTCAGGGTTCTGTTTTGGGACCACTTCTATTTAACATATTTATAAATGATCTTGAAATAGGCATTGAAAGCCATGTATCAGTGTTTGCAGATGACACAAAACTTTGTAAAGTAATAAAATGTGAGCAGGATATTGCTTTGCTGCAGAGAGATTTGGATAGATTGGGGGACTGGGCACTAAAATGGCAGATGAAATTTAACATAGAGAAATGCAAAGTTATGCACTTCGGGGTTAAGAATGCACAAGCAACTTACACACTAAATGGTAGTGAATTAGGGATAACCACACACGAGAAGGATTTGGGAATTGTTATAGACAACAAATTAGGCAGCAATATGCAATGTCAATCTGCAGTTGCTAAGGCCAGTAAGATTTTGTCATGTATAAATAGGGGCATAAATTCTCGGGATGAAAATATAATTCTGCCTCTTTATAAATCGCTGGTAAGACCACACCTTGAATATGCTGTGCAATTTTGGGCGCCTGTTCTAAAGAAGGATATCATGGCACTGGAGAGGGTCCAGAGACGAGCTACAAAATTGATAAAAGGAATGGAGCATTTTAGTTATGAAGAAAGGTTAAAAAAAATAAATCTGTTTAGTTTGGAAAAACGGCGCCTGAGAGGGGATATGATAACTTTATACAAATATATTAGGGGCCAGTACAAACCTTTATCTGGAAATCTATTCATAAACAGGGCTATACATAGGACACAAGGTCACACATTTAGGCTGGAAGAAAGGAGATTTCATCTAAGGCAAAGAAAACGTTTTTTTTACAGAAAGAACAATAAGAATATGGAATTCTCTGCCTGAAGAGGTGGTTTTGTCAGAGTCCATACAGATGTTTAAACTGAAATTGGATAAATACTTACAAAAACATAACATACAGGGATATAATTTCTAATTAGTGGGGTAATAGCTGCTTGATCCAAGGAGACATCTGACTGCTATTTTGGGGTCAAGAAGGAATTTTTTCCTAGTTTGTGGCAAAATTGAAAGCGCTTCAGACCAGGTTTTTTGCCTTCTTTTGGATCAACAGCAACAACATTTGTGAGGAAGGCTGAACTTGATGGACGCAAGTCTCTTTGTAACTAAGTAACATCATAAAAATGAATATGCTACCCCATATTCTATATGCATTACAAACAATTCCCATAGTGCTCCCCAAAAAATTATTCGACACAGTCAGGACGATGTTCACATCCTTTCTTTGGTCATACAAACACCCCAGACTGGCAAACTCTCCCCTCACTAAACCTCTTGAGAAAGGGGTTTGGTACTCCCTAATATATATTCATACCACAAAGCCATACACCTAGCTAGGATATATGAACATACAAACGCGAACATGACTCAACAATGGGTGAAAATAGAAGCCTTATTCTTCGAGATCCCCATCCTGACGATCCCCTGGCACAAGTTTGGTCAAATGTTACTACAACACAAACAACACCCGACCATCATAGCCACGCTAAGAATTTAAGCGATTATTAATCACACTAGTCTCTTATCCCCATATCGCTCCCCGCTGTACCCACTCACACATAACCCCCTTTTTCAAGAAGGAACCTCCGGTAAGTCGTACAGACTTGAAAACGACAAGCCCTACCTTATGCTTCAAGAGGTTGTACAGGAGAACAGATTAAAGCAACTGAGCAATCTCCGCTCAACACAACTCCCCACAGGCACACTTTATTCAGGGCATGAAACTCATACCGGATGGCGATAGAGACACCACAACTTTTGAGCAACTATATCTCTCACACCTTTTAAAAACAGAAGCTTCTTTCCACTATAAATGTGCTTTTATAAAAAAAAAAAATCACAAACACCAGACCTCCCACGATTTACGGTGAAATGGTCAGACGAATTACAATATGACTTATTACAAAGCCAGTGGCAGAGGATATACCTTAGGGCACACAAGGCATCCACAAACCTTGCCACGCAAGAAAGTAACTATAAACGCCTCACCTGCTGGCACTATACTCCAGTGAAAATACATCAAAAACACAATAGTGCTAAAGATGTTTGCTGGAGATGCTAACAACCTAATGCGCCTCCAGCGCATATCTGGTGGCAATGTCCTACAATAAATAAATTCTGGAAACGCATATACATACTTATACAAGCAATCACGGCAAAACACTTTCCGTTCTCACCAGAATACATGCTGTTTCTTTCACCCACACCTCAGCAAAAGAGACAGGGATCCGTCCTGATCACCCACCTACTTATGGCAGCAAACCAACTCATCCCAGCCCACTGGAAACAGATATATCCCCCTTCTGTCAGGGACTGGATCCAACAGGTTGAAAATGTAAAACAATTGGAAGAAATGACCTAAGCCATTTCCAAAAACTACACGAAATTTACAAAAATTTGGGGACCATGGAACACATTCATACAGGTGGATGCTCACACCCAATGAAACGTGTACCATTTTAGAACACTTGTATTAGCGGGAAGATTAATTTTTTAGTGATAGCACGGAGCACCCATAAGCTTTACTTATATTGGGTTCTCATGGAAAACTACACCTCAAGTAGCAGGCTACCACTGCTAAATCAACAAACACCATCTCGATATGCACCACACATTCCTGTGATACCCTATATTACATTCGTAACCTACAATGCACACGTTACACATTACAAAGTATGCACTAGCAGCTATATATTTGAAATGTTACAACACAGTTTATATGTTACAAAACTTTAAATGTCATTGTATAACGCAAGACACGTGTATATATATATTTTTGGCAAAATTACTCATGGTCTTTTGCAAAACTCTGGAGAATATGTTGGGGGACCCTCGAGAGAACCATACAGGCGGATGTGGCCTTCAGCTAAATCTCCGGTTCGCCTCTATTGAGGTCTCGAGTCGCCGCAATAATCTGAAGATCCAGGGAATCCCTGAAAGCATACCCGCAGCAGAACTTCCACATCTACTCCGGAGACGTATGGCTCAACTCCTGGAGCCCAAGCAATCCAGAAATATAACCATGGACGGATTCTTCCGGGTTCTGAAACCTAACAGAGCGCCAGAGTTAGCTCCCAGAGACCGGATAGTGTGGTTTCGTAATGTGGAACAGATAACGCACTGGTGAAAACAGCAGTAAAGGGGTCTGCCTCACTCTATTTTGAAAACATGGCCCTCTCCTTTTTTGCGGACCTAACCGGCGAGACACTTTACTGGCGCAAAACGCTACAACCCCTCACAGCATTGCTTCGCAGCCACAACAAAGAATATCGCTGGAGATCACCACAAGTGAAACAGGGAGATGTGATACGCTCCATCACAGATATATCCGAAGCACCCGCACTCCTCACCAAATTGGGCCTGCCAGGGGACGCACTACAACTTCCTAGAACTCACGCTACGGAGTCTGCAACTCATCGTTGGAACCTGAACGCTATCACACCATTCTACCCGAAGGAACAAGCGCCCAACGTGACTGCCGCAACGATATCCTGAGGTGGACAGCAGGCGATGAGGACTCTTCTCCCTGTACGCACAGGACTTACATGCAGCTCGAAGTTAGTTAGACCACACACAGTTGCTCCCTTTTCTTTCCTCTTTTGGACTTTATGTTTTTCTTTTTTGGGTTCTCCTGTCTAGTGGCCCACATGCCCAAACCACAGTTCAGACACACAGGGGCCTCTCTTGGCCATAAGCCAAGCCTTAGTAACTCACACCCCACCTCCAATCCCATCGACCCCAAAGACCGGCAACAACAGTGAGAAGGAGGTGTAATCTTAGCCCCAGCCCCTAACTGTCACCGGAAGCCCAACACTCATGACCAGTCATCACTAGCCCCCAGCTGACAGGCAGATCTGTCCCCTATATATGTACCTAAGTTTACTATGTTAACGGTTATCTCTATTGCATTACCATACTGCTCATGAAACTCATAATAGTGCTGCACCTGCGTTGGTTACCTAGGACCTCCTAAAAACAAAAATATGTGCGTGTATTCCTAGAGCCGGGACGTTATTACACATAGTATGTATTCACGGTTTGATATAAATGTCGAGGATCTGTGAGCCGATTAACCTTGCTGCACACAAAAATAAAGAATATAAAAAATAAATAAATAAAATATTTGAAAAGTTTTCCTAACAAGTTGTGATCGTTTAAAATTCCAAAAATATTAAGATCTAGGCTGATATTAGGCGTGCATGGCTGCTGGTAAGTTTGATATTTCATAAAATTATTTGGAAGAAAGATGAATCAACACACATGCGACTATGGCTGCACTCAAACTTTTTTTCCCCCCCAGACATAAATGTAAACATACAAAATAGAAAAAGGTCAATGGTTCAGGATAAAAGGCCCACATTAATGTTTTGAACAGCTTGCAGAGCGAGAGGGTGAAAAAAGAAAAAAAAAAATTTACTTACCAGGTAACGGTAGCTGACATTTTTATTCTGAAATCGCCTTGAACGCAACAAGACAGAATTACTTTACAAAACTATACGGAAAATCAGAAAGATAACTTGCATTACGTGCTGCAAATACAAGTCTGCATGCAAAATCAAATAAGATTAACCTTAGTAGTGCCCATTAAGAAACACACTGAAGCATTTTACAAGCCAGGAATAAAGAAGAAAAAGCTTTCTTGTCAAAATGATCCTGCTGTGATCACCATACAGTTCACATATAATGGAATGTAAGATCATCATGATTCTGATTTAAAAATACCGGTTATTGCACAATTTAGAGTAGATGTGCAGTCCAGATTAAAGAAATAATTTCATGTGCTGCGATTCACAGAAATAACGATCTGTTCTTTTGAACTTAGATGGAAAGAGAGACACTGATTAGGAGAAATGGTAGAAATGAATTTACTCATTGAGAGGCCCAACTGGAATGAAATGAATCAGAGGTTCAGTTTCATCTGCTACATTTATAGTTTAGCAAAATTGTTTGGAGGTCCTGTTGATTTACCCATCTTTTTTTCTGGTTACAGCATCTTACTGCCTAGCTTTCAACACCAAAGCTAGGTAAAAATCAATCACTGTTTATCGTTCACAAAAATAAAAAATACAAGCACAAAGGAAAAGCATAGTAAACAATATAATAAATGAAAAAATTATCAATCAACAAACTAATGGTACAAAGTCTAACTTCAGTACAATGCCCATTAAAAAAAAAAAAAAAGTTTCGCGCAATCTATGCACCGTGGCAAACTACAGCTCATGGTGCGTAGTTTATGGGTAATGTCAACTGATTTTTAGTCAAAACGTTTGACGGATTGATAAAAAACGAGGTCTTTGCCCAGCAACCATCACCTAAGCTACTTGTGGAAGACTGTTTGATTGATTTTCTCCGGCAGCCAAATTTTTGCACACCAGCACTGTTTTTACATTAATATATGTATATATTAATAAAAAAGTACACTTAGTATGACGAATATATATATATACATAAAATTTTTATTTATTACGTGCAGTCACATGGCCCCTGGGGGTCCTAATTTGCAGAGGGGGGCATGTCTATGCTGTACCCAGACAGTCCCCATTAAGACGACTGATCTCCGGCGAGGGAACGGCGGCGATCAGTAAGAACATGGGGAGGGAGAGTAAGGGTTAAACTTTTATTTTTATTTATATTTACTGAGTGCCTTGACCTCGAGGCACTCAGTACAGGCAGAGCATCGGATGCCTGCCTGATGGCTTCCGATGCTCTGCCTCACTGCCGGGCTCCACGTGGAGCAACCCTGAAGTGATCGCTCAGGTGAGAACGATCACCCAGTGTTCTCCGGTGGCCAGGCAGTGAGGAGTGGTATTGCGGTGATTCCTCGACATCGAGGCATCGCTGCAATACCATTAGAGCTGCTGGAAGCGATCATGATAGCTTCCAGTGCTCTAATTCCCCGTGGACGTATCAAGTACGTCCGCGGTCCTTAAGGACCATTTTTTTGTCAGACGTACCGGATACGTCCTTGGTCACGAAGGGGTTAAAGGGACACTATAGTCACCAAAACAACTTTATCTTGACAAAGCAGTTTTGGTGTATTTATCATGCCCCTGCAGTCGCACTGCTCAATTCTCTGCTTTTTATGAGTTAAATCCCTTTGTTTATGCAGTCCTAGTTCTTATACATCCCTGTATGCAATTTACAAAGCCTTCCTAAACACTTCCTGTAAAGAGTCATCTAATGTCTACACTTCCTTTATTGAAAATTCTGTTTAATTTAGAATTTCTTATCTATTGCTTTGTTACTGACTTGCTGAACCCTGCATGAACCTCCTGCATGTAATTAAAGTTCTATATACAGAGTAGGAGATTAAAAAAAGTAAATTACATCTGGTTGACAATTAAACAATTTTGTTTTGATGCAGGCTGTGTCAGTCACAGCCACGGGAGGTGTGACTAGTGCTGCATAACCTGAAATAAAAGCGATTTAACTCCTAAATGGCAGAGCATTGAGCAGTGAAACTTCAGAGGCATGATCTATACACCAAAACTGCTCCATTAAGCTAAAGTTATTTAGAAGACTAGTGTCCCATTAAATACAGATCATTTTAGTCAGACACGAAAATAAACACTCCAAGCACCATAACCACCACAGCCTGCTATAGTGGTTATGGTGCATGGAATTCCCTGGTGCCCCACTAGGGTACAAAGTCAATCCATTTGTAAATAATTCACACTGGGAGGGTGCCAGGGCGTACCTGGTACCATAATCACTAAAGCAGGTATGTGCTTGAACAGTTCCTTACCAATATTTAGGCATACTTGGAGTAACCCTTTTTGGTTTTATATAAAAAATGTTTACACTTCAAAAGAAAAAAAAAATAAACAGAATATTTAATGACTTTATTTGGTTGTCTGGATTGCATCTCAATTCGAATAGAAAAAAAATAAAAATAAAAAGTAATATATGCAACCTTTCCTAGCAGCTCAGTCTGTTATAGCAGTAGGGCAATACTAAAACAGTCACAATCCCAAATGTCCTCCATATTAGCTCTATTTAAATGAATCTTTGAAATGTTATTTTAATATCCTGGGAGCTTGAACTTCGCTCTTTCATTGTTCTAGGAGGCTTTCCAAAAACCTTTTAATATAATTATGCAGGTATTTTCTCCTTCCAGCAGGGGAAGAAAATTGCACAGTAGTTAAAAAGCAGCATTTGATTCATTTGTACACAAGAAACACACATGCCTTTAGGATAAAAAGGAACCAGGTACAAATTACACGAAAAAGATACCAACTACATTTAAATAAATACAGATTTTTAGAGATATTTGTTTCTAGAAATTTAAGAAACAAAGGGGGGAAAAAAACAACAACTTTATGTTAATATTTTAAACAAATGCAAAACATGAATAATAAGATAATATAACTTGATTCTTTAAAGCTGCTATGTTACCCCAGATGGTGACTTCGCCGCTTCCAGTGCGGTGGTTCAAGGGTGCAAGGCAAAGTAAGTTTTATTGACTTGAAGCGGCCCTTCGCAGCCATCGCTATGACTATCCATTAGAACCTCTTTGCGTCATCTGCCAGGTCCGAGCGTGTCAGTGGCTCAAAATCTAGAGGTTTAACTGTGTCTCGGTAGACTCCCTACAGTTTAATCAGGTGGAAATGGGGCACTTTGGACACCGGTGTTATTTATATTGTTAATTATCTGTGTTGGGTCATTGTCAAGGGTATTTTATGTATGTGGGATGTTATTTTTAAATGTTATTAAAGATTTGTTGGCAATGACCCTATTTTGTTATAATTTAAATAATAATGTAATAAAGCTGTTGACAAATATTTTCCAACAGTAAAATCTATGTCTGTGTTTTAATGGGATTTTCAGGGTAGGGGTTAGCGACTATGCTGGAGAAGCAACTGGGCGCATGTCATGAGTAAACCTGTGGGATCTCAACCCCCTTTCTGAAGTTTCAATGGGAGTACCCACACTTCATATAGTGAATGAGGGGCACGATCTAAAGTGAAAGAGTGGCCCTAAAGAGTACTGGGGATTTTAAAGTTACAATGAAGCAGACTAACAACAAGCCCAAGAATTATTCGTGTTTTTTTTTTGTTTGTTTTTTTTTATATTTAGATTTCTTCCTCAAATTTCCAATGATATTTTGACTGAATTGAATGCTGTTAAGGGGGGGGGGGAGAGTTGGACCATTAATAGACAGCCCCAGCCTCCAATGACCTACAAGACACTAAAATATTGTCTATGCTGAATATGTGTAATGTTATGAAAAATTCATTTTAATTGTTCATATTTTGGAATTCAGTTTTCTACCCACAACACAATCACAGTAGATGGTGGAGGGCTCTATCCAGTATAACAGAATCTATGATCTTCTTATAGAGGAGAGTATTCATATTTTTAGAATTTTACTAGTTCCATAATATTGCTATTTCTGCAATATTGTATTCATTCAAATGTCATATTGTATTGTCATCTTACTTGTATTCAAGTCTTCTGCTGCTGGCTCTGTCTCGGACCTGCCTGTATCCCTGACATCAACAGAAGTGATTCTGTGAGACAATCACAATGCTTTCCCGTAGGATTGGCTGAGACTGTCAAGGAGGCAGATCAGGGGCAGAGCCAGCACAAGTCAAACACAGCTCTGGCCAAACAGCATCTCCTCATAGAGAGGCATTAAATAATGATTCAGTGCATCCATGCAGAGGGTGGAGACACTGAATGGCAGTACTGTACAGTGTGCAGCACCTCTAGTAGCCATCTGAGGAGTGGCCAGTGGAGTTATCCCTAGGCTGTAATGTAAACACTGCATTTTCTCTAAAAACACAGTGTTTAATCAATTCCTTCATGCTTTTTGCAGTATACTCACCAGAACAAATACAATAAGCTGTAGTTGTTCTGGTGACTATATAGTGTCCCTTTAAGGTCCCGCCACAGCATTTCAAATCGGGTTCAAGTCTGGACTTTGTGTGTGCCATTGCAACACCTTGATTTTTTTATTTTTTTATTTTTTTTTACAGCAATTCGGTTGTAGATTTGCTGGTGTGCTTGGGATCAATGTTCTGTTGCATGACCCAATTCTGCCACGCTTTAGCTGTTGGACAGATGGCCTCACATTTGACTCTAGAATACTTTGGCACACTGAGCAGTTCATGGTCGACTCAATGACTGCAAGGTACCCAGGTCCTGTATCTGTAAAACAAGCCCAAATCATCATCACCACCTCTACCACCAGGCTTGACAATTGATATGAAGAGTTTGTGCTCATAAGCGTTGTCTGGTTTTCACCAAACATCTCCAATGTTACAGACGTCTTGTGGTTTGTTCAGTTGTAGCTCTGCAAAGCTAAGTCATGCCATGTTCTTTTTACTGAGAAGATGCTTTCTCCTTGCAACCCTTTTCCAAACAAACCATACTTGTTCAGTCTTTTTCTAATTGTACTGTCATGACCTTTAACATGCTAACTGAGGCCTGTAAATATACAAGTCTTGCGTTTTCTGCAATTTTTTTGAGCCTTGCCTGGCTCTGACCTTTGGGTGAATTTGCTGGGATGTTCTCTCATGGGAAGACTGGCAACTGTCTTGAATGTTTTCCACTTTTGAATAATCTCTCACTGTAGAATGATGGACTTTAAATCGTTTGGAAATGACCTTTTAATCCTTTCCAGTTTGAGGATGGCAGCAATTGTCTCTAAGATCATTGCTGATGTTTTCCTTCCTTGGCATTTGTTCACACACACCTGAATGATCCAAACCAGCAAATTGTTAAAACTTCATATTTTATAGAGGTGGTCACACTTGCTGATAATCAATCTATCAAGGGAATTTGATTAGCAACATCTGTCTGCTACTTAGCCACTTAATTCCAATGGATGCAGTAAGGGTGTGCTTAGTTTTTCACACATTGCTCCTCCATTTTTATTTTTGTTAAATAATTCATGACACAATGCAATATGTCATGTGTTGTTCATCTGAGGTTGTATTTACCAAAGTTTAAGACATGCTAAGGAACCGATGATTGTTATCATCTACTGGTATGCAAAACCATATAATCCAAAGAGGGTGTACTTTCCTTTTCCCATGACTAAGTGTGTGAGAGAGCAAGAGAATACACATTTAGGAACTTGAACAACAAATTTGAATGTGGAACTGGCTGGTCAACTGTGTACTTAACTTTTCCCAAATCCTCTCTCTTCTCACTCTCTCTCTATTTATTAATTATTATTTTTTTTTATCTATTTCTAACTAAAAACATAAGACAAAGTAGAAGGAAATGGCTGCGTCTATGAAGGACCCACCTTAGACCTCAACGCTGTACTCTTGTGCATGTGAGAGTACAGCAGTGACAACAGTGCCTAAAGAGGACCCGCTCGAGGAGGATGGCGGCACCTGTGAAGGACATGTTCAGGTAAGTATAACTTCCCTTTCCCTGTTCCCCCCACAGCGGCAATGTCACCGTTGGGGGTCTGAAAACTCTGCAACTGACAGTGCCACTTTAATGCGAATCGTGTTGCAGACCCAACTAGTTCCCATATTTGTTTATGACTTTATCTCTTTTGGAAACAAACATTTTCGATAAGTGTGTTATAATACACCATAATCAATGATATGCAGTTTAAAGGACCACTATAGTGCCAGGAAAACATACTCGTTTTCCTAGCACTATAGTGCCCTGAGGGTGCCCCCACCCTGAGGGTCTCACTCCTGTGAAAATCACAGTGAGAAGCTCCTCTAGCGGCTGTCAATGAGACATCCACTAGAGGCTGGATTAACCCATATGTAAAACTGTTACAAAAAGGGTTAACCCTAGAAGGACCTGGCACCCAGACCACTTCATTAAGCTGAAGTGGTCTGGGTGCCTATAGTGGTACTTTAACCACTTCACTACCATAGTAGAATATAAACTTTTTTACTTTCATGTATTTTGCTAAAGAAATTTAATCCAAAAAGTCCCACTCACCCTCATTTATACTCTAGAAATACCTGATGAAAAAAAATATATATCTGCCAAAACTACTAATGACTGATTTCAGGTCTACAAGTATGCTGAAAATGTCTGCTCATCCAGTTTCCAAACAGTAAACAACGTTTCAATGGGTAAGATCATTCCTACAGTCAGCGAGGGGGGAGGACTGAATGAACTACCATCACTGTTCGCATTAACTTAGCATTCCATGGATTGATAAAGATTGCTATAGAAGTTTAATAAAGTGTACTGCTAGTAATTCCTTCAGAGTCCTTGCAAATACCTCTAAGCAAACGTTTTTGACAATTTTATATATCTATTTTTCTTACACCTACTGTATGTGAGAACATTGCATTTTTTTCTTTTATAGCAACATTCAGACCCAGTGTGAAATATCGCAATATTTTCTGAAATAAGGCTGAACAAATAATTGAAAAGTAAATTCAATTTTCAACAACAGAGTAAATTTACATCAATTAAAATTTATCTATACACAAAATTGTTTCAATGTTTGCTATGCATCCCTTCAAATAAATGTTATGCTATTTTTATTTTTCCCAATTAAAAAGTGCTTGGTAGTGAAGGGGTTAAACAATATTGGCATTCAAACGAAGAAATACATCTCCGAATAGAAGATGACAAGTGAATTGCTGTCCTGAAGACAAGGAGAACAAAGCAGCCTTCTTTTATCACGTCATAATACAAACATATTATATACCAGATGGTGGAAGTAAAAGCTTCTGTTAGAGAAATTGTGTGCACACGTTTCTGCTTTTTAAGAATATACAGACATAGGGTGATTAACTAAACACAGTATTTGAGGGAGTTAAATGGTGACTCTGAACATTCTGACCACTTCAGTGTCAATGTGCAGGGTTTCAGTATTAAATGCTGCACTGCTACGGAATCTTGGCCAGCACGCAGTGGGCCCATCAGGTGGCTCATGCACTTATTACTGAACAGAGGTCTGCTTGGGTGCTGTGGCTCTTAAACAGCGTGACCTCGGTAATATATCTGTTGCTCCTGCAGGAAGTTGTAACCGCGACTGGTTCCCTTATTTACCACTATAACGCCTTAAAGCATAGAACTTAGCAGGGCTAACCGATACAGATATCAGCCATAATTTCATATAGTTCGTGTAAGAGATCCTCTATTTAACATATATAAATAATTGAGAATACAATATAAAATAAGGATTGTCTTGGAAGCAATAAAGTTTTGTCTTTTTAGATATTTATTATATAAAAATATAAATATAGACATATAAAATCCATTATAGCAAAGTTTATAAGATTAAACTAAATGCTTGCAAATATCATTAACAGGTTAGCATACCCTTCTGAACATCATGTCAGCCACTCTGTCATTTTAAGATGGAGCAGCTTCTGTCTGCAAGTCTCTCCTCTATCTTTCTTAACATTTAAAAGTACACCTAAGGTGTCTTCATTTTAGGGTCACCATAGTTCATATATGAAAAAGTAACTTGCCTACTTTAAATCAATTTAGGACCTCCCTTAATTGGGCAAAAATACAAGGCCATAACTAAAAGCAAGTGCACACGTCATGGGAAACCCCCGGACCTGGGGAACTTCCACCAACTTGGGACAAGATGGCTTCCCAAAGTCTGAATAGCTTATCTGTTGTTTATACTAAGATGTAAGTGCACAGTTGTGGGAGATTCCCGGATTTGGGGAAGTTCCATTAACTTGGGGGTACCACAGTATATTGTGTACTGAAAGAGTCGTAGTATAGCCTTGAAGCTTGTTTATGCATTATTGTTATTGTAATTCGTCTGGGACAAAATGGCGTAAACATATTTTGCACTGAAGGTACGCAAGAGGTTATTGCTATGAAAAACAATATGTTCCATTTCTAACACCTTGTCAGTTTGCAATATCTCTTAAAGACAACGTACACAGTTTAAGAAATACAACATTTCATTCTAAAAAATTTTATATTTGCATTTGCCCATAACAAAGTGATTGCAGGTCATACCGAGCCCGAGTAGGAGGCAAAGCAGGAGAGCGCTGCTCCAGCTCCACACTCCCATCAGCCTCAGCCAGTAGCAGGACACAAGGGAAGCCACACTCCTGTACATAAAAGTTATGTGTGTGTGTAGGGCTGGCGTGTCCATAAGGCAGCGCAAGCGACCGCCTTAGGGTGCACCGGCCCGGGGGGCGCACAGCTTCCGCGTTACAGGCAGTGGCGTACCTACCATGGTCGCAGGGGGCGCAGCTGCGACCGGGCCCTGGCCCCAACCACGACCATTGGCCGCCTAGATACCTCCCCCTCAGTGTTCCCCCGTCAAAGGCCCACTGGCGACATCATATTCTGGCCCCCAGCATCAGTAGACAGCCCGCAAGGGAGCAGAGAGAACAGCTCTCTTAACATTATGGCAGGGCTCAACAAATTTGATTGAAATCTAGGAGCCAACAAAAACAGTTAGGAGGCAGATTTTCCAACGTCAAAAATACAGTTCTTAAGGTACAATATAGTCACCAGAACCACTAAAGCCTAATGTAGTTGTTCTGAAGTCGATCTACTGTACCTGCACGCTTTTCAATCTAAAGGCAGAGTTTACATTGCTGTCTGGTAACTCGTCTAGGGGCAGTAAACAAAAACATCTTTGCCTGCGGGGGGAGAAAGGGGGAACGGGAGAGAGAGAGAGAATACACTCTAGCAAACATCATCACTACATGCAAAGCAATCCTTGCAGTCAAAAGCCAAAACTACATACAAACACACCCCTTCATTCTAATACAAATAATACAAACAAATGTACACCTGCATTTAAAAGCCAAAACTACATACAAAATACAATCATGCATTCAAAAACAGACATTATATAGAAGTATGACACTGCATTCCAAGGGCAAAGGCACATAGAAATACACCTCTATGCACACACACACACACACACACACACACACACACACTTACTCCATACAAAAACATGCTTACATTCAAAATGCACAAACTTAAATCCTCAGCTGGCACGGCATTGTGGGAGTTGTGCAACAGATGTGGATCACCCTTTTGGCCACAAATCTAGAGTGGGGCCCATAAATCTTCTTGCACCAGGTCCCTCTACATTAGTTCCGCCATTGTGCTGCACATACGGCGATATGAAGTCTACCTATCAGACTTGTACACCCCACCTCTGGCAGCGTTATTAGCCAGCCTGGAAAGAGCAGAAGCTGGATTCGGTTCAGCCGACATACAGGAAGGAACTGTGTTTTTTTTTTTTTTTAAAGTGTGAATTGTCATGAATTCAAAGTTTATTTCAAATCTTAGGTAAAATCTCCAAATCAGTTATGTTTTTCGTTTGTTTTGGCCTAAAGTTTTAAATTCACATACAATTCCCGGCAATGCACTTTAGAGTGTTTGGAAAGTTTTCTACAACTCTTCCAATTAGGCCAATCCCTGCTTAACAAGTTCGCTTCTAGCAGCATTTTACAAAAATTAGATTCATGGACAGTTAATTACCATTTCACAGACTTGTGTTCTCGGATTCTCTGGCAAAGTTTGTCTCGTTCCTATAAGCACCAGCTTCCTTCTGATTGCCTTGTCCAAAGAAGTACTATAGCATTAGGAATGCAGACATGTATGTTGGACTACATGTTCAGGTGACCATCCCCCTCAGAATGGAGTAAAAAGGTATTTTACGTGCCTTTTCTCCATCGCTTCGCAGGTTTCTCCATGGCTGGACCAGCCTCCGTGGCGAAGATCAACAATTTTGACGATCTCAGCCAATCCAATGATGAAAGCAAAACTGTGCACTGCACCAATCAGCATCCTCTCACAGAGATGCATTGAATCAGTGAAACATAGAATATGACGGCAGATAAGAACCATTCGGCCCATCTAGTCTGCCCAATATTACAAAATACTTTCATTAGTCCCTACCCTTATGCATATCCCACGCATGCTCAAACTCTCCTTCACTGTGTTAACCTCTCCCACTTCAGCTTGAAGACTATTCCATTGATCCACTATCCTCTCAGTAAAGTAATACTTCCTGATATTATTTTAAACCTTTGCCCCTCTAATTAAAGATGATTTCATCTTGTTGCGGTAGTTTCTTCTTTTAATTATAGTCTCCTCCTTTACTGTGTTGATTCCCTTTATGTATTGTTTGGAACGTCGAGAGTCTCAATGCAGAGCTTAGGTCCTGTATTCGTTGAGAGCATTCACTAAGCGCTCTCAGCCAATAAGCTCCTCCCTACACAGCTGAGTTAAGCTCAGTGTAGAGCTTCCTGGCTGACGAGGAATCAGTGGAGGGTGCCCAGGGCACAAATAACTGTACCAGGGATCTGCTGGCACCATAACCACTACAGAGTGCTAGTAGCGTTTTTTTAACTCAAATTTGTTTTGGTGTTTTTGCAACCATTTACTCCATTTTAATGCAATTCTCAATGCATGAGATATTGTGGTTCAATATAAGTTTACATTATTAATAACACACACACACACACACACACACACAACCCCCCCTCCCCTTCCCCCTCCTCCCCCCTCTATTCCACTGTGTACCAAAATGGGTGTATATCTCTTTTTTATAGCCTGTGACATTTATATGAATAAAGAGAAATGCATATGAAATAAAGGCCTTCAGCTATGTTCAACACCCAGCCCATGTATCTTCTTTCATTCCACATAAGCATGATGTGTGCCTTGCAGAAACGAAAAGAGCCTATTAATCAACATCATGTAAAAGCATACTATTGAAATCTGCACTAGGAAGAAATGAAATAGTCACAACAGATGGAGGGGGAAGCAATGCAATGCAAGTAAGCACAGGGGGATATTATATTTATGTAAATTAGATTTCTCGATCCACAATTAAGGAAATGGTTTTGAGAAATCAGGGATACAAGAACAAAAAGGTATTATTTTATATGAAAAGGATAAGAATATATCTAACTATACATACACAGAACAGAAAATGGAATATATTGGCGGTGTGGCAGGCTTATACAATTCCAGGATCATACTTTGTATCAAAACCATTAATTTGAAGCTTTACAAATCGTTTTTAAATTGAATGAGCTGCATTTCATAATGACCATTTTACAGTCACATGGTTATTCATTAAAAAGTGCAAATTGTCTGGAATTCTAAGTGGATTCAAGACAAACTTAAGACACAAGTAGCCAAACTGGAAACTTTTTTCAGTTTGGAAATTTTTAGCCTTTGGCACAACAAAACACACACACTATGCTGGCCAATCAGCATCTCCAGTGGCAGTCACTCAGACTGTCACTAGAGGTGCTTCCTGGGTCAGTGGTGCACAACGTTTAGTGTCTCCACGCTCTGCATGAGCTCCGATTCAATGCATCTCTATGGGGAAAGATCAGCGTCTCGATGATCCCTAGTCACACCTCCCCCGGCTGTTAACTTGCTTTAGAAGCTTTTAATCTCCTTCTCTGTATATTGAACTTTAACCACACACAGGCTCCTGCAAGCTATGAACAGAGCAGGAGATAAGACATTCTAAATTAAACAGAATTTACAATAAATTAAGTGCAAATCGTAGACCTCACTTTGCAGGAAGTGTTTAGGAAGGCCATGCAAGTTACTTGCAGGGAAGAGCAGCCAGAGATGTATAAAAAAAAAAAAAAAAAAAAAGTGGTTTAACTCCCAAATGGCAGAGAATTTAGCAGTGAGACTACATAGGCATGAGCTATACACCAAAACTGTTTTATTAAGCTAAAAGTTTTTTTGGGGTGACTAAAGTATCCCTTTAAATGGGAACAGAATTATCCCTATATTTTACAAATATATACTTGTGGGTGTCAAAAATAAAATGAATTGTAGAACTCTACACCCATTTAGCCTGCAACGGTGTGCTTTAATCTTAGCGTCTTGTCAATCTGTATTATAAGCTCTGTCATTTGCACCGGACAGTCAGCATTAAGAAAAGAGAATAAAAGTCAGGTGTCTTAACCAAACTGTGAATTTAAAAAAAATTCTAATTTAAGGTCAGAGTAGCTGACCTAGAGAATGTTTCCAGTTCTGCCTTTGTTTCATAAAAATTTTAAATTCCGTTTGAAATTTCACTTTAGTTAATAACCCTGAGTGTTTCTATTTCTCCTCTCAATGCTTCCCACGTCCTTGCCTGAACTGGGTTGTGATGTCATTTGCCAAATATTTGCTATAAATGTACAATAAAACAGAACTTACCATGAAAAAATAAAGCTAACACAAGTTTTGTGAGCATGGGTGCCCACAAGATAGATCTCCAGATATTGTAGAACTACAACTCCCATGATTCTTTCCTTTAGAATGCCTTTAGAATGGCTCCTGATACACAAGTGCAAATAACTCAGGATGTGCACTGTATCAAGCAGATTCCTTCCTTCATGACTACAACTCTGTCGCTAGAGGAAGCAACATTACGGCATCACGAGCCAGCCTAGAAAAGGTTCTGGTGGAAAATGTGAATTTTGTACAAATTTGGCATCGAACGACATCACACCCATCTTGTAATAATTTTTAAAAAGTACAAAAATATATAACAAAAAAAAAAAACAGATGGGGCAATATAGAAAGTGTAAACATTATATCTCACTTTACAGGAAGTGTTGAGGAAGGCAGATGAAATTTAATGTTGAAAAATGCAAAGTTATGCACTTTGGCGTAAAGAATACACAAGCAACACAACACACGAAAATGACTTGGGAATTGTTATATACAACAAACTATGCAACAATGTGCAATGTCAATCAGCAGTGGCCAAGGCGAGTAAGGTATTGTCATGCACTCCAGTTACTTTTAAGGTAAGATTCTATATTGCTTTTGAATAAATGTGATACCACAGACCACTTCTCAGTTCCTATGCTTCCTAGCTGATGTTTTGGTCACTTTTGAATGCTGGCAGTGCTTTCACTCTAGTGGTAGCATGAGACGGAGTCTACAACCCACACAAGTGGCTCACGTAGTGCAGCTCATTCAGGATGGCACATCAATGCGAGGAACAGGAGAAGCACTGCCAGAGCCCTGCAAAATGATCTCCAGCAGGCCACAAGTGTGCATGTGTCTGCTCAAACCATCAGAAACAGGAGGTATGAGGGCCCGACATCCACAGGCGGGGGTTGTGTTTAGAGCCCAACACCGTGCAGGATTTTGGCATTTGCCAGAGAACACCAAGACTGGCAAATTCGCCACTGGCACCCTGTGCTCTTCACAGATGAAAGCAAGTTCACACTGAGCACGTGACAGAGTCTGGAGACGTCGTGGAGAACGTTCTGCTGCCTGCAACATCCTCGAGCATGACCAGTTTGGCAGTGGGTCAGTAATGGTGTGGGGTGGCATTTCTTTAGAGGGCCGCACAACCCTCCATGTGCTCGCCAGAGGTAGCCTGACTGCCATTAGGTACCGAGAGGAGATCCTCAGACCCCTTGTGACACCATATGCTGGTGCGGTTGGCCCTGGGTTCCTCCTAATTCAAGAAAATGCTAGACCTCATGTGGCTGGAGTGTGTCAGCAGTTCCTGCAAGATGAAGGCATTGATGCTATGGACTGGCCCGCCCGTTCCCCAGACCTGAATCCAATTGAGCACATCTGGGACATCATGTCTTGCTCCATCCAACAACGTCACGTTGCACCTCAGACTGTCCAGGAGTTGGCAGATGCAGATGCTAGTCCAGGTATGGGAGGAGATCCCTCAGGAGACCATCTGCCACCTCATCAGGAGCCTGCACTACTGAGCCTCATTTTTACTTGTTTTAAGGACATTACATCAAAGTTGGATCAGCCTGTAGTGTGTTTTTCCACTTTAATTTTGAGTGTGACTCCAAATCCAAACCTCCATGGATTTAAAAATTTGATTTCCATTTTAATTTTTGTGTGATTGTCAGCACATTCAACTATGTAAAGAACAAAGTATTTCAGAAGAATATTTAATTCATTCAGATCTAGGATGTGTTATTTTTGTGTTCCCTTTATTTTTTTGAGATATAGATATATAGATATAGATATCTATATCTATATCTATATATATATATATATACACACACACACACACACACACATATACACACACATATACATACATATACATATATACACACACACACACACACACATATATACATACATATACACACACACACACACACACACACACACAAAGCTGTATTACCTGAGCTACTTATCACAGCAGTCTCAATAAAATGTGAGGGTGAGCACTGTAAAAAAATTAAATAAAAAAAATATTGTGTTTCCCTATGAGAGTCATAGGAGAGACATCTATTTCAGAACCTCTTTAGGGAATATTCACACCATTTATTTATTGGTTACAGTGGATCTATTATAATATCCACAATATTAATGGATGCGCTGTTCACTTTTATCTGTTTGCTGATAGAAAAGCAAAGCTAGGAGCCATGCTGTATCAAGCTTACACTCTTTGCTCCATTGATCTCGCAACAGGTCAAAAAAAAAAATAAAAAAAAAAAAAAATTATATTATATATATATATATATATATATATATATATCTTATTTGAGTGAAGCGATGGGCCTGCAGTACTAAGCAACGGACAGAAAAAGAAAGGGCGAGGACAGAGGTCCTCATGGACTGTAAAATCAGTGTGGAAGGGAGGGAAGCTTTCTGGGGCTCCTAGAGTACAGTACAGTAATATTTTTAGAAAGATATTATTCAGAAAATCAGTTTCTTTGGCTTTTAAAATGCAATATACGGTTCATCATCTACACAAAAAGTTGCCCTTAATTGGTTACTCCAACAACAACAAAAAAAGTGTTTAAAGCTTCTGGTCATAATAACTTACTATACTTGACAACCCCTTCGAAAATAAAAAAAAATAAAAAATAAAGAACCAAAAAAGTCATTACCCCCCCCCCCAGGAGGGGGTGTGATGGATCGCTAGTGCCAAGAATACAGGTTTGTATTCCTGACATTACAGTATATCCCTTTAAGCAGGGATCATCTAACCAGAGAGCAAGGAAAAGAAAATAGATGTAATAAACTAAATACAAAATAACATCCATTTGGTCTGCTCATAAACCTTCTGTTGATAGATAATGACATAACTGTACGGACAGGAGGCATATATTTCCAGCTAACAGCCATGATTTTCCACCCCTAATGTATCATTAAAACTACAATTTGGTCCTCGAGTTCAATATGCAAAGCTTAAGAGATTGTGAAAATTCTCTGAGCTCTGTTTCATACCGAGAAGACACCTATTAAACGTCCACAATGCTGAGGACATGAATATCCAAAGATGCTGTCAGTGCAATACAAACAGCATGAGATCTACTCTAGCAAAACAGTCACATTAGAAACATTTTCCTTCATACACAAATGGCTCCTTGAGGGCAATTATTCTCTAGGAGCAGAATATTAATCAATTTGTTACCTTGTGTCACAGAGCAGGTCAACTCAATCATACAGCAGAGCGGCCTTGGAAATCCTTACCATGTGCAGAACTAAGCCTTGCCTGACTGGCAACATGCCAACTAGTGAAACTCAATATTCATTTAGGGTTAAAAAAAATGAAATCACCTTTCAATAGTTTGGTAGTCATAATTAAGACAGAAGAATAAGAGAACATTCCAAGCACCTAGGCAACGTATGATTGACTGATGCCAAGACAACTTGCTGTATTTAACATGCATGCGCAGTAAGTCACCTAGTTTTGTGTAAATACATTTTGCGCATGAACATGAAGCAGACTGCTTAACCCCTTGAGGACCAAACTTCTGGAATAAAAAGGAATCATGACATGTCACACATGTCATGTGTCCTATAGTGCCAGGAAAACATACTCGTTTTCCTGGCACTATAGGCTCCTTTGGTCCCCCTCACCCTCTGGGTCCCCTTCCCGCCGGGCTCTAGGGTGAGGAAGGGGTTAAACACTTACGTTTTCTCCACCGCCGGTGGGGACTCTCTGCCTCCTTTCCTGTCATCGGCTGAATACACATGCGCAGCAAGAGCCGCGCGCGCATTCAGCCAGTCCATAGGAAAGCATTCTCTGGCGTCTTCTCACTGTGAAAATCACAGTGAGAAGCGCGGAAGCGCCTCTAGCGGCTGTCAATGAGACAGCCACTAGAGGCTGGATTAACCCATAGGTAAACATAGCAGTTTTTACAGCAGAAAGGGTTAATCCTAGATGAAGTGGTCTGGGTGCCTATAGTGGTCCTTTAAGGTACTACCATTGTACTGCATGGTCTCCCTTTATACAAACATGTATTTCTGACTCTACAATGTTGACCCCACTGTTTACAATGTTTACCACGGTCCCCCTTGCATCGCTCTGAAAAGGTGTTTAACTCACATTTGCTTTGCTTATGCCGGTTTCGCTGCGGTTGGCTCCTCTTCCTGGCCGAGATCATCAAACTTGATCTCAGGCAATCCAATGCTTCCCACAGGAAAGAGGCTATGGGAGGCTATTGCGCATGTGGAAAAATGCCCCACTGCTTCACTCAGCATCTCCTTATAGAGACGAATTAAATCAATACATCTCTATGAGGAACAATCAGCTCCTACATGCAGAGTGTGGAGACGCTGAATCCAGTGCTGAACACTGTATAGCACCTCAAGGAGTTACTAGGCAGCAATATAAACACTGCCTGGAGTCTATCAAATATAGTAACCCCAAGGTTCTCTTATACGCAAAATAGATATTTCCATAATTAGACAGCATGAAACAGAAAAACACAAAGGTCTGGAGAGGAAGACAAGAAGAGCAACACATACAGCTGACATTAAGAGTTTAGTTTTCAGCATGATAAGTTCAATGGAATTGAAGTAAAAAATATTGCTAAATGCTTAGACTGCAGGGCTCGAGCCTATTTGAAGTGGTTATGGTAGGGGTATGAGAAACACTGCACATATTGAGTTATAATTCAAATGAGACTTAGGCAACCATGTACTGGTTGTCTAATGTCAATTCTGTGCATATTTTACATCAGGGCTCGAGTCCGGCAAGAACATGTGGGAATGGCGTTCCTGCACTTTTTCCACAGCAGGAACGCCGTACCTGCCCAGTACCGCCCACAGAAGAGCCGCATCATTGTTTGTCAGGTTACACAGTCAGTGCCCTGTCACTGTTTGTTACCTAACGGCTCACACCAGGGACGCCATCTTTGTTATGGGTAAACCGAGACACAAAATACACAGCTCCCACCGTCTAACACTGCTAGCTGTAACAAGGAACAGATCTTAGGGAATGTTATTGTCCTGCTGTTATATAATCTCACAGCAGCCTAATGTATCTATAAAAGACTGTCTGCCAGGACATAACATGTGCTGCTGTTACTGTAATTATCCTAAGAGACTAATCCTTCCGCTCCATGTCACCGTGTGAGGGCAGGCAGCGGCGCTTCTACCAGATATGTTACAGTAGGCCGTGACCTCGCTGCCTTTGGCCCGGGATGTTATGGTGCTGGCAGAGCACGCTTGGTGCTCACAGTGCTGCATGCACTCACCTATCCACTAAACAGCAACTTCAATGTTGAAAGATTTAGTTTTTTTCAAAACACCTAATTTAGGCAAAAATAATGGGTGTTTAGTTACATTATATGATCATACATGAAGTTGCTGTTTAGTGGATAGGTGAGTGCGCTGGATCTTGTGTATTGTATTATTTGACCCCCAGCAGCACCCCCATTTATGCATGTTAAGGTGAGTGCAGCCAACCCCCTCTTGTTTTTTTATATATATTTGGGAGTCTAGCCAACTCCTTGGTTTTGCACCCCTCCCTGTCACAGGTGCCTCATCCCAGGGCCCTATTTAGCCTTGTACTGCAGAGAGCCCCAGATGGAATTTTTTTCCCTCAAGTAAGTGGTTAATCTAATAAGAGCAGACATTAGGCTGTTAGTGTAGGACCTGCCAAAGATGGGGTACATTGACGTTGTGGCAGGCTTATGCAATGTATGATCATATAATGTAACTAAACACCCATTATTTTTGCCTAGATTAGGTGTTTTTAAAAAAACTAAATCTTTCAACATTGAAGTTGCTGTTTAGTGGATAGGTGAGTGCGCTGGATCTTGTGTATTATATACACACACACACATATACATGCGAGCATATCAATTCTAAATAAAAAGGAAGTCACTGCATCAAAATGTAGCATTTCTTTCTTTATTTATTTAACAAGCAATCTAGTTCTAGACAAACATAACTTTTAGGAGCCAGTTGGTATTTAAATAATGAGCTCATCAAATGTAACGGTCACTTACAAAAGGAAAGCCACATAGCTAATTAAGTGTTATTTATAATTTTATTTAATAGGAGAAAACTGGCACCACCCTACATTAAGAATTGAATTAAATGATTTGACATTTGACTTACGCAGGGATCCACAGTCCGGCTCGTTTTTCTGATACAGGTAAAAAATAAGTTCCCCTTCTACAACAGACTTAACTTCATCCCTATTTGCACATAATTCATTGGCTACACTCTCGTCATGAAGTGGCCAAACACAGCGGGGGTTCCGCAATTAGCAGGTACTGAAAATCACCCACAAGAGCCAAGAAACATGGCATTTTGTCCCTGATGCACTCAGTGAATTAATTATATCCAAAGTATGGACAATCACTAAACGGAACGGTAACTTCTGAATTAGCAATATCAGGAAAGGAGGATGGACCAGAGATTTGACTACTGACTACTTAACATGGGGTGGCACGATGGAACTCCTGGAATTATAACCACTACAGACCTCTGCTGCCAATATTGACTCCTTAGGAACAATACCTTTTTCTATTTTTGAAGTTATGTCTAACTTGGCATGTACAAAAAAAAAAATGCACATGCCCGAGCTCATGACCCGTGATCACATCTGCCTGGAATTATTGGAAAATTATGCATGGCAGAAAAGATCTTGCAAACCAACTCACAAAAATATGGAGTCTACTCACAGCACTCCAATAAAACACTTTAGTAGAATGATGACAAACGAAAGTGACAGTTCCTTTTTAACTGTATACCAAATACATAATGACTCGAGTATAAAAGCTCTGACTTCTGGATAAACCATTCTCGGTATCACACTGTGCAATTACACCGACAGTAAGTCCAATTACAAAAACTATTGATTCAATAAATAAAACAGTACTCTTTCTGAACACTATAAATATCCCACCTCAGTCAGATAAACCTTCTTCCCACGATTCCACAGGCGTAAAAGAGTATAAAGCAAGCTCTCAAATTAATTAAATAACACAGAAGGACAATACAAGCTCTTAAGGAAAGCAAGTGTCTTTACAATGTATTAGTATGGAAAATATCATGTAGGAAATTAAATGTTTTTTTAAGAGAGATAAAGACCATAGATAGAGGCAGGGAGACAAGAGACACAGATTAGACAGACAGACAAGTACTACTGTATAATCAACGTATCCAAGGAAATCTACTACCACAGTCTTGCAATATCAGTTTTATTTCTTTGGTGGGAATGCAGCAGCTAAAAACAGGGAATGGCAAAATCTGAACCTACTGCAGAAAGAAAGCAAAAAAAATAAAATAAATTACATTCTGAATTTTCAGAAAGTAGTTATCAGATATCTAATTCATAGAGCACACATTTATATTATAGTTATAATAACTATATATAATATAGTATATGTTATGAACCTGCAAAAAAAAAAAAGAGTGGGTAAGAGGACAGAGGTATGCAATAAGGAACCAGAAGATCAGAGCTCTGGTCAGATCGCTTATAGCTTTTGGGTTAATTATAAGCATACATACAATAATTGCTGCAATTTTCTACAAAGTGGATGTCGGTAAGGACAGAAAGCATTTCAATCTATATACACCAGGAATCTTGTTTCTAGTTGCCACAGCAACACATTATATATGTTTGTAGATCCATGTACTAGATTAAACTACCCAAATACCCAAGTGTTTACGCCATTGGACGTAGGGCCTGATTCTGTATTAGCTGTGTTTCTTTATATTAGCACTTTATCCAGAGCCAGCAGCTTACATTATTCTCAAAAGAAACTGGTAATGCTAATTTATAAACCTGCATCAAATAGCCAGAGAATAAAGGAACACTCCATGCACCATACCAACTTCATCTCAATGAAGTCATCATGTTGCAAGAAGATTCTAGGCACTATCTGACCTTAAGGAGTAAAACTTTTGATAAACTGTGCAACCCCAAAGTTGTGAAGATGGCACCCATCAGCTCATCTTCCGGCAGAGTCCAAGGCTTCAAAAAAGGTAGCCTCATGCTGGGTGCTATGGAGAGGCTGAAAACTGTAGAGGGGTACAAATTGCAAAGACAGACACATTTTTACTTCTCTGTACTGTATTCATTTAGCCATTAGCAAAGTAATGCAAATAATGTAAACATTGACAGAGATAAGACATAATGTCTGCAGCAGAAGGGGGGTTGAAAGCGATAACCCAGACACAAATAAATAAAGAGATATATATATATATATATATATATCTATATATATCTATATATCTATATCTATCTATATCACACACACCTAACTATAATTAAATACAAATAGTACTAAGTTAATATTAGAATATTCATGCCTATAATATCAATGAAGAAATACCATATTTACTTACGTTAGTGGAATATGTGTAATAGACATGTATAAATCACATGTGTAACACACAAGAAACCTAGACACAGGATTACCAATGACAAATAGCACTACGGTCATTAATTTACTTTTAAATATTAAGGATCTGATTATACAAAGTTACATTGTATGTAAGAGGGTGTATAAGGATTCAGTGACGCCTAAATTCTAATTTAAGGGCACCACAACAGACAGTATGTCTATTAAAAAAAAATCAAAGAAAACGCGTTTAAGTCTGACAGCTTTTTGACGAATAGGCATCATAAAGATAGCCAAGATGACGTCAAATGCATCACGAAATTCAGTTAACCCATTATACAACATAGCAAATGGACCCCCTGACAAGAATTTGTCATTGCACCATCTACTGACCAAAATCTAGATGATAAACTGTAGGGAAGACACACCCACCTTACTCTATTGGTCTCTCTCTACTATAGACGTATAGAGAAATTCTCCTCTAAAAATTAAGGACAAAAAGGAGAGAAAGACACTGTGGATGGGACATTAACTTCTAAGATATAACATCTCTCTCATCTCTCAGCTCTCATCTGACTCTCTGCATCTTTCCCAACTTAACATGTAACTTGAAATTCAGAACTCTGAAACTTTCCTATCTCCCATAATTCTCATTCATACTTGCATACACCTTTATGGAATATCCTTAAGATTGAAAGAAATTCTACCAAAGATCTGGTAATTATGCTGGTTTTTATTTCACTTTAGTTTACATAATTGTTTTACTAACAGCAGTAATATATATTTGGGTAAAGGTTGGCCAGGTTTCAACTATTAGAAATCATCATTAGCTTTGAAATGTATTGTTCCATATCCTTAACTGCAGAAAGGATAAGTGAATAAAATATTTACGGTCAATTTGTCAAAAATGTTAGTATGCCAAACTTTTACTCAGAGATATATGGACTTAATCTAAATCTAAAAAGGATAGTAATCTTTAATTAGGAAAGTTAAAATTTCCGCTAGGCTAAAAATCTGGTTAGAATTATACTAATGGTTATTGGATAGAGAAGGAATGATTAAATGATATTGTAGGAGAAAGATTATAATGTCAATTGCAACATAAAAGGATTTCTTGCCTATGAGAATTGTAGCAAATAGTTAGAAGTTAACTCACTGGCAGCTAAGTTTTATTGCTCTACACTGCGCTGTTGTGAGACAGACGCTGTGAAAACCTCTGTGTAAAGGAATTTCACGTTGATGCTGTCTAAGGAATTGCATCACTGATTTAAACGTGTTATGTAGTAAATCTTGTTGAAAACTGCATACATGTCTATAAAATGTTGCTAGATTTAGCAGTCTGCAAATTGTATTAAGTCACTGCCATATTGTATAATGTTATACCTAAATATTCACCGATTATTGTCACGCATGTTTCATATTATGGTCACAATAAATTATATTTTTATAATTAGTTTGCGATTAATGTGTAAAATATAAATCCTCTAATAAACGTACGCCACGGTCAATAAGAGCTAAAAATAGTGGGTAACTTTTCACTTTAATTAATCAAGGGGAACACTGCCAATATACCAATTTTGATATAATAAAAAATTAAGTAAATTTGATAATTTTTATGAAATATTTTTAATATTTATCACCCGAGAAATATCCTCACATACCAGAAGACAGAGAGGCAAGCTGCCAGGCGTCGTCTTCACAACTTTGTGGTTAAACCATTTACAAATGGTTTAACTCCTTAACCCCTTAAGGACACATGACATGTGTGACATGTCATGATTCCCTTTTATTCCAGAAGTTTGGTCCTTAAGGGGTTAAAAGGGATTTTATAGTGCCAGGACAACAAAGCTGTTTTCCTGGCACTATAAGAATCCTACAGTTTTCCCTTCCCTTGGGTAATGCCCTTCAGTCACTTGCGTAAATCCAGCAGCACTTGCTTTAGGATTTCCCCATAGGAAAGCATTATTTAATGCTTTCCTATGGTGAAAATTTGACGCTGGAGGTCCTAATGCAGAGCGTGATGACATCCAGCGTCAGATAACAGACCAAAGGTCCGTTTCAATCATGGAAGGTCTCTGGTAGACAGGTGGAGTTAACCCTGGATAGTAATTATTGCAGTTTCTCAATAACTGCAATAATAACTATTGCAGGGTTAAGTGACATTGCACCCAGACCACTTCAATAAGCTGAAGTGGTCTGGGTGCCTTCAGTGTCCCTTTAAGGTAAGACAGTGCCAAGTACCTCCATGCACCATAATAACTTAAGATTATCTTATTATGGTGCCTGGAGTGTTCCTTTAAGAATGAACAGCTTTATGAGACATTGTTATGTGTGTTTCACATGTTACTACACTATTACAGTCCTCCCAATGGTCCTGAAGCCAGCAGGCCAGTTGTGATTTCAAGTTTATGTCCTGCCATCCCGGGTTTGTTTCTTGTTGCCCCTCTTTTGTGCAAAGCAGGGAATGGTATCCAGCCAGCCTAATTGTCATTCAGAAAAAATCTCTAGGGCTAATTCTTTAAAATAGGGCCTATCCCTGGTGGATTTATATACAAAAATCCCCTCTATAAAGTGACTTAAAAAAATAAGTGAATCCCTGAATTGTAACTGTATCAACTTAAAGAGTAGAATATCTGTGCTTCAAAGTGATTTGAACTGAAATTTAAACAAAAAGCCCTATATTAAAACACATCCTAGTGTATCAAAAGGGTATGAGAAAGTACGAAAAGTATTCCACTTTAACACAACCAATGCTAATAGTATTGGGAAAATTCCTTTATTGCATGCTTGGATAAGTGCAAAGTGGCATGTCTACTAAATATCTAGCATTCGATTAAGGAATATCAACAAAATAAAAGTAAGTGGAAAGATTAAATCATAATGATAAAAGGTATGTCAGAGCTTGATGCCAATTCCCAAGTGTGTTGTAAACCAGATCGGTCATATAACACAATGAAAATAAAGTATCCACTTAACAAATGCTACATAAGTAACAATCCGATATACATTGCAACACAATAGGGAAAGAAAAATTGATTGTGATTGGCATTCACCCTAGTACGCACCAAAGCCAGGCTGACTACCCTTTTTCGGGAATCCAGCCTTGTTTCCAAGTTGGTACACCACTTTGGATGGTGTCACTATATACAGGGGGAGGTAGGGGCAAAAAATGCCTACAAAATTCAAAATATAAAACAAAGAAAAATTAGATCTGTGCTGCAGATACTCCACACTGAAGTCCCAACAGTGTATATACAACCAAAAAACAAACAAGAGTCCTGCGCATCCAGTATAGGTGTGCACACCCAGGTACTACCACAATTTATTTGAGGACAAAGTTAAAGCAGCAAACGTTTCGAGCCGCAGCCCTTTCTCAATGCTTTGGATGGTGTCAGTGACGTAAGTTGCATCACTGATATGCCCCATTTAGGAGAGCACCCTAAATGTGATCCAACAAATTAATCTACCCCATGGCATGATGGGGCTGTTCTACACCCACCTGCACAGTTTTACCATTTAAACCCACACTTGGGTGGAAATTCATAAGAGCTGCTACACTGTTGGGAGAGAGGGGGTAATTGTGAACTTATTACACTATTACAAGCAGGAAGTTAACAGAGCAAGAAATGTGTATACTTTATTCTGTTTATTCTGTTTGCTTTTGCATAAAGGAAGTTAACGGAAATCCAAATTTAAAGGAAAATCAGCTGGTTCATTAATTAGCTACATTTCTATAATATGAACTCTATTGCATTTTAGTTTTCTGCAGAAATGACTTGCCACATTTAAAAACAAAAGCTGAATGTGTCCCATGTGGTATTTTCTTCAGCATGCAATTTTTGCATTAGATATCGCCTTTTACATGATAAGTAAATGAACCTTATAATCAAACACAAATTAAATAGCATTTTTTTTGTTTTGTTGTTTTTATTTGTGTGGAGATGCCACAGCAAACCCAAAGAGGTTTTTGAACACTGATATAGAGGAATGATGAAATTTCCTTCTAAATGATGTGTGCACTAACTTACCCTTGTGCAGTAAAGAGCATCTGTCTACTTGTTTTTGTTTACTGAAGCATGGACCGATCATATCTAGAGCATTTAACTGACTGACAATCACCAAACCAATGCATATGAGGCGGGTCTTGCCTTCTCAGTAGACAGTAGATGAGATAGACAATTGCAGTTATTATACACAACAGTTACCAAATGTCCCCTGCAAGCTTGTATTATCAACACTGCGGTCCTACAAAAGGATGCCACTACAGTTTATTGCAGACAGATGACTGGAGACTAGACAAATTTAAACATGCTTGTTCCATCTAGTTGGGATTCTCTAAAATGGCACTGGGACCCGACCCAAAGGCTGATAAGAATTGGTTTGAAGCGGACCAGGCTAAAAAGTTAAATGTTTTGATGAGACTCATTTTGGCAATTATTTTCCTCCTGTTACAACAGAGATTATGTAGTCCACACCATTCAGTATGGCATTAAAATCAATGGTTTTCTGATAACAAACGTATTGGCGTATTATCAGATCACAATTATTATAGCGTATTATCATGGACTAAAATTAATATTACCCTTATCAAAATGCAGATGTAGTCTGTGGCATCTGTTAAATTGCATACAAGGAACACATTGAAAGAATATAAACTATAAGGCTCGTTTTTCAAATATGTGTTAAGACAATTTGCAAATTAATCCTGTTCAAAAATAAAAACAATTACACAGAAAATACACATGTAAATTTTACAAGAATCGTCTATATGAATCAACAAATTTTTCAAATCGGGAAAAATAGTAAACCTAAGTATATTACACAAGCTACACTTTCATCTAATACAACATGCATGTCTCTAAAAAAAAAAAATAATAATAATAATAATCTTGATTACATTGCACTAGATTAAATATTATGGATCTATTCTAGAGTATGGAATTCAGTCCTTTATATAAAAATTGCATGGTCCTCAATAAAGGAGCATTGACATCTAATAAAATAATTTCTATAGATCATTCACACACGCACTCGTATGTGGACGATGAAAAGGTGTATATCACTTATTGTATGGGGGCTTGGGGCCCTTTATATAAAAGGTTTTACCTGTTTGAGAAAAGCTTTCCCTAGAAGGAATTAAAAAAAAAAAAAAAAAAAGTGATCCCACTAGAAATCCACATTTAAAATAAATACATAAAACTGAATGTCTTGAACGTTACAATCAATCAATGCATGCTTGGAGTCAGCACAGTGAATTTCTAGAAATAATACACTTTGCAAGCAACAGCAACATTTCTTTCTAGAGATTAGGGAAATGCAAAAAGATCTCAGGCCATGGGAGCCTCCAGCACTCACCAAACTGAAAATGTATAGAGATCTTGCAGAATTATTCCCAGTTTAAATAATTTTTCTGCATAAAACTTGTAACTCACCATGAATTCCCTGTCAGGCAAGGAGTTTATTCCAGCAAAGAATTCCCTGCATACAGAGTTTCTAGATAGGCATACAAAAAAATTAATTTCCAAATGGAAAAATAAAGTAATTTATCCTGAATTTTGCCATTTGGATTTCAGTTTGCTAAAATACATAGTTTAGAGATTCTACAACAGAGGTGGCCAAAAGATAGATCCCCAGATGTTGTAGAACTGCAACTCCAGGATGCTTTGCATGACTTTAGAATGACAACTCATCATGGAAGCTGTCACTTTAAACCACCTTGGGATCTACATTTTGGCCACCCCTGCTCTACAATAAGAAACCCTTCAATAAAAGGTTCCATTTATACTGAGCTCCCATACTAAGGGATCGTTTTTCATGGGGTTAACGGTCTACAGAGCTCACATACTAAGGGATCCTGCAAAGGGTTAACTGTATACAGTAAGGGTCCCTTCAGTAAAGTGTTATGTATTAACTCTTATAGCAAGGTATTCCTTTATCACTATATACAGACAGAGCTTCTATTCAAAAGGGATCTTTGGTAAAGTGTTTCCTGTATACAGAGCTCCGCACTAAGCGATCCTTCAGCAAATAGCTCCCTATAAACATACAGAGCACCCATACTAACTACAGTATAGTGCTCCATGTATAGCCATAGCCCAAGGATATAGGATCGTCTAGCAGAGTGCTCCCTGTATACAAATCTCAGTTTCAGGGATTTAATTTTTTTTTTTTTTTACTATATTAATCCATATACAAAGCTCCCAGACTACTAAAGTGGCTTTGTCCCATGAAACTGAATCCTTTACTAATAACATATCCACGTACAAAACTCAGAAGTGCTCTCTGTATTTACAGGACATCCCCCAGATGCACGATCGCTTACCAAAATGCTATGTGCAACGCTCCCAGGCTAGGAGACAGTGTATTTATATTTGCAGAGCTCTCCAGTAAAGCTCCCAGGATAAAAGACAGTGTATTTATATTTGCAGAGCTCCCCAGTAATGCTCCCAGGCTAAAAGACAGTGTATTTATACTTGCAGAGCTCCCCAGTAAAGCTCCCAGGCTAAAAGACAGTGTATTTATATTTGCAGAGCTCCCCAGTAAAGCTCCCAGGCTAAAAGACAGTGTATTTATATTTGCAGAGCTCCCCAGTAAAGCTCCCAGGCTAAAAGACAGTGTATTTATATTTGCAGAGCTCCCCAGTAAAGCTCCCAGGCTAGAAGACAGTGTATTTATATTTGCAGAGCTCCCCAGTAAAGCTCCCAGGCTAGAATACAGTGTATTTATATTTGCAGAGCTCCCCAGTAAAGCTCCCAGGCTAGAATACAGTGTATTTATATTTGCAGAGCTCCCCAGTAAAGCTCCCAGGCTAGAAGACAGTGTATTTATATTTGCAGAGCTCCCCAGTAAAGCTCCCAGGCTAGAAGACAGTGTATTTATATTTGCAGAGCTCCCCAGTAAAGCTCCCAGGCTAGAAGACAATGTATTTATATTTGCAGAGCTCCCCAGTAAAGCTCCCAGGCTAGAAGACAGTGTATTTATATTTGCAGAGCTCCCCAGTAAAACTCCCAGGCTAAAAGACAGTGTATTTATATTTGCAGAGCTCCCCAGTTAAGCTCCCAGGCTATAAGACAGTGTATTTATATTTGCAGAGCTCCCCGGCTAGAAGACAGTATTTATATTTGCAGAGCTCCCCAATAAAGCTCCCAGGCTAGAAGACAGTGTATTTATATTTGCAGAGCTCCCCAGTAAAACTCCCAGGCTAGAAGACAGTATTTATATTTGCAGAGCTCCCCAATAAAACTCCCAGGCTAGAAGACAGTATTTATATTTGCAGAGCTCCCCAATAAAGCTCCCAAGCTAGAAGACAGTGAATTTATATTTGCAGAGCTCCCCAGTAAAGCTCCCAGGCTAGAAGACCGTGTATTTATATTTGCAGAGCTCCCCAGTTAAGCTCCCAGGCTAGAAGATAGTTCATTTCATTTTGCAGAGCTCCCCAGTAAAGTGCTTCCTGATCTCCACTGCACACAGCTAGGAGCCGACACAAAAGTTATCAGCACATCTAACTCCCCCAAAACAAAGCCCGCAAAGTAAACATTGCCAGTCCAGGCAGCACTCTACTTACAGAGCGGGCAGAGAACAAGGAAGGGAAATGGAATGCCGCCCAGCATGTCCGAGTGTTCGTAGAACGTTGTGTATCCTGAGTTCTAACGGTAACAGTAACAAGAGTAGCAGCAGCTCTGTCACAAGGATCAGGAGAAGGCTGCACAGCGCCGTATAGAGAGCTCTCACATCCCAGCAGCCACTAGACTGCCAGCGAAAGGGACAAGCAAAGCCACCTCCTGACGTGCATATGAAAGTCACTTCCCGATTGGTTACCGAAGAGCACATTCTAATTGGTTACTGAGCGGCCTGTTCTGATTGGCCACCCATTGGCCTGTGCAAGAAATGAATGTGAGGGATAGGAAGTTTTTTTTTCCTTTGGAGGAAGGGGGCGGAGGTGGTGTTATTAAAGGGTCTGAATCGCAGTTCTTCAGGAAAAGGATTTGTGGCTAGGTATTGCATAGAGATATATTGCTTTATTTTTTTTTTATTTTATTTTTTTACATATTTCAGTGTTGAACGTATGTGGAGTGTTGGTAATACAATAACTATAGGGCTCAGTAAGACTTGTAGCTACCACAGACGTGCTGGAAATGGGGGAAAAGGTGTCATAACAATAAAAGAATTTCACATGTATGCACTGGCATATATTTTACTTCATGCATACAATAGTTCACACAGTTTTCACCTCTTCAATATTAAAGTTTATCTGTCACACAAATATGTAGAATTGCAATTATACTGTGGGAGCTTCAGGCTGTCTGGCAGGGTTTCAAAGTAAAATTAACATAGAAACATATAATGTGACGGTAGACAAGAACCATTCAGCCCATCTAGTCCGCCCAATTTTTTTTAAATTCTTTATTTTTCATCTTGACACAAGTAGCCAGGTAACATGGTAACATTGACATTACGGTTTATGCAAAAGCCCATTAAGTCTCATACATATTCAAACGTAGTTATACAGGTGCTAATACAAATCATATCTAACAATTTTAGTAGGAATAGGCTTATTTGGCTACCTGCCAAGGTTTTTTTTTTTTTTAAACATTAACTTGTAACATTAACAAAATCTACGACCTACATGCTTATCCCGTCCATAAAAGCTAGTCTTGTTTTTCCTTCAAAAATGCTCCGCCTGTCTAGCCAACCTAATGTACGTCTAATCAATATTTTAGTATTTTTTCTTCAGTTGTAATTTTTAGTTTGGCTGAGCTTGATCTTAGTTCCCAGTATTAGCTATACATGCCCATCCCTGTTCTTTCTGTTTTTCCCCCGTCTCCCTTTTAGTTCTTAATTTTTTTTTCGGCACACCAAGCGGTATTACGTTGTGCTTTGTCCCTAGCGAAGGCCTGTAATCAATATTTGTATACGTTGCTTGTGACCGAAGAAAAAAGGTGTTACATTGTATTTTTTAAGGGGAGCGCTCTACTGTTCTTCACCGGGTTTTTGCTTTTCGTAGATATAACTTATCCATTGAAGCATGCAAGTCGTGTCAAAACAAGCTATAATTAACAATGGAGTAAGGAGCACAACCATCAATAGTAATAAAACAATCTTTATTAAGTGGGTATACTCTATAAAAATATCACATAACATCCAAAATAAGATCCAAAATATAGGATCATATCACGCTATACAGCAATGATCAGAAAAACTCTGAATATATATGTATGTACGCCAAAAGCATCTTATATGAATAACAGAGTCTCAATATACAAAAAATAGAGAAATTAAATAACAGTCTAATCCAACCCCACAAACATAGACATAAATATACCAAAATATATATAACAATAAGCATACCAGACCTAGTGAGAAGCAGGGACAGAGTCAGTCACAAAAACACCCCCAACGTTGCCTTTATCAAGCTATAATAACATAAAAGAGAATAAGACCATGCAGACCCGTTGGCTCCATAGTATTCGTTGTATCTACAAGGGGTTGTTTATGGATGTTCTGGGTAGTTTTTATTTCCTTTTCGTTATTGGGCCCTGGGGGTTTAGCATGTATTTTCTGGTGTTGGACCTCCAACTTGGTTGGTGGAAGGTCTTCTAATATGGTCTTTGCACCAGCGTCGTGTTTTGGTGCTAACTCTTTCGGAAAAAGGGGGGAAAAAAAATCCTGGGGTGGGAAGGGGAGAGGAGTGGGAAACAGAAAAGGTGGGGGGGGGGCGCATGGCGGGCCCTTGTCCCGTTCCATGTCCCCGTTTCTGGTTTTAAGGATTTTACTTGTTTGCGTATTCTTCCCATGGTTGCCAGATTTTTTGGAATGCTGTCTCCATGTTTCTAATTTGGGCTGTGAGCTTGTCCATTAAGTATGTATCTTTGATTTTTACTATCACTTCATTGTTTGTAGGGATTGTGGGCTTCATCCAGGCTTGCGCTAGCGCCCTTCTGGCCGCTAGGGTTGCTTTGTTATAGAGTTGTTGTTCTTTTCTGGGGAGGCCATCTATGGGTCTGGATAACAGGACAGACCATGGATCGAGTATTAAACAAAAGTAAAGTAACTATATTAGAGACTCATAAAAATGAGGCTCAGAAGCTTTTTTTGATACAATAAACGGTGAAAAGCTTAATACATACAATGGTAACTAAACCAACAGCACTGAGTACTTGTGGCACAACAAATGAACCAATGGAGTATCAAAATTCTTCCAATAGGTATCTCCAAATATAGGATATTAAATTATAATCAAAATACTTTATTATGTTCCAGAAAACAAAAAATAAAAATTACCATCAATGGAGTACCAAGGGAAAAAGATACAATATATCAAGAGGGGTAGATACTAAGGCTTAATTGGTTATGATTGATTCTCTAGGGAGCAAGGTGAATAAAGAATCCACCAATATATAGGTGGTACACTTAGATAGATTACTACAGTGTAAGACGTACACCCTAAATAACCTATAAAGAACACCTTCAAGGGTGTACTAAACTATCCCTACTCAGTCAGAAAAAATGTGTAAATTGAACAGCAATAGGGAAGGAGTGGAGAAAACTAAATATATATTCCCTGCAACTCCTAAAGAAACACCTTCAAGGGTGTTCTATGCTGTCCCTAAGTACAAAGAGGGAAGAATAGCATCAATCAGCCTGCCTATAGTAGTAACCCTTCTAAATGACGTCCATCAGTGCTGTTTGGACAAAAAACATAGGTGAAACAAAAATTAAACACCTAGTGTTCCCATAGTGACCTGAAGTGTTAAGTGAATTAGAAATAAAATAAATGAAAAAATACGTCTTTCGTGCTCAACGGTGCTAGGGTTTTTAGGTTGTCAAATGCTCTAAAGTCCCCGTTCTCGTACATATGACAATATCTCTGCATCCCGGTGTTCTATATTCCCCGGAAGTCTCGAGGGCTCAATCCAGTTTCGAATGCTTTGTTATGTAGATATGGAGTTAATGGCGAAGGGGTATTTTTTAGGGCGTATTTTGTGGCCGTCCGATCCCAAATCTGTATGGAATTGAGAATCGCGGGACAGGTGGTGCGTAAAGACGGTCTGTCCTGATTAGGAACCCATATCCAGAATTGCGGTAGGTCTGTGCACATTAGTTTTGTTTCCAGGTTGACCCACCGGTGGGAGCCCTCCTGCGAGTGCCACGCTACTATCTGAGCCAGTTGGGCTGCCAGGTAGTATTGATACAGGTTAGGGAGACCCAACCCCCCCAGATTTTGGCCTGTACAGCACCTGTCTAGCTATTCTATGGCGTTTCCGTGCCCAAATGAAGTTGTCTATATTTCTCTGTAGTTGCATAAGATCTTGTTTGGTCACTTTAGTCGGTAGGGCTTGGAAGAAAAATAGTAGTCTAGGGAGTAGTGTCATTTTAACGGCGTGTAGTCTGCCTATCCATGAGATTGGTTTTTCTTGCCTTTTTTTATGTCTCGACATTGGATACTAGGTGAATAGTTTGTGTTGTATAGGTTATCTGGGTTGGCTGTAAATTTAATCCCTAGGTATTTGATATTGGATTGTGTGAGTTTGATGGGATATGTAGCTATCAGGGTGTTGGTCTCTTCCATATCCATCTCGATTGGCATAGCCATCGACTTTTCTAGGTTAATTTTATAGCCCGAAACGTGTCCGTACTCCTCCAGTAGTGATAGGAGTCGGGGCAGGGATTGTAGGGGTTTGGTAATTGTGACCATTACGTCATCCGCAAATGCGGAGACTTTGTAGTCTTCCCCTCCCACTCGTATTCCTGTAATGTTCTCGTCTTTTCTTATTTTCTGTAGGAGCGGCTCGAGCGCTAGGACGAACAGCAGGGGGGACAGGGGACATCCCTGTCTGGTGCCGTTCCTGGGTCTAAAAGGGGTTGGGGCTGCCCCCGGCACGGTGGTCTGTGCTCTGGGTTATGAATATAGGGCTTTTATTTCGTTTATAAAAGGACCGGGCATTCGTATGTGCTCTAGCAGCGTGAAGAGGTAGTGCCATTGCACCCTGTCTAACGCCTTCTCCGCGTCCAGAGATAGCATCAGAGAAGGCGTCCGAGTCCTCACCGCCCACCATATGAGATCCGCTCCCCTCCAGGTATTCTCATATAATTGCCTTGTTGGTATGAAGCCGACCTGATCTGGATGGATCAGGGTCGTTAGGAGGGGGTTCAACCTTGTCGCAAGGATTTTCGCGAACACCTTAATGTCGAAATTTATCAGTGAAATGGGTCTATAGTTCGTCACTTCTGTTGGGTCCCTTCCTGGTTTTGGGATAAGTGAGATGTCAGCTGTGAGTGTTTCCAGGTTCGGGTGTTCCCCGTTCATCCATTCCGTGTATACTTTCACTAGTCTTGGGATCAGTGTGTCCCTCAAGATTTTATAATAGGAACCATCGAAGCTGTCTGGACCCGGAGCTTTATTACCTTTAAGGGCGGTGATCACCCTGTCCACCTCCTGCTCATCTATGGGCGCCCTGATTGTTTGTAAAACCTCTGGGTTTACTTGCGGCAAGTTAGTTTTGGTTATGTAGTCTGCGACCGCTCGTGTGTAATTCCCGTTGCTGCTAGTCAGCTCCAGGGAGTGATTGTATATGTTGGAGAGGAGCTCCGTGAAAATCTGGTTGATCTAAAGAGGGTTATGGATTACCTGTCCTGATTGGTTTCGTACTGCTGTTATGGTTCGGTATTGCGGTTTGGGATTGAGTGCACTGGCTAGTAGGGTGTCCATTTTATTGGAGCGTTCATAATAGAGGTGTTTTTTACGGATTAGGTCCCTTCCTAGTTCCTCTACCGCAATGGTCCTAATTTTGTGGCTTAGCTCCCTAAGGTCCTGGAGACCTTGTGTTGGGGGTGTCTGTTTATGTTTGGCTTTGGCTTTTCTCAGCGTTTTTTGTAGCTCGAATAAGGTTTCTGCTTTTAGTTTTTTACATCTTGTCGCTATTTTTATAAGGATACCCCTAATGACTGCCTTATGGGCAGCCCAGATCGTGGAGTGGGTTACGTCTGGTGTGTCATTTGTGGCAAAGTAGGCCGTCAGTTCGTCTTGTATTGTTTTTGTTACTTCTGGGTCTTTTATGAGTGTGCTGTTTAATCTCAATTTCCATGGGGGTTTCGGGCCTGGGAGTCTCAGTGTTATCTCAATGTCAGCGTGGTCCGACCACGTTATAAGGTTAATTCTTGCTGTTTGGATCCAAGGGATCCCTACTTGGTTAACCAGGAACAGGTCGATCCGGGAATATGAGGAGTGCACCACCGAGTAAAACGTATAAACCATCTGCCCTGGGTGTTGTAGCCTCCAGGGGTCTAGGAGTTTTGTCTTTTGAATGAATTTGGCCAGTAGTTTGTCTTGGCCCCCTACTCTTTGTGGCTTCATATTCCTCGTCTGTGTACTGCGATCGGCTGCCGGGCAGGGTGTCGCATTTAGGTCTTCCCCCAGTACTATAGTTTCATGTGGCAGTGTTTGTATTATTTCGTGGAGGTGCTCCCAGAACTCTGGGTCTGATTGGTTGGGTGCGTATATATTAGCTAGATGGTACGTGGTGGCGTAGATTGCCCCTGTGAGAATAATGTACCTGCCTCCTGTGTCCGGCTGCGTGTTATTGACGACAAAAGGGCACCTTTTGTGTATGAGTATTTCTACCCCATTTTTCTTTACTAGAGCCCTGGATGAGTATGCCCTGGTGTATAGGTGATCCCCCAGCTGTATCTTGGCTGTGCGTAGGATATGGGACTCTTGTATAAAAGCTATGTCCGCTTTATTCCTTTTTAGTTCCCTCATTAAGAGTTGTCTCTTAGTCGGCGTGTTAAGGCTGTTGACATTTAAGGAGGTGATTTTCAGTGTGGCCATGCTTACTATGGTCTATGGTCTTGTCTGTCTAGATGTCTACCCTCCTCCCCCTTCAGCGTCTGGACCGGCCCGCCACGCGTCTGGACTGGCCCGCCACGTGTATGAATGAGGTAGGAAACCCGGGTCTGCACAGTCAGAGGATCAATAGTCATATAAAGTAACAAAAACAAACAAACACTAATAGAAATATATACAAAACCAACTGACTCTGTCTTATTTGTGCCGGGTCTGTCGGGGTGTGGGTGCCCGCTCCTCGGATAAGGTTTTTTTCGCGCGGAGGGGACGTCAAGCCACCGTGCACCCCGGCCCGATCCGAACTATATATTAATTATGCGTCTTTGCACCCTTTGCTGTTTGGCGTAACAGTACACATACCCACAAAGAGTCACATTCACCATTAATGCCATCATTGCGTACATGGACTACAGCAATAGCTTATATCGGACTAAGAACTCTGTTATGCAGTTTTCGCTACCTCTAACTCATTTCTACTGGTGCCTGAAACAATGTAATTTCTGTTTCCTGTTTCCAGCTATCCTCTATGTCTCGGAATGCCTCTCATCTATCGGCTGTCTGGTCCGTTGTCTGGGGGCTACAGTGTAGGGCCTCGTGTGTGTCAGTCAGTTGGCTCGAGCGGGATAGGGAGGTGGGGAGTGGAGGACGTAGCCTCACCCTGACCGGTTCTTTTAGAACATTGTGGCTCGGTCGACCGTCTAGAGGGCAGCAGCGGCAGGCAGGACACGGGTGGGGGCTAGGGGGCTGGTCCGGTCCCTGTTTGTGTGATTCATTCAAGAGTAAACTGACATAGCGGCCCTTGTGATTATAAGGTTTTACGACATTTGTATAGTAGAAAATATCAGGTAAACATTACATATTTGGTATTGTTAGACTTAAACACATTCAGACCTGGCTTTCTATGCTCTCGTTATGGATTTCATGGACCGTACCTTAATCCCGGGCTATAGAGCCCTTCTAGGCCCCCCTTTCAACCCGCATTTCGTCTAGCGTCCCGTCCCCCCCCAAGTAGACTTTTTAAAATTATTATACATCTCATGTATTGGGGGAGTATACACTTGCGTGCCTGGCCAAGTTCGTTTGAGTCTCCTCGCAGTCGTTCCCGTTTTCATCTCTGTTGGCTCGTGCGAGAAAAGGAAGGAGAAGCAGGCTATTTCGTCTTCCTTGTATCAGTAACGTCCTTGTGTTTGGAACCAGGTGAGTCTATGTGGTGGTCTTACTGTTGCTCTAGCTGTGATGGGGTTTCCCCGTCCTTTCTTCTATGTTGATGTCTCCTTTAAGTCCCGTGGGTCTCTTTATTGCTGTAATTTCTGCTTTTTAATTTGTATCTTTTTTATCTTCTTTTTTTTTTTTTACTGTTCTTTTCCTTTTTTTGTTTTCTTTTTCCCCCTTTTTTTTCCTTGTGCGTTGCTTTGTTTTTATGTCTTTTTAAATGCTGTGTCGTCCGTTTCTTTCGTACTGATGGGAATCGTGATTGTTGTGTGTCTTCTTTGATGTTTTATTATCTCTTTTTGGGAAGAGTGTTTCCTAGGCCTGGCCGGGGCGTCCCCATCGGGGGCTGCTCCGTCTCTGGGCAGGCAACTTAACGCTCGGGCGCCCCTGTGGGGGATTTGAAAATCCGCCGGCACCTCAATACTGATGTCCCATAGGAAGGCCCTGGGGTCTGTTGTGGGCAGTAACACTGCCGGTCTCGGTCCAATAAACACCAACATTTTAAAGGGATGCCCCCATGCAAAAATGCTAAATTTAGGCCTTTGGCCCTTACCAGGTCAGCTCTGGGCTTCCATTCACGTCTCCTGCAATATCTTGATATAGATGTAAATTGGAGCCGTCAATAGTCAAGTCGTGGTGTCTTGAGCTTTTTATAATGGCTTCTTTGGTGAAGAAGAAGTGCGACCTCATGATCACGTCCCTCGGTGGTCCATGCCGGGGGCCTCTTGCTCTCAGTGCCCTGTGGGCCCTGTCAATGGTCCACAGATGGTCTGGTATACCGGGATACTGATCTCTGAACAACTTTGTGAGTACTTGCTGCAGGTCTGCATCTTTAACCTTTTCTGTTAGGCCTTTTATTCTCAAGTTATTTCTTCGTGACCTGTTAGAAGCATCTTCAATTTCGGCTTCCTGTTCCGCCACTCTTGTAAGCAGGTTATTAGTGGCTGTGGTAGCTTCGTTGTGGGCCGCCACCACGTGATCCATTCTCCATTCCAGGGCCTCGGTGCGCTGCCCCACTGATTGGATCTCAGCTTTAACTTCTTTTGCTGAGCCTTCTATCTCCCCTGCTAGATACTGCTTCACCTCGGCTAATGATTGCAGTATTTCAGCGTTTGCTGATTGGTGTGGCAGATGATCGCATTCCCCATGGGCAGTGGAGCCCGGGGAGGGTATTTGCATGTGTCCGCCACCATCTTTAGGTGCTCGGGGCCTTGACGTTGTGAGTAAGTCTGCGACCGTTGGGGCTCCGTCTCTCGTTTTTTTACCGGGCTTTTTGTTTGAGGCCATGTTCTTTGTGTTCCCACAGAGGTCGGCGTGTCTGCGGGTACGTTTGCAGGGTAAGTTAACGCTTCACTTTGCAGTTCGGATCCTCCAGGGCGCAGAGCACTCAGCCTAAGTAGCCATCTCTTTCAGCGGTCAAGCCATGTCCCCTAGTCCGCCCAATTTTTAAAATACTTTCATTAGTCCCTGACCTTATCTTATAGCTAGGATAGCATTATGCCTATCCCACCCATGCTTAAACTCCTTTACTGTGTTAACCTCTACCACTTCAGATGGAAGGCTATTCCATGCATCCACCACCCTCTCAGTAATACTTCCAGATATTATTTTTAAACCTTTGCCCCTCTAATTTAAGATGATGTCCTCTTGTTGTGGTAGTTTTCCTTCTTTTAGATATAGTCTCCTCCTTTACTGTGTTGATTCCGTTTATGTATTTAAATGTTTCTATCATATCTCCCCTGTCTCATCTTTCCTCCAAGCTATACATGTGAAGATCCTTTAACCTTTCCGTATCGGTTTTATCCTGCAATCCATGAACCAGTTTAGTAGCCCTTCTCTGAACTATTTCCAAAGTATCAATATCCTACTGGAGATATCTGTACTGTGTACAATACTCCAAGTAAGGTATCACCAGTGTTCTGTACAATGGCATGAGCACTTCCCTCTTTCTACTGCTAATACATCTCCATATACAACCAAGCATTCTGCTAGCATTTACTGCTGCTCTATTACATTGTCTGCCTACCTTTAAGTCATCTGAAATAATTACCCCTAGTTCCCTTTCCTTAGATGTTGAGGTTAGGACTCTATCAAATATTATATACTCTGCCCTTGGGTTTTTTACGTCCAAGATACATTATCTTGCACTTATCCACATTAAATGTCAGCTGCCACAGCTCTGACCATTTTTCTAGTTTACCTAAATCATTTGACATTTGGCTTATCCCTCCTGGAACATCAACCCTGTTACATATCTTAGTATCATCAGCAAAAAGACATGCATTACCATCAATTCATGTTTCTTTTTTTTTTTTCAATTTCAATTTTTTATTTTAAAAATGTTTTTGTTATAAATTCACAATCACAAGACTATACAAAACAACAAAGACAGTTATGTGATTATATATGTAACATATGTAATATTATATCTTCTCTATCTATTACATTATCACATTACTCATGTTCAAAATTAAAATATTACTTCACATATGGACACAACATCACAAAACATAATTTGGTATTATAAAACTCTACTTTATTATTCCTGCGAGAAGGACTAGGATATCTATAACTTCCAGCTGAAGTGGTAGAGGTTAACACAGTGAAGGAGTTTAAGCATGCGTGGAATAGGCATTTGGCTATCCTAGATATAAAATAAGGCCAGGGACTAATGAAAGTATTCAGAAAATTGGGCAGAATAGGTGGGCCGAATGGTTCTTATCTGCCGTCACATTCTATGTTTCTATATATTATACTTTGTCATTATCTATTCAAGGGATTCAATTTAACAAGTTAAATCTGTTCAATTTTACACAGACATTCCTTAAACCTTTTCCTAGCAGAAGGTGTAATTCCAATTTCCATCTTTAGCTGACATACCAGTTGTTCTTTAACTAAATCCCAAATATTGGCCCGCACTCCCACCAAATATGTATCAAATCTCCATTATAAGAGTCACATCTCCAGCATCTATCGGAAATATTTAACCCCTTAAGGACACATGACATGTGTGACATGTCATGATTCCCTTTTATTTCAGAAGTTTGGTCCTTAAGTAGAGATTTCCCGAACAGTTCGCTGGCGAATAGTTCCCGGCGAACATCGCATGTTCGCGTTCGCCACGGCGGGCGAACATATGCGATGTTCGGTCCGCCCCCTATTCCATATCATTGAGCAAACTTTGACAACCCCCCCACCCGCCGCTCGGGGGTGGGGGTTGTCAAAGTTTACTCAATGATATGGGGGGGGACCTACTGTTCTCCCCCCGGCCCCCACCCCTGAGCGGCGGGTGGGGGCCCTAAATACTAAAAAGGGGGGGGACCTAAGGTCCTCCCCCCTGGCCCCCACCCCTGAGCGGCGGGTGGGGGCCCTAAATACTAAAAAGGGGGGGGACCTAATGTCCTCCCCCCCGGCCCCCACCCCTGAGCGGTGGGTGGGGGCAAATAAATCACAATGGGGGGACCTAAGGTCCTCCCACCGGCCCCCACCCCTGAGCGGCGGGTGGGGGCCCTAAATACTAAAAAGGGGGGGACCTAATGTCCTCCCCCCCCGGCCCCCACCCCTGAGCGGTGGGTGGGGGCCCTAAATACCAAATGGGGACCTGTCCTCCACTCCCACCCTGGCGGTGGTGGGGCAGGGACCTGGGTTCTTTCCTCTGCCCCACCCTGAGTGGCGGTGGGGGCCCTTGGTACTAAAAGGGGGGGGACCTAAGGTCCTTCCCCCGCCCCCACCCCCGAGCGGCAGGGCCCCTAAAAAATGCTCCCCCCAGGTGACTAGGGGTCCCCAAACCCCTAGTCACCCCCTCCCCAAAAAATTAACCCCTACCTACCCCCTCACCCCATGAAGTTTGCTACGCTGTGTAATTTGACTCATAACACTCTGATTGGTTACTTTCAATCCACCAATCAGAGTGTTGTTATGAGTCAAATTACACAGCATGGGAAAATTCCAAAGAACTTTCCCACGCTGTGTAAAATGACACAGAGCACTCTGATTGGTGGATTTCAAGCTAACCAATCAGAGTGCTGTGACAGGTAAATATAGAGACTTACCTGTCAGTCTCTTCATTTACCTGTCACAGCACTCTGATTGGATGGCTTAAACCCACCAATCAGAGTGCTCTGAGCCTAATTGCAGGGCGGGGCAAGGCTTTATAAGCCTTCCCCCGCCCTGCAGAGCTCAGTCTGCGCCGAGCACTCACCGGGTGAAGATGGATTATTATTTTTTTGCGCTCGTTTTTTATTTATTTTTTTTTAATTGCGTCGGTTATTATGGTTTTTTATTTGGTCTTTTTTGGGGCTGAAAAAAGAAGATTTAGAAGAAAGAAAACATCGAATGGTAAGTTTCATTTTTTTTTTTTTACAGGTACTTAGTTAACGGTCCCCCCCCTCATTATTTTTAGGGTGAGGGGGGTAAGTAGGGCGTTAATTTTTTTTTGGGGGGGGGGTGACTAGGGGTTTGGGGACCCCTAGTCACCTGGGGGGGACATTTTTTTTAGGGCCCCCACCCGCCGATCAGGGGTGGGGGCCAGGGGGGAGGACATTAGGTCCCCCCCCTTTTAGTATTTAGGGCCCCCACCCGCCGCTCAGGGTGGGGGCCGGGGGGGAGGACATTAGGTCCCCCCCCTTTTTAGTATTTAGGGCCCCCACCCGCCGCTCAGGGGTGGGGGCCAGGGGGGAGGACCTTAGGTCCCCCCTTTTTAGTATTTAGGGCCCCCACCCGCCGCTCAGGGGTGGGGGCCAGGGGGGAGGACCTTAGGTCCCCCCCATTGTGATTTATTTGCCCCCACCCACCGCGCAGGGGTGGGGGCCGGGGGGGAGGACAGTAGGTCCCCCCCTCATTATTTTTATGGCCCCCACCCACCGCGCAGGGGTGGGGGCAGGGGGGAGGACAGTAGGTCCCCCCCCTCATTATCTTTATGGCCCCCACCCGCCGCCCAGGGGTGGGGGCCGGGGGGAGGACAGTAGGTCCCCCCCATTATCTTTATGGCCCCCACCCGCCGCCCAGGGGTGGGGGCCAGGGGGGAGGACAGTAGGTCCTCACCCCCATTGTAATTTATGGCCCCCACCCGTCGCACAGGGGTGGGGGCAATAGGTTTTTTTTTTTTTTTTACAGTGAGCAGCCACTGTAGCGAGTAGGGGCAGAATTTACAAATACTAAGTAATCTTTACTTAGTATTAGTAAATTTAGGTCTTTCAGCCTTTTAGTAGATAGCTCTCTAATACCGTGCGGATCGGAGTTTGCATGCCACAGTCCAGGTGCTAGTCCCCTTGAAACAACTTTTCCATCACTATTGTGGCCAGAAAGAGTCCCTGTGTGTTTTAAAATTCGCCTGCCTATTGAAGTCTATGGCGGTTCGCCCGGTTCGCGGGTTTGCGAACATTTGCCAAAATTCGCGTTCGCTGTTCGCGAATGCATTTTTGCTAATCTGCTTGGGGTTAAATACCATCCATTCATGACTTTGTACTGTACCTCGGTTAAACTGAGACAATGTATATTCTTTGAGACAATAGATAAAGATCTTTTCCATTCATTGTAACTTATATTGGTATTTATATCTTTTTCCCATTTATGTATTGTAAAACGAATAAGATTTTCAGGATCTCTTTCATATAAATCTAAACAGCTATTTTTTTCAAGTTTTACTTGTTTATTTGATTTGTCTATAAGTAAATGCTCGTTAAGATATCCTTTTACCCTTATATATTTAAAGATTTCTTTATTATCCATATTATATTCCATAATTAGAGACTTTTTGCTAATACCAAGATTAATACATTTATGTATATTTAAGTCTGCGATGTTACTATTTAATTGACATATGGGAAGACTAGTGATAATTTTATCTTGCACTTCCAAATTCTTTCTAAGCTTGTTCCATATAGTTAATATGTTATTTAGAATTAAACTATTAGAGTTAAAACTATACCTTGATTTATTTTTTCCCCCTATTTATCCAGAATAAGGTACTTAATTCCTCCTTCTGCTTTCCTTTGTTATATAGTAGTTGTTCCATTTTATACCATGTTTGGTTCTTTGCATTGTCCGATTGAGTGATAATTGCTTGTGCTATATTAAATGCTTTCCATGTTTGTTATAACTGTGGAATACCCAAGCCTCCTTGGCTGATCTTTAGAGCCAATCGATTAGAACGAATGCGCTGGTGTTTGTCTGCCCTAATAAACTTATTAAAAATCGACTGAACCAGGGACAACCAGCTTTCTGGGCAATGCAGGGGTACCATGCGGAAGAGATAAACCCACTTTGGATAGATGTAAGCTTTTATTATATTAATTCTCCCCCACCATGATACCTCCACATTCTTCCATTTGTTGAGTGTTTTACTTGTATATTTCAACAAAGAAAACAAAAGATAACAAGTTATGTTCCATCATTCTAGATGGCTCATTAGTAATTTCTATACCCAAACACTCAAGAGAATTTCTATTGTAATCAAAACCAAATTTTTCAGATAACCTTTTTTTTTATTGTGTGTGATAAATTAAATGGAAGTGCTGCAGATTTATTTCAATTCATTTTATATCCTGAGTATAAGGAAAACTCACTTATAGTATCCATCACCTCTTCCAAAGATAACAGAGGGTCACTCAGCGTAAGAATCACATCGTCTGCATACATTATAAGCTTTATTGACTCTCCTAAGACATCTATTCCTTTGATAGAGTCTTTATTTCTTATTATACTCGCCAGTGGTTCTATTGTCATTAAATATAGTAGTGGGGAGAGTGGGCACCCCCGGCTTGTGCCATTCTTCAACTGAAACCAATCTGAAGAAAAACCACTCCCCACTACTTTAGCAGTTGGATCGGTGTAAAGTGCCATTATAGATCTATTGATATTACCTTGTAGGCCAAAGCTGTATAAAACGTTCTCTAAAAAGTCCCACCTTTTTGTTTTTCATTTTTTTATGGCTGTACTTACTTCTCTTTGAGAAATCGGTTTATTTAGTTGTATCAATTGTTCCTCTGTTATACTATATTCCCTAAAGTATAACTCTATTGCCTTCTCTATAGTTTCCAAAATTTGTGGGGGGTTTTAGCAGTTGTTCATTCAATCCAACTCATGTTTTTTATCAGGGTTATTCACTAAACTCTGATTTGCAATGAATTGAAATGTGAATCCAGCGATTTAGATAAAATGTGCTGATTTGGTACAACGTTCTAACCCAGCTACAGCATAATTTTCATTTTTTAAATAGCTGGTCCAAAAACATAAATGACTAGGAGAATTTTTCCAGTTTGGCTATTATGACCTGAACTTTGAATTTCACTTTGAATACACACTTCACTGAATAACACTAAGAATGTTAAAGGATTAACATAATTGTTGAGGTGTAAAGGGAGGGGAGGTTTTAAGATAACATCTATTGTAATTCTTCCTGCATTAAAGGGACACTGTAGTCACCAGAATAACTACAGCTTAACCCTTAAAAACGGCACATTTTCACCATCCTTAGCACTTACCAGACCACCACCGTTCCTCTGCCAGTAATCGCTCTTGGGTGACTTGCCTGACATCCAAGGCAGTCCCCCCACTGCAACTCCAGCCCTCCATTGCAATCACATAGCTGGAATAGGAGGTTGCAGCAGGGAGAAAAAGCAGTGTTTACATTACTGCCTAGGGACACCTACAGTGACCCTCACTCAGACAGCCACTAGAGGTGCTTACTGGGTCATGCAGCACTGACTTTCAGCATCTCCATGCACTGCATCAAGGCACTGAACTTTCCTCATAGAGATTCATTGAGTCAATGCAACTGAAAAAGTTCACCACCTACACTAAACAGTAAAGGAAGTTTTAAATGGGTTATATTATTCCTACAGTAAGGGAGGGAGGAGTAAGAACTAGAGTAAGGTACCCCAGGACCCTATGCCTATTTAAGTAATGTGTGTGTGGTGGCTGAGTGTTGTGTTTTGTAAGAGTGTGGAGGAGGGTGAAAGGTGTATTGGGTAGGCTAAGTGTCTGTGTGTGCTAGTTGTGAGTTGTATGTGTGGTGGCTGAAGTGTGTGTGTGTGTGTGTGTGTGTGTAGGGGAGTCGGAGTGCTGTGTGTTTTTTTATATTCTCCACCCCTGCTCACCTTCCTTGGTGGTCCAGTAGAGTGTAAGCTAGATCCCTGGTGGTCTGGTGGGGGAGCTTTGTGTACCATTTTGAGGTGCAGATCACTTTAAGATGCAGTTCAGTTGGGGGCGTGGCCTGGACACCGACGGGAGCAGCCGCATGTAACCGAAGCTCCGCGCCAGAAGGCCTAAATTGAGCAATTGCAACAGCGGAAAGGGCAGTATACACACACAAACGGCATAATGTCTCACCCCAAGACCAAGCGGCAGGCAGAGAAAGCGGACAAGTCGCAGTTTTTTGCCCCTAAACAAGCCGCGCCGCGAGATTCTGCTCTGCCGGCGGGGATCCAAGATGGCGCCGAGGAGAGTGGTGAGGAAACCCAGAGCGAGCCTAATGATCAGGGGCCTTTGACACAGGCAATAATGCAGCACATGCTAGACGGGATGTCGCTGAAAATCATGCACAGTGTGCAGTCTTCCATAGGTGACTTGCGCAAAGACCTGGTGGATCTCGGCTCCAGAACCTCTCAATTAGAGGAGAAATTAACCACAGCAGAAGAAGCACATAATGAGATGGCAGACCGGCTGCAGCAAATGGAGGAACGCCTCACAGCTCAAGAGATAAAACTGGCGGATATAGAGGATAGAAGCCGCCGAAATAATTTGCGGCTGCGGGGGGTGACAGAAACGGTGAGCATATCTGATCTGCCAGCACATGTTACAGCTTACCTCAAGGCACTGGTGCCAGACATTCCACAGGACATGCTCCTCTTTGACCGTATACACAGGACGGCGAGACCGAAGTTCCTGCCCCAAGATGCACCCAGGGACATACTGGTGCGTATGCACTATTATCATACCAAAGAAGCTATCCTAAGGGGTAGTAGAACACGCCAAGATTTACCGGAGCAGTACAGAAGCATCATGATTTTTGCGGATGTCTCATCGTTCACCCTTCAGAGAAGAAGAGAATTCCAGGGCATCACGGCAGTGCTCAGAGAACAACGCATATTATACCGGTGGGGATACCCGGTCAAGCTGCTGGTGCAAAGGGCAGGAAAGACCACAGTAATCTCAACACCGGAGGAAGGGACAGATATCCTGAGAGAATGGGGAATAGAGAGTGAACACCAGCAAAATCGGTCCAAAGAGCTAAGAAGGATAACACCGGGATGGAAAAGAGCGAAACGCATGTAGACTGTACAATCGTGTGGCCTGAGAGGGCCCAAAACCACAGACTTTGCCGAGCCGCAAGTACCATAATGTGTAAATGTTTATGTTAAGGTGATGACTGATACCCAAAGATTCGCACATAGCTAGCTATATCCCTAGCAACCATTGGTAGTGTGGGTGTGACGCCAGGGTGTAGTAATAAGCGTGAACTCTGTGTAGTGGAAGGATTGGGATCCCTCAGAGGTAACTACGCCACACCATGTCATCCAGAATAGGGGTCACATAAAATATCACAGGAGAGATATTATATAAAAAAAAAAAAAAAAATATATAACTCCCATTAAGATACGTACTGCCACAGACAAAAGGCCAGCGCGGAGCGCAAGAAACCTTCCAGGCAAAGGAGCGACTAGCTTCTACCCCCAAGGCACTTGGATGAAGTGCCAAGCCACACATAGGGCATGGTCCTACTCTGTAAATACTTTGGTTGTTGTTTGGTTATTTTGTTATGCTAAGGTACTCAGCGGAAGAAGGCCTGTTGCCAACACCGCTGGGGGATGGGTAGGGGACCTGGTGGGTGGTCTCACTCCCAACATTCAAGATAAGATATATGCTGTCACCTGTGGGAAGTCGATGCAGATCCTAGGGGTGGCCTCGCTCCGCTTGATGGCAC
>OW240912.1:374055599-374067145 GCA_933207985.1 Pelobates cultripes
TATTAATATGTTCCCAAAAAGGATATTGATAAAATAACCTCTTTATGCAGATAATTCCACATCTTCATTGTTCTTACTGTACAGAGCCCCTTCCCCTGCTTTTATAAGTTGTCATGGTGGTAGGAATCTGTACGTGCAGCTTTTCTGCACTTTTGTGATTGGAGCTTGTTACACCAAAATTATGTTTGTCATCAGCACGCACTGCCTGCTGGCATTAGACATTATCAGCTTCAACTCCTTAAAGCAGCGCTGGGAGTGATCCTGCAAGGTAAAACTACAATGTCCCTCCTCCCTCACTCGGTGCAATCCCTCTCTGCCTCACCACAATGACAGTTATTTGATGGAGTCCTCTCTGCATGTGTATGGTTCTTCATTTAAAAAAAAGAATTTGAATCCTCTTCCTCCTTCCCTCCGCTCCCTCGCACTCTGATCTGGTGAGAACAATTCATACGATTGATTATGATAATCTATGATTAAGTTGTTTTTTTTTGCTTTATTTTTACATAGAAAGGGTAGACCAAATGAATAATGCCTGATAGGCCATTCTACATTAAAGAGAAAGAAAACAAATAGGGAAGGGCTGTGCCACGAAAAAATGTTACTTAAAGGACCACTATAGGCACCCAGACCACTTCAGCTTAATGAAGTGGTCTGGGTGCCAGGTCCCTCTAGGATTAACCTTTTTTGCTGTAAACATAGCAGTTTCAGAGAAACTGCTATGTTTATAAATGGGTTAATCCAGCCTCTAAAGCCTCTAGTGGCTGTCTCATTGACAGCCGCTAGAGGCGTTTGCGTGCTTCTCACTGTGAAAATCACAGTCAGTAGTCGCCAGCGTCCATAGGAAAGCATTATGAATGCTTTCCTATGAGACTGTCTGAATGTGCGCGCAGCTCCTGCCACGCATACCAATTCAGCCGAAGAGGAGGAAATTAGGCGGAGAGGAGGAGGAGAGCCACCCCGCCCGGCGCTGGAAAAAAAGGTAAGATTTAACCCTTTCCTCTCTCCAGAGTCCGGCAGGAGGGGGTCCCTGGGGGCACCCTCAGGGCACTATAGTGCCAGGAAAACGAGTATGTTTTCCTGGCACTATAGTGGTCCTTTAAAGTCTTCTCCCAACAGTGCAAAATATGTCACATATGAAGGTGTCTCTTATTAGGAAGAAAATGCAGCTGTGGTTTCTGAGTTCTTTATACTTGGGGGATGTGGAAGGTCAGAGTGTCTTCAGTCTCTGTATGTTGAAAAAGAGAAGACAAAGCAACCTAATAGTGCAATATGCCAGGGCTTGACAGACAACACGTAAATAATAAAGATATTGCACTCACATGTATAAGAGCTATGACCAGCTCTAGTGTATATCACATATAGTGGTATAATCCCCACTTATGGGATATGATGATGGTCTTTCACAGCAGATGGTTATCTAGGTGCTCAGGAAAGAGAAAAATAGCCACAGATAGTGCTCTCAGTAATATAATAAAAGGTATATAAAATAAGCAGAATAGTACTCACAAGCGTAGAGCAGACAAGCGTAGAGCAGAAGGAACGACGCAGAGCAGAAATCTCTTCTACTGTAGCGGGTGCAAATGAGCATAGGACAGCTGAGGGAGTGTGGTTAGGGGAAACGTTTATAGTGGATGGAGAGAGATGAGAGATGTCTTCCCTGATTGTAGAAATCTTCTCAGTGAAGTGAGTTGCAAAGTTTGTGGCGGTCAAGTTGGTAGGAGGAGGAGGCACGACAGGGTGCAGAAGAGAGTTAAAAGCATGAAACAGTAATTTGGGCTCACAGGAGAGTGTGTATGTCATATATAATATGTATCATATTATGTACATTTTGATAGGTATTGCCTTCATCCTCCTAATGCAATTTTTTTCTAATATTTAGCATTTCAGAAACATGAAAGTTCAGCTGAGTTTTCCCAAACTCTATCAAACATAGGCAATTAACGGCTATTGGTCATGTAGGTACTGATGTGTACACCCTCTTAATCTTTATGTGATCTAGGTTATGATTGTCATTCTGTGATCTGCATGTTGGTCCCACACCTTTCTTGCAGTTTCAGACCTTATGTGTTTGCCATAACTTTGTATTTCCAGTTAGCAGTAAAGATGAGAAATAATTCCCTGTAAAGCACTGCCTTGGTCTAAAATAATTATTTTCTTAACACCCTATGTCATGCTCAGGGTGCATAATTCATTGACACTATAGAATATCACGTTTAAATGTGATTTGTGTAGTGCATGCATGAATTGACTACCTAGTAGAGGTGGTGTGGACAATTTCAACATGAGAGTGGTTAATTTATTTTATAGAAATGCAATAGATGTTAGGAGGCTTACAGCATGAGTTTATTTTTTGAAGTTGTGACTCCAACCAGAGCTCCTCTGCCAGGTGTGAAACGTTACACATGAATTGCTTCTAAGTCTAGCTACAATGGGAACTAACTGGCTGATCTACCATGTGCCTGTATCAACCCATAGATAGTGGGTTCTTTTGATATGCTAAGTGACCATTAGCAGTCAGATGACCATTGTCTGCCAGAGTCATGTTCAAAGAAACAATAATAATAACCCGCTGATTAATAATCACACCTCCTTTTGTGCATATTAAGAATGGCAAAAGCACACTCTACAAAAGCAGTACAAATATGGCTAGTGCAGCTTAAGCCATTTTGAAGGAATTGAGAAGTCCATGGTTTAGAGTCATAAGTAGGAAGTGTGACATATCTATAAAATAAATTGCAACACAAATCATAGATGCAAACACTGAAAAGGCAGTGTTTACAGCAAAAAGCCTGCAGGGATAGGCTATAGACACCAGAACAAATACATTAAGCTGTAGTTGTCCAACTGACTATCCCTTTAAATTTTCATGGATACATTTGCTTACTATTTTATTGCGAATATAAATGTGAAACATTAATCTCCAATAAAGTATCTCTTTATTCCAAAATTATTATTTCCTTAACACTTTAAATATTAACTGGCTATGTCTAGATGACATCAGTGATGTCAGCAATTCAGCTACTCTATACCTTTTATCTTTTACTTTTACAGAGGACACACATACACAGAATTCACAGTGATTGGAGGATAAACTGTCACAGTCGAACATCCACCAACAGAGTTAGTCACTAAAGTCAGAATGGCTCCGTAACGTTTGGGCAAAACCATCCAACTGCATACGAGGCTATTCGGACTCAAAAATAAAAACATTGTTCGTAGTATTTATCAATAGCTTATTAACTAGTCTGAATTTGGTCCGGATCTCAAACGGACCGAATGCTGCCAGATGGCTAAACTACAGACCCGAATGTTTTAAATCTGTGCCATGATGCTTTAAATCTGTGCTTGATTTTAAATAATCCAAACTATTTGCCCACTCACAGCACTTATTAGAACTGAGAATATAACTCAATTCCATAGCCCTTTGTAGAGATTGGTGGTTATTTTAAATGTTTAGGTGTCTTTAAAAAATGGTGACTTTCTATATAAAACGTTTTACTAAAATTCTTATGAGGCCCAGCCAACCATTGGATGAGGTGGATTCGAGTTATATTCTACATGCACTGTCCCATTAAATCAGTTGTATATTTTAATTCCAGCTAACTTCAGCCAGTGTCTCCCTGAGAATGGCAGGAGTTGAAGTCCATGGGCATCCTGATATTACCGGGTTTACTATCCTCTCACCCAGCCTTTCTGGATGGACAAATATCTCTCCAGGAAGACTGTTTGTCCATACAGAAAACAAGGATGCTTTGTGATGCAAACAAAAAAAAATTGTATTGATTTCCAGAACTATTTTTTTTAAGACAGGCTAAAAAAAAGATCTATTTTGATTAGATGAAGTGGTTATGGTGTTTTGACATACCTGCAATCACATCTTCTTACATTATTAAGTTGAACTGGTTTTGGTGTTTATTGTATAATTTTAATGTAAGCAAGTTTGGTCCATCAGATGAGACAGTTAGTGAAAAATATCTGTTACATTTACAATCACATACGCATTCTGGTGATAACGAGTCATGATTCAGACTCTGGGTCTCAACCGAGCCATTAATACCTCATTCCTGGTACATGACTCATGACCTGTATCTGTATCAAGCCATGATAATCATGTCACACATTAAATATGATTGTTCACATTATTAAAGCACCTTTTAGATCTCACTCTTTGTGCAAAATTTGTTCTAAAGCAGCCTATGGGTTAATATTTACAGGCAATAAATATTCATTTTCAACAAATGTGCGTTTGTGGTCTATTGCTTTTCCATCTCTGCCTGCATTTTATTGCATCCCTAAAGCATATGGGCACTGTTTAAAGTGCAGTCAGAAATCCCAGTCACAGCTGTTTTGACCTTACTAGATGTCATCTGTTTCATTTGCAGGATAAGTATGAGATAGCCAAGATGTTTATGATATATTTTACCAGTGAAGGTGAAGTCAGGGCTATTCACATTCAATATAGAAAGAAAGAAAGAAAAATACAATAGGCTCTCTGAAAAATGATCCTTTATGTAGGTTCACTGGGTGCATCATTCTGTCAATTCAGTTTTTAAAATTGTTTTCAAGAACACACTATTCACATTATCGTTTGCTGGTTGTTCATGCACAGAATATCTCGAAGCATATAAAGAAGTTGAATAGAATCTGCAATATTGTATCTGAGTGTATAATGTGGAGAGACTTATATTAATTTTGCCCATGAACACCCACTTACCTTGTCTGTTTCTCCAGCTAAGGTTTTCAAGAAACACGCTTTTGTGCAAGGGCTCTCTTTTTGCCCCTCTGCCTTTCTGCAGAGGGATTTTACATGACGTTTCTGCAGATAGATTGAAGTTACTTTTGTAAGTCAAACTTCATGTCTATAGTTTAGCAGACAGGGTGGCTTCTGAGTGCACTGCAGGGATTCTTTGCACGCTGCAACAGCCAAATGCACAGAGTAAGTCAAGTAGCAAAATCCTCTATGCACCACAAAGTCCCCACTGCTGATCCCCACATTGGAGCATGATTGTAGTATTATGTTTCAATTAATGGAGACATATATAGGGAGATTGTAGAGGAATACCTGTTTCTCCATGCAACACTACAAACAGCTAATGTTAATCTAGACTGGAATACAACTCAAGGACCTTGATTTGTGCATGGTTCTGTCAATGCCCAGACTGACTTCTGATTTTAAAAAAAATATTTAAAAAACAGACTTTTGTAGAGAATTATTGGAATAGGATTTGGGATTAGTTTCAACCAGTTTAGGACATCTGGAGCCTGCAAGTTTTGATGATTCGTCTTGGAAAAATTGCTCCAGTTCTGTCAAATCTGGTGGGGACTGTTGATGAACACCTGGTTTAAATTATTTAAATCATTTTTTAAATCAGAAATGGGTCTGGGCATTGACAGAGCCATGCACAAATCTAGGTCCTTGCGTTGTATTCTAGTCTAGATAAGCATTGACTGTCTGTTGCACAGAGAAACAGGTATTCATCTACAAACTCCCTGTATATGTCTCCATTAATTAAAACTAGGCATGTGCATGGGGAAAATTTTCGGTTCGGTTCGGCATTCCAAAATTCGGGACTTCCGCAATTCAGGACTTCAGCACTTCGGAACTTCAGCACTTCGGCACTTCAACACTTCGGAAATTCAGCAAGTTAGGCACTTCAGCACTTCAACACTTCTGAACTTCGGAATTTCGGAACTTCGGCGCTTCGAGACTTCTCTTGCAGCCGCTTAGTAGATAACTCCCTAATTCCCACGGTATTAGGGAGTTATCTACCAAAAGGCTGAAAGACCTAAATTGGTCTTTCAGACAAATTTACTAATACTAAGTAAAAATTACTTAGTATTAGTCAATTTTGCACCTACTCGCTAAACCGCGAGTAGGGGCATGTCTATTAAACAGTGAGAAGCCTGTGGCTGCTCACTGTTAAAAAAATTTTTTTTTTAAATTACACGCTTTGTAAAATTACACAGAGCACTCTGATTGGTGGATTAAGTAACCAATCAGAGAATAATGAGTCAAATTACACAGCGTGGGAAAATTCCAAAGAAGTCTCTACATTTACCTGTCACAGCACTCTGATTGGTTGGTTTGAAATCCACCAATCAGAGTGCTCTGTGTCATTTTACACAGCGTGGGAAAGTTCTTTGACTCATTTGACTTTACACGCTGTGTAAAATGACACCGAGCACTCTGATTGGTGGATTTCAAACCAACCAATCAGAGTGCTGTGACAGGTAAATGTAGAGACTTACCTGTCAGTCTCTTCATTTACCTGTCAGAGCACTCTGATTGGATGGCTTAAACCCACCTATCAGAGTGCTCTGAGCCTAATTGCCTTCATAAGCCTTCCCCCGCCCTGCAGAGTTCAGTCTGTGTGGAGCCCTCCATGGGTAAAGATGGATACATTTTTTTGGCACTCATTTTTTTTTTTAAGTGCGTCGGTTATTATGGCTTTTTATTAGGCCTTTTTGGGGGCTGAAAAAATACGATTTTAGAAAAAAGAAGACATCAAATGGTAAGTTTTATTTTTTTTACAGGTACTTAGTTAAAGGTCCCCACCCTCATTATTTTTAGGGTGAGGGGGGTAGGTAGGGATTATTTTTTTTGTGGGGGAGGGGATGACTAGGGGTTTGGGGACCCCTAGTCACCTGGGGGGGGTAACATTTTTATTTAGGGCACCCACCTGCCGCTAAGGGGTGGGGGCAGGGGGAGGACAATAGGTCCCCCCCTTATTAGTATTTAGGGCCCCCACCCACCACTCAACCATTCGGCAATTCGGCAATTCATCTATTCGGACATTCGGAAGTACCCGAATGTCCGAATTGCCCAAAATTCGTCTGAATTCACATTCGGACCGAAACGAAATGTCTAATTAAAACATCATACCACGATCATGCTCCAATGTGGGGATCAGCAGTGGGGACTTTGTGGCACACAGAGGATTTTGCTACTTGACTTACTCTGTGCATTTGGCTGATGCACCCTGCAAAAAATCCCTGCAGAGTACTCAAAAGCCACCCTGGATGCTAAACTATAGACATGAAGTTTGACTTACAAAGGTGTCTTACCAGGTAAGCTCACCAGCTTAGCTCTGTCAATGCCCAGACTTCTGATTTAAAAAATTATTTAAAGAATTTAAACCAAGTGTTCATCAACGGTCCGCACCAGACTTGACAGAACTTGAGCGATTTTTACAAGACGAATCATCAAAACTTGCAGGCTCCAGATGTGGTAAGCTGGTAGAAACTTATCTCAAATACTTGCAGCTGCAATACTATTCCATTGATGCTCTACAAAAGTCTGTTTTTGTTTTTTTGTGTCACATTAAAACAAAATAATAAAAAAATTAGCAATGCTTAAACTAAATGGTAAAATGCCAAGTAGAATCAGTTTTAATTCCAAGTTTAATCCAGCTACTACAAAATGATAACTACTTAAGCAAGCACTGTATGCATGGGTTTAAAAAATTAACAGTCTGACCTTAAAATCTTTTTGCTGCCGAGCGCAATTTGGTTAACTAAGCGTGGATGGATGGTTTGTTAATTGTCCCGTGGTTGCATATGGTCACATTGTTACTGTTTTGACCTTTATGACATTAAAAATATTTCGACATGCACAGTGATGCATGCAATAAAGTCTATGTTAATAACTAGCAGCTGTGACAGCCTAGAACAATATTTTTGAGATAGGGAGAAACATTTTAATGTGCTATAATAATTTATTGATATATTGTCAATATATTTTCAGCCCTGTACCACAGGAAACAAATGTGTATTTTGTGTTTGTCTGTTGCTGGGATCATGCTTGTTTGTTTCATGCTGGGATCTACTAAGACTGAGTAGCGAGCTTATGTGGTCACCACCCTCTTATATAAACAAGAGATGCCCAGCTTCCTGGCCCGTCTGACTCTGAAAGGGTGAAAGACATAGTTAAAGGCCTTACTTATCATAGTTAAAGGCCATAACATGCTCAATCTCTGGGCCTGTTTGATTAGATCCCCCAAAGGGATTAATCACTTACTTATTTGCGCTAGATATGCCCATCCTTATCATATTTGGTATTCTTAAGGGGTTACTTCCTTCATGTTTTGTCCAAGTGGCTATGAGTCCCCAAATACTGAAATAGTTGGAATTACTGAAGATGGAATCAGAGATACCTCTTGTGTTCTCCTTGGAAACGACTCATGCCCAGACCCATAAATGGCTATATTAAAATACTCACCTGCCTTACAAAGGGATCTATGGGAGTTGTCCTTCCCACACATCACTTGGTTCGGCAGGACCCAAGTGATCAAGATGAATCTACTTCCTCGCCTTCTTTACCTTTCCAGACCATTCCCCATAGGAATATCATGGTATTACTTTACCGCCTTACGATCTATGCTAGTAGGGTATGTCTGGCAGAGGGCGGAAATGACATCAATAATTCAACCAATTGGCTATGCTGAAGCGCAGAGGTGGAGTGGTACTTTAAAACATATTGCACAGCATGCTATTTGGTTTGAGTGATAGAATGGGCCAAGACAGATGTTAAATTATGGAAGACGATCCCAAAGACTATTATATTATAATAATAATTTGTGGTTTTTATAGCGCTTTTCTCCATGTGAGACTCAAAGCACTTTACAAGTATACAAACATAAAGACATAAAGGTTAGGAGTTTCTGAAGGTAAGCTGAGCGTACTGAATGCCTGATGTAAGAAGACGGTGCCTCTCTGATTGCGCATGGTAAAGAGCGTGGCTGAATGCCCTGAAACCTAAGTCTGTCTTTATTCGTGGCACTGACAGGAAAGATTTGCTGGCTGACCGAAGTGAACGGGATGGAATGTAGGGTGTCATTAGCTCTTTCCGATACTGTGAGCCTTGATTGTTTAAGGCTTTGAAGGTTAGCAGACCAATTTTAAAATATGTTTGCCATTTAATTGGAAGCCAATGTAGGGAGTGGACAGGTGTTATGTGGCAGGAGAGAGTTTGATTGGTCAGTGTAAAGGCCCTGTATTGATCAGGGTGTAGCATTTTGTAAGATCTGTAATTAGTCCTAGGCAGGTGAGAATGAGTCAAGGAAAGTTCAGAGCTAGTGGTTAGGGAGGCCACTAGTGGTAAAACATAGTTACTGCAGGAACACAATTGAATGAAAGGAATAAAGTTCAAAAATTAAGGTTTGGATCCTGACACCTACAGTATTTTCCAAAAGCTGCACCATTCCTGTGAAATGCCCTATTTTATTAGATTTTCCAGTAGCCTCCAATGGTTTAAGAAGTTATTGAAAGTCATTAAACGTTACTGTCTTCTTGGGTGACTATTCTCTCATTGCAATCTCCCTTCCATTCCACCACACTTTACCTCTGTTTCCATAGTCTATTCAGTCTCCCCTTTCACACTTCAGTATCAAATAAAAAAGTTTGTGTTCCTAAACCTATGGTGTTCCTTTAAGATATATATATATATATATATATATATATATATACATACATAGAGAGAGAGAGAGAGAGAGAGAGAGAGAAAGAGTGTCTATAGATGAGTGTGTCTGTGTGTATATGCAAATGTGTCAATGTATATGACTGTCACTTTGTATTGGTAAGATAATATTTGTCAGTAGGTGTGTGTGTGTGTGTCTCTGCTTGTCTATCAGTGTGAGTGCATGGTTCAGTGAATGTTTGTGTGTGTCTGTGTGTGTGTGTGTCTGGGTAAGGGAACGTGCATGTGTATAGGTAAGTGTTTGTGTATGTGTGTGTGTGTCAGTGTAACGGATCACCTGGCACCCCGACTGGGTACCTCCGTTGAAGGATGCTCCTAGCGCTTCCTGAGGGCTCCAAGCACTCCAGCCGACACCATAACCACCGTAGACTCCTTCAGAGAGCAAGACAGGAACAAGCTCTTACAAGAGCTCAGTGATTATAGCAAGGGAATATGCAGAGCATAGCAATCCCTTGTAGCAGATTCCCCCAATAAGAGACCGGACTCAGATTGAGGGTGAAGTAGAACTGTCTGTACTGGCACATACAGCCTCTTTTATTCACATACTACACACATAGTACTGCCCACAGGGTTTTGCAGAACATCCAATCAATACTTACAATACACTCAGACACTCCCACACAAAATCCTCGCCTCTGTCTGTGATATAATTACTGAACACAATGGTCTAACTTAATTATCACAGGCAGGAAAATACACAGTTTTACACAATATTCATAACTCTAAAAGTATACATCACATTCACATTTTCAGAATCAGCATACTCCAAATACAAACATACGTCAAAATCATACAAATTGGTCCAGTGGGTCAAAAGTTAGTTGAAAGTCCCTTTGTGACCAAATGAAGCATGGCTTTTCTGCCCAAAACCAGTTCCACGGAGTCTTCTATCCTGGAGATAATTGGGAAGTAATCCAATTATCTCCAAGGACAGAGGCAAAACTCAATTAGCCACATGGTAGCAAAATACAATAAAATACATAAAAATATATAACTGTGCAGTTATTGCATAAAACAGGTACATTCAACATATCCCCAGATAGCTTAGATCTGAGCACACATTATTACTGAATGGCACTCAGATCACATACATACAGTTCAATTGCCATGGAGCCAAAGTCTTTCACATAGTCTTTTTCGTTATACGAATAGGCTCCATGGCGTAGCTATCTGGGGTAACACTGCTCACATAGGGAAAGTACAGAATGACCCGGCTTTTTGGTCTTTGCAGGGGAAAACCAAGCATTTCAAAATGGGGCCATAGTCACAGGGCAGGAGGCTGGCAATTAGTCTTCTCCAATGCCCAGTGGCGAGGCTGGTTCTGCCACAGTCCGTTAATGAGTATATGGACCAGTGGGTAGGTGGGCTTTCGGTGCCAAGCCTGGAAATCTATTTGTTTTGTAAAGTGGGCTGAGGGGGCAGCACAAATAAAGGTTTCGCCCACTCACAGTGCTTACAGTGATCTTTTTAAAGAATCAATAATGCAAAAAATACAGACAATAATCCAGATTATCACGTGTGCCCACGTATTATCTCTGTTTTAAGAAGTGTGAAATTACATTTCCCTTCAACAGTGGATACAAAATATCAAAACACACATTACAGAAACCATCAGTGGCCAGGTCTCACAGGAATACCTATTGCTTGATAAAGACTCTGCTGCACAAAAACATTCTCTGTGAGATTTACCAGACTCTGAATTTTCACTCATGGTAGGAGATAGATCGTCTAACAAGCAGCTAATACAGTACATATATTGTTATGTAAGAAGCCATTATTAGTATTATTATTATTATAAATATTGTTCACGTCACATTCAGTAGATTTATGTTTATTTAATTAAAAACTTTAATTCCTATCGAGTTGAGCAAACTAAATGGATTTACTATAGCCTATAAATGTTTAAATGGATTATTGATTTAAGGATAAGTAACCAGAATATTTAGCATCTGGCTTTGCACGATGTAGTTGTTATGGTGCTTAGAGTGTCACTGCTGTTGAAAATCCACTTCCACTGAAATTGCCAAGGGTTTATCATCTGCTGTCATATATTTTTACATGCCTGACTTTT
>OW240912.1:374067245-374356285 GCA_933207985.1 Pelobates cultripes
ATTAAAGAAACTGAGCATCATGGAATTTTCATTGTGATTAAGACATTATTATTATTATCTACCTATGTGGCTGTACTAATTTAGAATGTTTAATCTCAAAATTCCCTCTTAATGGCTGCATATAGTCTAATCAGCATTTTCATGCTTTATTTGGAAAAAACCCAGAATGAGTTTAGACATTTTATCAAGTGAATTGAATAAGACTCTCTATGCCTTATATAGCAGAGTATCATTATGCCTGTCTGTTTAACCTACCAACACGCAGTGTTTTTACAATTCCAAGCAAAGTTGGATTGAAATTAAATAGACGATTAATACATGATTTAACTTCACTTCATAGATTCAGAGAAAACAAGGAGAAAGATGATAGTTTTATTGTTTTACGACATCTTTTTGATTTCTGGTCAGCTTTTAGGAGATCGGTGGGATGGGAGAAGGGTATTATAGATTGTGTAAACTTAAATCTCATCTCCATGGAAGTGGAATGTTTATATTTTAATGACTGGATAAATATTGGTATCACAAAAATAGCAAATTTAATGGAAGAAGATGTAGTAAAATCGTTCCACCAGCTAAAGCAGGATCTAAAGGACAATGAGATCTTTAATTATCAAGGGTTTCATAACTAAACACGGAATAAATAACCCTAGACTCCAAATTGCTAAACTAGAATCTGTATTGTCCTCTGAGAATCCACAAACCCATTTGAGTCAATATATGGATGTCACCCATTTTAAAAATGATCAAAAAAAAAAATTCCCATAAGTTAAGAAGTGGAGTTCTGATTTTCATATCAGACTAAATACTCATTCTGGTCTGCTACTTTGATTAAAGCCAAAAAGTCTGTTTGTCTAAACTTGATGGAAAAATTGAAAATAAAAAATTTAGCCAGAGGGGATGTTTCCATCCTCATCCTCCATATGTTGGAGATGTGGAGAATCTGAAGTTACTTATCTCTATACCTGGTGGACATGCAATAAGATGAATAATCCCTGGAATTTAGTACAAAGCAAAAATATATTTTCAATCGGTATAACTTTGAATTTCACCCCTGTTTAATTTTTGATGTTGATGAACTGGCCAAATGTTTCTTGGTAATTAAAGCAGATCATAACTCTTATTCTATGCAGCACTATAATACTTATAGCATGAAATTGGAAATCTACTAATGATATAAACCACTCATAGATAGCAAGTCAAGTAATATTCCAATGTAAATTGAAAGATGTAATGTAAGCTTTCCAAAACTAGTATCTAAGAAATCGATAAATGGCATTTATGGTTAAACAGAATAACTGCAAAGACCTGAAGCGATTGTCCCCGCAAGTCATCAATATAAACTTTTGATTTAAAATCTACTGATCCAACGCATCATACTGTAGTTTTACATTTTATTTAATCATATATCAGTAATAATGTCTATTACTCATCCCAACCACATGTTGTTGTTTTTTAGTGTCTTTATCTCTTGTTTCATATGTCTTCTTTTATGTTTTTCGATGTAATAAATTCAAATATTAAAAAAAAAAAAAAACACACACATATTCATTAACTAATTTCTGCATGCAAAGAACTATATAAAAAAAAATCCCTGAAACCTTTGGCAATTAAAATCATAGACAATAAAAATATCAAAGGATTTTGCACTTCCAACAGTGTCAGCAATATAAAGCTGTACGCAGGCGACGTATTGCTGACACTGGAGGAATCATTGATGTCCTTGGATGCCTTAATCAAAGAGCTTGATGATTATTCCAAATATTCAGGATACAAAATGAAATGATAGAAATCCACTTTTTTACTTTAAAAGGGCAAAAACAACATTGTATAAAAAATATGGATTGATATGGACACGTGATTATATAAAATACTTAGGCATCAACATCACCCCATCATTACACTATCTGAAAAAGAGGGATTTTCTTTCCCTACTAAAACAAACAAATACAATTTTGATTAACTGGAGAAAGCTGAGGGTTTTTTTTTTTATGGTGAGGAAGAATAAATATTCTAAGCTAATACATGTTACCTAAGTGTGATTATTTGTTCAGATTGATTCCACTAAATTACTCCCAGAAACTGGCTTAAAATATTAAACACTATATTATAGAAATATGTATGGCTGGGGGAGAAAAACCATTTAAAATGGAAATCACTGTCTCTTAATATAAGACATGGAGGCATGGGTATGCTAGATATTTTTTGTAAATATTATTGAGCAAGCCGACTTATGCATGCACTAATTACACTGAAAGCAATCTCAAACAAGAAAAATGGTAGCTGATCGAACAAGATCTTACTAAGACTAAGGATATATCCTCTTTGTTTTGGCAACAGAAGATTAATAAGGGTCAAAAAGGATATGTAGCAGATGCTAGAAGCCTAAGTAACATACTAGAACAATGGAATATAATTAAAAAAAAATGTACACATAGAAAATAAAGTGGTAAGCTCTTTGTCCTTAAATATTTTGGAGTTGAAAATGGAAAACATTAATTTAGAAAACTGGAAAATTGATGGAATCCATAAAATAAAAGATATAATTAATCAAAATAAAATCATTTTCCAAACCTGTTTTAGAATATAAAACAAAGAAATATTTAACTACCTAAGAGTAGGAGGCTTTGTGTCTAAACACACACACACACACACACACACACACACAGACACACACATATATATATATATATACAGAAAAATCAGACACAGAGAAATATCTTGAGACCTTGATAAATCAAACTAACTACAAAGGTTTTATATCAAAGTGTGTGTACACTATATATAAACATGTCACCAAGAAGTTGTCTTACTGCCCTTAAAAAATGGGGCTTGACATTAAAATCCAACAAGAATGGGAAAACTCTCAAACATATACATTGCCTCAATGTAAGAGAAACCCAATACAAACTACATAATAGATGGTACTCTAGATCATGGGTCATCAACCTGGTCCCTACCGCCCACTAGTGGGTGTTTCAAGATTCCAGGTGGGCGGTAGGGATTTCCTCATTTTGAGAGATTGGGCGGGCGGGTGCGAGCCAGCGATACCCCTGCGACCGGGTACCGCCATCACCATTTGTGGCCCCGGCCCACGCGGCAAACTGCTGAGGCCGCCGTCCAAGGAGTTCATCGGGTGGCCCATGCTGTCAGGGCCACCCAATGGTTATGGATTGTAAGGGGGCCCGGTCAGCGCTGGGCGCTTTAACAGCGCGACCGGGCCCCCTGTGATTACATCATAAGCTGGGAGGAACTGACTGCACGTCACTCCTCCCAGCTAACACACAGAGGAACACACAGAAGAAGCAGAGGGAGTCATAGTGGGAACTCTGACTCCCATCCACCTGAGCCACCATTGGACCCCAGGGAATGTCACCCTCCTGCACCTAAAAGGTAGGAAACAGGAGGGTGACTAAAAGATGTTGTGTGTGTTTGTTTGTGTGTCTGTGTCTTTGTATGTATGTCTTGTGTGTGTGTGTGTGTGTCTGTCTGTCTGTATGTATGTCTTGTGTGTGTGTCTTTGTATGTATATGTGTGTCTTTGTATGTATGTCTTGTGTGTGTGTGTCTGTCTGTATGTATGTGTCTGTATGTATATGTCTTTGTATGTATGTGTGTGTCTTTGTATGTATGTCTTGTGTGTGTGTGTGTGTGTCTGTCTGTATATATGTGTGTATGTATGTGTCTTTGTATGTATGTGTGTCTTGTGTCTGTCTGTATGTATGTGTGTATGTGTCTTTGTATGTATGTATGTGTCTTTGAATGTGTGTGTCTGTATGTATGTGTCTGTGTGTGTGTGTCTGTATGTATGTGTACCTGTCTGTGTGTCTGTATGTATGTATGTATGTATGTGTGCCTGTCTGTTTGTTTGTGTCTTTGTATGTATGTGTGTCTTGTGTGTGTGTCTGTATGTGTGTCTTGTGTGTGTGTGTGTGTCTGTATGTATGTATGTGTGCCTGTCTGTTATAGTGAGCTATAGTAAGTAATAGTAAGTGGGCTACCTAGCTCAGCCATCTATGGGTAAATAAAATACAACTGGGTTTGGTTCCTATAAACCTACATATATTAACCGCAGCAAAACTGTAATATACCAAAAATGGAAACATTAATAGAACAAACTATATGGCAATGTAAAATGGAAATGGGTTGTTCCAGAATAAAGAAATTGAAATCAAGAAATTGAAACAAGTGGGATTTCTGAATAGAAATATTAGATTCCATTTTGAGGATAGCCGATTATCAATAGAAAGGCTACTTAGGGTATATCTAATAATATGCTTCTCTCACAGGAATATGTCCATGTTAATTCGAGGATTTTACAATTATCATGACGGAAAGTCATGATTTTATTAAAGACACGGAGGCGAGTATTATGCTGCTCTCTTTCTTTATTACCCTCAGCAGCAAAGAATACATTATTGAAGAAAAATAAACATTTGAACTAGGTATAACATCATAGTGACAATGTCCGCCTAGTAACATGGCCATCCAATCAGTGTCGTCCTTCTCCTATAGTAGGCGGAGCATTGATGACCACTTCCTCTTTCTTTCTTGCGTATCCCGAAGAATAAACTCAAAACTCGGAACAGGAAACCAGATAAACCAACGAGCCAGAACAAGGTATGAGACTCCAAGAGCTCCTTCAACCCAGTCATGCTAGAAGAGACAAGAAAATATGGTAATGTCTTGGACTGATGGGTTTTCATACATAGAGGTCCACACATTTGACTAAACAGTGGCAATAATTCATAGATGTAGTAAGAGGGACTACTGATCTGAGGACACTTGTGGCAATGAGTCTCAAATTAGATAATGTCCTAACGCCTGTGATGGCCTCAATATCACCAAGATTGAACTTACCATGGAGAGGTCTGTAACTTACCTTGCCCCACATCCAAGCCGTCCAAGGGCGGGTGGGTGGGATAATACTCGCCTCCGTGTCTTTAATAAAATCATGACTTTCCGTCATGATAATTGTAAAATCCTCGAATTTTATTAAAGACCCGGAGGCTCCTATTATGCTATTTTAAAGCTGTGATATCACGGCTTCTGCAAAATGTTGGATTGGTTTGAAATAGAAATTACGGAAGGTAGATTCCGCAGACCAATCAGCCGCCTTCAATATATCCTCTAAACGACAACCAGCAAAGGAGGCTTTAGAGGCCATGGCACCGCGAACCGAATGGGGAGAGAAAATGGAGGTGTCAATACCTGCCAAAGACATGAGCCATTTCACCCAGTGGGCCAAGGTTGGAGAGGAAACCGGAGCATGCGGTTTACGGAAGGAGATGAAGAGTTGGGGGTCTGACCCAGTCCGAAGGGGTGCGGTACGGGCTTCGTACGCCCGAAGGCATGCTACCGGGCAAAGGAGTGGCTTCGCATGAAAAGCCGGGTACAGGACCGTCCGAGATGACGATTTCGTCCTCCGTGAGATGTCAAAGACCACTCCTTCTGGAGAGAAGGATCGGGCATTGACATCGAGTGCTCTAACATCTGACACTCTCTTGCAGGAGATTAGGCATAAGAGCATAACTAGTTTAGCGGATAGTTGTTTCAAGGATAAAGACTCGTTGTCTGGCCATCGTGTCAAGAAATTCAATATTAGGGAGACGTCCCACAGGGAGGAATAGCGAGGTTGGGGTGGCCTTGCAAAGCGAATGCCTCGGAGAAGACGACAGACAATTGGGTGTCGTCCTATCGGGGCCCCATCAATGCCGGTATGGCCGGCCGATATGGCCGAGCGGAAGAGATTTACTGTCCTGTAAGCCTTCCCGTCGTCATAAAGGGATGTTAAGAATTGCAGGACTGTTGTCACAGGAGTTGATAGGGGATCCAAACCCCGTGCCATGCACCAACCATCCCATGTGCGCCAAGCAGACTTGTAAGACTGCCTCGTGCCGGGTGCCCATGAGCCCTCGAGAAGTCGGAGAGTTGCGAAACTCCCTCGATCGACCAGGGTCCCCGGAAACCAGCCACGCCATGAGGCGGAGGAGCCCCTGACGGATCATGGGGTGGGGGTTCGCATCCGGGTCTCGTAGTAGAGATTGGGCATCCGGGAGGAGCCGCGGGCGATCTATGGCCATCTCCAGAAGAGGAGGGAACCAGGGCTGCGACGGCCATAACGGGGTTATTATCACCAAGCAGCCCAATTGGCGCCGTAGGTGGAGAAGACACCGAGGAATGAGGGCGAAAGGAGGGAAAGCATAGTTCCTGGTGGTTGACCAGTCTTGGGAGAAAGCATTCGTAGCCGAAGCCTTGGGGTCTGGCCTCCAACTGAAGAAGGTCGGAAGTTGGGTGTTCAAACGGGAGGCAAACAAGTCTATTGCCAGAGGACCCCACAGATCCCAAATGTGCTGGAAGACTTGGGGATCGAGGTGCCAATCGCTGGAATCCCGTAGATGGCGGGAGTACCAATCCGCCGTAGTGTTGGATAACCCGGGTAAGAATTCTGCCCTGACGGCCATGTTGTGTTGCAGACAAAACTGCCAAAAGTCCCTCGCCAAATTCGCCAGGATTTTGGATCTCGTGCCACCGAGGTGGTTGATATACCGGATAGCCGATACGTTGTCCATCTTCAGTAAGATTGAGCATTGGGACAGTGTCGGGGAGAGGCTGCGAATTGCAAAGGACCCTGCAAGGAGTTCCAGGCAATTTATATGCAGTGTTGACTCCGCCTCCGACCAGCGTCCGCCTGTGGAAATATCTCCGCAGCGCGCACCCCAACCATAAGAGCTCGCGTCCGACTCTATTACTACATCTGGGGCCGAGCCGAAGATGGCTTTGCCATTCCACGCCTCCATGTGTATGAGCCACCAGCGGAGTTCTTCTTTCGCCTCTGCGTTTAGAGTCAGAGTATCCTCGTATGAGGCGCCGTCTCTCAGGTATGACGCCTGTAGGCGTTGGAGGGCTCTGTAATGAAGGGGGACCCGGGAATATGGCCTGTATGGAGGCTGCTAGGAGCCCGATCACGCGGGCCAGATGTTTGAGAGATATATGTGGACAGGTAAGAACTCGTCTTATCTCTTTCTTGATATTTTTCATTTTGGATGTTGGTAAATACAAGGTTTGCATAACTGAGTCCACCAAGAGACCTAGGAATTCTATTTGTTGAGTGGGGGCTAGGGTGGACTTTTCCCAATTTATGATGAATCCCAAATTCTGCAACAAGGTTGTGGTCCAACCGAGGTGCATATGGAGCAGTGAGACTGACTGGGATAGCAGTAGGATGTCGTCTAAATATATGATTAGGCGTATCCCTCGACTGCGTAGGAGAGCAATCACGGGCTTCATTAGCTTGGTGAAGCACCAAGGTGCGGAAGACAGACTGAAGGGAAGGCAGCGGAACCGCCATTTCCTTCCTTGCCACGTGAATTGCAGGAAATCTTGGTGCGTCTGTGCAATGGGTACCGTGAGGTACGCGTCTCTTAGATCGAGTTTGACCATCCAGTCGGCTGGTTGGAGCAAATCTCGCAGGCAGTGAATGCCTTCCATCTTGAAGTGATGGTAATTTACGTAGGCATTTAGGTGTTTGAGATTGATAACTGGGCGGGACCCGCCCCCCTTCTTTGGGACAATAAATAGGTTGCTCACAAAACCCGGGGTATGCATCGGGATTTCTTGAATAGCTCCTTTGAGAGCCAAGTCTCGGACCTCCTCGGAGACGAGGGTCGTGTCTAGAGGGGAAAAAGCAATCTCCCTGGGTGGGGAGCGTTGGGTTGGAAGGGATATAAAGTCTATTAGGTACCCGTGGACAGCCCTGAGTATCCAGGCATCTGAGGTAATGAGAGCCCAGACATGGGAAAAATGTGTGAGTCTGCCCCCAATCGCCACTTGTGTTTGAAATTGAGAAAGGTAGCTTACCGTAAGGACGTCTTCCGGAAGGAGCGCCTCGAGTACCTCTCGACACCCATGGTCTGCCTCGTTGTGGAAAAAAGGTCGGAGCGGACCTTTGGTCAATAAAGGGGGTTCTCCCAACATAGGAGCCTCGGCTCGGGCGCGAGCCTCTGTTGACTCTGCCGGACAGACGGCCCCTTGCTCTGCCGGCCCCACCAAAAACCTTTGGGTGGAACACCCTTTTTAGATTTGATTGTGCCTTGTCTAAGGCCGTGAATGTTTGGACATAAGATCCCAGGTCTTTTACAAAAGATTCTCCAAAAAGGTACCCTTTTGCTAGGGCCCCTGGCTCAGTAATTGCCATATTTACAAGCTTTGGTTCTATTTTAATGAGAATAGATTTACGACGCTCTGTAGCCAGAGCGGTATTGGCATTGCCTATGAGGCATATCACCCTCTGAATCCAACCTCTAATAGTGAGGCGATCTAAGGCGTCATCTTGTGCCAAGGATTCCTCCACGGCTTCGAAAATTTTGGTCGCTGGACCTAAGATATCCAAGACTTTGTCTTGACAATTATAAAGCGAAAAGTCTAGACCTTTCTTAGGTTTCCAACCCGTCTTGCTTAAAAATTGTATGATCTTGGGATCGACTTGGGGTGTCTTACAGACCTCGTCTGGTATGGTGGGGCGTGGGCATTCAGCCCTCAGTTTATTACGTGTTGCCTTGTCCAGAGGCTTACGGACCCGTGAGGCGACATATTGTGCCACATGCTCAGCTGGTGACCATTCCGCAGAGCGGGGGTGACGTAAGTCATCCGGCTCAAACAGTGGTTCGCCCTGCGGGTCAAGGATTTTTCCCTGTTTAATCAATTCTGAGCTTGCGGTATTTATCTCAGTAGAGGGATTACACACCTCATCAATGTCATATTCCGAATCTAGGTCGGACAAATCGTTAGACTGATCTGAGTCTAGGGCTGGGGCACTCTCCTCATCTGAACTGAGTTCTGACTCAGTGGAATCAGGTTGGGCTTTAGCCCACTTCCAATGCCTAGCCGCTTTTGCCCGGCTAGAGGCTCTTTTGCGCGGTGGGTTAGTATTCGCGCCATCTGTGACAGGTGTTTTACTGTCCATCGTTAACTTGGAGGAGTGCTTGGTTTTTGCCGAGGCTTTGCGGCCGGGGCGTGATGGGTTGGAAATAGATGGTATCGCGACTGGCATAGCGGTCGGAGGGACCATGCGTTGGGCCTGCCTTAGTGCCTGGGTAAAAGATTTTGAAATAGATGAAGACATAATGTCCATGGCAGATGCCAGGGCTTTAGAGACAGACTTGGACACAGTAGTGTCCATGATAGCCTGAATATCCTCTGATGCTGGGAAATCCAGGTCATCCCCAGAAACTATAGGGGGAAAACCCAATGCTGTCTGGGGGTCAGTTGTTGTCCCTGAGGGACCAGGTAAATCATTAGCAGATTGCATTAGTGCAGTGTAACTGACAGGCAGGATTAAACAAAGTAATTGACAGTGTTATTTGATGAATTTAATAGTAAGAGTTGTAGAGCAGGGTTAAGTAACCCAGCTGAAAATAACCAGAACACAATAAGCAGTAAGTTAAATCAGGAAAAATCACTTACAGCTATTTATCAAAATAATGGAGGGGAGCAGGAGAAAAGGGAACCGTCCGCCACTAATACTGGACACCAACTCCGATCAAGGGACGGAGTGGGCGTTCCATAGTAAAAGGGCGGGAAAATGTTGAAAGAAAATGGCCGCCGCGCCGGCGGGAACCAAAAAGATGGCCGCCGCGGCTAACAAAGCAAAAGTATAAGTGAATGCCGGTGTTCGGCGGTAAGGTAACGTTGCTACACCGCCGCACGGGGAGGGAGGGGTGTAGTGCGGCTGGATGCGCGGTCAGAAGTAAATCCGACCGCGACCTACAGCCGGAACTTAAGATGGCGTTCTGACTGGGCGCGCATGCGCGGACGGGCCAGATGCCGGCGAAATTAAAGTGATAGCTGGACAAACCCACAGACCGGCCAAGTCCCTGAATATCAGGGCAGATAGAATAAGGGGGGTCAAGCCATGACAGTGTAGGGTATAGGAAGATGTGCAGGTTGTTAAGTATACTACACTTATACTTTGAAAGATTATTTAAAGGTGCAATGCAGTCAGTACCAGTAAAAGGTACCCATGAATGTAGGAGGTTAATAGAAAGAACAATTAAATACAATGAAGTACAATATCATATTGAATAGAGTAACATTAAAGGATCCCACAGTCAGAGAACTGTGAGGGGTGTACTTATCTGAGGGTAGCAGCAAAGAAAGAGGAAGTGGTCATCAATGCTCCGCCTACTATAGGAGAAGGACGACACTGATTGGATGGCCATGTTACTAGGCGGACATTGTCACTATGATGTTATACCTAGTTCAAATGTTTATTTTTCTTCAATAATGTATTCTTTGCTGCTGAGGGTAATAAAGAAAGAGAGCAGCATAATAGGAGCCTCCGGGTCTTTAATAAAATTGTTATTTATGTATGCTTTAAATGTAGTTATACTATTGTTTATGAGAACAAGGTGATGTAAAAGACAGTTGAGTGTATAGGCACATACATAGGTATGCTTATGAATTGTTTGTTTTGCATGGCATCTGTCTATGTGTTTTTTATATATATAAATAAATAAAAAGAATTTTAAAAAAATCTAAAAAATACAACAACAAAAAAATTACAAGTGGGTTGACTGTGCTCAAGGTGCCTTTGCACACACTCAAGGCTGCCAGAGCCAAACAGGCTCCTGCCTATCAGAAGTCTCAGTGGATTGTCAGATATTGCTAGTGCAACCCAAGCAGTGATTGTAGGTGGTGAAGGACAATCCTCAAATCACGCATTGCAGCACTTAGAGGAAGTGATCTCAGGTAATTTCCATCCAGTACTTGTAAACTGGAATCTGCACTGGAGAAGAGCAGCCCACAGCAGCTATCACAACTATCTTCTGCCCTTGATGTTTACCTGGCCAGCCCAGTCCCCACTGAACCCCAGGAAAGCCACACAGAGCAGCAGAAGATCCCTCTACCTACTACAAATTATACAAAGAGCCGGCAAACACTCCCACAGTCCCCACAAATACAACACCAGTGACAATCCACATACATGCACACAACTCCGCAAGCAGCCTCACATGCAATACCACAAGCAGCCCCACATATACACACCACCCTACACACTATGTGATTTATCATCCAGATACACAATACCACAAGCAGCCCCCATAAACATCCCACATTCATGGATATCATACACAGTACCACAAACTACTCATGAATATATACAATACAACAGCCCACATACGCACAGATACAATGCTACAAAGCAACAGCAGCACCCATAAATACCACAAGCAGAATACGGCAACATATGCAACTTAATTTAAAAAAAAATAGGACTGTCACGCCAGGGGACGTCACAATCTTGTTTTGGCACAGTACTACTAAAATATTGCCTACCCCTGCCATAGGTTATCAGTCCTTTTGCGGCTTGACTTTTTCACTACAAAGCTCTGTGCAACACTTCCAGTTTCCAAGAAGGTTATTCTGGGAACTTGCGGCATTTAACAACACTCTCTGAGCTTTCCAGGTACCTGCGTGCACAGTTTATATCCCCATTAGTAAGCATCTCAGTATCCTTGGCTGGCATTGGGTTTAACCGAACAGACGCCATTTCAACATAGTTAACAGGGCTTTTGTAATAGGAGATTGGTGATGAGCTGCTCCCATGGATCAGACGACACAAGCACTTCAGGACGATCACTACAACATACACAAACACAAGCATCAGTCACACAAAAACAATTTGTGAGAGGTTTCCTTTTTTTAACGGTCAACTTCCTCACTTTAACTGATCACGGCAGTGATTTGCAAAAGCCTCTACATCAAAAAGCCCAGTTTAACAGACTGCACAGCTGAGAGCTTATGCTTTAACTGCCTGTATTGGCATACTTATTTTTAACTGACTCATTCACAACTTACTGCGCAGTTGCCATGGCAATGCACATACAATATCACACAATTATATCTGTTAATTCCTTTCACAATACTGTGAATGAATATATCAGTATATCTTATAGCAGTCAAGAAATAGCTGTTACTAGCTTAGGCATATTCCATTAATTTTCTCTAAGCAATGAAACTGCAGCCAAATTTCACGGTTCCTGTGCAAAAAGATACCACCGGCTCGGGAGCTGTGCTTTAGATGCCTTGTTTCAAGCTGTTAAGGGAAAATTAATATCAAATCCAATCATATGCAATAGCCCTATGTAAGCCTATTTCCCTACTATTTTCAGCATTGCTCTAACATTCCATTCACAAAAACATTTTAAATTGGAAAATCATCTATATTTGAAATTACCCAACTTACACGTAAACGTTGATGAAAATATCTTAACTAATGCCCCTTGAATCATTATGAATTAGAAGGCTGGGGATATGGTTTCTCTCTTCCTTCATACAGTATTATCTGGGGAAATACTTCCTGCTTCTTGCACACATGATGTTAAACACGTTATTCTTAAAATATATATGTATATATTAAAAAAAATAAAGAATTTATATATCCTGGGGCACACATGCAATGATTGGGGCACCCTCTTAATCTTCAGATTTTCAAATGATCAAAGAAAGAGCTATTTACACTTTATAGTGTGTACCAAGAGCACTAGAGATAAAGCTTCACATTAGCTGAAATCTCCCATGGGTACGTAATATATAATATATCATAGAAACAAATGATTTTTTTTTTTCAGTATAAGCTTTCAGTTGTTAAGTTTGTTTAACCTCAGTCCATCACCACCATTATTGCAGGTGAGCAGCAATGCGTCAGTGCCTCTAACAGCCATACACAACCTCTTCATTTCTAATTCCCTCACACTACTAGCACTCACTGAGACCTGGTTTTTCCCCCCTGATACTGCTTCTTCGGCTTCTTTATGCTTCGGTGGACTACAATTCTCCCATACTCCCAGATTCAACTGTAAAGGCGGTGGTGTAGGCATCCTTCTCTCCCCTCAATGTACCTTTCAACCTATCCTCCCGGCCCCTGCCCTGTCTTTTACTTCCTTTGAAGTTCACACTGTCTGCATATTTAAGTCCACTCCTTTAAGAATTGCCATTATCTATCGCCCCTGGTCATCCTAGGCTATTCATTGAACACTTTTCCTTCTGGCTACCCCACTTTTTCTACTCTAGCACTCCTTCCCTCATACTTGGGGACTTTAACATCCCAATCAACCTCAACTACCCTGATGCCTCCAGTCTGCTCTCTGTAACCTCCTCCTTCGGCCTCACACAGTGGTCTACTTCAGCAACTCAGACAGCAGGAAACACTCTTGACCTCATCTTCACCAATCTCTGTACCACATCTAATCTCTCCAATGTTCCATTTACTTTATCTGACCACCATCAGCTGACCTTTGGCATCGGTAAATGCTGTACCAAAATTTCACCACCAATCTTACAGAAACCTCCACTGGCTTGATCTCCAGCATTTCTCAACCAAACTCAATCCAAATCTCATATCTCACTTGCCCTAACTCTGCAACCTCACTCTACAACTTCACTCTCTCCTCTCAACTAGACATCATGGCACCTCCTACATTTAAATGTAGGAAGCATTCCCAATTACAACCCTGGCACACCAAGCTGACTCGATATCTCAAAAAATATTCCTGAACTGCTGAACGCTGATGGAGAAAGTCTCACTCTGCACCGGACTTCTTCCACTATAAACTTATGCTGCGCTCCTACACTCTGGCTCTTTCCTCTGCAAAAGTAAATTACTTTAACACCCTCATAAGCACACGGTCCCGCCAACCCAAATGCCTATTTCACACTTTTAATGCTCTCCTTCACCCTGTTGCTCCCCCTACCACTCTGTCCGTTAGACTTTCACCCAGTCTCCATTCCTTCAAAAAATCTTTGAAAACACACTTCTTCAGGAAAGCATATAATTTAAGCTGTTAGCAGGTTTTCATTCCCCTCCACTCATGACTCCTCTCCTGCAACTGTCAAAAATAACCTAAGTTCTCAGTGAATACTTTTCTAGCAACCAATTTCATTACCCCTACTTATACCCACTTCCTCTAGCATGTAAGCTCATTGAGCAGGGCCCTCAACCCCTCTGTTCCTGTGTGTCCATTTGTCTGGTTACAATTACATGTCTGTTAGTCCACCCTTTGTACAGCACTGGTGCTATATAAATAGTTAAATAATAATAATAATAAAGTGACATCAGTCAGTATACTCCCTTGAAGGGCCAGCTAGAGAGGAACCAAGCAACTACAGCACACGCATGTTTATACGGTGCTTATTGGGTGTCCCCAGTAGCAGACCTTGCTTCAAGGAATGTTTGGAAATATGTGTTGAACGTGGGATTGAACTCCCACTGTAATATAAGTGATCTAAAAACACAAAACCAGTTTCAAAGCGGCACTGTCACGCCAAACTTACATTTCTCCTATTGTTTCCTCTTCTCTTCCTCTCTCAGAATCTGTTCTTCTTTTCTTCCTATCTGATCTAGTTTTCTTTAGAATATAAGACAAAATAGGAACTATTTTGTTTTATGTATTTTTCCTATGCTTGTCTTTCTTTGACCAAAGGAGGAGCTTAAGTCCACTTCATTTCTTGTGGTCAGAGAAAGTACTCACCCTTCTCCTTGACACAGGAAATGAAGCTGACTTAAGCTCCTCCTTTGGTCAAACAAGGTCAAACGCAGGAAAAATACACAAGACAAAGTAGTCCCTTTAAAGAAAACTAGATCAGAAATAAAGAAAAGAAGAACAGATTCTGAGAGAGGAAAAGAAGAGGAAACAATAGAAGAAAGGCAAGTTTGGAGTGACAGTATCGCTTTAAAACAAATCTATTACACATTCAGCTGTGACAACCTAATCGCCACGTCAGATATACTGGTTCCTATTTACACATGCAAATAAGAAAACCTTTTAAAAAAAATGATTTGATATTTTTCATAATATATATTAGACTGTAATTTTGCTGCACCTTTATAATAGTATATGCATTTAATTCAAATACAATTGATGTTCCTTAATTGAAAATAACTCAATAGTTCTGTACTGTCATTGCTGTGTTGCATTGTCATTTACAAGGTCATCTGTGATAAGCCAGAGAATATTTTCAGGTCAATTCTTTGCTAGTTTGCATATACTCTTCGATTTATCCACATCATGGCAGTAGATTAACAAGAAGTTTGTAAGTACATGACATCTGTGGAAAGAAAAAAACTACGTAGCTTGCAAAGTGTGTACGGTTTCATATATCAAGTTCATATTTGTGTATACTTTGTAAATATATGTGTGTGTCTCAACTCTCAGCTATACTGCTATTTGCATATCACAAAAGTGGTCCCAGATTTAGCAATTCTGACAGATTGTGTCTTATCTCTGAACATCATGTGAAATATGCAAATGAGCACACGCAGAGTTGTCATTTTTTCAGATATCAATCCCACATTTCTGAAATTTTACTTCATAACAACATGCTGTTTTAAAACACTGCTGTTTATGCCAATACCCAGGTGAATAAACCAAGTTATTGGACAGCCGTTTTGATCTTTTAGGGCTCATCAGCCCAGCGCTGGCTTTAATTGAGTGTTGGAGATATTTTAGACAGAATCCATCTAAATTTTATTAAAGCTGTGGTGAGATCAAATACGTAAATGGCACTATATGCAGCTCTCTGAAAAAAATATTTTATATCATCTAATTACGAGTGAGGCACTGAAATGTCATTCTCACTGATACATTATTGTAAAATATTGAAAATCAAAATTATATATTTTAAGGTGCACTTCATCTTACGTTATACATTTTTTTCAAGAAAGAATAAATTAATGTCCACTTCATTGATTTGAAGTGGTTATGGTGTCAAGAGTTACACTTTAAAACAATGCACATAATAAGTTTAACTCCATCGATGCCTTCAATATCCTCTCCTCAGTCCGTCCTCCCAGTGAGGGGGAATGATGTCAGCCAACGTGGATAGGGCTGATGGGATAATTTGGCCGTGACGCTTGATACCAGGTAAGTTTTACGAAAACGTTACATGAAATATGTTGCTCGGGTAATTAAAACGTGTTATATGTTAGCGCCATGATTAAACATAGCACATTCACAATCACGGAAAACCATGAATCATTTGTGACTGTGGAGTGGAAAACATAGATTGTTTCACACACTGTCACAATATCAATGCAGAAACTCACTGTTAATTAATCAATGCTTGTCACGGGAGGCAGTCCGTAGACCGGACCCCTGTGCCTGATGTAGTTGATTAGGAGTCTTCAGCGTGGTAGTGGATACGTAGGGCCTGGTGCAGGGTAACCGCACGCCCCCTGGTGTTGAGCTCCAGCATTTGTGCGGCCACTTACCAAGACCATGTGCAGCTTATATGGATGTGAGAAGCAGATGAATGCTGATATGTATTCAGTACTAGAAAAAAGGCAAAGCTAGGATAGGCACCAAACAAGAAAACAAGACAAAACTACTAGAACCCAGAACCAGAGAAGGATAGAAAGCTAAACCCAGAATATGTACACAATACATAAGGGAAACATTAACAGAACAGGGGCAGGACAGGACAGGACTGTGCATGGACTGGGAATACAAAATAAAACAAGAAAAGATATAATAGGCAAAACAAGAGGAGACAAAACTAAGTACTAAGATGTATGCAGCCCACCACTGCGCCAAAGTACTCCAATTTACAGTGGGTCCTAGACTGCCTAGTTATGCACAACTTAAAAAACAATAATAAAACACACACAGCACTTACCTGCAAGAAAGTGGCAGAGGACTTGGAACAACTGTCTGCAGGAACAAACTGAAACAAAAGGATTAATGGAACGGGTGTTCCAACATAAAACAAACATTTAAAGAAATCCGAGAGACTAAAAAAAAAACTCAGACATCTGAGCAGGATAGGGCAGGTCCTGACAATGCTAAAACTGTTGAAAAGAAGGAAATAAATCCTGAAGAATATTCTTGAAAAATGAATATGCCCGTAGATCAAAAAAATAATCCATAAGCAATTAGATATCCATAGAGAAGATCAATACTCAATAAATGGAAGCTGCATTTTATCACATGGGAACCAGAGATCAAAGGACATCCTTCAAGGTTTACTGCTCAAAGAAAAAAGGCAAGCGGATGCCAAAGAATGTGCAGATTAGTTTCTACACCCTTATATTTCCACATGTATTTTTTTTATATAATTACTTTTATTAAGGTTGTCAAAGCAAGCATAAACAGCTAAGTGCAGGTCTGGGCTGGAGATGAAAAGCAGCCCCGGAAAAAAATTCTACCAGCCCAATAATCCATTACGCCAGCAGAGTGTGCAGATGTAGAAGTGAAAAAGCCAACGTAAAATTGAAAACTATTACTCCATTGTGAAAGAAAACACCCATAGAGCTTCAAAATAAACAAAAGATCAGATTTATTTTAAGCAGGTGTGCATTATATATAATCAATGGGTGGATTAACAGGCATGTATTTGTAATCAGATGAGTTGAGGGTCCTGCTCAAACGAGCTTACATGCTAGGTAGTGGGGTAAAGTGACATAGAAGGCAAGAGGTGGGTAGAGAAGAAGGTTGATAGTATAGTATTTTCTGTGGGCTTAATGTTTAGTTTCATTTTTTATTTTTTATGACAGCTGAAGGAGAGGAATCAAGAAACCTGGAGGGAGAGCTATTAGCAGTTTAATTGGTATGCTTTCCTAAAGAAGTTAGTCTTCCATGTTTTTTTACTGGAATAAAGACTGGGTGAGAGTCTAACAGAGAAGGGAAGGGAGTAACACAGGAACGGTGCAACCCTAGAGAAGTCAAGTGCCCCTTTTTATACATGGCAATATTTTACTGGCCTTACACACTGCTGACTGACATTGCACATTGTTGTCTAGTTTGCTGTATTTAACAATTCACAATGTCCTATAAAGTGTGCTTGAGGATCTCAGCCAATCCAATTCTTTCCTGTAGGAAAGAATTGAGAGGCTATTGTGCATTTATGGCAAAACGCCATGCTCTGCCAATCACCATCTCCTCACAGGGATGCATGGAGTCAATGCATGACTATGGTACGAAAGTTCTATAATGATACAGAAGAGAAGGCAAATCAATTTGTAACTTCTGAATATAGGAATAGAGCTTGGCAGCTGCTTCTAAGTGCTGCTACAAAGTGTGTGGTTGGAGATATTCTGGAGATAAACTGGAGGTAGTCTGAGGTACACAGAAGTTTGAAGAAAAAAAAAAAGGTAATAAAGTAAGATTTGTTTGATTTAAACTCCTCATCTCAGTAAAATGGCAGACTTAGTTCAGTGTAATAGTTGTTGTGCATTTGTTTATTGTTCCACTTTTTGGAGGTTTGGTTGTTGTCTAATCTGTAGACAGTTCTCTATATTGCAGCAGGAGATTGCATTTTTTTTTTATAATTTGTTCTTTATTATTTTCAAGTATTATGGGGTACAGAAGGCAAAAGGAGAGGGGAACAATAAGGAATTGTGCATCATGACACTGTTTGTAAGTAAAACATACATTTTCACACAGTTTTCAGTGCTTTTAGGTTGAGGGCTGTAACACATTAGAAACCGTGAGTTGTATGGGGGAGGTCCTTTGTGTGACTTAGACAGTCAGTGTTTAACATGTCTGTTAACCTTTGGGGGCCTGGTTGCTATCTTGTGTTTGTGGTCTGTCCGTGCTCCGTTTGGAGGTCTTGTTACTCAGTATCTGTTGAGTGGTTGTCTGGTTCAGGTCAAGCAGGTTGTGCGAGGTGACTGTGGTCATAGGATGATCTGTGGCTAGTAGCTGAGATATGTAGCTCTGCCAGGACATCCTTGTTTAGGGTGTCAGAGCAGGTGGAGGAGGGGGGGGGAGCTAAGGGAAGGTGTGTTGGATAGGGTAACAAGGGGGTCTTAGGTGCGGTACCAGGAAGCTTCATTATGTTGGCAAGGTGCTGTGGTGGGATGTTAGTCCTAGTCGGTGTCTAAATTTGTGACACATTTCTTGGTCATGTTAGCCTTGTGTCGCATTAGGCTGTGATGCTTTGTTTAGGTGATGTTGACTTTTGTAGGTGGGTTCTCCACATCTCGGCAATGGTTGGGCTCAGCTTTCCTATGTTCAGTTGGTTCCACATAAGGAGTTCGTAGTCTACTGTTGCAGACATTAGGGTTGTGATTTCTGAGACTGAAGGGAGAGTGGGGGTCTTCCAGGTACTGGCTATCAGAGTGGACACTGTGCTGAGTATGAGGAATATAATTTTCCGTTTTGGTTTGGGGATGTTATCTGGAATTAACTTGAGAAGTACTGCTGCTGGGTCGTGTGGTAGAGTGTAATCTGTGATTTCTCGGATCAAGTGTTCAGTGGTTTTCCAAAGCTTGTTTACTGCCTCGCAGGACCACCACATATGAAGCATAGTGCCTGCTTGTCAATTACAGCGCCAGCATGCGTCCGTTATGTTAGGGTATATGGAATGCAGTCGGGAAGGTACGATATACCACCTATAGAGTATTTTACGTGCTGTCTCAAAGTGGTTAGCACAGGTGGTCAGTCCTTCGTGTGACGTGAAGATTGTCTCCCATTCTTGTGGGGTTATTTGTCTCTAGAGATCTCCTTGCCAGTCTCTCATGAACTTCCAGTCTACTTCTAATTTGGGGTTCGCTAGGAGGTAGTAACAACTTGAGAGTGTTTTCTTTGGGGTGATGTCGCTATGCATCGTAGTTCAAACTTTGTTACTGGCTCGTAGTGTCTGTTTCCTTGTACTGACCGTGTTTTCTAGCAGCAGCGCTTTTATTTGGAGGTAAGCGAACGTGAAGTTCGAGGGGAGCGCGTACTCTAATTGTAGGTCTGGAAAGGGTTTTAGACCTTCAGTTGTGTATAGGTGGTATAGGTGTGTAATGCCCTTCTCGTTCCATTTCTTGTGCGGGAATGTGCCGTTGCAGTGGTATAAGGTCTTGATGGGGGCAGCCGGGGCCCATGGGTGGGCCGAGCATAGTTTGTTTATATTAGCGTCCCATGTAGAGATCAATAGTCTGGTAGTGGGTAGCATGTCCAGGTTTTGGGGTCTTAGGCTTGGGGGCGTCCATAGTGTGGAAGGTAGGTCCTTGTTGAAGCAGAACTGACTTTCCAATGCTACCCATTGGGGGTTGTGTGAGGGCGAGTGTACGCATATGACATTTGTGAGGAGGGCCGCTTGGTAGTATGCCTTTAAGTTCGGGAGTCCCATGCCTCCATATTTTACGTGTCTGAAGAGTAGAGCTTTTGGGACTCTGGGATGTTTTCCACCCCAGCTGAAGCGTAAGAGGATAGCTTGTAGTTTGGACACGTAGCTTTGAGGTACTTTGATTTGTAAGGTTCGGAAAAGATACAGGATCTTGGGAAGTATTGTCATTTTGATTGCCGCTATTTTTCCTACCCATGAAAGAAAAAGATTTTTCCAGTTGTGTAGTTGGTTTTCAATTTCCTTCATCAGTCTTGCGTAGTTCGCTCGGAATAGTCCACTCGATTTGCTAGTTATTTTAATGCTTAGAAATCGAGATTGCATTTTTGAAGTCGGAGATTGTAAATTATCTGTTAAACAATCTCAGGCTGGAACTGCTGCAAAACCACTGCCGCAGAGAAGTACTAGGAATGGCAGATGGATTACTGTAGGATCTGGTAGACTTACAGATGTGGATAAAAGGCATAATACACAGTCTGTGTCTTTACATAATTCATTTTCTGTACTTTCAGATTTTAGTGTTGTTAAGGAGAAAGGCTCAGGCACCGAATTTGTGGAACCACAATCCTCAACAGGGTTGATGTTCCAGGTACAAAAAAGATGATTTGCATCTTTCTCAAAAGGGAACAAGTGTTCTCAGCGAGCAGTTCTGAGGTTTTGCTAGGAAGTATTTAAACTAGGAAGGGGGGACAAAAGGGTGATAAAACATCAATCCAATTCCCCCCCAAAACAAAAACAGAAAGTAACTGTAAAAAGTGTGTTAAAAAATGATACGCTTAGAGTCATGTCTACAAATGCTCGCAGTTTAGGGAATAAGATCCATGAACTTGTGGCAATAATGGCAACTGAGAATGTAGATTTAGTTGCTATTACTGAGACATGGTATAATGAGAAAAATGACTGGGACATAGCAATACCACGGTACTCTTTATATAGAAAAGACAGAGAAGGCAAGAAAGGGGGAGGGGTGGTCCTGTATGTGAAGGATAGCATAAAATCTAGCCTAATACAAGTTAGTGAGGCGAACATAGAGTCCGTTTGGGTTACGTTAGAATTTGGTAATCACACAGTAACTCGTGTAGGTATGATTTACAGGCCCCCAGGACAAATAGAAGAGTTAGATAACCTGCTAGCTAAGGAAATAGCTAAAATGACAATGAAGAAGGAAGTTATCATCATGTGTGACTTTAATCTTCCTGATGTTAACGGGAAATCCAAAATAGCTGCTTGTACCAGGAGTACACATATTCTAAACTCCATACTGGGATTGTCTCTAAAACAACTTGTTGAGGAACCAACTCTTAAGGAGGCCATACTAGATTTAGTGTTTACAAATGGAGATTTGGTATCAGGTATTACTGTAGGTGAAAGTTTAGGATCCAGCGATCACCAGTCAGTGTGGTTTAATATAAAAGCAGTGACTGAGTCACACCACACAAAAACAAAAGTTTTAGACTTTAGAAAAACAGACTTTTCTAAAACTAGAATATGTGTAAAGGAGTCTTTGTCAGACTGGAGCAGTTTAAATGGAGTCCAGGAGAAATGGGATTATTTAAAAGTTACACTGCTGAAGGCAACAGAAAATTGCATTAGGCTTGTCAGTAAAAGCAAAAAATTTAAGAAACCACTGTGGTACTCCGCAGATGTGGCCAAAATAGTAAAAAACAAAAAGTTAGCATTTAGTAATTATAAAAAACAGACAGACAGATCTATAAGATTAGGCAGAAAGAGGCTAAGCAAGTCATAAGAGCCTCCAAAGCAAACACACAAGAGAAAATAGCACAGCCAGTAAAAAAAGGGTGATAAAACATTTTTTAGATACATAAATGAGAAAAGGAAAGTAAAACAAGGATTAGTTAGATTAAAAACAAAAGAAGGAGAAGCCACTGACCTGGATGGACGCACAATACATGAGCTCCGTGCAGACAACCGATTTAACCGGCAATTAAAGGGTTTGATAATACCCCCAACACACATCACATACCTGCAGCTGACCCCTACGAAATGGGGAGAAAAACTAAGGAACCCAGACCCGATAAGCAGAAAATGGGCATGAATATAGGAGGTACAGAATACAGAAAATTTTATCATACTTACCGTAATTTTCTTTTCCTGGCTATTATTCATGGCAGCATCACTTATGGGTAGCTCCGCCCTAATCAGGAACAGGACAGGATAAAATCAATTAATATGGACCAGACTGGGTATAAAAGGTCCCTCCTCCTTCTATCCCACAGTCTAGTTCCAAAGCTAATCTGATAACCAGGGGGGGTTGCTGATGCTGCCATGAATAATAGCCTGGAAAAGAAAATTACGGTAAGTATGATAAAATTTTCTGTATTCCTGGCTAATCATGGCAGCATCACTTATGGGTAATACCCAAGCTTCACCATAGGGTGGGAAATTCAAAAACAAAACAAAAACTCCAAACCATATAATGCTGAAAAAGGGTTTAATTTAGATAGATTCCACAGAGGACAGAACACCTCTACCAAAAGCCGTAGAGGAAGATGCCAAATCCATCTTGTAATGTTTGATGAAAGTGAGAGGAGAAGACCATGTAGCTGCCTTACAGATGTCGTCAGATGGAACTTCTGCCCAATTAGCCCATGAAGTTGCTAAAGCCCTTGTAGAGAGTGACTTGATCCTACTAGGAGGAACAAGGTCTTTCAACTGATAAGCCTTGATTATAGTATTGGAGATCCAACGTCTCAAGGTGGAAGTAGATGCTGCCTCCCCTCTTCTGGGACCAATCGGCAGAACAAACAGCTGTTGAGACTTCCGAAATTGAGTAGAAACCTCCAAATACTTGAGTAGGCACTGCCTGACATCCAATTGATGAAGTTTCACTTCTTCTGGAGTAGAAGGAGATGGATAAAAGGAAGGAATAACAATCTCTTGCAAGATGTGAAAATTTGAGACAACTTTCGGCAGAAACTCTTGTCTGGGTCTCAAGATCACCCTGTCGTGGAATACTTGAAAGTGATTTTCATCGCAGGAAAGAGCATGAATTTCTGACATACGCTTTGCAGTAGTAACAGCCACCAGAAACAAGGTCTTATATGTTAATAAGACAATACCCAGCTCATCTAATGGAGCAAAGGGGTTTTCAGCCAACACCTCTAGTACCATAGGTAAATTCCACGGAGGCGAGTAGTTCCTAATTGGAGGTCTTATACGGATGGTTGCTTTAAAGAATCTAGCAATTAGAGGATCCGAAGCCCAAGACTTGTTGCAGAGAGCAGATAAAGCCGAAGATTGGACTTTTAGAGTACTGAGACTCAGCCCTTTCTCTAGACCTGTATGAAGGAATTGTAGAATGTTAATGTTAGATGGCTGATGAAAATCCACATTATTCTCTTGAGACCAGGAACGAAAAACTTCCCAAATCTTATGATAGCAGGAAGAAGTAGATGGTTTTCTGGATTTTAGGAGAGTAGTTACCACAGTTTCTGGGATCCCTTGAGCTAGCAATCTCTCCTTTTCAAGAGCCATGCCCCCAATTTCAGCTGGCTGGGGTTGGGATGAACAGCTGGTCCCTGGATTAAGATGTTTGGTCTGAGAGGAAGAGGCCAAGGAGGTTCCAGGCTCATCTTGTTCAGTAGGGGAAACCAAGGTCTGCGAGGCCAGATTGGGATGATGGCGATGACTTTGAGACCTTCCTTCCATATTTTTCTCAGCAGTCGGTAAATCATTGGTAGGGGAGGGAATGCGTACCCCAGATCGAATTCCCATGGAAGCGACAGGGCATCCTGTCCTTCTGCTCGATGATCCGCATGTAGGGAGTAAAACCTCTTCACCTGAGTGTTGTTGTATGAAGCCATCAGGTCGATCTGGGGTACTCCCCACCGATGGGTGATCAATTGAAATAAGTCTGGGTGCAGTTGGGGATAGCCATTTTACTAGAGGATTTAAATCCTTCAGCAATGGCTTCTGAAATCCATTTCTTTAAGTCAGCCTGTGGGGAACTTTTCTCATCCCAGTCCTTCGCTGCTTCCGTAAGGCAAGATCTGCACAAATTTTTTCCCGGAGGAGCCACTTGGTTGCAGTTTGCACATCTGTTGGATTTTTCTCTATATTTTCTGGGAGAATCATCTTGAGATTTTTCTGGGCTGAAATTAAAGGCCGATATATTATATATTATAGGCCTGCAATGGCACTCTTTTTCCCCCCTTAAATCAATTTTGACATATGCGGCTCACCTATGTCTTCTAGAGCGAGATCTTGAGGCAGAGGGAGAAGCCATCTAGAATAAAATATGCTTATTGTAAAAGAAACATTTAAGCAGCAAGAAAGATTTAATAATATACAAAAAAAAATTTTAGATTTACCTTTAAACCAGATTCTGATCAAAAAAGGCAGCTTTCCTTATTAACAGAAGTTCATAGAAGAAGCCAGGATCAATTCTGAGTGGTTTTTAAATTTTTCATTTTTTGGCACGATATACCTTTAAGCGCGCAATTATTCCGCGCATGCGCAGAACACCCGCCGGACGCCGTCGGTACTGCGCATGCGCCAGAAGCCGAAAAGAGAAGAGACAGACCGGAGGAAAGCCCCTGCACCCTGCTGATCTCCAGGGAAGCTTAGAATACACAGAAGACAGATGCAGGTAAGCCAGGCACTTGTAAACTTTCAGAATAACCTCTCAGAATTTAAAATAAAATGAAACCAATGAAAATTTATCAGACATAAGCACTTACCCTAGGCTCTCCCAATAACTGACCTCAGATCAGGGGGGTTAGATGCTATAAGGGGATTTTTAAGGTAACAGCCGACCCCACATCCAAATTGAAACTTTTTCTCCCATAATAGTACAGATGCTAATCTGTACTAAACTCAGTTAGTCCTGCCCGTGCAGGCTGTTTACTGAGTTCTTCAGATGAAGAGAGGCTGAACTTCATCTGGAGGCCCATGGTACACATGGGAAGGTGGCCCAAAATAAAATATCCTGTGTGTCCTGAAAGGACAGGAAAAAAAGACTGTGGGATAGAAGGAGGAGGGACCTTTTATACCCAGTCTGGTCCATATTAATTGATTTTATCCTGTCCTGTTCCTGATTAGGGCGGAACTACCCATAAGTGATGCTGCCATGATTAGCCAGGAAAAAGGAGTTGAGGGCTGCGCTTTATAAAGAATGAGTAAAAGAGTAAAAATAAATAAAGATAAAAACAAATGAGTTCATCCAAATATAAAAGAAATATAAGTTAAAACAATCTCACTGATGTGCAGTAATATAATATAAGTCCTCAAGTGTCACTCTGTCCTTATGGTAGGTAGTCCATATATGTGAAGAGAAAAATAAGAGAAAAAAGCTTCCAATAGTGAAATATTGTATGTCCAAGGTGTGATATATATTCAAAGGAAAGGTATTTCACTCACATTTGTTGGAGCTTTAACCAGCTCTCGGAGAAGAGGCACTTAGTGGTTTGATCCCCACTATCGGATATACTAAACGGTTGGTCCATCCGTCCGGTTTGAGGTTTCTTTGATGTAGGCTAGAACCTACTTTGATGTGCAATATTTGTTTATGCTGGGGAGATAGGTCCGCCTCTCCGGTATTGGATAGTAGATGTCCACGAGATATATAAAACAGCAGATAGTGCTCTCAGTTTGAACAACACAGTAATATGTATAAATAAGTTATACTTACAAAAATAGAGCAGACAGATACTGCTCTATTGCCACAGCGCTGGTGGAATTATCCCCACCTCAGGATTTCTTTAGACGGGATACACTCCGGTAATAAAAAATAAAATAGTACAAATGTAATATAGACAGTGCCCCGAAAAGCCAATTCCTTAGACTACGTAGAAACTGCACAGAACTAGAAAACTTTGAAGAACAAGCTAATGCCCTTAAAAACAAATATATGGAGAAAAACTATCCAGAAAAAGATCTACTTGAAAATATCAATGAGATAAAAAACAAAAACAGAGACGAGCTCCTAAAGTACAAACCGAAAATCAAAAATGATTCTATATCTCTCCCCATCATTTTTAACTTTACCAATAAAAGTAAAGAAATAAGAAAGACCATTCAAAAACACTGGCACATTCTAGAACACGATGAAAAATTCTCTAAAATTATTCCAGAAAAACCAAGTATAATTTTTAGAGGGGCTCCTAACGTTAAATCCATTTTAACTACCAATTTTACCAAAGAACCTAAACCAAGTGTGTCTTTCTTCCCTCAATCTTCAGGCTTTTATAAATGTAAGAACTGTATTGCATGTAAAACAGCTGACCCTACAATGCCATCCAAAATAACACAATTTATTTCAAATAAAACCAAAACCACCTTTAAAATAAAATAATTTATTACATGTAACACTAAGAATGTCATCTACTTATTGGAATGCCTGTGTGGCTTCCAATATGTTGGAATGACCACTAGATGCTTAAAAATAAGATTAGGTGAGCATTGTAGGAATATAAAGAATGTTTTTTTAAATCACTCTCTATCAAAACATTTTTTAATTCACAATAAAGATCCCAAAATGTAAAAATATATGGGAATAAAAAAATGTTCTTTACCCTGGAGAGGAGGAGATATAAAAAACATTTTAAGTAAGACAGAGATGGAATGGGTCTACAAGCTACAGACCCTAATACCTAATGGACTTAACGCAGATTTTGACCTGCATAATTTTTTATAATAAGTCTTTTTAACTATATCTCCTCCTCAAAACCTACCTTTTATTACCATTATTTTTTACTCTAATTTGTGTTATATCTTATTTTTTAATATTTTATCCCTATTATATTTCTATTTTTATCTTATTTTTAATTTTTAGCAAAGTGCTTTTAAACCAATGCTTGTATCATCATTAATATTTTATTTGGTGTTCTGTGTCTGTTATACTTTAATTGGTGTTTTGTGTCTTTTATATGTACACACACTAATGTGTACTGTAGGTCACATTTATAAATGGAATTTTTATTATATTGGGGTCTTTTTCAATATCCAAAACAGATTCCCAGCTTATATCTTTATGTAGGAGTGCCCAGTGACCGGCAGGACTTCATTTCCAACATACATTGCATTCCCAGCCAGCCACCGAGCACTCCGTCCATACCAGGAAGTGATTTGCCGAAAAAACGATCTGCGCATGCGCGCAGCGTCCCGATCACGTGATCGGCACCAATTACAAAAAACTTTGTTTTAAAGCTTCGTTTTTATTAAATGTATATTCCTTAAGCTTAATTAGGCTTATATTAATGTATTTATAAGGTTGAAATGTCAATTTGAAATGTATTTAAAATTTTGATTTTAATCTCATTTGTGATTGGTGCATCAAATTTTGGCGCCATTTTCAAACTTCTGTAAACGTATATATTCAGCCCCTTGCCAGGTGTACTGTTCTTTTACCATTTTGAGAAAACCCTAAAGGTGAAACGCGTAAATGGTTGTAACAAGTGTATTTTAGTCAATAAAAGTTATTTTTGGTTACCCTTTACTATAGGACCAATTCTATACTTATTTTATTGTACTTCATACACTTTTATTTATTTTTTACTCCTGGCATATTTTTATAATATATTATTATTTTAAAATTACTCCATTATTTTTATTTATTTATTTTTTATTTTTTTTATTTATTTTTTTTTTTTTATTATATTTCAGACAATACCCGCCTCTTTATATATTTCAGATATGTCATCATATATGGCTGGGTATATTAGTCATCATAAATACATATTGCGCCCTCCCCGATCCCTCTATCCCTCCCCCGCTTAGAACCATCAACTATCAGCCATCGTTACTATTTATATATTGTATTCTACTAAAACATATTAAGATGACCAAAGTGAAGGAACCCCATTATTAAAACAGTAGAGGGAGAAAGAAAGAGGATACGATAAAGAGAAGACGCAGAAGAGAAGAAAAAAAGAAAAAAAAAGATGACCTAACCACATTCATACACACATTCACACCTAACCTTACAGCTTTGTGAGTCAAGTTATTTAATATCAATAGGAAATATCTACTATATCATTCTATTTAAATTTGTCCTTCTAAAGAGTCAGTTCGCTCTCTTGTTTCTCCAATTTGGTTAGCCAATTTTCCCACATGCTATACTCTCTATATTGATTTTTAATTTTATTCATCCCTAATTCCATATGAATCTGATATTTTAATTGTTGAATAAGTTGCTTCTTCAGGAATGATTGCGTCTTTTTCCAATTTCTGACGATAATAATTTTTGATGCTATTAGACAATGTGTTGTCAAGATTTGATTCGTTCTGCTTAGGGCAGGCCACCTTATATGTAATAACATCACCTCTGGTGTCATTTTTATTCCTATACCGTTTAACCTGTGTAATAATGAATTAGCCATAGACCATAAGGGAGTTACTCTCTTACAGCTCCACCATATATGGAGATAGTCTCCTTTCTCTTCTCCACATCTCCAGCACAAATCATTGTTATCGTTAAACATTCTTGATATTTTTGAGGGGACTAAATACCAGTTATTTATCACTTTAAAATGTGTTTCAATCAGGGAGAGACTATGCACATATTTATTTGTTTTCATTATAGCAGCATACCATTCTTCTGAATCTATGGGGAACTTCAGAACTTTTTCCCAACTTTTTAGTGCCGTTGGGCGGTTCTCTATTTTTATAATATCAAAAAATGTTGTACAAACAGCAAAAAGGTTTTTTAACTCTTTTTTAGAGAAAATTATTATTAACGCATTATATATTTCCCCACTATTTACAAAGGTTTTGGACTTCAGATAATTCCTAACTCTGAGATAAGAAAATGCCTCTCTATTTGGGAGAGAAAATGTCCTTGTCAATATATCAAAAGTCTTTGGCTCACCATTTAGCATTAGATCTTCAATCTTTCTGATATTTACCTCTCTCCATACTTTTAAGGAAATATTTGTAATATCTATTTCCAGACTCTCTATATTTTGAAAACCCAAGAGCTTATTCTTAATATCTGCTTTCATCTTTATTCTTTCCCATATAGGGATAATTTGGTCCAATATAAATGATAATGAGTAATCATAACTTTTGTTGTTCCATATAATATTAGATAAATTTTTTGATTGGCATAAAGCTGTTTCTATCCTCCCCCATGCCTCTCTTTGGTATATCTCCCTTTGTAACATTACAATATGATAGATTATTCCGGCTTCATAAAATGTTTCTATATCTGGAAAGCCTAATCCCCCTCTATCTGTATTAGAGCACATGGTGTTGATCTTAATTCTGGGCTTTTTCCCTCTCCATACGAAATTGGCAAAAGAAGATTGAATCATTTTCAGCCAAGGTATGGGGATAATCAATGGTAACATCCTAAATAAATAGATCCACTTAGGGAGCACATAGTGTCTTAGGGTATTAACTCTACCCCACCACGATATTTCTAATTGTCGCCATTCCTTTAAATCTTTATTTGTTTTTTTCAAAAGATGTATAAAATTGGATTCCATAATTCTTTCTAGCTTTATGTTTATTCTTACGCCTAAATAAACAAATTCTTCTGGTTGTAAAAAGTTAAATTTGTTTTGTAATTCGATTATTTTATCCGAAGATATGTTCCTATACATTGCAATAGATTTAGAAGAGTTCAATTTGTAATTAGATACCTTACTATACTGTTCTATTTCTGTTAATACACAAGGGAGGGATTTTTCCGGATCCACAACATATAAAAGAGTATCATCTGCATACAAAGAGACCTTTAAATCTCCCTTAGAAATTGGTAGACCTTTAATTAATGTATTTTGTCTGATTTTTGAAGCAAAAATTTCAACCGTAATTATATACAGGATTGGCGACAGAGGACATCCTTGTCTAGTGCCATTTTCTAGACTAAACCAATTTGAACATATATTTTGGCCAATAGACCTTGCCTCTGGTTTCTTATAAAGCGAACCTATCGCATCCAACACCCATCCCTTAATGTTAAAGGCCTCTAAAGCTTTAATCATGAATCCCCAGCTGACCCTGTCAAACGCCTTCTCTGCGTCTAGTGACAGGATCAGCAGGGGACTCTTTGTCTTATCTGACAGGTCCATTGACTCCAATAACCTTCTAATATTATTTCCTGAATTCCTTCCAGGGACAAATCCGACCTGATCTGAATTGATAATTCCGGGCAAAACTATTTTTAATCTTTTTGCAATAATTGACGCAAAAAGCTTGACATCCACATTTATCAAAGAGATCGGTCTGTAGCTTTTTACGTCCGTTGCTGTTTTGCCTACTTTCAGAATTGGAAGAATATTAGCTCTTAGCATTTCTTGTGGAAATGCTCCCCTATTTACCGCTTCATTAAATGCTCTTGTTAATGGTTCAGCAATTATATCTTTCATTACCTTAAAGAACCTATTGCTAAAACCATCGGGTCCGGGGGTTTTATAATTAGCTAAATTATTTATTGCATCTATTACTTCTTCTTTAGAGATGGATTTATTTAATAAATCTAGTTGATCTGGTGATGTCTTTGGTAACTCCAGATCTTTTATATACTTATCTATGGATTCTTCTGTAGAACTATCTGACAGGTTATAAAGTGACTTATAATATTGATTAAAGATCTCACCGATCTCGTTTGGGGCTCTATATGTATTTCCCTCATGGACAATTTTATCTATACGGTTGTCTGCAAATTTCTTTTTCAGTTGATTTGATAAGATCTTATCTGCTTTATTTTGTCGATAGTAATATCTGATTTTTAATTTAATCATCTTCTTTTCTATGTTTTCTAATATTTTTTCCTTAATACTTTGTTTAATACTGGCTATTTTTATTTGGCCTTCTTTGTCTGGTTTTACTTTATACTCTCTAGAGGCTTTAAACAATTGAATATATAACTCTGATAAACATGATCCTTCTATTTTCCTGGCTCTACTCTTCATATTTATACAGTACCCTCTGATGGTAGCTTTATATGAGCACCAAGTATTTAATTCTGAAGTATCCTCTGGACTATTTTCCTCAAAAAAATGTTGTGACCATTCCTTTAAAAACTTCAAATTTTCGATACTATATAGTATTGAATCGTCTAGTTTCCAAGTGGTTCTGGGATGATAATATTTCCCATCCTTTGTGTCCATAATAATGATATTGTGATCTGACCAAATCATTATATTTATACTTATATTGGATACTTTATCTATAATTTTGGGATCTCCTAGAAAAAAGTCAATTCTTGAGTGTGTATTATGCGGCCAAGAATAAAATGTATAATCTTTTACCAGCGGATTCCGAACCCTCCAGATATCATATAAATTGTTTTTATGGATTATATTCTGAAAAGTATTCGCATTTCTCAACCCGTTTATGCCCACAGAAATCTTATTAACATTAAATTTATCCAGTTCCACATCCAAAACACAATTAAAGTCTCCACCTATTACCACATATCCCATAGATACTCTTTCAACTCTTTCTAGAATATGAGAGAACAGTCTCATCGGATTGTTATTTGGTAAGTATACGTTCACTAATGTATACAGTTCCCCATTGATTTCACAGATCAATATTAGAAATCTCCCCTCCATATCACTATCCTCATGCTTAATTTCTACTTGTAATGATTTAGAGAAGCCTATAGCCACCCCAGCTTTCTTTTCATCTTTTTTAGAGGAAGTTATTACTGAAGGGAAATTATTACCAAACCATCTAGTGCTATCTCCTGCAATCCAATGGGTCTCTTGTATCAAAATAATTTGGATTTTCTCTGTCGTTATATAATCTCTAAAAGCCAATCTCTTATGTGGAAGATTTAAACCCTGAATATTTATAGTGGCAAATTTGACCATACCCTATCTTAATTCTCTGACAACTGACATTTCCTCAGAACTGATCTATATACCCACAGAGCTGTACCTTCTATATACACTAACCATTTACGCACAATCATACATTCTTCTATACCTTGATCTCCAATCTTAAGAGACCTTCTTCTATACATAATTGATTACCTTAATAAGGCAATCACTAAGTTCTATTTAGAACTTATAGGCGGACTACGCTGGTCTATAGAGGTGGCGAAAAAGGGAAAAGAAGAGGGGAGAGATAAAGAAGAGAAAAAAAAAATATATAAAAACCTAAAATGCAGTGATACATTGAGCCTTTTGTAAGTGTATGTCTATAACGTGCAAGCAACATATTCTAAATTTCTACTCCTTATTTAGGATTTGTGAATTATTTAAGAAATATAGCTACATAATAAGTTTCAATTCCCATTATTTCTATATATTATATCTAAACTTGTGCTTTCGTATTGTTTTTATTCTATACTCATCTTTACTCAAGTGAGTTTCTTATTTAACTACTTATTATACCCTGCATTTTTTCTTTCCTTTTCCTTTATTATCTCACCCAGAAAAAAAAAAAAAAAATATGGTTAAATTACAGTGAAATATTTAGCTTTTTAGTGAGTATATATTAGTATCGTGCGAGCCTCCTATTCTATATTACCAATTCTTATTTGGGATTTGTGCGGTATTTAATAAGTGTAACTACATAATAACTATCACATCCCATAATTTCTATGCTTTATATCTAATCTCGTGCTATCCTAGTGTTTTATTCTGTACTCATCTTTACTCAAGTGAATTTCTTATTTAACTACTTAATGTATCCTGCATTATGACTATCTCACTCGGAGAAAAAAAAAAAAAAGTTATTTTTGGTTACCCTTTACTATAGGACCAATTCTATACTTATTTTATTGTACTTCATACACTTTTATTTATTTTTTACTCCTGGCATATTTTTACAATATATTCTTATTTTAAAATTACTCCATTATTTTTATTTATTTTATTTCTATATTACATTTGTATTATTTTATTTTTTATTACCGGAGTGTATCCCGTCTAAAGAAATCCTGAGGTGGGGATAATTCCACCAGCGCTGTGGCAATAGAGCAGTATCTGTCTGCTCTATTTTTGTAAGTATAACTTATTTATACATATTACTGTGTTGTTCAAACTGAGAGCACTATCTGCTGTTTTATATATCTCGTGGACATCTACTATTCAATACCGGAGAGGCGGACCTATCTCCCCAGCATAAACGAATATTGCACATCAAAGTAGGTTCTAGCCTACATCAAAGAAACCTCAAACCGGACGGACGGACCAACCGTTTAGTATATCCGATAGTGGGGATCAAACCACTAAGTGCCTCTTCTCCGAGAGCTGGTTAAAGCTCCAACAAATGTGAGTGAAATACCTTTCCTTTGAATATATATCACACCTTGGACATACAATATTTCACTATTGGAAGCTTTTTTCTCTTATTTTTCTCTTCACATATATGGACTACCTACCATAAGGACGGAGTGACACTTGAGGACTTATATTATATTACTGCACATCAGTGAGATTGTTTTAACTTATATTTCTTTTATATTTGTATGAACTCATTTGTTTTTATCTTTATTTATTTTTACTCTTTTACTCATTCTTTATAAAGCGCAGCCCTCAACTCCTTTTTCTGTACTTTCTTGCCTTATAAGGGTTTTGTGAGGGATTCCCTTTCAGGGTTGCTGCTCAATTGAGTCAGCGCAGACTCTTCCCTTCTTCTATTCATGAATATAGGAGACCTATGGCGCCAGGCCCAGAGCAGCGCGGATCCTAAAATGGACGACTTCTCCAACGACGACACAGAGATTTCCGATGACATCTCCCTGGGGATAACAGCGGGATACCCGCCGGAGCAGAGGGCCATCAGACCTCCCACCTCTCACCCAGACTCAGCCCCGGTGACAACGGCGATTATGAGGGATCTGCTCGCAGACCTCCAGCGCACAATACAAGCCGACGTGGCCCACCTCCGGAAAGACATACCAGGCCTCACAAGCCGCATGGGGGCGCTGTAAAGTGACACACGCCATAACACCCAGCAAACAGCAGAACTCCAACGGGCAGTTCACAACCTACAACTACAACAGGCAAAATCAGACACAAGGTTTGCAATACTAGAAGACCAGAGGCGCAAACTAAACCTCAAAATTAGAGGCATACCGGAGACAGAGTTACCACACCTCCCAAGGAGACTACTCACAGCGCTAATATCACCTAAGCAAGCAAAACAGGTGGGACTGGAGGGAATATTCTGCCTGCAAAAGTCGCCTAAAGCACCAACCTCATTCTTTATAAAGCGCAGCCCTCAACTCCTTTTTCTGTACTTTCTTGCCTTATAAGGGTTTTGTGAGGGATTCCCTTTCAGGGTTGCTGCTCAATTGAGTCAGCGCAGACTCTTCCCTTCTTCTATTCATGAATATAGGAGACCTATGGCGCCAGGCCCAGAGCAGCGCGGATCCTAAAATGGACGACTTCTCCAACGACGACACAGAGATTTCCGATGACATCTCCCTGGGGATAACAGCGGGATACCCGCCGGAGCAGAGGGCCATCAGACCTCCCACCTCTCACCCAGACTCAGCCCCGGTGACAACGGCGATTATGAGGGATCTGCTCGCAGACCTCCAGCGCACAATACAAGCCGACGTGGCCCACCTCCGGAAAGACATACCAGGCCTCACAAGCCGCATGGGGGCGCTGTAAAGTGACACACGCCATAACACCCAGCAAACAGCAGAACTCCAACGGGCAGTTCACAACCTACAACTACAACAGGCAAAATCAGACACAAGGTTTGCAATACTAGAAGACCAGAGGCGCAAACTAAACCTCAAAATTAGAGGCATACCGGAGACATAGTTACCACACCTCCCAAGGAGACTACTCACAGCGCTAATATCACCTAAGCAAGCAAAACAGGTGGGACTGGAGGGAATATTCTGCCTGCAAAAGTCGCCTAAAGCACCAACCTCAGCACCAAGAGACCTCCTGGTCAGATTCCAAAGTGGCAATGATAAAGCAGCAGTCATGGCCGCCGTCCGGATCCACGCACCGTACACCTTCGAAGGCATGCCGCTCACATTCTTTGCGGACTTATCTGGGGCAGGGAGGAGATCACTCCAGACCTTTACTTCCCTCCTCCGATCTAAAGGCATCATGTACAGATGGAAAATACAGCGCACGGTAGAACTCCAGCACGGTACCATAACACACTAGGTCCGCGACCTTCAGGAGGCACAGGCTCTTCTCCCCACTCTGGGGCTACCAAAGGACGCTCTGACCATGGCACAACCAGGCCCTACTACCTCCCCAACCCACATGTGCGACCCAGCAGCAGTGATCCCTTTCATACCTCAGGGAGCAACATCAGCCGCCTATGGAGACGCCACTACTTGAACTCTCCTAGCTACATGCAAAGATAGACTTGCAGTTAACCCTGCACTTCCCAAGTTTACGTTTTTATTTTCTTGCTTTCTTAACTTGTTGTTATGATTTATGTTAACGCTATGCGCAGAGACCGCTGTCGACACGAACCACCCGACGGATAAGAATCACCTCCACTATCACTACCTTACACAAATAAGGTATACACTGCAACATTGCACCTCCAAACACACCCAAACTCACACAACACAAGGGCGACACTCCAACAGCGGTACTAACTAACACAGACGGGACACGCAGACAATCACACTAGACCCAGCCAGGGAATCGCAATACCCCGACAGGACACCACAAGTCCGCAAAACTCTAAGGCCTTAGAGGGGACAAACACCAAACCCAGGCACCAACAGTATCCAAGGAGTCTCAGAGACCACATGGACTATCACAACCAGACCCCAGGCTCCCAACCACACACACATCTGACAGACTCACCTAACATAGCCAAAACCCTACCCACACGCCAGAAGGCATGAACCCCTCCACCACGAGCAGTACTCCCCAACGAATGACAGGTCCTTCAGTCCCATACCACACTTCACTTAACACACGGACTCCCCATCCCTTGTCCAATCGGCCCCCCATCTATGGGCTTAGAGTGACGAGTAAAGTGCTAAGACTGCAGATTCTACAAAGCTGTGCATGATTACTGTTCTATCATATGTAATATTACTCTTTATGTACTTTGCCACCCGCATAGTCAGTCTCCGGGACAGCAGGCCAGCATGATAAACTCACACAAAATACTCCTCGACAACCCGCATGCTACCAACGTTAGCTGGTAATATACCCTACCACATCATCTGAAGTGAATAACCTACAAAGCTCAGCGGTATTCTAATATGATAGATTCAGTTCACCTAGTATATCTGTAGGTTCAATAGACCTCCTACTTTACAACTCTATGTCCAATTAGTCTTACGAGGCATCAAGCTCCTGTTAAGTTCCATAAATAGCTAACTTTAAAATGCGGGCCGGCGTCTTAACACCTAGCCTGAATGACATAAATACTACAAAAAAATGTGCAATCTCACTAGAAGCCATGTTGTTGATTTCTGATATGTTGCTTTATTGCTGGCATGAGCTATCGTGGCTATACCAGCCTGTCTGTAATATTACGCACAATAAAAAAAAATAATAAAAAAAAAAAAATAAGGAAGGTATGTAGAAGAGGATAAAGGTCTAGCTGACTGCCTCAATGAATATTTTTGTTCAGTATTTACAGATGAAAATGACGAAAAGGGGCCTCAGTTAGGAAAAAGGACAAATGAGCCATTTGTTACATGTGAGTTTATAGAGGAAGAGGTTCTATTTCAACTGTCAAAATTAGATTTTTTAAATTGTTGCCTAACCTAATGGAAACTGTACCCACAAGGGGTTGAATTTGTATCTGGAACCAGTAATCTGACTGCCCCCTTTTTAAAAAGGGATGAAGCAAGGGCGCACCGCTTATAGGAAATTAGATGCTCTGTAGACAGCCCGTCTAATATAGGTGCATTGGTTCCGGCTGAATTCTGGTGTATATATGTTCAGCCAGACACTGGTATCCTGGCTTGACTAAGTGAAATCTTGTTGTAAATTCAGTCCTTAGATCAGGGGAAACCGGCGAGACTAAGCAGATCCTGGTATATATTTCGTCTGCTAGCTCTCACACTATCTTGGCTAAGTGTGTCCTGTTGTAAATTCCGCCACTAGACCATAGATAGAATATATAGACTGGTGGATCCTGGTGTAAATTTCATCCACTAGATCATGGTGCCTAGGCAGCGAAGGCTAGTTGAATTCTGGTGTATATTCGTTCACTAGACCTAGTGGTGCTGGCTAGTTAGAATAATTGGGTTTGTTGTAAAGATTGTTAAATACGTTGAAATTGGTGAATTGTATGTCCTGCTAGAAAGCTTGAGCTCTGCCGTTTAGTGGACATGTAAATTGTGTATATAGTATTAAATAGTGCATGGTACCATAACCACTGACTGGTACTATAACCACTGACTTGTACCATAACCACTGATATTACGTGAAAAATATTAAAAAGTACTGTTCATCATTGTATGTGTAACACTTTAACTATTACTGATTGATATTGTAACTCTAATACCATAATACCATAATTATCTAACTGTACAATAATTACTAACTGTACCATAACCATTGACTGTAGAGACGAAATTGTTGAAATGTTATGTGATCAGTTAGTATATGTGGATTAATAGTGTGGATAATTATATGGTTTGAATAATAGTTACATTGATTAGTATATAGTGTTTGGTGAGTCTTGATTTTACTTGTGTGTGCGACGTCGTGATATTGTTGAGAATGTGAGGATCCTGTGTGTGCGTGCACGTGTGTGTTTGGGCCTAGCAACTGTGCCATGTGGTGCTGGTTGGACATCCCCCCCTCCCCCCCTTGCATCTGATTACCAACCCCCATTCATCCTCCAGAGGAGGTGCGGCTGGTGTAGCCACTCCCCCACTCTTCCTCCCAAGCTAAAACTGGTGTAACTGGTATTTGCACTACCTCTGCCCTATTGTCCCCGCCTACCCACATACCTATCTGTACTTTTTTTTTAAACTCTTGCATTTCTGTACCAACCCCCACTGATTCTTTGTAATTTGAACTGACTTCCTTTTTGGTAGGAGTGTATTTTAGCATTGAATTTTATTAACAGTTAAATTGTGAGGAGAATTCTTAATAACAGTTACTGAGTCTATTGGATCACATAATTCTCAGCAATGACATTGTACGATAATCATTGAAATAGCACTAAAACTACTGAACACTGTGTGCCTTCAGTGACAGTCTAGAATACAACTGGAAGAAATAATCAATGGTATAAGATGCTAGAGTACACTTTTATCCTTTTTTAGTTACTGGTTGGGCCCCTCCCTGCTTTGTCCAAAATATCCCCTTTACTAAAATACAAACTGAGATGCTTAATTTACCTTAGAAGCACTCAAGGGCCACCTACTGGCCATCTTCGGGAGTTACATTGACTTACATTGTTTAAAATACTAATGACCTTTACAACAGACAGAAGTAGGACTGCTTACCCTATTTTAATATTTCTTGTTATAAGGTTTTATTTTAGGTATAAATATATTAAAAGCTAAGTTTTATTATTAGGCCTATAAAGACTGTAACTGTAATAGGAGCTACTGGGAGAAGCCTTGTTAGACCGATTCTCAGGAGTCGTACTTGCATTTAGGAGGCCATTTTGTGAAGCACCAGTTCCTATACATGCCAGAGTGTCCAATCCAACTTCTAGGACGAGATCTATTATCAAAGCTTCAAGCTCAGATAATATTTCTACCTAATGGATCAACGTCTCTGGAGTTTAATAAATCACCATGATAGCTGTATTGGTGCCAAAAGAAGAAGAATGGCGTTTCTATTCTGTAATAACAAATGCGAACCCAAGGAGTGATTACTCCTTATTTGATATTCCAGGAGTATGGGCAGAGAATAATCCTCCAGGACTTGCTCGTAATATCCCACCGATACATGTTGAGTTAAAGCTTGGGGTATATCCTGTTAGCCTCCCTATGTTGTTCTTTTATCTACCCCAACAGCTGTAAAGGTGACGGAAGTGACTCCTTGGATTCATCACTCTAGGGTTAAACCAGCAGCAGATTCCTGGCAAGCTACTCCAGATCGTGAGAATCCTTGCAAGATCCGGTTGAAGCGCATGACCCAGTCGAATTGAGCGTGACTTGAGAAGTATGAGGTGATTTTTGAAGAATCGTGGTTGAAAGTAACATCAGAGATCAGCAAGTAGGTGTTTTGACAGCCATAATAAAGCCTGACCACCTGCCTACGTTTCATAGCCAGAGTGTCTCAAAGGGACCTCTGTGAAGGTGAGGATCAGAAGGACAACAATCCTTGTAGTCCTCACAAGCGGGAAGCTGAGGTGCCGTCACACGGTCGAAGAATAAGATGAGGACCACAAGAATGATGTGCTTAATTATGTGTTTTAGTATTTTTATAATTTCTTAGGAGGGTAAAGGTAAGGATATTCAAAGCTGTGTTAGTTGTATTAAGACTACAAAAACAGGTAACCAAATATACCAAACTCTTATTTGGCACTCACAATATGAATGTAAAGGATCTGTGTCTAGGTATAGGTACTTAGATACCGATTATAGTGTGTGTTGACCGATATCAGGTGAGCCTAAGTGTTTCGATCCCCAATTCCAACCCCGTACAATTTGGTTGGTAATTCGGAATAGTAACTCCCAGAGGACATTAATAAATAGGACTGTGATAAGCACCATACATTCCACGGGTATTCCATTATTTGATGCATGTAAGGCGATTTCGGGTAGCAGAAAACCTTGGAATGTATGCGGTAATCTGAAATGGGAACGGACTTATGGGTTTGACGATAAATATTTATACCCTAGCAAAATATCTACTGATCCTGACTGCCCAAATAGAGACTTTAACTTCTGCCCCTATTGGTCATGTGTAGGTTGGTTGGGCGACCTGGGGAAAGACAGTAGATCAAGATATGATTATCCAAAGGTTGCCCACTATACCGTATTGTAAAACTATGGAGTGTAACCCCGTGCATATGACCATTTCTTATCTACAGCACATTGACATGTTTGGGAATCTTTTTGGGTTTCAAATACATGGTACAGGAGTAGATCCAGGGACCATAATATATTTAGGTCTTGAAACTGAGACGATAGCTACTCAAACTCCTCAGGTTTTTCATTCCTTCTATGAGGATGAGTGTTGAGGATAAAATTCCCCATAATGTTAAGAACCTGTTTATTGATTTGGCTGAGAGTATTGCGGGTAGTCTCAATATAACTAACTGCTTTGTATGTGGAGGCACAAATATGGGAGACCAATGGCCATGGGAGGCAAAAGAAGTATGGTACCCTGGTTCTGAGACAGTTGAACAACAGATGCCTTTCCAAACTGGCCATCAAGTAAATGTAAGGGAAAAATCAGAATGGCGTTTAAAGACATCTATAATAGGCCATGTATGTTTAGCTAGAAGAGGGCCACTGTATAATACATCTGTTGGAGAGTTAACTTGTTTTGGACAGAAGGCCTATAATGCTAGTACTCAAAATACTACTTTGTGGTCAGCTTCAAATGTCTCTGCACCTACTAATCCGTTTGCCAATTACACCAATTTGAAAGAAGTATGGTTTGATCTATCTGCTACATCTAATTGGAGAGCCCCAGTGAACTTGTATTGGATCTGTGGTAAAAAAGCATAGTCGGAGTTACCACAAGATTGGAAAGGGGCATGTGTGCTAGGTATGCTCAAACCATCCTTCTTCTTGTTGCCAATTGAAACAGGAGGGACCTTGGGAGTCAAGGTTTATGATGTGAATCATAGAAAGAAGCGAGCTTCATTGAATGTAGGTAGCTGGGAAGATGATGAGTGGCCTCCCCAGCGTATTATTAATTATTATGGACCTGCTACCTGGGTGGAAGATGGCACATATGGTTATAGAACCCCAATATATATGCTCAACCGTATTATAAGACTACAGGCAGTGGTTGAAATCATAACCAACGAGACAGCAGAAGCCCTCAACCTCTTAGCTAAGCAGAATACCTGAATGAGATCCGCCATTTACCAAAATAGGCTAGCCCTTGATTACTTACTGGCAGTAGAGGTAGGTGTATGCGGAAAGTTTAGTAACTGTTTTGCATCTTAGCAACTGTTGTTTGCACATAGATGATGAAGGGCGGGCAGTGGCTGAACTTACAAGCCACATGGTTAAACTGACGCATGTATTAACTCAGGTCTGGAATGGGTACAATCCTAGTAGTTGGTTTGGAAGTTGGTATGAGCAGCTTGGAGGGATTAAGGCGTTAGTAGGAGGAGTAATATTCATTATATTCTTATGTCTTTTTCTGCCCTGCCTAATTCCATTAGTCATCAGATCTATAGTGCAGGATTAAAACTGTAGGACCACTGCACCCAAATGTAATTTAAAATAAAACTTAAAAAAATTATAAAAGTTATTTTAATTTTCAATAAAAATAGAACATTTATACTTGCACTCTGTGTTGTCCATTCATTATATCTTCTCTTGTAAATTAGTGCGTTACATACATTAATCTACATTTGTACAGAGTTAAGTCCTGGGGGTCAGGGACATTACAGATATTTAGAATACAGAATAGAATTAATTGCTTTGGGAAGTTCATAATTCATGATAGTTTTTGACAATTTCACTCCTGAGCAATTTTTACTTGAAAAAATATTAGCATAACATTTATTTAAAACAAGGGATGCATACAACACAAACACATTAAAAAAAAAAAAAAACAGCAATTTTATGTACAAATTGTTTGTAGGGTAAAAACTAAAATTATGTACATTTACCCTATTTATTATAATTTTTTTTATTTGTTCATTCATCCTTTTTAGATTGTTAGGGGGAAATAAAAGTTTTAGCTATAGTTGTACCAAAGAAAAATATTAATTAATAGAGAGTCTGCCCAGGGGAATACTCCCAATGGAGGCTAAAGACAGTAGTATAGCAGCTAAAAATAACATCCTTTTTTGTTCACTTTTTTGTCCCTATATTACTACTGTAGTCACATATGTCGTAGGAGGTGCACACCTTCCCCCAGTAGTCAACTTCATCCTGTATGTCACTAAGGGGGTTACTCACATAGTATATTTTGCAATCACAAGGAGACACCAAAGACTTAAGAGTGTAGGCATATTAGTATGGGACATTGAAGCACCAGTGGTGGGGCAGTTGATAGGACCACCCGTAGGTGGCCGCAGGGTTAGGCTCCACCTCTGGCTACTGCATAAAGTCTCTTACTGACTGCCCTTGGTTATCAGGGCAGTATTTATATGTCATCCATGTTCTTATATATAGTTGATAAAATCAGATGATGGAATTCTGCAAATAGTTCATACATATTGAGGATGGCTATGCACCACTCACGCTATTTTGGGTTGTGCTCCCTAAGTAATCTCGGCTACAGTGGGAGTAGTCCATCTACCTGGACCTCAGATCGACACTGTATTTCAGTTTTGACAGGTCATAGGAAGCAGATCCAATTGCTGATCTGTTACACTGTAAACTATTCCCGCACAAAGATTGGAGGTGGGTGGACCTCTTAACTGACGCACTGGGCGTCAAAGTACCAAAGTACACACCCACATTCATTCACCCTCCAATTAGTAGCTCTACACCCCACACAAAATATTGACACTTTGGGCCCAGTTTGGACATCTCCACTTAGGGGTGTACTCAATTTTGTTGCCAACTGTTTAGACATTAATGGTTGTGTGTTGAGTTATTTTGAGAGGACAGCAAATTTACACTGTTATACAGGCTGTACACTTGCTACTTTACATTGTAGCAGAGTGTCATTTCTTCAGTGTTGTCACATGAAAAGATATAATAAAATATTTACAAAAATGTGAGGGGTGCACTGGCGGAACTACCACAGTCGCAGGGAGTCGCAGCTGCGACCGGCCCTGTCATTCTAGGGGGCCCGGCTGCTGTGTCAACCACTGGGACCGGGGTGGCCACCAGCATTTTGGTGCACTTTAAGAGCGTGACCGGGCCCCAGTAATGATGTCAGAGCTGGGAGGAAGCCGTCACTTCCTCCCAGCCAGCAGAGCACCGTGCAGGAGGAGAGGAGGGAGTCGGAGTGGAAGCTCTGACTCACATCAGCATGGGGCAGCCACTGGACCCTAGGTAAGTCATTACATTTTTTTAAATAGTTTTTGTGTGTGTGTGTGTGTGTGTGTGTGTGATAGAGTATGTCTATATCAGTGTGTGTGTGTGTCTGTGTGTATGTGTGTTTCTGTATTTATATGTGTCTCTGTGTGTATGTGTGTGTCTGTATATATGTGTGTGTATGTGTATGTATCTGTGTGTGTGTCTGTATGTATGGGTCTCTGTGAGTATGTGTGTGTTTTTATGTATGTGTGTGTGTGTGTCTGTATGTATGGGTCTCTGTGTGTATTTGTATGTATGTCTGCGTGTGTATCTGTTTGTCTGCATGTGGGGAGGCGGGACGTATGGGGTGGAAACTTAGATGTGGGGGAGGGGTGGAACGTATTGGGTGGGGGGTAGATGTATGGGGGGGTGGGGATGTATGGGGTAGATGTATGGGGGGGCCCCAGGGCAATTTTTGCACCAGGGCCCTGTGGTTTCTAGTTACACCTCTGGAGGGGTGTACTTACTTTTATGAGATACTGTATATAAAAATATATATACTACATCAGGGATGACGGATCTTGAAACCATCCATAATGGTATAACTGTAAGACTAAGGAAACTTCAAGTTTTACTCTTTTCAGGAGTTTACAAAAATTATAGAAAAATATAGCAAATGTGCTCCCATACACTTGAATTATTACAGCTTCATTAAGAGTGCTAGTATTGATGAATGTTTCATTTTCTGTTTAGATGAAGTGAAAACACGTATACATAGGTCAAAAGCTAATCATATTCTTATTATTAGCCAAGCTTCAGTAATTAAATGTACTAAGAATAGATCTTTAATTAGGCTCTTTGACACGCATTGTTTCCACCTACTTTATACAAGTCGTTGATGCACAAGCTTATCTATGTGATGGGCATATCTAATACAGCGATCGGAGGTGTGAAGATCAAGTGCAGACAAAGCAAATGACAGATTAGTAAATAGAAACAGGGATTTCAGCAGATATAGTGTTATAGTAACATCAGTAAGGGTCAGTTAAAAAATGATCAGCAAGTGTAACCAGTGGAAAGGAACAACAGTATCTAAAAAAAACCAAAACAGAACAATCTCCAATCAGATAAGCAAACAGAAACAAGAATATATAATTGTAGACATTATATTCAGAGTAATAAATCCCTAAAAAAAAATAAAAAAAATGCATTAAAGGCATTGGAGGCATGGCTTGAAACTACACTTCCAAGTCTTCTATTTAGGAAAATGCTGTCATTTGGGGCCTGTAAGGAGGGGGAACTACTGTAGGTAAATCTTACAAAACTACCTAGAATCATCTATCTTGACTTGGCCATCTATAAGGCCATACCATTTTTAAGGAAGGGCTGCGCCAAATAAGGGTAGATAGTCCAGTAAAGTATTGCTAGGGTGCCAATAGATGGTCTAGGATACTTGATAGAGTTCCTCTGTGGATGCGTCTGGTGTAGACCGTTCCGTATATGTAAATACAAGAGAGGTAGAGGCGACTAATGGTATAGTATGAAAGTTCAGGGTGTGATAGGTAACAAAAAGTAAAGAACTCACATTCAAGAGAGCTATGGCCAGCTCTGGTGTGGATTGCGTACAGCGGTATAATCCCCGCTTATGGGATATGTAGGGAGGGGGTCTCCGTCAACACCGTCTGGTAGTCCAGAACTCGGAAAAGAAAGACAGAAAGCAACAATAGTGCTCTCAATTTTGATGTGGTTCAATGTGCAGATAAGAAGAGGTAAAAAAACTCACATTTGAGGGAGCTATGGCCAGCTATGGCCACCTAGGATTTCTTGGAGTACTGGAACTTTAAAATTGCCAGTGGAAGTAAAAGTAACCAGGAAAGGTTAAAATGCCAGGAATAGGTAAAAAAAGTTGTTTAAAGTGCATAAAGAGTGCAATAAAAAGAGGATTGGTACAATAAAGTAGCCAAAAAACTTTTATTGATCTAAAATACACAGTAAAATACAGAATTAATAACCATAAATGCGTTTCACCATAAGTGGCTTCTTCAGAATGGGATAAAAGTAGTAACCTGGCAGGGGTTGTTTAAATAGGGCTATGTTAATTTTAAAATTGCGCCAAAAGTGTAATTGGCCAATCAGAGACAATTTTTAAAATCACTTTTCAAAATTAGGATTCAAGAGTATGGGAGTGATGTTATAAAGGTGATGAGTCCATTTAAATTATTTAAATGTGAAAAAGAGGGTGAGAAAGTTGTTTTTTAGAGAGAAAGAAAAAAAAAAGTTGTTTGATTAAAGTTCAACACCAACAAATTGCACCCAAACCCTCATACCGACCACCACAACACCACTACCAAGGACACAGACCCCCCTACCGGTCTCCCTTCAAACCACACACTTATAGAACTAACCACTACCACCACCAACCTACCTCCAAGCCATCCTACTCTCACCCTCCCCAACACTTACCAGCACCCCAAAGATATCGCAAAACTTCATATAAACCACCACGATCACCCCACTATTACAATGTACCTGAACACTCACCCAAACCCCAAAGACCCCAATACGCAAATAGTCACCAACAATATTCCAATTTCACCCAATCACCTACTATTCCCAATCACCCAAATCGTTTCCAATTACTGTCACTTGACTCAGAAATAGAAAACGAAGATCATTTTTTAGAGATTCGCACCCACCCAAATTTAACAGCCAATACACCTTACCCTCCACGAACAAAAAAAAGAATTTTAAGCCCAGAGGTAAACGCAGCGGCGGAAGAGCACAAAAGAGAAAGGCTAGGGGGGGCGGAGCCGACCGAGCTGGTGCATGGCCGCGTTCTAAATCAGCTCCGGCGGCACCAGACACACACCCAACCAGATCGGGCCACAAAACGAAGGATGGGTCACCCAAAACGAGCGGCATCTTCCCAGCAAGCCTCCAGCAAAACCCCATCGGGTAAATCGAGCGCTTTTACTAAGTATTTCCGCGACCGGGCGGATAGTAATGCGGGCGCACTAGGCCCCAATATGGTGGCAGACTCCTCACCTCTCTGTATGTCCCCCTCCAGCCCAGCAGACTCGGAAATTTCGGGCCCCCCGACGGACGGGGACCTGAAGGACATCCTCAGAAATCTGCCCTCCAAACAGGACATTGCAGGCATGCTGACCCAGCTAGAGGCCTCAGTCCAAGCCAAAATGGATGCATTTAACTCTGAAATTCGCCAAGTTACTGACAGAGTGAGCACCCTGGAAGATGACAGAGATACTATGCATACGCAGCTCAACTCCCTGCAGGCAGCAGTGGAACACCAGAACACCTACCTGTCCACGCTCCATAGGTCCATGGATGACCTAGACAACAGGGGGCGCCGCAACAATCTAAGGATCAGAGGTCTCCCAGAAAACGAACAAGAAGATAATCTAGAAGATATCTACCAGACGCTGAATGAACTATTCAACTTAATTCTGGGTAAGCCAAGAGACCATCACATCCTACTAGATAGAGCACACAGGGCACTGAAGCCCAGAGGTATAGCGACTGACAAGCCTAGAGATGTCATTTGCAGGCTTCACTATCACACATGCAGGGAAGATATACTGCACACGCTGAAACAGACCTCACAACCTATGCTATTTCATGATGCCCCAATAACCATCTACCCCGACCTCTCATGGCTGACACTACAAGCGAGACGGATTTTGCGACCAATTACAGACCAATTAAGATCCAGAAACCTAAGATACAGGTGGGGATTCCCACTGGCACTGAGTGTCACGTATAAGGGCACTCAGCACATGATACACTCCCATGCGGACATACCACTCTTTACACAAGCCCTCAACCTCACAGACCCACACATCATGGACTGGTACGGACCGCTGCAAACACCACTTCCACCTCAGCTACCGCAGAGACCCCGATGGCAACAAACGCCCAAGAAGAAAAGATCAGATACCCAAGACCCGTCGCTACACTGAAAAGATTCCAACCCTGCGCACACACTACGACCTGCTACCAGCCAAGGCTATATGATCCACTAGCAGCTGCCACCTCCGGGACACCAGCTGCTAATGGAAGCCCAACTCGAACAACCAAGGGACATGCTGAGATGACCATCTCTAACACGCTGCCAGAGACTTGTTAACGCTCCTCGGAGCCATCTCCACTTGGGGCTATCAGGACTCTCTTAAGAACCAGGTGACCGTATCCATATAATGCTAAACCCATGTTGCGAAGGGATGAACCCCCCTGGGGTATGATACAGAGCGAAAATGTCTTAAATGCCAATCCCTATAACACCAGCCAGCTGTCGCAATTTCCGCGACCTCAACAGGAATAACACTCAACAGGGTAATCTCGCTTATTTTCCCGCGACACTTACCATCCCCGGCAGCGGCATAGCAGGCAAATATACAGACCTGATATACGGCTTCCACCTCTCCCTCTCACTATGCAGACCCAATGGCTAGGCTGGCGGCAGGTAAATGCTGCACTTTACCGGGATCTTTCTTATTGGCCCACCAACAGAAATTTAGACATATCACTAACGCATCACCCACAAAAAAAAAAAAAAGTTTATCTAGAATAACGCTGTTTATACTGTTTTTATAGCCTCCTCATCTAAGATGTCTAACTAACTGATATGTTGTGGAATGTATTTACGGGTGTGTGCTCTGGCGACGACAGTTGATGACTCTTACTCCCGTTGATCTCCTACGAGAGTCATTGACCGACATCAGTCGCCCGGGACCACCTCCGTCCCCCATCTCTCTTTGCATACTATCGTATGATTACTAGACGACTTGCATTGTACTAGGTCGACACGACCTATACCACGGTGTCACAAAAGTCCCAGGTGGCAACGTCCCACTCTGGGCCCGACACCAGAGGTCTCCCCTCAGACTGCTGGCTGACGCCCGGTGTTCAACCGGTGCCTCCTAGCAATCTCGGGGGACAGTTTCTACTCCGATCTATCTATAGATTTTTCGCTTGTATATAAGTTAATTGTTCTATATTTTTCTCCTCTTGTTGTTTCTCTTTTTCTTTTGCTTTCCTTCCCCTTTTGCTCCTCCCTCCAGGTGACCAAATCCCCCTCACCCACAGACACTCTCATTGGCACACCTACAAACGTATCCAGACCTGATGGCTACCATACAATTAGTCACACTCAATGTTAAAGGCCTTAATACGCCCGAGAAAAGATCTATAGCTCTTACAGAGATGCACAAACTACGAGCTAACGTGGTCTTCCTACAGGAAACTCACTTTAAGAAGGACAGAGCGCCCACTCTCAAGAGCAGGACATACCCAACAGGATTCTTTAGTAACTATAGTCACGCCAAGGCCAGGGGGGTAGCCATACTCTCTGCAGCACACACTCCTTTCACCTACAAGGCTCACAAAACTGATGATGGGGGCAGGCTACTCTTGGTAAAGGGACAGATAGGCCAGACCGTCCTCACATTTGCTAACCTATACCTACCCAACCGACACCAAGGCAAAGCCCTCAAGAAGTATCTTAATATAATCGAATCCTTTATGGAAGGCATGTTGATCATGGGTGGTGACCTGAATATGTCCTTGGACTCTGCCCTTGACACGACCTCCCACTCCACACAATACCAAAATGCTGCAAGGAAACAGATAACACACCTCCTTGACCAAGCTAGACTATTTGACTGCTGGAGAACCACACACCCACAAGATAGAGACTACTCCTCAGCCTCACGCTCATACTCCAGGATAGACATGATGTTCCTTCCCCAAGATCACTTGCATCTGGCCATCTCCTGCTCCTACGGTCCAATTACCTGGTCAGACCATGCACCTCTATCCCTAGTCATACAGATCCCCACGCTCCCACTGACGACTTTTCATTGGAAACTTAACGATTTCCTCCTCAATGACCCCACAATCACATCTCGCGTGACAACTGCACTTACCAACTACTTCCAAGAAAACACGCTACCAACCATCTCCCCCATGACCACTTGGGAAGCGCACAAATGCGTCATAAGGGGAGAATTCCTAGCAATAGCGGCCACTCTCAAAAAAAGGAGAACACAGAAAATAGACACACTCACACGAGAAATCAGAGTCCTTGAACATACTCATACCCGGGATAGTTCCCTATCAACTTATAACACCCTCATAACCAAGCGCACAGAACTGACACAACTACTGCACCACCAGGCCAAGAAAAAGCTCCTCCATACCAGGCACTCCTACTATACACAGGGAGGTAAATGTGGCAAACTACTAGCCAATGCCCTACGACAGTCCAGGCAAAACACGTACATCTCCAAAATCAAAACACAAACGGGCACTATATCACATACCCTCCCAGACATCATGAAAGCCTTCCAACACTTCTATACCAAACTTTACAACTTCAGGGAGTCACCTCCGGATATAAACGACATAACAAGATACCTATCAACCAGGCTAAAAAATAAAATCCCTGACGCCGTGGCACAGTCCATAGACATGCCCATTACCACTGAAGAATTAAATTGCGCGATAAAATCAACACCACTAGGCAAAAGCCCTGGCCCCGACGGCCTCACAGCCAAATACTACAAACAATTCGCTACACTCTTGGCTGAACCATATCTACGGGCATTTAATGCTCTTACCCATCCAGCCCCACTCACGGCATCAGCGTTGGAGGCCCATATCACTTTGCTGCCAAAACCCGGTAAAGACCCCAAAGAGTGCGGCAGCTACCGCCCAATCTCGCTCATAAATGTAGACTTGAAGATTTGTACGAAAATCCTAGCCATGCGTCTACAACCTATACTACACACCTTAATCCACCCTGATCAATCCGGTTTTGTCCCTAAACGAGAGGCCAAACATAACACAACTAAAATACTGAACCTCATCCATCTCTCCCGAACCACAAAAGGGCAAAGCCTACTACTATCTATAGATGCTGAAAAAGCATTTGATAGAGTAGACTGGACAATGCTCACTACCACTCTCCAGGCCATGGGCTTTGGTCCAAACTGGATGCAATGGATGGGAGCCATATACTCTCACCCAACGGCAAAATTGAGAATAAACGGCCAACTGTCAGGTCCGGTACACATAAAGAATGGCACGAGACAGGGTTGCCCTCTCTCCCCCTTACTCTTTATTCTCACCCTAGAACCCTTCCTACAGGGAATACGGGACCACAACACCATCCATGGCTTTAAAGTTCACCAACAAGAATTCAAGGTATCTGCGTTTGCAGATGACCTACTATTTTCCATCACCGACCCGCTCACCTCCCTGCCTCCACTGATAGCCGAACTGACATATGCCAAGCTCTCCAACTTTAAGGTCAATTACACAAAGAGTGAAATCCTACCCCTCCAACTAGACCGACAAACACAAAACACACTTAAAACCGCGTACCCTTTTGCATGGGCTAGAAGGTCCATCACCTACCTTGGGGTCCATCTACCCAGACACCTGAAACACGCATACGATCTAAATTTCATGCCACTACTCACCGAGATATCAAAAGATCTAACAAACTGGCAGAGACCCGTCTTTAGCTGGCTATGTAGGATCAATATATTGAAGATGAATACATTGCCAAAGGTGTTATATCTCCTACAAACACTCCCCATTGCGATCCCCCCCTCCTTTTTCTCCAAGCTCAAACAAATATTCACAACCTTCATATGGGCGACTAAACGCCCGAGAATAGCGTACACGATTCTGACCAGACATAGGGGAAGGGGGGGCCTAGGCCTACCTCATATGGAACGCTACTATCAAGCGAGCATACTAACCAGAATATACGAGTGGACCGCAGAGCCCCCGCTGAAACAATGGGCATATATAGAAAGCTCAATGTTCCAATCCCCTCTATGCACAATCCCATGGCATGACAAGGGACACACACTCCTCCTGCCTCAACACTCACAACACCCAACGATCATACCCACACTGCGCCAATGGTCGCGCATTAGGCCCCAGAAAGACGTCTCACCACACCCCTCACCGCTATATCCCTTGGCACACAATCCAAAGTTCCTACCGGGCACATGCCCACACTTCTTCTCCCAATTTCCATTGGTCCAAAAGACGAGATACCCGATGGTTAGCACAGTTATGACCCCAACGGGAGTGGCTCCACTGTCTACACTGGCCACAACAGACCACCCTACTACCAAACAACACTTTCGATACGCCCAACTGTCTCACTTCTTGAAGGGGGATCCACATTTCATTCGAGGAACAAGGGCACACACCACCTTTGAGACCTACTGCACCACACACAGCCTTCAAACCAAACACCTGTCCATTTTCTACAGACTCCTAAGCACTTCAAGTCACACCCTATTGCCGGCGTTCACGTCAGCATGGGAAGGTGAGCTAAATATCACTATTCCTCAGGAAACATGGCATAGGATCTTCACACACACACATAAATCATCTGTCAGCACAGCAGTAAGGGAAAGCACGTACAAACGGATATCCAGGTGGCATTACTCACCTACCAAGATCCACGCACTCTTCCCAACAGTACCTGATCTATGTTGGAGATGCGGGCAAACCAAAGGAACCACAGCTCACATTTGGTGGCTATGCCCGCCTATTCAAACCTATTGGCAGAGACTAAGAAGCCTAATAACATCTATCACGGGTTACCAAGTATCACACTCCCCCGAAACCTTCATATTCCTCATGCACACCACCCACATGCCAAGCCACCTACGCAAACTCATAAACCATATGCTGACAGCAGCGAACATGCTGATACCACTTAAGTGGAAAAGCACTGGGGTCCCATCAGTACGTGAGTGGATACAGAAGGTGGAATTCATACGGACCATGGAAGAATTAAGCGCCTCATACTCGAACCACTACAACACATACATTCTAACCTGGCAGCCATGGTTGACCTACCTAGAGCGTTAGAGATACCTAAACGCCACCCTCACCCGACCCATATAGTACTTGCACGACCTTCATCCCACCCCCCCTCCTCTCCGTCCTGGCTCTACCACATCGAAAGGTACAACCCTACGAGCCGAACCCATACCCCCCGACCAATGTCAGTAGTATGCTCTGTACCTGGATTCACTAGAATACTACCCTGTCAAGTTACACAATGTTACAAATGGGACAAAGGGAAAAAATGCGCAAATACTAAAGCCTGTGAATTTTGCAACGATATTTGTTAAGCCGATGTGGCTACTGTTTTATCTGTCTTGTAACACCTTTTTCTCTGCGCAATAAAATAAAGATTATAAAAAAAAAAATAAAAAAAAAGAGAAAGGCTAGACAGACCATAAACCCTTCAAACACTTCCTACAACGGTATTTTTAATCTGTCCAACAAAATCTTATCCGCCACCCAAATATCCGTCCTTAATAAAGGTATGAAATTTGCACCGACTAACCCTTTTAAATCCTTCGAAGCCTTTTTAGACATCAACAAATTTGTTCGCAAAGTTATCCTAAAGTGATTTTTTAACGACAAATTACCCACCACAACCAATTCTCCACCCCCCACGCCTAGTATCAACCCCAATAACATCAACACTCATTTGAAAGAAAAATCCAAATTTTACCCTTCCTACTGCAAATCTGCACCCCTCATCATGTTCGAAAAACTTGTGTTAAAAGACTTTGAAAAAATTAAATATAACAAATATGACTCACACAACCTCACCCATGCCGAGCGCAACACACTGAAACAACTACAAGAAGACAAAGATATTGTCATAAAGCCGGCAGATAAAGGAGGTGGGATCGTTATCCTATCTAGCAAGATGTACATAGATGAGGCACATAGACAACTACATGATACAGAAACATATAACAAACTACCCTCTGACCCCACCCCTACCATCCAAATCACCCTATCCACTTTTTTACAAAAAGGCTTGGATTCTGGCATCCTAACCAAAAACGAATACAACTATCTTAACATCAAATACCCTAAACTCCCTGTCATATACGTTTTACCAAAGATACATAAAAATATTAATAACCCCCCTGGCAGACCCATCGTGTCAGGGATAAATTCCCTACTCTGCAATCTGTCAGAATACATTGACATACTCCTCCAACCATCCGTTAAATTAATGCGCTCTTACCTAAAAGACTCTATGTCACTATTATGTTTTTTAGACAAATTCAAATGGCAAACTAATTACATTTTAGCTACTTGTGATGTCCAATCCCTATACACGATTATACCCCACCATATAGGATGCCAGGCAATCAGAGAAATTTTAACTAAAGAAAACAGAATCCCCCCTGCCCAAATAGATTTTATTTTAGAAGGTATTAATATCATTTTAACCAACAACTATTTTTGGTTTTTTGACTCCTTTTACCTACAAAAACAAGGCACTGCGATGGGTACAAGGTTCGCGCCAAGCTATGCCAACCTCTTTATGGCCGACTGGGAATCCACGGCCATATGGGGAAGGCACGCTTGGTGTACGAACCTTGTAACATATTTTAGATATATAGACGATTTGTTTTTTATCTGGGATGGCACAGAAGATCTTTTTAACTCTTTTATCCACCACCTCAACATCAACAATAGAGGCATTACCCTAACCCATGAAACAAGTAAGGAATCTATTAATTTTTTAGACCTCAACATCTTCATTACAGACAATACCATCCACACCAAAACATTTTTTTAAAAAGTCTGCGTCAACACAGCTATCGAAAGATCTAGCTGCCATTACAAACCTTGGTTGGAAAGTGTCCCTCAAAGCCAATTCCTTTGTCTCAGAAGGAATTGCTCCCAAATAGAAGATTTTAACAAACAATCAAATTATCTAAAAGAAAAATTTATTGAGAAAAATTACTCACCAACCCGCCTCAACACCACTATAAATACCATCACCAAAAAAGATAGAGCAGACCTCCTAACTTACAATACCCAACCCCCCACCAACACCATGCCCCTTCCTGTTATTTTCAATTTTAATAACAAAAGTGGCCATGTCAAAAAAATTATCAAAAAACATTGGCACCTCTTAAAAGAAGACGAAATACTTAAAAATATTATACCTAACAAGCCTAATGTTGTCTTTAGAGGTGCCCCAAACTTCAAATCCATTTTAACCACCAATTTTACAAAAGAAACCAAACCTACTTTTAATTCTTTTATGCCCAATGCCAGTGGCTTTTATAAATGTAAAAGATGCATTGTATGCAAAAACACAGACCCCTCCGTCCCTTCCAAAACCACCAGTTTTAAATCTAATATCACCAATAAAAAAATGTATAATACCATGGAGAGGTGGTAACATTAAGAACATATTAGGTAAAGCTGAGATGGAATGGGTTTTTAATCTCAAAACTCTTACCCCATCTGGTTTAAATGTTGATTTTGACCTGTTTAATTTTATTTAAATTCCTATATACAACCCTTATCTACATGCTTTTATTCTTTATGTCTGGACCTAACCAACCCTCATAATAATAATCTTTTAAGTTTTAATTTTTCATCTATGCCTTTCCATTTATGTATCTTGTATTCTGTGTTATCTTTTATTTAATTTTAATTTTTATTTTTATTTTATCTATTATTTTCATTTAACATCTGTAATATATTATTACTCTGGGGTATAATATAACCCCTATTTAAATCATTATGTTTGGGATTATATTACCCCCTTTTCATGCATACTCCATTTACATATATCTCTGTATCTCTGTACCTTTAAACCATCTACTTATTTTTTTTGTTTTTTTTTATGAACTTTTTTTTTTTGAACTTTAATCAAACAACTTTTTTTTTTTGAACTTTAATCAAACAACTTTTTTTTTCTTTCTTTAAAAAACAACTTTCTCACCCTCGTTTTCACATTTAAATAATTTAAATGGACTCATCACCTTTATAACATCACTCCCATACTCTTGAATCCTAATTTTGAAAAGTGATTTTAAAAATTGTCTCTGATTGGCCAATTACACTTTTGGCGCAATTTTCAAATTAACATAGCCCTATTTAAACAACCCCTGCCAGGTTACTACTTTTATCCCATTCTGAAGAAGCCACTTATGGTGAAACGCGTTTATGGTTATTAATTCTGTATTTTACTGTGTATTTTAGATCAATAAAAGTTTTTTGGCTACTTTATTGTACCAATCCTCTTTTTATTGCACTCTTTATGCACTTTAAACAACTTTTTTTACCTATTCCTGGCATTTTAACCTTTCCTGGTTACTTTTACTTCCCCTGGCAATTTTAAAGTTCCAGTACTCCAAGAAATCCTAGGTGGGGATCATACCACCGGCGCCTATCCATAGGGCAGTACCTCTGCTCTATCTTTGTGAGTATTATTTTATTTTCTCTGCTACTCTCTTAACCTATCACAATTGAGAGCACTATTGCTGCTTTTTATTCTTCTATATTGGAGCCTTGGATCACCAGACGGTGCTGACGGACGTATCGCCGCTACATATCCTATAAGCGGGGATTATACCGCTGTACGCTATCCACACCAGAGCTGGCCATAGCTCCCTCAAATGTGAGTTTTTTACCTCTTCTTATCTGCACATTGAACCACATCAAAATTGAGAGCACTATTGTTGCTTTCTGTCTTTCTTTTCCGAGTTCTGGACTACCAGACGGTGTTGACGGAGACCCCCTCCCTACATATCCCATAAGCGGGGATTATACCGCTGTACGCAATCCACACCAGAGCTGGCCATAGCTCTCTTGAATGTGAGTTCTTTACTTTTTGTTACCTATCACACCCTGAACTTTCATACTATACCATTAGTCGCCTCTACCTCTCTTGTATTTACATATACGGAACGGTCTACACCAGACGCATCCACAGAGGAACTCTATCAAGTATCCTAGACCATCTATTGGCACCCTAGCAATACTTTACTGGACTATCTACCCTTATTTGGCGCAGCCCTTCCATATCTTTTTGTATCTATCCACCGAAGGACCCGAGGGGTTTTCCTGCATTTGGGTTGCTGCCTACCTTGACTAATTTTGTGATTACTAGCGCTGAATTCTTTTTGTGTTTATCCATACCATTTTTAAGCCCACCAATGTTTCAATGTACCCCAATATATGTGGGTATGTTTATCTCCCATGTTGAGATTAGTGTAGGACTCACCGATATTGGGGTATTTTGCAGCATTGGGTCAGCTAAGGTAGGTGATTGTAAGTAGCCTTGTAAGATTTAAAACCGTATTTTAGTGTGTGGGCTATTTCCTGTATTTTGTATATATATATATATATTGACATTTTCAGCAGCACCGCTATTGAGAAATGTATGTTCTGGATATGCCCCATAATTCCTTTTTTTCTGTCCAAAACAATCCTATATCAACACCACTAACACAAGTAGCTTGATTCTTTTATTATAGCTTTAAGCAATGTGTGCTTATATGCCTGCTTGTGGTACATGTTTCTGTACCTTGTATTGATCATTTACATTTTAGATTTAGGTGCATTTGTGTACATTTTTCCATAATGTATGTAAACTACGGTAGATTAGATGCCATGCACAATCTGCTGCTTTCTAGAACCTATTGTAGCCTCTAAATTAGATACTACAGGAAGCCTTTCCCATAAGCCTTCCCTTGAAAAGTTTATTGTAACTCATTTTAATTCACCATGGGCGGGATAGTTGTTTTCAAATACATAAAACAACACATCTGTAGGAGTCATAGCAAAGTACATGTTGCAGAATAGAGTTCAGTCAATACAGTTTTGTATAGATGATATAGTACATGTTTTCCAAATGACGAGCTACACGGCATCAATTTCACTTTGCATATGTCTGGATGGAAGTTAATGATGGCCTATAAGTTACCACGGACAGTAATGCAATTTGTGAATTATGGAACCGTTTCAGACAATTGTTTTTCAGATCGGGCATGTTTCTTGGGTCCACCTCATTCTTAAAGGAACACAAGGGTCAGGGGAATTTTTTTTTTTATTCCTGACCATATAATGTTAAAACCCCCATCTAGCACCCCCTGGCTTCCCCTTAATATAGTAAAATCTTACTTGTATTCAAGTCTGCAGCTGCTCCCTCTGCTCCTGACCTGCCTGCTGTCTGATGACATCATCATAAGTGGTGGACTGAGCTTATCACAATGCTTCCCCATAGGATTGGCTGAGACTGTCAAGTTAAACACAGCCCTGGCCAATCAGCAGCTCCTCATATAGATGCATTAAATCAATGCATCTCCACAAGGAAAGTTCAGTGTCTGCATGCAGAAGGTGGAGGCACCACCACAGGGAGCACCTCTAGTAGCTAGGCTACTAATGTAAACACTGGATCTTCTCTGAATAGACAGTATTTACTGCAAAAAGACAGAAGGAAATTGTTCTGGTGACTGAATTGTCACTTTAATAAATTTTCTGTCTGTTTCCTTTTTTTTTTAGAGCTCCAATTTTAATTCTAACTCTGACTTTGCTTTGTTTGGCTTAGATACATTTAATTTACTTGGCTCCTTTATTTTACTCTAAATTAAGTCTAAATTCAAAGTAAATTTAAAATTTAAGGCCAGAGGAGTGGCACTATAAGCATAGCTAAGAATTAAGCTGGGTATTTGTCCTGCACAAGACTCCTATTAGTCCTTATTGAGCATCTCCTTGGTCCTAATCTAGACTAAACGCAGTCATAAGTTACTATGATTCACACCTTGTAGCTGTGTATTTCAAGGCAACGGTTAAGGTTAATTTTCAGATTTCTTTTGACATTACACCCCTGGAGGCTTTGATTTCGGACACTACGTCTGCTACGCTTGTCAGGATGTGAATTGTGAAAAGGCTTGTTCATTAATGAATAATATATTACAGAAAACCTCTGAAAAATGTATAATTTAGGATGACCCGCGCATGACATTCTGGAAATTACCAATCACAACTTGATCTGGAAAAGAACAGAATAATTATTTTAATAGCTCTGGGTTGATTATATTTCAGATTACTCAAATGTTCGCCATCCTGATTCACTCAAGCACCCGCATACTACAAGAGTTTATATTGCAGTGTGAATGTAATATTGTGAATGTTGTATATTCACCCTACATAAGAAGTATGCTTTATAATATATTATAGTCATCCTAGGTCTATACCAGGTATTGGTGACTTACCACCAAATTGGAATGAATTATTTTGATACAAAGCTGTGTTTTTACCTAGAACTAATGGAATGTCTGTATTTTGCCATGTATACTAAGAGTATATTAGACTCCCTCAGACTCTTGATTATAACCAGTTATTTTTGACTCTGTATTACATCAGTCCTGCTGCAGACTTTGGCCTATAACCTACAGGCATTCTTAATATATTATTAGGTTGTTTTGAGATCCATGGCTGAAATATGATGTTATCTAAAATAATCTTTCAAGGTGGTATCTAATCTTTGGGCTTTGACTAACTTTGTACTGTTCCATATTTATCTTTTATATCTTCCGATATAGATACATTTTGGAACATGATATCCATTTAGAGCAAGGGACGGTGAATAAACATAGACTTGTATTAAACCTTTTGGATAATGTATCAGGAGACAAGCATTTTTTGTACTTTTATTGTGATAACAAATATGCAGTTTATCTGATTTTAGGAAAAGCCACTGTTCTTTTATTTTGGCCTGTAACACAAATGCCCACACTTTATACAGAAAATGAATCCTTACTTTATCTTGAATTTCCTTATCACTATATTAAAAATGTGTAAATATATATATAAATATATTTTTAAAGAATCTTATTATATGTCTTGAATGTTTTGAAAGTAAATAAAAAAAAGAAATTCACAAGACGTTTATTACAAACAAAAAGTACATGATTATATGGTGGGTTCGCCAAAGCTGTAAATAGAAATTTGTGGAAATAAATAAAAACGTATTTTAAAGCATGTGATTTTTTATTTTTTTTATATTTTTAGGAAGCCTATAATTTTCATTAAAATAAAAGAAAAGAATTGCGATAACATACATACGAAGCTTATCAGGTATAGCCACTCTACAAATGAAAAATCAGTCTGCTTCTCTTATTGAATTGATCTTAGCTTTAGCAATAGACTCCTTTACCAGTTTCAAATAAAATTGGTTCTAGATTCATGGGGCTGTGGAAAGTGTCAACTTGCTGTGAGTCCTCAACAGCAATTTTCTATTTGTGGCACAGAATAGTCTACTGGGTAATATATTACAGATTGATGTAGTTAAAAGGAAAAATGCACACAATACAGAATATGCGCTCAATTCCGGGAACTAATGGAGCATTTGTATGATGCTGCGGAAAAACAATATCACAAATTTGTAAGAGTGAACGTAATATATATAGTAATATAAAAGGATGCTCACTGTAGCAAAATATTTGTCTAAATAAATAGAATGAAATGGAAATGTTCCTTCAATCAACTGGGTTACATTGTTCCATATTGTTACTAGCTAAATTGTATATTAAGATAGATATTTATACCAAATTAGTTATCAAACAATAGCAATGTTACAAACATGCTACATGAAATATCAGCATTAAACATAAGCATGGAATGTATTATTTCTTGTGACTATAATACAAAGTTATGAATATATTTCAAATTTAAGTTAGTAATTACGTTATCTTTAAAACGTGTATGTATTTAAAAATGCTTAATAGTCTAAGTTAATAGTCCGTATTTACCAGTTAAAGGGTAATTTTAAAGGGTAAATTATGTTTAATATACACTATACTAAGCAAATGTGTGTTTGTCAAAGCTAAAATATAAAATTAAATGTAGAGATCTGGACTTATGTATTTACCTCTGTCCTGGCACTGGGCAACTCCATCTGACTCCCTGTCAATCATTGGAATTATTTGATTGGCTAAGATCTTAAGTAATGATGGTCTCGGCCAGGCTCAAAGAGGAGGGGCCCATAAATCTAAATATGAAGTAGGAAACTCCAAAGTTAGAAATATGCTTCTATCCTCAAAAGCAAAATGTAGTCCTTGACCCTAACTGGGTTAACTATATATTAATTAAATACACTGCTCAAAAAAAAGGGAACACTTAAGCAACACAATGTAACTCCAAGTCAGTCACACTTCTGTGAAATCAAACTGTTCACTTAGGAAGCAACACTGAGTGACAATCAATTTCACATGCTGTTGTGCAAATGGGATAGACAACATGTGGAAATTATAGGCTAGCAAGACACCCCTAATAAAGGAGTGGTTCTGCGGGTGGTGACCACTGACCACTTCTCAGTTCCTATGCTTCCTGGCTGATGTTTTGGTCACTTTTGAATGCTGGCGTTGCTTTCACTCTAGTGGTAGCATGAGACAGAGTCTACAACCCACACAAGTGGTTCAGGTAGTGCAGCTCATCCAGGATGGCACATCAATGTGAGCTGTGGCAAGAAGGTTTACTGTGTCTGTCAGCGTAGTGTCCAGAGCATGGAGGCGCTATACCAGGAGACAGGCCAGTACATCAGGAGACATGGAAGAGGACGTAGGAGGGCAACAACCCAGCAACAGGACTGCTACCTCTGCCTTTGTGCAAGGAGGAACAGGAGGAGCACTACCAGAGCCCAGCAAAACGACCTCCAGCAGGCCACAAATGTGCATGTGTCTGCTCAAACGGTCAGAAACAGACTCCATGAGGGTGGTATGAGGGCCCGACGTCCACAGGTGGAGGTTGTGCTTACAGCCCAACACCGTGCAGGACGTTTGGCATTTGCCAGAGAACACCAAGATTGGCAAATTCGTCACTGGCGCCCTGTGCTCTTCACAGATGAAAGCAGGTTCACACTGAGCACATGTCACAGATGTGACAGAGTCTGGAGACGCCGTGGAGAACATTCTGCTACCTGCAGCATCCTCCAGCATGACCGGTTTGGCAGTGGGTCAGTAATGGTGTGGGGTGGCATTTCTTTGGGGGGCCGCACAGCCCTCCATGTGGTCGCCAGAGGTAGCCTGACTGCCATTAGGTACCAAGATCCTCAGACCCCTTGTGACACCATATGCTGGTGCGGTTGGCCCTGGGTTCCTCCTAATGCAAGACAATGCTAGACCTCATGTGGCTGGAGTATGTCAGCAGTTCCTGCAAGACGAAGGCATTGATGCTATGGACTGGCCCGCCCGTTCCCCAGACCTGAATCCAATTGAGCATCTGTGACATCGTGTCTCGCTCCATCCACCAACGTCACGTTGCACCTCAGACTGTCCAGGAGTTGGCAGATGCTTTAGTCCAGGTCTGGGAGGAGATCCCTCAGGAGACCATCCGCCACCTCATCAGGAGCATGCACAGGCATTGTAGGGAGGTCATACAGGCACGTGTAGGCCACACACACTACTGAGCCTCATTTTGACTTGTTTTAAGGACATTACATCAAAGTTGGATCAGCCTGTAGTGTATTTTTCCACTTAAATATTGAGTGTGACTCCAAATCCAGACCTCCATGGGTTGAAAAATTTGATTTCCAGTTTTTAATTTTTGTGTGATTTTGTTGTCAGCACATTCAACTATGTAAAGAACAAAGTATTTCAGAAGAATATTTAATTCATTCAGATCTAGGATGTGTTATTTTTGTGTTCCCTTTATTTTTTTGAGCAGTGTACTTGTATATGACATATTTAAGTGACACAGACCATTTCCTCTCATTGAGTGTCCCCGTTCTGTAAATCATTGCAGGTTAGAACTGCCTCTAATCTACCAGACAGCTACTTAAGGCGCTCCCTGTAGTTAAACAGAGTTGGACGCTTTGCATGCAGACAACCAGCACGCAGACATTAAGCATTAATTCAATGCTTTCCTATAGGTAAGGCCTAATGAGCACAAGGCACTTAACATGCATTAGGTCCCCCTATCGGCTTATATCAGTGGAGGAGGAGCCTGACCCAGCACTGAGGGACAGCGGTGCTAGAATCGGGTAAGTGTCAAAAGTTTTTTATAACCCTTTATATGCCATGGAGTGTGGCCGCAAGGGAGGGGCCAGAGGGCACTATTGTGTTAGGAATAGAGTTTTGTATTTCTAACGCTATAGCTTTCCTTTAATGTATGTGTATATATACACACCTCTCAACCCCAGTGTCCTGCAAATCGGGATGTGGTGGGAGGGACTTAATGATGGGGAGCAAAGGAAGCAGACCTGCCCAGAAAGAGGGTGAGACTGCCCAAGTTAATGACACGTCAGCTTGCTGTAAATGCATGCAAGTCTGCCTGTCAAATATGCTGGCCGGCACACTGAGGACAGACCCTGGAGGGAACACAGTCTTGTGCTCCCTATAGGGTCCTAGTGCCCTAATCATAGCCAAAGCATGTATTGAAATGCTTAGTTCTATTGATGTTAAGACAATCTCTCTGGTGTCCCCAAAAGCAAGACACCATGGAACTAAGGCAGGACAGCGGGACTGTCCTGCCGCATTCGGGACGGATGGGAGGCATTGTAGAGATGCAGATTGTTTATTGGAGTAGTATTGGGAGAATAGTCAGCCAGGTGGCAGTAGCTATATACTGTATAAAATATTCTTTTTCATTTGCTTGACAGAAATCTGTTAACAGTGGAAAAGTGTTAAGAGATATTAATAAAAAATAAATAAAAAATACAATTAAAAAGAGTGAAAGCGAAGCAGCAAAACAAAGGCTGATTATTAGAAATATCTGTTCGCCTAAGATGTGTCTATTCCTTTGTTATTAAAAGTGTATAAGCCTTTCCTTTTTTACTTTCCTTCTCATAATACAATCACTTTCATGTCTATCGAAATCTCTTTGTTAAAATACTTTCTTTTCTATTCCAGTAGAAATCAAAATGGGTCAGGAAGGCTGTGAAAACACGGATATCAAGGATCCAAGCAAGGGGTTCCCATAGCAACAAATCCCATGTAACATCACTTCTATCTCACCTCTGATTCCTCTAACTGGCATTGTGCCACTGCCAGGGATGTTAATTCTAACAGTAATCCTAACTCCTAATAAAGCTATTCTAAATATAATGAACATACCAAAACTTTAGCGTGATGTGCATTAATTATATGTATTTATATTATTATTTATATTATACATGTATTATAATACATCCTCGTTTCATCTTTATTCATCAGAATGCAAGTAACTAGCTATTGCATTGTTGTAAAAAATAAAATTTAAAAAAAATATATATATATATGCATACTTTTAACGGATTTGCTGTTTACTTTAGGTTTTCTGAAAAAGTTATGGTATTTGTATATTAAATTGGCTCTGTCAGCTTCTGGTGTCTTTGCATAATTTACAAAGACCGCTGATGGTGATTTTGCTGCTTTGTGGAAAGGAAAGGTTAGTTTTACCTGAAGCTGTCTCTCATGGCCTTTGCAATCAGTATGCGTTGGATCCTCTTCATCTCCTGGCTTCATCTGCAAGGTGCCCATGTCAGTCCTATACTTTCGCTCATGGACGAGAGTTCAACACCGAGGTTTATGAAGGATCCAACGAGGCTGCAGAAGCCTCCATAGATATTGTCTTGCAATGAGCAAGACAATGCCTTATTATGCCAAAGTGACAATACTTGAAAAAAGGTACATCTGTCTTTTGTCAAATTTTGTCAAGCACAGGAAAAAGGCATAAGGGAAAGTAGTCCCTAGTTTGCTTCACATTATTTTTCAATTCAGATTTTATTGAAAGTTTTTCAAGTATAAAATGGGGTACAGAAAAAAGGAAAGGGCTGTCTGGGAGGAAGGGATATGAGATTTGTATCACATAATTTTGTAATAAACAAGAAAAAACAATATACTTTTATGGATATTCCCATAACAAATCATTGGCTTCATCTATTCAACATACACATTACATCACCTTGTTTGCAATCTTAATGGGGGTGTGATTGACTTTGGGACCCTGATAAGGGAATATCACGTTTACTCCCTACTTGGGTTAGGTGTTGTCTTCTCAAACTTGATCCCAGAAAAGAAGTCTCATCCTTGCAGAAATAGGTGTCTAGAGTTTGTTTACGGTGTGTCGTATCAAAAGCTGTTAATGTGATACTTAAAAAAACCTGATGAGGATGGGGGTGGGGAGGGAGGTTGGAGTAAGAACCTGGGGTGTGAGATAAGGAAAAATATGGTATGATCAGATATTTGTTTTACCAGAGCGTATGCACTGGGTATGCGTTATCGACATCCTAATGTACCTTTATCAGGGTGCGCTTCCCGCTCTAAGGCCCCAGTTTCCGAGGAGAGCTGTCACACAACCCGCTATCTCAATGTATGATCAGTGGAGCAGAGGGAGAATCAGTTAATTCCCCTATGTAGTAATGTATGTGGTCCAACACGCATTTTTGTTTTAATATTGTTTACATCAACTTGTAGCTTTATAGCGTATCTCAAGCCAGTCTTTCCAGGCCTTTTGTAGAGTTGATACTTTATGGTGTGAGTCAGCCGACATTTTCTCATATAAGTTATATTGGTGTATTTTACTCCGTGAGTGGCAAATTGATTTATTCCAGTTCAACGCAATTAAGTTCCTAGCAGCTAGTATAACTATCATTGCCACTTTTTAGTGCCAGGGATGGGGTCATTGCTATATCGTTAATTTGAAAAGAGTTGAGCACCGACCTTATTTCCTCCCATATCACTGGGCATTCTAACTAAATGTGCAACATGTTGCCCTCAAAATGACAACACTTAGGATGTACTGCCTATTTTGTGTAGGCAGCTTTGGGTCAAGTACCAACGGAACACTGATTTTTGGGGGGTTTTATATGGGAAGAGCACAAATTCACTCCTTTAAGTGCCATAAGAGATTGTAGCCAATGTGCTTCTGAGGAAATATGTACACCTTTTTTCCATTGTTCCAAGTATGTGAAGGATTGTTTTGTTGAATTTTTTAGTGTGAGTTTGTAAAATAGAGATAGAGCTTTGGGTTTGTAAGAGCTGTGGAAGCACCTGTCATAGAAGAATTGTAGAAATGTGGATTGATAGTGGGTACTCCTATGTGGAAAGTATGCCTTGGTGGATATTATGCTTTTGAGTTGGAGGTAGGGAAAATAAATGAGTTAAGTAATTAGTACTTAGTTTTCAGCTCCATTTAAAGGGCAATCCAGACGTGGACCGTTGCTCACGGTGCCTAGAAGGGTATTGGCTATACCTCACAAGGTTTAAACGATCGTCTGGGATTGCTGTATCTCTTGTGCAGAGGGAACTTGCTGGAATTTCAGATCTGCACTCCCTGTATGGGTGGGATCAGTCTGATATGCTTCAGATATGTTCTCTCTGTATGGCACAAGATGAGCTAAAACCAGCTTGAGATCTGAGCGTGGACCCACCGAAGGGCAGGCTAATTGAGCTGTTTTCCGTTCTCACCTTTCTTGCTACTTGTTTTTCTCTAGATTAGAAGTAATGAAGAGTTGAGGAAAAAGATTGACGCAAGGTAAACACAGATTATTTAAATTATTACAACAAACACCTAGTCTATTCTGAATAGTGTTAGTGGCTCTATCCTATAGAGATAAACACAGAGGCTGGGTTTAGTAAAAACCATCAAGTATTTTTCTTTTGTTCATTTTATGACGTTTGATTTGCTGGAATGACTGTCTCTGATCGATAACACCTGCAGAGCTATTATTTTTACAGAGGTCATTTAATCAGGAGCTAAGGGGGTTAGCTAATAAGCTCCATACTGCGAAATCTAGCAATAAAGGCTGTATTTGGCCTGAAATTTCAATTCAACTACTTACTAAAAGGTATTTGAAAGCACATTCTGAAATTAAGCCAAATGTACAAATTAGATTAGAAGTAATTAGGTGTCAGCTAAAACTCACAAGCCCAGAACAGTCTGAATTCCACGAAAACTTTAAAAGTTCAGGTATTTATTAAATGCCAGGTTGCAAATTTGGTATTTCAGCTGACCTGCCTTTAAGCTCCTAAGCTTCCTATATGAATTCCCCCCTGTCATGGGTGGCGGTCCGGAGATTGGGACCCCTGTATGCCTGATGATGGTAGGAGTCATAGCATGGAAATTAACAATCAGAGCCTGGTGTAGGGTAACCACATGCCCCCAGGTGTTGAGCAGCAGAGATTGTGCAGCCACATACCAGGACCCTGATGCAGCTTCCGTGGATCCTAGGAGCTTGATATTATGCAGATATGTATCCAGTACTAGAAACAAGGTAAGACTAGAACAGGCACCAAACAAGATAACAAGACAAAATAAATGAGAACTGGTCTGCCTAGTGCAACACAGAGAAATGAGGGAGTCCGACTTGGAGTGAATGGCTCAAAACTGAACTAAGACAGGGATACACCCAAAACCTGTCTGGAGATATAAAGGACAGTAATACCTTCAAGGTAGTGCGATCAGGAGCAAATTCACTTATGTATGGCTTAATTGATACAGTTGAATATAATAATAATATTAATATCTAAAACACTAGAAGATAGTTACATTAGGATGTATGGTGTGTATACCTTTAAATCTGCTACAAGCAGATTCTATTTGTTACACACCAAATAATCTGCTTAATATAAAGCAGTTACTTAATACAGAATAACCATATGAGAACTGGTTATCTGTATGATATTAATATACACTCTGTTATATATAGTGTGTATTTCGCTTTAAGTAATCTGTAAGCAAACTAAATAGTGCAAAAACAATATTGGACTTTCAGTAGAGAGATATATAAAAATTCATAATCTCTGTGCTTAATATTAAAATACAGTCACTTAAAATATGAATAAGCAGATAAAAAATTCCAAAAAAACACTATTAAAAGATAAATATTAAAAGATAATGTAAAAGTTTATTCACAATGCAAAAATTATAAAAGAATAATCCAAAATGGAATAAAAATACAAAAAATAGGAGCCAGGAACGGTCAGCAAGTCATTAGCCAATGCAGATATTAAACATATGACTTTATACACGCTGTAGCTGTTGAGGATTACAGTGGATACTTTTGTATCGAAACGGAATGATTTTACTTGCCGGCTGCTGGGGAGGTTGGCGTGCGTGCCAAACCTCACTCTGATTCTCAGGTGCTGGCAGTCCGTTAGTCCCCAGGTCGTGAATGCCGTATGGGGAAAGAGGAGAATTCCTTCTGCTGGTGTCTGGCTGCTCTTCGTATCCTGCTCACTATAGTGAGCAGGATACGTATGTTTAATATCTGCATTGGCTAATGACTTGCTGGCCGTTCCTGGCTCCTATTTTTTGTATTTTTATTCCATTTTGGATTATTCTTTTATAATTTTTGCATTGTGAATAAACTTTTACATTATCTTTTAATATTTATCTTTTAATAGTGTTTTTTTGGAATTTTTTATCTGCTTATTCATATTTTAAGTGACTGTATTTTACTATTAAGCACAGAGATTATGAATTTTTATATATCTCTCTACTGAAAGTCCAATATTGTTTTTGCACTATTTAGTTTGCTTACAGATTACTTAAAGCGAAATACACACTATATATAACAGTGTGTATATTAATATCATACAGATAACCAGTTCTCATATGGTTATTCTGTATTAAGTAACTGCTTTATATTAAGCAGATTATTTGGTGTGTAACAAATAGAATCTGCTTGTAGCAGATTTAAAGGTATACACACCATACATCCTAATGTAACTATCATCTAGTGTTTTAGATATTATTATTATTATTATATTCAACTGTATCAATTAAGCCATACATAAGTGAATTTGCTCCTGAACGCACTACCTTGAAGGTATTACTGTCCAAGATAACAAGACAAGACTAGAAGAACCCAGAACTGGAGCAGGACAGAAAGCAGAACATGTACACAAGACATGTGGGAAACAAGAACAAGAAACATGAACTGTACAGGACAGAACTGTACATGAACTGGGAATACTAGACAAAATAAAACAAGGCAAGAGATACAAGGCAAAACACGAGGACAAATAACTATATAAGTACAAAAAATATAAGTACTATATAGTATATAAGTAGTATATATGTAATAAACTTTATAGATTGAGACATACATAAATGGCCAAGATGTATGCAGTCCACCACTGCGCCAAAGTACTCCAATTACGGTAGGTCATAACTGCCTAGATATGCATGACTAAACAATGACTACAACAATAAAACACACACAGTACTTACCTGCAGGGAAAGGAGCAGAGGAATGAGACCACTGCTAGCAGTAAACACTGAAACAAAAAGGATAAATGGCAAAGGAACAGGTGTGGCAACAAAAAAGATTTAAAGGAATCCAGGAGACTAGGAATTCGAGGAACGGAATAAAGGAATGCACGCAGAAACCCCAGCAAAAAGAAAACCAGACATGGAACAGAGAACCAGAAACAAAAATAAGAAGAAAAACTAGACAAGAATTGTAAAAAAAAGTACTGGATGCCAGAAGCCATGGCCAGAAATATCCACAGAATGTAACAGGAGGTGACATAACTACTGAATATCAGAAGCCATGACCAGAAATAATCCACAGAATGTAACAGGACGTGACACCCCATTCCCCCCATCCTGCTACCCCTCAAAGAAACAAATTGTAGAATATACAACAGCTACAATTTACCTCCATTCCAGCACTGATGACAAGTTCTTCCTGCAGCCCAATCGTCTTTTGTTTAATAACCCTCCTTCCTTGCTGAACAGGGACGGATGTAGGGGAGGATTGAGGATGGAAGGGGGGTGTGCCATGACTGGCTGTCTGGTGTCAGCAGGTTGTGTGTGCTGGCGTCAGACACCAATTAAGCACAAAATTTACATTAAAACAAAAATCACAGGGCCCTGGGGCAACCTAGTGGCACACCTCCCCTCTCCTTCCTGATTTGTTTTGTGTGGAAATCACTTGTTACATATAGGAATGCATAAATGGATGGATCACAGGGGCATGAACAGCTTTATTGGGTAAGTGAATTAGTCACCTTGTCAGCTGGAGAAGGTTTAAGTTGTGTGCGTTGGTTTGGATTGGTTTATTTGAAATTCCTGAAGCTGAGTTTCTCTAAATCACTTTGTGTGGATTTCTGACAGGAGCCCTTTTGCAGGAGAGAATCTGGAAAAATGCCCAATGCACTCATGGTTGATTAAATAATCTTTAATTACATATTTCTCCCTTATCCCATTTAACGTACTATTATGTAATGAAAAAAAGTGTTTTGAAGGACCCTTACCATGTAATAATCAATTCTGGCTTTAGACGCTTGTTGGGGCGTGTCAAGTCTATCAGCTGGGGCCAAATTTAATGGGCCAAGCCGTGTGATTACATGTGTGCAGTGCTTAAAGAGGAACCGTCAATTCACACATTTTAATACAATATGTGCTTATCCTATGATTTAACTCATAAGTATTTGTGTGGTGCATTTTTTTTTAAATTTAATGTAGAAATCCACAGCTATTTAACCTGCAATGGGTGCCTCCATTTTAGCTACCTGTCAGTCGTGGTTATAAGCTCTGTCCTTTGCGCCTGGCAGTCAAAACAGCATTTCTATTTCTCACCTTCATTTGCAATGTTTGCTCTTTCCCTGGCCTATATCAGATTCAGATGTAATTTGCTAAAATGTAAACAAATTATTATTATTTGTTTAGATGACGATCATCTCATGAAACAAAAAGGTCACAGGTAATTTTTCACAATTTATTCAATGGTGTAAATTCAAGAGAACTGACAGCTCCCAATTAAAATTAGGACTGGGTATATCTATGAGAGATCATGTGGGAATAATTGATTATGTTGTTGTCATGGTGGCTGTGGGGGGAAGCCAGATGTCCTTGATACCAGTAGAGATCCCTGGTTGGAGGAACATTTAGGGTTGGGAAACAAAGGGGAAAGAAGGACATAGAAGGTTAGAGTGGATTTAGAGCTAGTGGCTACCTGCCTAAGACACTAAGGACTGTTACCACAATTAATTACTCAGTCAAAATATATAAAACCAAAAATATATATACACATGAAAATATATATATATATATATAAAAAAATAAATTATATAAATAATTTATAATGCAATCTAGGAGAGAAAAAAACAAATAGTGTAATATATAATATAATAGTATGTGGAGGTAGGGGAAGGTAGAACACTCACAATGGTGTATTGTCCCAATAGGTATCTTAAAATATGGGACTTCTAATGGTACAGAAGAAAAGGAAATAGTGCAATACTGTATAACAAAGAACAATTTAATGGATAAATGGACTTACAAACAGAGACATAAAATCTTACTCAGTCAAAGCCTGACGTACACTTGTGGATGTTACAATCCCCAACCCTAAACCTCAAATCTTGATTTAATTACTCCTTACTCACTTACTACATGGGGTATACTGATTTCTGATGTAATTTTAGTGCTGGTAGTAAAAATTGTACTTACACAAAGTTTCAAAATATGCCAGGTATGTTATCCTTGAAGGTTAGTTACTTCTGGGTTAGCCCTGCACCCTCATCCAATCAGCATCATCCTCCAGCTTGGGCAGATTCATTTTAGTGAAGCAGAAATGTAAATTCACATTGCCAATGCTTTAGTGCAGGGGAGGCCAATGTGTGTCTGAGAGAACCCCAAATATGTCAAAGTGCTTGCAAAATGTTTAAACAAAAAAAAAAACACAGAATGTTTTAGCCTCTTTGCATCATAACCCCTACATTAAGCTGCAATGGTTATGATACTTAAGGCACCTCTTTAATATTGAGAACAATAAAGAAATAGGTTCTCAATGTGCAAAACCCAGCAACAAAAATAAAATAAATAATTAAATAAAAAAAACTTTTACCATGTTCCAAACCCATAAAGTGTTAAAATTGATATATTGTCTAACTGGTAATATTTTACCACAGCCATCTGTCAGTTTCCACAGTGTTACTTACTCAAATATTACGTGTAATATAATACGTCTCACAACAAATTATTTTAATAACTCTGCTCTGTGGGCGACAGCATACATTATTTTAAGAATATTAATAGGTAGCAGTGTGCATCCCGAAGAGAATAATGAGCTTTGTAGAATTAGACATATTTTGCTGAAACTATTGCTCAGTCGCACAGGAGTTTATGGTACAAAACCGCTCGAAAGCCCCAGAGGTCTGTCTGATGTGACTGATAAATTTGGAATTAAGTTTACATAAGAACAGATGCAGATTCTTCTTCAGAAAGAGGCGTTAAAAGATTAGCTTTGTATAACCTTTAGAATCTCCTCATGTATATTAATTAGTGGATAAGAATTAGAAAGGATATAATATTCTTCTTATAAAAAATAATTTTAAAACAGGACACCAGGCAACATTATTTTGGGCCCCACACCTCACGTACATGGTTAGTTCGAGGAGATATAGACTAACGCAGTAGGAATGGAGTTAATCTTCACAAAAGTTTTTTATATACAAGAAAAAGGTTGACTTAAGGTGAATCTGTCATGCTGGGTTTATCTTACAGTATATCGACACCTACAGCAGTACACATATAATTTATAGTTTAGATAAATTATTTATTCAGCCGCTGTTGTAAATATATTTATTTCTTCTCCAGTGTCCCAGGGCTGTCGTCATTGATGGTCAGTGAGTGTTATACTGTTGTAACACCCACCCTTAGGTCCTGCCTTGCTCCCACCCATTTTGGATCTATATAATGTAATGTTTTGGTCCTAGTTGGATGACACTTTCCCATAGGAGTGATATCAGTTACTACGAACCAACACTCCCCTCCCCCCAGCAAGCATAAGACACGCTTGCTGGGACTACTTGTGACAGAGAGTACGAGAGCCACCCACCTGTAGGGGACACTCCAATCCAATGTCAATCAGTTGTTGGAATTCAGTCTTTGCTGACAAAATCATTGACAATGTATAGAGTTCTTTTTTGTTTTGTAATTGTATGTAAGCTAAAGTTATATGTACAATAGCAGACACACTTTAATATTTTAAAAGGTACAGTATAGATTAAATAGTCCATGATAGCTCAACGGATTATTTAGGAAGCTATGTTTTATTTTCCATAAAGAAACACAAGCAATGCAATGCAGTTTGGAGACAAATTTCAGAAGATAATTAATTTACTATCTTCTGAAATGTACAAATGCATCACCAAACTACTCATGTGACCCAAACCGGAGCCCCCATTCAAACCCAAAGGGATACAAATGCTTCTGTAAGGGCCTTGAGAAATAGTCATGTGACAGATTTCTCTGTCTTGACCTTACAGAGACTTATTCTTCATTTGTTATTTTAATTTGTGTTTTCCCGTTCATGTAGACTCTATACCGTTCCCTTTTCAACTATTGAATAAAACTCCAGAACGGCCGGCCACCCAGTAGAGAAGTGTGCTGCCGGTTAACCTCTTGGCCCCATTAGAACGTTGAGGTTAACCGCAGACACCTCTTAATTGATGCGGTAGCTGGGTGGCCGCCATTCGTATACCGAACACGAGGTCGCGACCATTTTAAATCCACGAAAGCTCAGCGGTGTTTGACGGCCAACTCATGGAACTCAAAACGGACACTTTTTGGCACGAACACCGCTGAAGCCGCTGACCTCCCTTCTCCTTTGGTAGAAATCCTCGAACGTCCATCTGTTTGGTACTTTGTGAACGAATAAACCATACCCCAGAAAGCCATCCCGTGGAGCCCATTCGTATGAAGAACAGACTTTGTGAACACTTTGACTCCATGGCGATTGGACTGTGTGCATAGGATCTGAGCGCTATTCGGTACTTTTGTGCGCTCAGATCCTAACTATCTGGGGACCTGTTGAATGCCTATATTATGTTTTAATATTGAACAGTTATGTATTTTTATGCCTTTTTGTACTTGTCATCTAAAATGGCGTTTGGTCTTTGTCCTGGGAGATAATTGAATTACTTCACAATTATCTCCCGGGCAGAGCAGAGGGTCCTGGGTAATAAAAGGGGAATGGCTATATATGTAACTCTGTGATTGGTTGTTACAATGTCATTGTCACCGTTTCCCATTTGGTACCCTAGGGGAGTGTCCACCAGATGGGAGACCAGCATAAATACCGGGCATGTAGCCCACATTAAATCAGATTCCTGCTGACCCTCAATACAGAGCTTTGTCTCGTCATTGGGAGGATTATTCGTATGGATTACGCTTGTTCGGCTGTTTGGAGACCAACTGGTTCGTGTGATTGCTGTTCAGCAGTTTGGAGCGCTCAGTAGCTACCTCTGCATTCGAGAAGGGAACGTCCTATACGGCAGTAACCCCTCTCCTACCGGGGAACCATAACAAGTCAATTAGCTCTAAAAGTGTTCTAAAAGAAATCATGAGAAGTTTCCAAATAAGACTATAATTAAACTCATAGGGCAGCATAACAACAAATAATTAAAAATGAAATGGTGTCCCCTGGGCCTTTTTTAAGCCGTCAAAGGTAGAGCGGTATGGCCACTCTGACTCCCTCACATCACAGGTGCTATTAAGACAATTAATAATCTAAGCAGAAGAATCCTTGGTTGCCCATATGCTCATTCCCAACCCATTTCTCTATGAATTTAGTCTTGTTGACAAATAATAAAGGAGTGGTCCTTTATCTAATACGACACGATGTGGCCACCCAATAACTCTTTCTTCTAGTTTGTGTTGGGTTTGCTAGCCTATAAAAGCCCTAAGGGGGAATAAGGGAGCTTAATACACATGTGGCCTGTGAATTATCCATAAGCATGTTTTTTTGTTTGTTTTTTTATCTAGGGAACATTAATCACCCATGTTAAAGGACCACTATACAGAGAAATCAAGGTGTATTGGCGCTACCAATTATCACAAATATAAAATTGCTAAAATGTTATGCTATTTGTGTTTTTTAGATTGATCCTGAATTGTCATTTCGTTGGTGCTGTATTTATTATATTGTTTTAAAGGACCACTATAGAGCCAGGAAATCAAACTTGTTTTCCTGGCACTATAGTGCCGTGAGGGTGCCCCCACCCTCACGGCCCCCTTCCCACCGGGCTGAAGTTGAAGGAAGGGGTTAAACACCTACCTTTCTCCAGCGTCGGGCTCCCTCGGCGCTGGGGACTCTCCTCCCTATTCGGCTGAATGCGCATGCGCGGCAAGAATTCCCAATGCTTTCCTATGGACACTGGCGTCTTCTTACTGTGAAAATCACAGTGAGAAGCGTGGAAGCGCCTCTAGCGGCTGTCAATGAGACAGCCACTAGAGGCTGCATTAACCCATATGTAAACATTTAGTTTCTCTAAAACTGCTATGTTTACAGCAGGCAGGGTTAATCCTAGATGGACCTGGCAACCAGACCACATCATTAACATGAAGTCGTCTGGGTGCCTATAGTGGTCCTTTAGCCCCTTAAGGACCAAACTTCTAGAATAAAAGGGAATCATGACATGTCACACTTCATGAGTCTTTAAGGGGTTAATGCAATATATAGATAATGCATTTAAAAATGTGTAAAGTAACAATTGTGACAGATCCATCTGTCTAAATTCTATTTTGTTGGTTCGTTTATTTTGTCTGCATTCGTGGAATTACCTGTCCGTATGCCCCTGTTCGTTTATTGCAAAATATACCGAATAAAACTACCGAACAGACGGCCACCCAGAAGAGAAGTGTGCTGTTGGTTAACCTATTGTCCTCAATTAGAACGTTGTGTTAACCGCAGACACCTCTTCATTCTAACCGTATGCAGGGTGGTCATCGTTCGCATGTCGACCACGAGGCGGCGGCCATTTTAAACACGCGAATGCACAGCGGTGTTCGGCACTCAAACTATGGAACTAAAAACGGACACTCTTTCTACCGAACACCGCTGAAAATGCCCGCCGCCCTTCTTATCCCCAGGCATGTGAACACCGGTCCGTTCAGGACTTTTATTCTACGAATGGACGTAACCCAGATAGTCATCCCATGGAGTCAATCGCATACTGAAAGAACAATGTGAAAGACTTTGACTCCATGGCGATTGAAATGTGTGCATTGGGTCTGAGTGCTATTCGGTAGTTATGTGCGCTCAGACCCAGGCTATCTGGGGATACATTACACGAACCAAAAGCATTCGGTAGTTTTATCATTATGGATTTTTATGTGTTTTTATTATACTATGTAAAATGGCAATTTGCCTCTATCCCTGGAGATAATTGGATTTCTCCCCAATTATCTCCAGGATAGAGAGGAGGGATTTACTTGTGTAAAGGGGAGTGTTTAGAGTTGAGCCACTGTGATTGGCCACTGTATATTCTGTGTCCCAGTCTCCCATCTGGTCCCCTAGGGGAGTGTCCACCAGGTGGGAGACCTGCATAAATACCGGACAGGTAATCCTCATTAAAGCAGAATCCTGTTTTACCCCCAAGACAGAGCTTGGTCTCGTGTTTGGGTGGATTGCTACTTGGAAGTATTATTTCACCTATTCTAGGAGAGAAGGAGTTCGGCTGATTCTCCGTTCGGGAGTTTGCAGTATTCCCTTATACCCCGTTCGGGAGTTTGGCGGTCCACAGCAGCAGAGCCTGAGTCTCAAAAGGGGAAAGATCATCTAAACAGCGGTTTCACTCATTTAAGCTGAGAGTGTCTTAACAGCAATGAATTGGAGATATGCCTGCACAGCCAAACACTGTGCTCCTCCAATCAAATACTGCTATCAGCAGCATTTGATTCCTAAACTGAGTTTAGTGGTCCATTAAATAAAATCGTGGTATCCTCAGTTATAACTAATTTACTGATCAACTGTGAGTTCCAAGAATTCCCCAGAAGATTTCCTACAAGTTGACGAGTCATATTAAAGTATAGGTGGAGATGATAGCAACACAACGTTATAGTGTATACACAATTTTACAGACAGGTGCAGTCGGGAATGGATGTCTATTATGCTACTGCTAGTATTGGAAAAGGATTCTCAATGCAATTCTCAGTTGATTCACAAGCAAAATGTATTCTTATCCTTAACACCCAGATATATTTACAGGTTGAGTTATTGGACTTATGGTGGCTAGCTGGGACTTTCAAACAGTGACTAATGAATGCAATGTACAAGGACAGAACTGGGACAGGGAAAATAGCAAACAGTATTAAAAATGAACGAAGATCAGAAACTCTGTAATACAAACCAGAACAGGAAAAAAAGGTTACAGTGGATATCCTTGCACAAATGATATCCTTAGTTTATTGCAGGTCTGACTATGTATAGAAGGTGCACATCAGTTTAGCAACAACGTGTGCACACATTCCTTCAGGCAAGAATCAGTATGACAGCGTGCATCAATAAACCTGTCTCTAAGAGATACCACTAACTCGTTAACGAATATATTGTCTTCCTGTAAACCATAATGTGATATAATACAAAATCATAATTCATGAGATTGGGACCTTAGGCTTGAAAAGGTAACAAGAAATGGTCATCTGGAATAATTGATGGGCACATCAGATATTTTTGGGGTGTGCACAAAGAGAAAATTGTCATCTTAACTTTTTTTTAAAGGGGACCTAGAGTGCTTAAAATAAATGTTATTCTATATAAATATTACTCACCTCATTTCCAGCTCTGATACTCCTCCACTGTAGCCTCCAGTTCTGCTTCTGGTAAAATCAGCAAGCATGCTGACGTCACCTTCGATCTCTTCCAATTCAATGGTTGTCACAGAGAAACATTGGATTGGAGAACGCATTTGTGACAAAGCAGCAATTAATTGCAGGACTGAGTTTTACTTAGCTACTGAGACCGAAACACCACTAGTGGCTGTCAGGAAAACAACCTTTATAGCCACCTTACTGTAAACATTGCTGTTTTAACTAAACAGCAATATTTTACAAGTACAGGACCACTGTTCCCAGACCACATTGTTGAGATGAAATTGTCTGGATGACATAAGAGGTCCTTTAAAAAAATAACAATTAAGAAAATGAGCATTTTTACTCTACTAGTAACAAAGTATATATGTAGATTATAAAAAAAGCATCATGGTGACTATATAGAGATAGTTATACTTCATAGGTGAACCAAAACTCGTCCATTGAGACCAAAACAGTGAGAGCAATTTGACTGTGTGTTACGGTGTGCCTAGACAGAACGTCTGCGCACACTTATGTGTGAGATTAGTTATAGTGTTCATTTCCGTAATACTGAATTTCATTACCCAAGAAGCAGAATGTATATCAGATGCTGCTGATAACTAAAACATTCCTCCCACGAAAACAGATTTTATTTTTTTAGGAGAACCTGTCAACAAAAGAAATTAAATGATGTTCTAGAAAGCATACTTTTCATGATGAAGAATCGGGACTAGTGACAGTGCTATGTGAAAAGAACCTGTCTTATTTATGAAGGGCCTAACAAAAAGAAATAATATGATTCACAATGATATCAAGAAGTTGTTAATAACTGCTTTAATGGCATTATGCTTCTTATTTTAGACTGAAAAAATACGGAGCAGTGTGTGTTTTTGCAACACTAGACTCTGCCACATTTTTGTTATGCAGTTTTGGTTCTCTAGAAATGTATTTTGGTATTTATCATGAATCCTCTGACACTGATTAAACTGAACAGATGCTCCTTGATTTAATTAACTGTGATACACTAACCGATTCATTCGCTGTACTGTGAGGAAACCTACTGCTCAGTCTGTGATAAGACCTCTCCCTCTACTGAATACCTAGTGGTAATTACATTTTCTGAACAATAAAATGAAATTCGTAGAAACGCCACAATTTCAATATGTGGGGCAGTTCTGTTGTGTCATATGTGTGATTTCGATAGGGTTTGACGTGTCACTGCCATAATTGGGTCTGATGGGTTCATTATCTCACTGTTGGCCTGGCAATGTGCTTATGCTAACTATTAGAAAATAATGTGCAGACGGAACATGCATTTTATGTTTTTGGCAGTCAGTGTGTATACAGCTTAATCTAGTGTTTACTAGGCTCCAAAATACAAAGCCTGTGTTTGAAATTTATGGGGTCATAAGGAATAATATATGGGGAATTTGCGACTCCATAAGGCTTTTTCTCATAGGCTGACTGGCTGACTGACTGACTGAGACAGACAGACAGGCAATCAGATAGACAGATCTGTATTATATATGCAATATAAAAATTAAAAAACAGCCCGATACACAGTTGTTTATGGCTTATATCTCTAAGAACATTGAGAAGGTCATGCAATATATGCACTTGAGCACACACATAATTGGTGATTTCCATGTTTATCTGTAAATTCCCTTAGCAATGGCTACTTAGTGCATAGGTTTGAACCAAAATGAAGGTTAGAATTTAAATGTATTATCTAATTACCATATAGAATAACCTTTATCTTGTATAAAACAAGGAAATACAGTAATGCTATATGGCAGACGTGCAATTTGTTTAGTTCTGAATAGAATTCCATCCAAATTCATTATAATTCCCCAATTTTGAAAAGTCCAAATGATTGAATTCTTTAAAAACCGAAACAAACTAAAAAAGAGAACACATTTATAACAAATCAAAATGAATTAATTTGTATACATTTATTTATTTTTTTATAAGAATTGCTTACTAGGGACATATATTAAGCAACAGAAACAACAAAATTAAAAAAGGTCTTCTTCTTAATTTTGCATTATTAGCTGTCTAGTAGATAGCCTCTTAATTATGTATCTTCACGTGAGTTTGCCATAATTAAGGTCACCACAGACAGCCACACACACACACACACACACACACACAGGCAGACAGCCACACACACACACACAGGCAGACATTCACACACAGTTACCTCTATTCCTTGTGGAGTCAGACAGGCAGTGCAGCTCCTGGATTCTGGTTGTTGGGGGAAGCAGGGACTCCTTCCTGCTTCCCGTGCAGCAGTTACACTGCATTTTTAGCCCCGCCCCTGCAGCATGGTAAGCCTCGCCCACCACAGGTAAGCCCCGCCCATCACATGTAAGCCCCGCCCCCGCCATTTTTTTTTTTTTATCCCTGGCCGGCAATGTGTGAGCTGTGTCGGCGCCCCCTGCTTCAAGGCGCCCTGTGCGGCCGCACAGCTTGCCCTGCCTGCCCCCCTCCCCACACTGTAACCCCTTCTCTCCCTGCCCCCCACTGTAGCCTTTTCTCCACTTGCCCCCCACGCTGTAACCCTTTCTCCCCATGTAACCCTTTCTACCCCTGCCTGCCCACTGTAACCCTTTCTCTCCCTGCTCTCACACTGCCCCCACACTGTTACCAGCACACACACTCCCTCACCTTTCCCACACACTGTCACCCTCACCTCCTGTCTCTGCGTGTATATGTATCTGTGTGTCCTTTTGTGTCAGTGTGTGTGTATTTGTGTGTCAGTGTGTGTCTGTGTACATGAGTGTCTGTGTATCTGTGTGTGGGAAACTAGGTATCATTGTGTGTCTGTGTGTATCTCTCTGTCAGTGTGTATTTGTGTGTCTGTGTGTGTCTCTGTATATGTGTGTATGTGTATACACTGCACACATAGTCCATACAAAAAACATGCTTACATTCAAACACACATTGTGTATATGTATATTTTATAAACATTATATACGCACACTGCATCCACTACACACACACACGCACTCTGCATCCACTATACACACACTGCAATCAAACGCAAACATTACATACAAACACACCCCTGCATTAAAACACTAAAATGATCTACAAACAACCCTTCATTCAAACACCAACACTACACACAAAAAGCACACCTGCATTTAAAGTCCTACACTACATACAAACACCCATGCATTCAGACGCAAACATTACAAACAAGTACACCGCTACATTCCAATGGCAACAGTATATACAAATACACCCATACATGCACACATATACTGAATACAAAAACATGCTTACATTCAAACACTGCTCACAAATATAACCCTGCAATGATGCTCAAATGGTAGATCCCCATCTGGCATAGCATTGTTGAAGTTCTCCAACAGATGGAGATCTACCTTTTGGCCACACTTGCACTAGAGAGGGGCCCAGAAAACATACTTGCACCAGGGCCCTCTCTACATTAGTTCCACCACTGGGATAATCAACGTGAGGTGCCTGGATGAAAGAGCAGGACACAAAACTTCTGATTCTGAGTCTGTGAGTAAGTGGTTGTATGTCTCTAAAACTGATTGCCATGATGTGCAAAGTTTCTGCCTCTTAAACTGCCATGATATCCCAGAATTATGCCTCTAAAACTGCCATGTTAAGCCAATTTTATGCATCTAAAGCTGATTGCCAAGGTGTGCCAATTATATGCATCTAAAAGCTGATTGCCATGGTGTGCCAATTTTGTGCTTTTAAAACGGATTGCCATGGGGTGCCAATTGTATGCCTCTGAAGCTGATTGCCATGATGTGCCAAATTTATGCATCTAAAAGTGATTGCCATGATATTCCTAGTTTTTGCATCTAAAGCTGATTGCCATGGTGTGCCAAGTTTATGTATTTAAAGCTGCCATGATGTTCCAAATGTATGCCTCTAAAACAGATTGCCATGATGTTACAATTTTATGCCTCTAAAGCTAGTTGCCATGGTGTGCCAATTTTATGCACCTCAAGTTGCCATGATGTACCATTTTTTGCATCTAAAGCTGATTGCCATGGTATACCAATTGTATGCATCTAAAGCGGATTGCCATGGTGTGCCAATTGTATGCCTCTAAAACTGATTGCCATGGTGTTCACTTTTTAAAATATGCATTAAAAGTAAGTGGGTCTCGAAAAATTACCGTTTTGAAAAGTGAGTCTCGGCCCATCTCACCTTTACTTTATAACAATGCTTATTTCCATGGAAAATCTGCACTTTTATAAGTAAATTAAGAAATGGCTCCCCGGCTGTCAATGAAACAACTGGGGAAGTTCTCTACATTTTCTTCTAGAGCTCTCCTGCCGTTACTTCCCCATAGTCATAGTGAGGCTGTGAGCGCGTGGTGTCCCCAGCTCCTGCTTCCTCTAGCTGGTCCTCCCAGCTCCTGCGTCCCCTCCAGTTCTGACTGCACGTCTGTGCTAAAGGAAAATGGGAGGTGTTGCGGGTCTTGCAGATGATTTGTAGATTTTGCAAGTTTTTTTTTTAGATGTACCCCCAATACCAACATGCCTTTTATGCTATATTATGCTATATCTACTAAATAGTGTTGTTCCCCCCGCCCCCTTAGTGCAAGATATTACAACAAGCTCACATTGCCACGATAGCTAATGCAAGCGTTACAAAATAAACATTTTAATGGCATTTTTAAATTCTAATAAACTAAAAACAGGCTTGGTCTACATAGGAAATTGTAGCGGTGGTAAGGCATAGACTAATACACTTCTGGTACACAGGTAAATAAACTCACCCAGTGCATCCACGTGAGAGCTAACAAACTCATTGACTATTTATACACAGACAATATTTGCAATTTAAAAAGCCACAGGTGTGGGGAATTAACCTTTAAATGCCATTTTAACCTGTGTGTGTCACCTTGTGTGTCTGTGTAAGGCCACACATTTAAGTGTATGAAAACTTTTGATCAGGGCCATTTGGGTGATTTCTGTTATCATTATGATTTAAAAAGGAGCCAAACAACTGTGTGATAATAAATGGCTTCATATGATCAATATCCTTTACTAATAGGCATTTTTTTGGCATGATCAGTCATATTTTCAAAACAAATGCAAACAATTCACTATTTCTGCCAGGGTATGCAAACATTTGAGCACAACTGTATAACTCACATGACACACATGCAACCATTCATATATACAACTCCTTCATAGCCATTATAAGGCCCACATCACAAATTCAACTGTATGAAAAGATATCCCCACTGCAAACATACAGGTCTAATGCATGCTTATTAAACTCCATCATACATGTTTAACTCCCATCACACATATACAGCCTTTACATATATAACTCCCGCTTCAAACACCCTCGCCCCTGCATCATATCTGATTTCAAGAAAAATAATTTATTTTAAGATTATTCTCATACATAACATAACAGAAGCAAATCCAATATGTTTAAAATTTAACCAAACTTCTGCGGTAACTGGTAACAAATATATAAGTCAGCAAAAAATGTTTAAATAAAGTTATTAGCCCACGTTCACTTCCAATGTCAATTTACCAGTTAGCATCACTGGAGCACTGTGAATACTTGCGTCTCACGCAGAATCCTATGTAGTCTATACTGAGAAAACTCCAGACACAGCATGACAATTATATTTTTTATGCTATGTATATATTTATATTACAGAGTCAATTTCAATTCAATACTTACAGCTTAAGATAACTAGCGTGGGTATTCTTTCTTTTTTTTTCTTTTCACAAAGTCGGTATTTTATAGCACACAGAACACTCCATGTTGTTTTATTTTTTTTAGGCATTTTGCCAGATTTACAAGCAGAGGGGGAATGCTGCTACCTACAGGTACCTGTCAGTGTTGTAAATAAGGTTTAGATTTAATCCCGAGTTTTATGTGTTTTTTTAACAAATATTTTTTGTTGCAATTTTCAAAAACAAAGAATAATAAATACACTTACAAGATGCATAAAAACAATGTGAGTCAGTAATAACGAAGGAAAGGACGATAGAGGAAAAGGATGGGGGGAAAGGAGGGAGGAAAATGAAGGATGTTGTGGAAATATAGTATTAAGAAAGAGAAGTGATGGCTCATGGCTGCGACCGGAGGTTATGGTTTGTAAAGGTAGCTCTCCAAAGTCCAGCTTTTCAGATTTTGAACAATAGTGATCTATGTAAATAAAAGGAGTGGGCTACCCCATTGTACAGCGCTATAGAATTTTCTGGCGCTATATAAATAATAAAATAATAATAAAAATAATAATCCATGCTATGGACAATGACAGCCAGCTTGATTCTTGCTCCAGAGGAATTCAGAGTTTATTACAGGGTGCATCCAATGTTTTAGAATTTGAAGTAGGCTGCCACAAAAGTTGGAAAGTAGTTGTAACTGAAGCTATCCTAACATTTAATGGCTGCCCAATGAAACTGCTCTTCCTTGTCATCTAATGCCAATTAAGCAGAGGCAATATGCCTGTGGATGAGATTGGAGGCCAGCCTCCTTCCTAGAGACTGTGACCCTCTGTAATGGCTGAAACTGGACTATGGTTAACTATCTGATAACTATCTAAAATGGTTGGGAATTTCTATATTGTGTAGTTGGACTTAAAGGGACACTTTAGGCAACAAAACAACTTTAGCTTAATGTAGCAGTTTTGGTGTATACATCATGCCCGTGCAGGCTCACTGCTCAATTCTCTGCCATTTAGGATTTAAATCACATTTATGATGTCAGCCATGAAGGTACATTGCATTGAGAAACAGGCCATTTGACCAATCAGACAGTTGACAATTTACCTGGCCTGATGCAAATGGCAGTAATGTCCTGTACTAACTTTACACATTTCATGAGAGCCTCAGTCATTAAACTTGGGTAGTCAGAAGACCAGACCGGAGTTGCTGCCACCTGCCAGTATGGAGCACAAAGGAGCAAATAATGTGGGTCAGTGGCTCTTAAGTGGGATGAGGTAGGTATAGCCCCGGTCTATTTTCCTAGTCACTTTAATCCATCAGGAGAGCACAACTAATCGATGGACATGAGGAGGGACGACCTTCTGTCGTGCTTGCTGGCTGTAATAAGCCTTTTAGTGCGATTGGTTGATTTCACATGTCCTATCTGTTTTTGGTTTACACAGTGTTCACTGTACAAAGAAAGGCATGTATAGAAACCCTGTGTTAGTCTCAATAAAGCAGTACCTTCCCCCACTTTATCAATTGTCTGACTTATATTAGTGGGAACTGTAGGAGCTTCTGCTGAAGTTTTCTCTTTCTGTCTCTCTCAATCTGGAAGATCTTTGATACTTCTATTCGGATAGTGCTGGATGAAAAGGCTGGCTCTCTGCTATATTTCCCCTTAAGAGAAGGGACGCACACTGGGCGGAATAGATCTGGGGCCCAAACCTGGGACCAGTCCTTCTGTGTCTGCTACAGTAGTAATTCTCAGTTTAGTTTAGTGCTGTATTCTACCCAAGGCAAACAAAGCATTTGCCTTTGATAGCACTATCCAGGAGGACAGCAAAAAATGAACCCACCCAAACTCCGCCCGGATTGCCCTATCAAGGGGGGGATCCAGGAGCTGGCCGCCTGGCCACCTTAGCTTTCTCTCTCCCCCCCCCTTCCTGGAGGTGGGTGGCTATGTGCGCAATGGAAGCGGTGAGGGAGCAGTAATCTTCTTGCTTGCACGAGGGAGCCAAGCTAAAAGATGACAGCTCCTTCACCACCTCCATTCAGCACACAACCACCCACCCGGCAGCCACATCAGCCACACTGGACCCTGGAAAAGGATCCACACTGGAGCCCAGGGACAGGATCTGATCTGGACCACAGGGACAGAAGTCACTCCAGCTCTCCTAAAAGTAGGAAGGTTGGTGTGACGAAGTGCCCTTCGCCACTTGGTCCTGGAGAGGCCTACTTGCCAGCCTCCTCCTCTGTGACTATGACTCTTTGATGTATTTGGCTTTAAAGCCCCTATTCTACCTTCAGACTATTTATGTAGGTTGCTTTATTTCTCTTATGTTTTAGTCACCCTGTACCCATTATAGGTGCAGGGTGTGTGTAATGTAATTGTTTATAGTGTGTGTGTGTACTGTGAAATGTATTGCCTGCTCTCCTGTACTGCTGAGGTTTGCTACCAACTAGGTGGATTTGGCTATGGAGCTTGTCTAGTGCCCTCTGTTGGTAGCAACAGTAATATGCACTACCTGAATAGCAAGACTGGTTCATTTGCATATTCGGGTAGATTTGCATATTGCTAATTCTGCAGGCACGTGAGATATTTTCTGTTAAATATTGTCTCCCCCACCCCTCTAAAAATATGCCATTGTGTTATAATAAATCGCTGTATGTATGATGATATGATTTGGCTGTTTGTAATTTTATTGAGTTCTCACAGCATTGTTAATGTAATGACCATATGGGCTAGTCCCAAGTAAAATAAAGGTTTAGACAGTTCTTCTTGATCCCTCTAAATATAGCCTTGTCTTGTTATTGGAGGGAGCTGTTATAATCACACTGGGGATTGCTATGCTCTGCATGCTTCCCTGAGCTTGCATCACTTAGCTCTTTTAAGAGCTTGTTCCTGAAACGCTCTCCTTGGAGGAGAGGTCTTCCCCACACAGTCCTGGATGCTGGAGGTTCATACAGGGTGGAAGGAAGAGATCTTTCCCACATGGTCCTGAAGGACAGAAGCTGATCCAGGGTTTAAGGAAGACAGTGAGATTCCAGTCAAGCTACAGCGGTTGCGGAGTCTGCGGTGGTTGTGGTGTCCAGTGTGGTGCTTGTGGTCCTCGGCACAAGCTGGGAAGCGTACTCCGTCGGAATACGGGGAGCTCTGTTACAGTTGGGTGGACATAAATTAAGAAAAAGAATAATTTGTGAGTGTGTGTGAGAGAATGTGTCTGTCTTTGAATGTGTGTGCTCTGTCTACATGTACAGAGTAAAGTACTGCATAAGATACCTCCCAACATAGGCAGTCCCACAATCAGGATGCAGGTGAGAGGGACGTAAAAGGGGCAGGCCAGTGACGTGATTGCTTCACTGGCTCTGCCCACAAAATGGCAGACCTGCACAGAAAGGGGATGTGTCTGCTCACTTTAATGACAAGATATAAGTGGTTGCAATAATAAAGTAGATCCTAATAGCAATCAGGGTCGGGATAAAAAAAAGAGTAAAGTGCTAAAGTCAATGAGTTTGCGTCTGTCACTGAGCTTATGTATGGCAGTGTGTGCGTGTCTGTCAGTGAATTAGTGTGTGTGTGTCTCAGTGAGTGTCAAATCAGTAAGAGTGTGTCTGTCAGTGACATCTGTTTGTTTGTCACTGAGTGTATGTGTTTCTGTCAGTGAGTGTGTTTATATCAGTGTATCTGTCATTGAGTGTATGTCAGTGTTTGTGTGCCTGTCAATGTTTGTGAATGTGTCTGTCAGTGTTTGTGTGTCTGTGAGTGTATCAGTGAGTGTGTGTGTCTGTAAGTGAATGAGTGTATGGATCTGTCAGTGAATGAGTGTCTCTCAGTGAATGTCAATCCATGAGAGTCTGCGTCTGTCAGTGATGTCTGTGTGTATGTCATTGAGTGTGTTTGACTGTCAGTGTGTGTCTGTCAATGTGTGTGTGTCAATCAGTGAAGGGGTGTGTCTGTCAGTGAGTGTATATGTATCGGAGAGTGTGTTTCTTTCAATGAGTGGGTGAGCCAGTGTGTCTGTCAGTGAAATTTGGGTTGGTTAAAAAGTGTGTGAGCCAGATACTGTGTGTTTGTCAGTTAGTGTATGCCAGTGTATGTGTATCAATGAAGGAGTGTTCAGTCAGTGAAAGTTTATGTTGGTTAAGCCGTGTGTGTGTGCCAATGAGTGCGTGTGTGAGTCAGTGAGAGTGTGTGTGCTGAAAAGGATGAGGTACGAAGAGGTGGAGTTCTAATAGGAAAAGGTGGAACCTAAAGTGGGTGGGTCTTAAACAGGAAGAGGTGCATCTTTGTCTGGAAGGGGTGGGGCACATTTAGATGGGGTAGTGCACATGTTTAGTCATGCCTAAGGCATCACAAAACCAGAATACACAACTGAAAATATATTTTAACTCTTTTCAGACAATTCAGCTAATAGTTTGGTGTGTAGAAGAGAAGACTCTACAGTTGCTAAAAATAGGAGTTGGAATATTTTGAAATTAAACGTTCATGTTAAAAGGTTAAAGTTAAAGCGTTCATTAATGATTCTGATACCTGCATGCAAGCCAAGGCTTGAGTCCTGCAGGGACACATGGAAAATACATTCCTGCACTTTTTTCCCAGCAGAAACGCCGTTCACACATCGGGTCCATGAGATTGCCAGAACAAACTCTAAGGCAGCATAGGTACCGGTCTGCCAGGATGGCAGGTGCTTGCTCTGTCTACATGTACAGAGTAAAGTACCGCATAAGATACCTCCCAACATAGGCAGTCCCAGAATCAGGATGCAGGTGAGAGGGACGTAAAAGGGGCAGGCCAGTAAAGTAATTGCTTCACTGGCTCTGCCCACAAAGGGGCAGACCTGCACAGAAAGGGGATGTGTCTGCTCACATTAATGGCAAGATATAAGTGGTTGCAATAATAAAGTAGATCCTAATGGCAATCAGGGTCGGGATAAAAAAAAGAGTAAAATGCTAAAGTGCATTCTTAATATGTATATAAGTCCTTACCTTATGTGTGTATATATGTATATATATATTACTTAGCCCCATTGAGAAGGTATTGACAATCTTGCTGGGACCCAAGATCCCTCACATACAGCTTACAACTATTCATTGTAGAGGACTTATTGTATTATGTGACTGTGGCTATCTCGGCAATAGTCACACCAAGATTCACACCATTAATTTTACACAAGATAATCCATGAAACCCATATGCACCTTGGGGAGTGTGTTGGATACATTATTTGACTACTTCAGAAAGAAATTGTAAGGATGACGTGAAGATCCTCAGCACAATATATGTCCGCAATCCCACCAAATGCACAGAGGAAAATAAAAGATAGGCATATAACAGGACCTTTGGTTGACTGAGCTTAACGCTTCGATAGAAATAGAAAATATCAGCACTCAATTATATATATATTCAGACCAGGAGAAGTACATTCAATAATACAATTTAAACTAATAGACAATAAGAAAGTCAGGGACAGGCCTGGTCTAGTCGCTGGGAAGTGGTAAAATTCAAAGTCGGGAACATAGCTGGGTCTGGTACACAAAACAGAATAACTATGCTCTTCGTCTGGTACACATAACAGAACAGGTATACATGTGGCCAAATATGCATCCAGGTCAGGAAACACTGGAATCAGTACTGGTACAAAGCAACTCAATAATAGTACCCAGGTCAATAATAGGAAGCAGGATCAGGAACCGCATAATGCTCTGAAGGGCTATAGAAACTATGAAAAACAATAAAAAAGCATGAAGGTTGCGGCTCATGTCATTTGACTGTGAACAGAATGATGTGACCGTGACATAGTAGCAATGATACTGCACCCAAAATGAGTGCTTTAGGAACGAGGGATCTGAATTTGTGGTGGAATTGACTTTTGAGTGCGGACCTGGTAATGATGCAGATGCACCAATATTGCCACCAGGACCGTGAAATCATAGTTAAACCCATACAGATGCGTCATGCAAATATGTTTTCAAAGAGAAAATGTTGTTTTTGGCCGACTCCTTACTATGTTCAGGTTTTTCAGAGATGGACCCATCAGATCCCCCTTTAGTCAGAGGTAAGGCTAAGTGAGTTTTGGACTTTAGATAACCTTGCTTATAACTAATTGGCATCTTTACGAGAACTTTGGGTTATATTTTGATGTGTGCTGAGCCAGCTTACTTTGGTTAGCTTTAGAGTTTTTCTTTTTTTTCTTGTTTCATTTTTTTGTCTAACTAGCAACTCACTGAACTTGGATAATTTAAGTTTTTATATTTTATGGGGGAGCGGGGGTCTTAGAGAATTTCTCCCTTTAGTGTTTGGCAATAAACCACAGTTTTTATTTAGTTTGCCATCTTACCTAATCTACATCCATCTTCAGACACAGTGGTCTAGCTATTACATATTATGAGTCTTTGTTTCAATACATAAAATGCATAGTTTATTTTTTTATTTCTCGGATGTTTATATTGTGTTTGTACCATTGTTTTTACATTGTACAATAAAAAACCTCAGAAAGAAATCTATGCTGTGCACATAAATAAATGCTGTGCAGGGATTTATAGGTTAAGCTCAGCACAGCCATTAAAACTCAAGGCTGCATCAAGGCTGAGTTACTTCCTGATCTGGGTAGCACGCACTAAAGGAATGCAAAGATTGGGGATTTATAGCAAGTACAAGAATTCCATATGAAAGTATTTTATTTTTTATTAATATTTTGTTGTTCTATTTATTTTAAATGCATTATTAATATAACACAGAAGAATGGGACAACTCCAGTCTGAGCATCCTTTTAACAGAGAGCATATAAAGACCTTGTAGGGACCAAAAAGATGGCCTTGTGGATACATTCAAATCCAAAAGGGCTATCAGAAACTCACTAAATATGTCTATAATGGTAGATCCCCTAATGGTAGGGGGTATCTGTGTGTCAACTGTCCAGAGTTTACAGAGAAGGGTGCGAACAATAGAAAAAGATGCTATGTTCAATGTGGCAGTTCAATGGATGAACACATCTTATTAAAGGGATACTGTAGTGCCAGGAATACAAAACTGTATTCCTGGCACTACCGTTCCCTCTACCTCCCCCCTCCCTCGCACCCCCTCTTATATGTTAAATAAAGGGTTAAAAACCCTTTATTTACTTACCTTATCCCAGCTCCCAATGTCCCTCGCCGGTGTTCTGTTTATGCAGCCCTAGTCACACCTCCCTGGCTGTGATTCAAACGGCCCGCATGAAAAACATGGTTTAATTTTTTAATCTGATGTTAACTGATTCTAGGCTCTTTTTTTCTCATGCTCTGTAAATTAAAGGACCACTATAGGCACCCAGACCACTTCAGCTTAATGAACATGCTCTTGCAGTGTCTAGAAGGCTGTTAACAGAGCAGGAATTTAGAATATTTCCTTTTCATTAAGTGTTTAGGAAGGCTGTGCATGTTACTTGCAGCGAGGCATGACTATGGCGGTTTAAACAAAGTGATTTAACTCCTAAATGGCAGAGAATTGAGCAGTGAGACTGCAGGGACATGATTGATACACCAGAGCTACTTCAATAAACTAAAGTTGTTTTGGTGATTTTAATGTTCACAGCAGTGAACAGTGAGCAAGAATGAACAGCAAAAGATTGGAAAAAACATTGCCTGGTCTAACAAATCTTTTTTTTTGCTGCTAAATACAGAAATTTGGATGATAGGGTGGCTTGTCGTTTTAGAAGTAATGAGGTAAAAAATATCTTCTTGACACACATTAGCTCCACATTTTTAGGTCTATTTCATAAACTTGATCTGTCTAGCTGTAATATAAAATACAGATAAAGGAACAGCGAAAACATAAAAATACAATTTTATATTTTATAAAGCTACTTAAAATCACCTATCTCAATTCCATCATATCATATTAAGCCCATCACTACTCCACAGTACCCCAATATCGTCCTACATTAATTCCAACATGGGAGACAAATTAAATAGTGCTATCACTTTATAACACTTATAATTATAATTTTCATTTGGTATAGTTCACTATCTCTTTGTTTAGTTTTGACACTGCATTTTTTTTATTGTGTTTTTTATCACATTAATTTTGCATTAAATGATCTTACAGCAGATTATTAAAATACACTCTAGTTTATTTAGCACTAGCACTATTTAATTTGTCTCATGTGTTGGAATTAGTACAGGACCCACACTGTTAGTACATTAGTACTGTGGAGTTGTGGTGGCTTAACACAATATGGCTGCATGGTGGAACTGAATCCCAATATTTTTTTGCCGAGATAGGTAATTTTAAGTAGCCTTATAAGACTTAAAAATATACTATTTATGTATGCGCTGTTCCTTAATCTGTATTTTTCATTAATTTTGGTCTCTACGGCAGCAGCATCGCTAAGAAAAGCTGTCGTGCCCCCAATTCTTTTTTTTTTCTTTACAACTATAATAGAAAAATCTAACTAAATAATATTTTGTAACATATAAAAAAAAAACTAAAAGACAAAAAACAAACAAACATGAAATACCTACACAAAACTCGCCATACAACTACAACACAAACTGTCTATTTATGTAACTTCCATGCAAATATAGATTAACTTGTAAGCTGCTAAATACCCCAACATGCAGTACTATTTCTGGCTCCCTCTTGTTTAATATAGAGTCTAGTGGCTCCCATTTGTTACCTTCTTGGATTTTAGTAGTTTTGCCTGCAAAAAGCAGTTACATTTATTATGGAAATATGCCTCCTATTGGAGAAAATTATAGCAAATTCACACATTTGTTGGTGATCAATACATTTTCACACCCTATACTTGGAATGAGATTTGCAATTCTTATCTGTTTTATTTCATACATGGCTTTCATAATATTTTACATTATATTTTTTGTTATCTAATATCAGATTAATTCTTAAAGAGATGTGCATGCCTGATTCATACATGTGAGTTGCGGAGTACATCTCAAATGATTAAATATCCAATATGAAAATCCAGGAAAATATTGCCAAATATTCAAAAGAATATATGTAGACTTTATTGAATACAGCTTACAGTTACAGCTATAAACTGGTACCTGAAGGATAGGGGGCTCGTGTCTTATACTACTTTTTCCTTGATTTCCCTAGTAATGCTGCTAGCTAGGTGCTGCCTTCAGGGCAATCTGCTAATGAGCACAGAGCTCACTGCTTGCTGAGGTCAGCAATTCATTTCACTAAATCCTACAATCATGTTGAGCTGGCCCTTGCAGCTAGGCCTTACACATTACAATGACATGGCTGTAAAATGAAGCAAAGCCTGATAGCTGTAGGAGAATTCTTCATATAGTATCTTAATCATCTCGCACCTTCAGACTGAATGTTACGGAGCTGGAGATTCTGTTTGCAGCATGGCATATAGCCCACACATTCATTTAAAACTGGCCTGAAGTGGACTTTAGCTTTTGACGAAGATGTACACACTCTTTATAAAGTCTAAGCCAGAGTGCATTTTTAAATCCCTTTTTGTTTTATATTTTCATCCCTTTAATTGTTTTTTTCTACCCGTAAGTCTTACTTCTACCAATATTGTCCGCAAGAACATGAAACCAACTCCAGAGATGTCTCTGCAAGAGGTAAATACTGGAGACCTTCTCTGACAAGTGCTTGAAGCTTCTAAGCCCAAAATGGCCTCCTGTATGTTCGGACACCATGAAGGAGCTATCTCTGGACACCGAAGACAAAGCATTCAGTCTCCAGGAAATACCAACATATGTCCTGCAGTAAGTGGACTCCTTACTTGTAATGACAGCAGTTTTAAGGGAACCTCTGGCAGACTTGAAGGAAAACATACTGGCTGATGTATCCATGACCATGCTTTGAAAAAAATACTCAACTAACCCTGACAGACCAGCTTGGTGTGCTGGAGGAATCATCAGGCAGACAGACTAAAAAGCTTAACTCAGTTGAGCCTTGCCATCATCTCGACCGGCTTCGTCCATATTCTTCAACCCTTAAACCTACCAAGGCTCCCGCTACAGCAACTAGGGACATGGAGGTCCGATTTCAGAATGGCTTGATCAAGGCTATAGTAGTTGTAGCCCATCTGGGGAATTCTCTCTTTACTTTTGAAAATATGGCCCACCGTAGCATGGCAGAGATATCGTAAACACCGTAGCATGGCAGAGATCACTCCATTCCATCACTGCTCTCCTTACAACCTTACAAGGTGTTCACTACCATTGGAGTTTATCTAACATCCTTAACGTGTCCTATGAAAAATAAAATGATTTAAAAAAAAAGTTCTACCAAGTTCATGATTTACATGAGGTGGTGACTCTTTTGGGGGCTTTAGGCCCGCCACAGGACTCACTCAGGCACGCACTGCCACTGGTGCCTAATAACCTACCCTACCAATTGGACCCTGGGAAAATTACCATATTTATTTCTCAAAGGCTTACACCAGATAAGAATGCAATGATCTGAAACTCTGCGTTGTTCTTTTATATCTCTATATTTTTGTGAAATGGTTTTATGGTTGTTTTTTTAATAAAAAAATTATATCATCGCTTGTTCACCCTACCTCATGATTTAAAAGCATTTACTAGATACAATACATAGTGTCTCAAAGTGCATTCTATGCTCTTGTTTATGACACTTAATTATGCCATTACGCTCTCTCACCATGACCTTTTAATATGCATGTCTGAGGCTTTCTTTAGAGTTCTGTGATTTCCCTATGATTTTCTGTATGGTGCAATATACAATTACAATTATTTATATAGTGCCAACACATTCTGGAGCAATGTACATTAAGAGAAACATTTTGTTTTACCAGAAGACGAATTACATACTGGAACAGTAGGTGAAGAGGGCCCTGCCCAAACGAGCTTACAATCTAAAGGGGTAGGCAACCCCAGGTACTCCAGATGTTGTTAACTACATTTCCCATGATGCTGTGCCAGCATCATGTCTCTAGGAGCTTAATGGCAGATGTAGTCCATACCATCTGTAGTGCCGAAAGTTGCCTACCCCTGAGAGAAATACACAAAGCAAATCAAGTGATTTGTATGTTCCTGAAGGATGGGTTGTTAGGGAGGAGGGAACACAGTAGATGGGAGATGACAGAGGAAGGTTATAAGTAATGAGGAGTTAAGGGGAATCGGTAGGCTTCTACAAAGAAGTGTGTTTTTTTGAAGGGCTGCAGAGACTGGTAGAGTAAACTGTGCCATGATAGGGCATTCCATAGGGAGGGGGCATCCCTTGAGAAGTCCTGCTGGCGACGGGCTTGGGTGCAGGTGTGAGATCCGGACAGTAACAGGTCATTAGTGGAATGAAGAGGCTGGGCTGGAGCATTTTTTTAAGAAAGCGACAGGATTTGGCGATAAATTTTATGTAAGGGTGAAAGAAAGTTCAGAGTCGAAGAGCACACGAAGGCAAAGAGCCTACAGGTCAAAGGTTATGATAGCTCTGTTGATCTTAAGGGAAACAGGCACAGATGCAGATTTAGGGAGAGAAAAGATAAGGAAGACAAGACATGGAAAGACTAAGCGCTCAGTCTTGGAAATGTTGAGTTTTAAGAATCGTAAAGTCAGAAGCAGAGGATTGGCAGTCAGTGACATATTCCTGAAGACAAAGAGATAGATCAGGTGCGGAGAGGTTACATCAGTGTACAGGTGATATTGAAAGCCATAGGATAATAGTAGATCACAAAACGCACACAGAGAGGGATCTGTATTCAGCCTTTGAGAAAAGATGTGTATTCTCGCTCTACAATCACTAAAGGGGAGGAAGGTTAAAATAGAGTAGAAATTATGGAGGTTCAAATGGGGAGGGTTATTTTCTAAGAATGTTGAAATAGAAAAATAGGTTAAAATGACAAAGTGTGTAAAGGGAATTAAAATTGTTTAGAATAGCGATGAGAGAATTTAAGTGAGTAGTCCTGTCCTGATGCCCTGGTGTTCTGCATCACACCAGTGAAGGGGCACCATCAGAGTGTGACAGCCCCCAACCCCAGTGCCCACTTGTGTCTGCTGTCGTGCCTGGCGCACTCAGTGTTTCCGGCAGAGAGGAGTGTGCAGGAGAGGAGGATTACAGAAAAGTAAAATAAAATAATGAAGGGGGATTTTAGTAAGCTTGGGAGATGTTTCTCAGGTAAGGTGGATAAATGAGTTGCCTAGACAGTTATTTAGTGGGTAAATAGTTAGAGGGCCCAGCCAAAGGTTCAGTAAGGGGCCCATAGATTTCAGATGGCAGTTCTGTAACAGTGAAATGTCCCTAATCAGCGCAGAACGAGCACATCATTAGATCTGTTTGTGATGCACTGTGTAACCTCAAGGCACTAAGCCAATGGTCTCTCCTGAGCTAGTCTGGCATGAGTTTCTGTCTCTCAGCTGAAACAACTCCTGACACAGCAAACTTGTGTAAGGCCTCAAACATTGCTGATGCCTTTTCTTTCCCACCATGGTAGGTGCAAGACTATTTTACTATTTTGCACCCTAGGCAAGATCAGCTACTTCCACTTTTTTTTGCATATCACCACTGTACTACTTACCCCAGTAGGAGCCAGTGGCGGATCCAGAGGCTGATCTCGGGAGGGGCACTTGTAGATTATTTAAAGAAATAATCCAGACACAATAACCACTACAGCTCAGTGTAGTGGTTATGGTGTCAATAGTGCTGGGATCCCCTCCCAGAGTAAGTAGTCAAACCATTTAAGAACAGTTTAACAACTTACCTGAGGTCTGCTGGGAAATGGGGCTGAGGTAGGGCATAGGAGCAGAGGTGTGTGTGAGTGGTGCAATGTGTAATGGGTGCAGTGTGTGTGTGTGTGTGTGTGTGAGGGGGACAGTGTGTGAGCAGTGTGTGTGTGTGTGTGAAGGTTGTAGTGAGTGAGGGTGGCAGTGTATGTCAGGGATGCAGTGTATGTGTGGGACAGTATGTGTATGTAACAGTTGCAGTGTGTGTGTGTGAGTATTTCAGTGTATGTGTGAGTGTGGCCAATGTGTGTGTATGGGGTGGCAGTGTATGTGTAGGGCAATGTGTGTATGGGGGCAGTGTGTGTGTATGGGGGTAGTATGTGTATGGGGGGCAGTATGTGTGTATGGGGGGCAGTGTCTGTGTGAATGGGGGCAGTATGTGTATGGGGCAGTGTGTGTGTATGGGGGGCAGTATGGGAGGCAGTATGTGTATGGGGGCAGTGTGTGTGTATGGGGGGCAGTGTGGGTGTATGGGGGTAGTGTATGTGTGTAGAGTGTGTGTGTGTGTGTGTGTGTGTGTGTGTGTGATAAGAAGGGTAGGGGGGATTTTTTTTAAAATAATATATATGTTTTTTATTTAATTTAAATAAATATTCATTATGTCCCCCCTCCCTTCTTACCTTTACTGGGAGGAAGGGGGACATTTCTTGATCCCTGGTGGCCCAGTGGGGAGAGTGAACTCTAGCCCATAGCTCCAGGGCTAGAGCTCACTCTCACGCGATTTGGAGCGTTGCCATGGTAACCGCGGCAACGCTCCATGCTCGCGGGAGTAGGACCCGGAGGAGCTGCAGGCTGAGTCTCTGATCTCCCCTCCGGTCCGCGAAGGCACATTGCAGGGCTGGCGCCTGCATGTGCTGGCAGGGGAGAGGAAGACTGTCGGTTTTCTCGGGGGAGGCAATTGCCCCGTTGCCTCCCCTGGATCCGCCACTGGTAGGAGCATTGAAAGAATTTATTGATAAAAAAGACCACCTGTGTGTTTGAGAGAGGTTTGCTTTAAAAGAGACACTGTAGGCCCCCAGACCACTTCAGCTCATTGAGATGGTCTGGATACTGTGTCCCTTTTGCACCTAGTGCTGCAATGTTAGACATGTTTACATTGCAGCACTAATTCTGCCCTCTGTGGCTGTCTACCAGATAACCACTAGGGGCGCTTCCTGAATCATAATGAACTTTTGGTCCATTATCTGACGCTGAGCGTCCTCACGCTCTGCATGAGGACCTCCAGTGTCAGATTTTTCCCCATAGGAAAGCCTTGATTCAATGCTTGGAGATCTAATGTGCGCGCAGCATGCGCATTAGACCCCGCTCGTCGTAGAGCATCGGAGGGGCATAGCTTTGACCCAGCGCTGAGGGACATCGACCCTTTATTTACCCAGGAGGGGGCGCAGGAGGGGGCAGGCAGAGGGATCGGTAGTGCCAGGAATACAGCTTTGAATTCCTGGCACTAAAGTATCCCTTTAACTGTAAGTACTCCCTAATCGTAATGTATATAAAATTGTCATTATGAATGTAGATAAATTGATAATATGTTTTAATAAATGCAGCAAAATTACAGTGTTTATTAAATTATTATTATTAAACATTTTGAACCCATTAGTTTTCAATACTAATCTAATTGGTATGTCCAGGATTAATATGCTAACCCATGAATTATCTGAACAGTTAGTATAGAATCCAGCTTTAAAAGGTTTATCCTTTAATTTTTTTCTTCTGATGTGTATTTTCATGCACTTATCCAACAGCCATCCAGTGTAATTTCAGTTTTATACTAAACCATTTTTTTCACTGTATTCCTTATTACTTGATCTATGATCATCTTTTGCCGAAGACTTGCTCTACAAAATATTTTTTTATATTTAAAAAAAAACACATGAAGTGGTCATTTACATATATAAAAATCCACATTTCACAAATACAAAAATCAATATAAAATGTTAATTTACATATACCTTTGGATTATAAACTCACGGGCTATTTAGCAAATTACAATGTATAAAGGTCTTCAGGGGCAAGATCTCCGATCAGGGACCTCTTTACCTTTTGTATCGGTTTGTTTATATGGTACTGTCTCTTTTTTCCAATTGTACGGCTCTGCGGAATATGTTGGTGCTTTATAAGATGCCTGAAATAAAGAATCAAAACCTCACATTTCACAAATACAAAAATCAATATAAAATTCTACTTTACATATCTAAAAAAAAAATCCACATTTCAAGGAATATAAAAAAAAAATCACTATTATTATTGTTATTATTTATATATCGACGTCAGATTCCGTAGCGCTGTACAGTGGGTGGACTAACAGACATGTAATTGTAACCAGACAACTGGGCGTACAGGTACATAGAGGTGGAGGGCCCTGCTCAATGAGCTTACATTCTAGAGTTAAAATTATAATTTACATATACAAAATATACCACAAAAAAAAAAATGTATAAAAAATTTGACATATGGAAAAATAAATTGTAATATACAATAAAGTTACAGACATACAAAAAAAAAAAAAGCCAATTTTGCTGCCCAGAGAGCACGTGTCTGACAAAGCCATCATGCTGCCAAACTCCTCCCTCCCTAGGAGTATCCTAGCAACGCGGCGTCCAGGTTGCCTGGAGACGAGCGGCTTCTCGCGCTCTGATTGGCCGCCTTCGTGGAGCTCTCGAGAAGGGTCCAGAATGCGGAAGCGGATGTGGCACATGGAGCCGGCGAGTGATGCAAAAGCCGCAGTTTCTGGAATCTTCCACGGGAGTGTATATGTAGCGGGACCGCCTCCTCCTCCCAGACTCAGATACTCAGTGACACAGGAGAGCGGCGCTCAGCACCGGACACAGCCCAGCTAGCTTGCCAGCCTGTCTGCCTTCCCCGCCTGCAGCCCTCCATCACTCGCCCCCTCTGTCGCCATGTCGGTGGTCGGTTTCGACCTGGGCTACCAGAACTGTCACGTGGCCATCGCCCGGGCTGGTGGCATTGAGACCGTGGCCAATGAATTCAGTGACCGCTGCACCCCGTGAGTACCGGAGACAGACCTGTCAATCACACCGATACATCGATTATTGGAGACTTATCGATTGCCAATTATTATAAAAAAACAAGAGGAATGGAAGCACTTAATATCTTACGGTCCAAACTCCTTATTAAAAATAATAAGAATAATTTAATTTATATTATTTTTTTTAAATTTCATGTTAACCCATCCTTTTCGATTCCAGCAATGATGATAGGAGTTGCAGTGGCAGTGGGCATTGTAGTCTAGCGAGGCTCATTCAGCCAGTTGAGGACCACGTTTCTCCATCATTGAAAACGTTTTGACCCACATCCATCAATGCACGTTGACTGCTGTAATAATATTTTGGTCTGTCACAGGACCAAGCTTCAATAGGACAAAATAAATATTTACTTTAATATTGTACTCCCCAGCCCGCCCCCATGCATACATTTAAAAAAAAAAAAGAACCTTTACCCAAATATATTTTTAATTTAGTATTTATGTCTATTTGTCTGGCAGTAGAAATTGCTTTTGATTCTTATAATAAATAAAAATGATAGGATGCTTTAAATCTGTAATGATGTAGAATTGATGGAGAGTGCACTGTGAGTGCGAACCGTTGTTAGAGATGCTCAGTGTTTGCTGGGGATGGGGGTGGAATGGCACTGATACAGTATTCTCTGGTGGGAGTTTAATCTCCTTGGTAACGTAACATTCTCTGTGCTGCCGGCAGATTTTACCTACCGGTGTGATGTCACGGTGCCAGAAGTTTCTGGAATGTTCCATATCATCAGTGCTTCCTGGCTGCCTGTCAATGGCAGCATGAATCATGCAATATATGGCTTGATATATATTTGTGTATATTTCCTGTAACAATACCACTAGCACACTATTAGGCATATTCCTTTTATATTAAAGAAATGGTAGCTTTTGATAACGTTCTTTTTCGATCAAATATTTGGCATTTCAGATAAAATATGAAATTGGGGGGCAAAAAATATTTACTCCATCTAAAGAGTTATTTTATTTTTAGGGGTATTTTCGTCAAAACAAGAATCAAAAAACCAACACTGCCTTAAAAATAAAGTTTCTTTTTATTTTAAATTCTCAATGTAACTTTTAATTCAATTTTTTTCACAAGTCCAAGTGACATTTTCAGGTGTACGTTTGTCATGTAGTCCCATAATCTGCTGTCATGTAGTACCTAATCTCAGCAGATCTTTCTAAAAAAAATGTTCATGTAACTCCCAGAATGCCTTGTAAAATAGTCAAATGCTGTAGACATACGGTATTTATACATGTAAGAAAACCATTAAGCTGTAGTCATAAAGACCGCTATATATTTTGTAAGGCATCTTAATTTATGGTAGTCATGATAGCCATTTTTTTTTTTTAACATTATTTATTTGAAAAATCTTCAATAAAATTATTTGAATATATTTTTCTACCTCCAAAAACTGCATGACTGCTTTTTTTTAGTTTAAGCCAATCTGCAAGTTGATTGCTCTATGTCTAGAACTTTCTCTACAACTGCTCAGTATAATTAAATAAAATGACACAAGGAGTCAAAAACATTAAGGTACTTTGTAAGGTCAATTATGTTTCTATAATGATTAAAGGGCCACTATAGTCACCCAGACCACTGCCAGGTCCCTCTAGGGTTAACCCTGCCTGCTGTAATGCATGCACATTCCGCTCCGCTGACGGCGGGGGAGGAGAGGTAAGGTGGAATAAGGTGAGTAACTGAAGGGGTTTTAACCCCTTCAGCACCACGGGAGGGGGGCCCTGAGGGTGGGGGCACCCTCAGGGTACTATACTGTCAGGAAAACCGATTTGTTTTCCTGACACTATAGTGATCCTTTAAATAATTGATTTAAAGAGACACTCTTAAGTACCTTAAAGGAACTCTATAGTGTTAGGAATGCAAACCCGTGTCATTTTCAATGCTTTCCAGTGAACTTCCACGTGATCGTTACTTGATCGTTGCAACGGAAGTGCCTCTAGTGGTTGTCAGTATGACAGCCACTAGAGATGGAGTTTATGTTAAAAAAAGAAATAAAACTGCAGTGTTTTACATCGCAGGATCACTGCACCAAGAACACTTTATTACGCTGCAGTGGTCTGGTTGACATTAGTGTGCCTTTAGCTGCTGCAACGTGCTGTAGAGGTTATGGTGCCAGGAAAGTCCCCTCACCATTGTATATAGTTAGATTGTTCTAGAATGGTGTGACTTCCTAAAGTTACATTCCAGGCACCAAATTAAGTTGTTGTGGTTATAGGTCGTCACTGGAGGCACACTCACCTAAAAGCCCCATCCCCCTCCTGTGCGGCATCCAGTTTCTGAACTCTTAGATGCGCAGGGGAATCGCTGATTGGTTGAGAGCAACCTGCTTCCTGAACGGATTAAACCCATCAGGTAAGAGTGCCTCCGGGGGCCTAATGGCACCATAACAACTTAATTTAGATGAGGTTGTTTTTGTGCCTGGAGTGTGTCCTTTTAACTGGGGTTCACAGGGCATTGCTCCTCGACCTTTATCACTTCAGACTGAGATTGAAGTTTGGGGGTTGCTTCGGGGAACTCCTTGTACTAAAATCACTACAGCACAGTGTGGTTATGTTACTTTGAGTTTTCCTTTATATTAAAAAATAACTGAGGCATTTCTGGAATAGATGGAGATATTACAGAGGCCTTTTTCCAACTGCCGTATGGGATCGCTAACAGTACATTTTAATACTGAAATTGTTGTAGAGTGTGTTCAACCGTAACTGATCTGTAAGTGTGTAAGTGAGTCTCACGTGTCCGAGGAAGACACTAGTCTCCATGTGAGTGAGAAGTAACTACTCAGTCTAAATGAATGTTTCATGGAAGTGTCAAGCTGTCCAAATCCATTTTAGCATAGAGTAATTGGCACATTTACAGTTAGTAACTGTTCTGCTTTCATGTGTTCTCACCTTCTCCTTATCATCAAATGATATGTGTAAACCCTATAGTTCTTTATTTTATTCTTTATTAGGGCTGTGATATCCTTTGGGACAAAAAACAGAACAATCGGTGTTGCAGCTAAAAACCAGGTATGTTTGTATTTGTTTTTGACGGATATTTCAAATGTTTGGTAAAAGACATTCATAGACACTAAATAAATGAAGAATTGTTTGGCTTTGAATCATTTCCCCACTTTTACTTTACGCTCAGTTTATTAACTTTATTAACTGTTACCTTCATTTATCTTATTTGGCAGTAATACTGATGTATTTATATTCAGTTCTAAAGCCAAACTACTTGTGAACTGACAACATTCATATTCAACATATTGAAATCATTTTTTTTTTTTTTTTTTTTTTTTACAGATGGTCACCAATGCAAACAATACTGTATCAAGTTTCAAGAGGTTTCATGGCCGTGCATTTAATGATGCTTTTGTTCAGAGAGAGAAAAACAACTTGCCATATGAGCTGGTCATGATGAGTAATGGTGGTGTTGGAGTTAAGGTGAATATGTAGTCTATCATGAAATAAACCTAAATGTTTTTTTATAAAGTCTTAGTATTCCTAACTGAAATTGAACTTTAGTTTTACATTTTTGCAATAGTGAGCACCCTCTTCACAGTTAATAATTGTGAATTTGTTGGGATTGGAGGTCCTAGAACATCTACAATCCAAGCTGTCTTTGAGCAGTGTTTAAACTTCTATATATGACATAAAATCACAAACGTAATTCCAAGCAGATGGGGAGAGGGGCAAAGGAGGCTAATAATGTCAGGTTTTTCTGCACTACAAGATTACCACATGTCTGTATAAGCTGTAAATTCCATTACATCAAGGCATATATGATATGTCATTGGTGACTAAAGGGAAGTAGAGAGTAAGGACCTCATAGTCTATATGGAACACCATGTCTTCAGCACTTAAGGACTTTAAGGTTATTTGCTTTGGATTCCACATTGAAGTGTAGTATAGCATACATGAAAATGTGTTGGAATGTTGTAATGCCTCTTAATTTAAAAAATAAATGACCAAATGTGCATGTGTTGCTTTCAGGTGATGTACATGGAAAATGAACACCTCTTCAGTGTGGAACAAATAACAGCCATGCTGCTCACAAAACTGAAAGAGACCGCTGAGAACAATCTTAAGAAACCTGTGACAGATTGTGTCATTTCTGTAAGTGTTTAATTGGAAATCTGTACAATTAGATTGTTACTCCACGCACCATGATCACCTCCGTGAATTGAAGTGGTCATGGTGCCTGAATACTGTATGTGCCATTTGCTTTGAATTTAACTCCTTCACTAGCAGAGGTGTAACTCCACCTCAGGCAGAATCATAGGGTTGTGATCAGCCATCCCAGAACTTGAATTCCAAACAGGCTAATTTCAATTCTGTGCAACTTTCGTTGCATATGGTGAGTCATTGGCTGAGATTGGTCAGTTGACTCTCTCAGCCAATGAATCTCTACTGATGGAGCTTCCTGCTTTTGACTCTCTGCAGAAGCGCATCACTGGACCACCAGAGAGCCTCTGAACCTGGCGCAAGTCCAGATAAGAGGGCAAACCACTGTTCATGCGGTTTGCCTCATTACCGGGGAAACATGCCAGGTTTTATTACTAAAGTGAACATGTAGAAAAACTTCACTGCAGTGAGAAGACAAGGCTTTGTTTACCAACACTGTCTGTTCATGTGTACTGCCCATCATTTTGGTATCACTTCAAATTACATACAATTTTTTTAAGTAAAATAAACATGTTTAATGTTTGTCTTTCTGTGGACTTCTTCTAGAGTATGAACCCTCTGCTTTTTTAACCAAATATCACCATTAAACTCTCTGGTAATCCAGCACCAGGCAGTTTCAGCCAGGCAGTCACTCCTCCCTCCTATGCTGAGATCATCCAGGCACAGGACCTGTTTTAGTGCTTCTCGTAGAGAAGCATTTTCAACCTACTGGCCGTGCGTGGTAATTGCTACACTCAGCCATTTGGATGCTTCTTTTAGATGCTGGGCTAGGCAACCTTCGGCACTCCAGATGTTTTGTACTACATCTACCATGATGCATTGCCAGCATTTTGTCAGTAAGAGCATTATGGGAGATGCAGTCCGCAACATCTGGAATGCCGACTGTTGCCTACCCATATTGGAGAAACATTCAGTGTTCAGCAGCATTGGGCAATGCATTAAATTGCTGAACATGTAATAGAAAGTCTTCAATGAGAAAGCGCCTGTAGTGACTCGAAGTCCAACAGCCACTAAATGCGATTTCTTTACCTTGCCGCACAGCAGGGAAAAAGCCGAGGCAAGAATCACCTAATTAAAATGAAATAGCCATGAATTTTAGGTTGAATAGTATATGTGGAACTGCACTCACTCCCACAAATCTGAGCCAGGGTGCTTGTTGAGCCGGAATCAAACACCAGATTTCCAAACATTAGTAAAATAATAGGGGTCCGGGCACTCCTTGGTTCAAGACAGGCATTTTATTGAGAACCACAACAGCAGCTGTTGTGGTTCTCAATAATGTGCCTGTCTTGAACCAAGGAGTGCCTGGACCCCTATTATTTTACTAATGAATTGTAGGTTGACTTATATTTTTGGGGGGCAGAGACTGCATCCATTCAGTCCAGGGTCCACACATGCTATGTATGGAGTCTGCTGGTCAGTACAGCTTTTAATCTGGACACTATATCTACTTTAATGTAAACCTGACAATCCACATGATTTGTGGCTGACAAGGTCACTTAAAAGAAGAGTATCTGTAAATCCACTGCATAGTCTTACATATGTAGCAGTGATGCTGGCCACCCTCCACTTTTATTGTAGTGATAAGTTAACATGAAGCAGCCAACAAACCCTATTGGCTTTATTGCAGCTTTCTCAAAGCACCGGTGACTTAATGGTCACATTGGCATCCTAGCACCTCAAAACCTTTTGTCTTTTGTGTGTGTTTCTGGATATGTTTCAGAGTAACAATGTTTTGTTCTCCAGGTTCCATCATTCTTCACCGATGCAGAGAGGAGATCAGTATTGCATGCTGCTCAGATTGTTGGATTGAACTGTTTAAAATTGATGAATGACATGACTGCAGGTATGGAAGATGACTTTTTAATTAAAGACACACTATAGTCCCAAAACAACTTGAGCTTCATTAAGAAGTTTTCATGTATAGATCATGCCCCTTGCAGTCTTGTTGCTTAATTATCTGCCATTTAGGAGTTAAATCACTTTGTTTATGCAGCCCTGGACACTCCTTCCTGCATGTGACTTACACAGCCTTCCTAAACACTTCCTGTAAAAATTCATCTAATGTTTATACTTCCTTTATTTCAAATTCTGTTTCATATATAATTTATTATCTTTCGCTGTGTTAATAGTTTGCTAGACCCTAGAAGAGCCTCCTGTATATAATTAGAGTTCAATTTACAGAGCAGAAGATACAAACTTTTAAAGTAAGTTCTGTCTGATTTGAAAATGGGAAAAAATAATTTCATGCAGGCTGTTTCAATCACAACCAGTGGAGGTGTGGCTAGGGCTGCATAAACAGAAACAAAAGTGATTTAACTACTAAATGGCAAAGAATTGAGCAGCGAGACTGCAGGGGCATGTTCTATACACCAAAACTGCTTAATTAAGCTAAAGTTGTTTTGGTGACTATAGTGTCCCTTTAAAGTGAATATCATCCTCAAATATGTTTAGCCCCATCACTTTTAATCTATTTAAAGTCAATGAGTTAGGCAAATCATTGTCTGTGTGACAAGTGACCTTTAAAGGGTGACATCTCAGTGGTCTCTACTGTGTAATCTAAGTTTTGATAAAGACTGTATTTGTAGCCCCAAAAGTATATTGTTAACAGTTCGGTTTTACCACTTTGATTGTCTACTGGGGTGTGATGTGTGCATTTGACCTGTCAATCTCATCAAGATAACTTGGGTAATTGTCACTTGCACCCTCAATCTTCTCAAGATTGTCTGCACACCCAAAAAGGTAAACAAATAGATTTTATTAACAATTTTGTCCCACAGCCCCAGAGTAAGATTGTATGGTTTGTAGGAGGGGTGGGTGCATAGAAGAAACAAGGTTAATGTGATGCCAAACTAGAATGGCTTAACATCGTACTGTGGGATGATGCCAGGGAAGCCCTGGCACCATAACCTCTCCAATGGGCTATAGTTGTTTTGGTGCTTGTCATGCTATTTTAACCCCTTAAGGACACATGACACGTGTGACATGTCATGATTCCCTTTTATTCCAGAAGTTTGGTCCTTAAGGGGTTAAGGTTGACTTACTTCTTCTGTGACTATCTTCAAAAAAAAATGAAAAAAACATTAGACGAGTAGTTGAATGGAAAATGTATGGGCTTCTCTTAATTCTAAGACTTATCAAATCTATTTACCTATTATGTAAGTTGCTTCTATTTAGTTTACCTGATTGGTTGCTTTAAGTTTTAATTCATTTTGTTCTGTATTTCAGTTGCACTAAACTATGGAATTTATAAGCAAGATCTTCCAGGTCCTGAAGAGAAACCAAAAATTGTGGTTTTTGTAGATATGGGTCATGCTTCTTTCCAAGTCTCAGCCTGTGCCTTTAACAAAGGCAAACTAAAGGTACATTGATGTTCCTCTTGCTGCTCTCTTAATATTGCTATTATTGCTTATGATATAAAGCGTTAAGTGTGGGCTAAATATTTAATTCTCATGTTTGAATAACCTGAATATTCTATTTACTTTGCACTTTTTGTCTCAATGTGCGTTGAGCCATGTATCTTTTAAGTGTGCTTCAAAACGCATTTGTTATACCCATTAGATATAATTTAATGGGCTTTGAACATCCAAACTAGCTTTTGCAGAGAAATATACGTTGGTGCCACTGTATGAGGTGGATGAATAAGCCTGCTTCAACTGTACTTGCTATGGTTAATATTTCGAAGTAGTGAAATAATCATAATGGACTTGGGCAGTTAAACATTTGTGTTCCACTAAATATTCTAATTGGTAGTTCAAAGTGTTTTGCATAATCATTCCTTCCCCATTTTAGGTTCTAGGAAGTGCTTCTGACCCATACCTTGGAGGAAGAAGTTTTGATGAAAGACTAGTGGAACATTTCTGCAAAGAATTTCAAACCAAATATAAGCTTAATGTGAAATCAAAAATCAGAGCCCTTCTGCGCCTTCACCAAGAATGTGAAAAGCTGAAGAAACTAATGAGCAGCAATAGCACAGACCTTCCTCTTAACATTGAATGCTTTATGAATGATATAGATGTATCTGGACGCATGAATAGGTGAGTGTACTATTCTCATGGATTATTGGCAAGGTAATTGAAATATATGTTTTGTTTTCACTGCTCTGTTCACATAATATATGCAGGGGTTTCTTTAAATCTATCATCAATCAAGCTCCTCTGATTACTTTACCATACTTAAAGGAGCACTATATGGTCAGGACCACAAACATGTATTTCTGACCCTATAGGGTTAAAACCACCATCTAGCCACCCTGGTCCCCTCCTGCCTCCCTAAATATAGTAAAATCTTACTTTTATTCAAGTCTGCAGCTGCTTAGTTTGTCCCTGTTTCCTTTAGACCTGCCTGCTGACATCATTAGAAGTGGTAGCCTGATCCAATCACAATGCTTCCCCCATAGGATTGGCTGAGACTGACAAAGAGGCAGATCAGGGGCAGAGCCAGCACAATTCAAACACAGCCCTGGCAAATCAGCATCTCCTCATTGAATTGAATCAATGAATCTCTGAGGGAAGTTCAGTGTCTGCATGCAGAGGGAGGAGACACTGAATTTTTGGATGCATTTTCGACAGCCATGACCCAGGAAGGATCTCTAGAAGCCGTCTGAGTGGCCAGTGAAGTTATCACTAGGCTGTAATGTAAACACTGCATTGTCTCTGAAAAGACAGTGTTTACAGCAAAAAGCCTGAAGGTAATGATTATATTCACCAGAACAAATGCAATAAGCTGTAGTTGTTCTGGTGACTATAGTGTCCCTTTAACTATAACTTCTGTAAGAGAGGTTGCAGTATTGATATTTTTTAGTCCATGTGGCAGGAGCCGTTTAACAGTGTTAAACATTTACCTGTGTGACTCGTTCTATAAAATAAGTTGTTTAAAAGGGGTGCTTTTAGTGTTTCAAGAGCTAAGCTGAACCTATCCTAATCCAGAATCTGCGCTACTCTGAAATGTTAGTCAAAGAGGTTTTGGCAAGGAAATGTTATCATTCTGTTCATCCAATGTATGTTAACGTGTTTTGATGGGTTCACTTTTATAGAAATCCAACAATAGCCACCGCGTTAAACTGCAGCATGTGGCAGGTTTTTGTATCTACCTGCACATTGAAAAATTGCCTGTTACCTCTTTGGAGATGCTTATTGTTGGTTCAATTAAACAATGAAATGCATCCGAAAGATTAAACAAATCTCTGTACCAGTTCTTAAACTTCCTTTTGTAAAGTATCACTGATTCTTGCAGTATACCTCTACTTTCACAACTTTCTGCAACATTGGTGTATTACTAGGACTTTTTATGGTTGACTCATGTAAGCAATTTCTGCTGCTGACATTTAAAGGAATGGATTATTTAATTTTTTTTTGTTTTGTTTTTTGCTCATTTCACTTTAAGAAGCTTTGTTAACTGGTTCTGTTCTTTTGTAAACTAATCTAGAAATCTGGTTAGGAGTCTTATAGTTGACTATAAACCTCTAATTCTAAAACTGAAGATTTGTCATTGCACTATCTGGAGCACTTGGATTACATTACTTGTTTTATTCAACATGTGCACGGTTTGAAATCTTGCAGGTCTGATTTTGAAAGCATGTGCTCTGACCTCTTGCAAAGAATAGATGCTCCACTTGGGTCATTGATGGAACAGATTCAGCTACAGGTTGAAGATGTGAGTGCAGTGGAGATCATTGGAGGAGCTACCAGAATTCCAGCTGTAAAGGAGAGAGTAGCCAAGTTCTTTGGGAAAGATGTCAGCACAACGCTAAATGCAGATGAAGCTGTAGCAAGAGGATGTGCTTTGCAGGTAATGTGTTAAAGGGGAAAAGTGCATTGACTATGCAAAACGGACTATTTTTAGACTGCATAGAAGATCTTGGAAGATTCATCAGATTGCTTTAAAACATACTGCTAAATTATAATGTGTTGCTTAATGGGGCACTCCAAGTAGGAATGAACTTCTAACAGTTACTAAAATGTAAACAGTTCCTGCTTGTTGTGCAAACCAGACTGCTAAGTAAATTTAATGCAGGACTGCAGTAGTTTAAGGGCAAGTGAGGCAGTATCTGCTTACAACGTTTGTCACAGTCTACACCCAGATAGAAAATGCATCTGGTTCACCTATAACTCTGTAATCCAGATCTCCCTGTTTATGCACAATGTGCCAGGTAGACGGACGGACTGGCAGACTTCATAGCTCTCTTTGCACAGCCTCGTTTCTGCACTTAACCGAGGTTTCTGGGACTTGTAGTTTCTACAAAAACATTTCTGTGCAACTAGCAAGAAAGAAGTATTTTAGAAAAAGGAGGTGGGGCAGCTAATTTAAACCAATAGCTTTAAAATGTTTTGAGAGTGGCTTGCAGTGCCCCTTAATTGTTCAGATGGGCATTTTGTCTCAAACCAGCAGTTACCTTGGTTTTAATGAGAACTTTTCTGTTTGTAGTGTGCAATTCTGTCGCCAGCCTTTAAAGTACGAGAGTTCTCCGTTACTGATGTGGTTCCTTATGCTATATCTTTGAGATGGATTACTGCAGAAGATGAGGCTGAAGGGTAAGTTTTATGGTTTTTATACATGTTAATGATCATTATGAGCTTTGTGACAACCTTTTTATATTTATAATTTTGTTTTGTCTTTTTAGAGTACATGAAGTCTTCTGTAAAAATCACGCAGCTCCTTTTTCTAAAGTCCTAACCTTCTACAGAAAGAATCCTTTCCAACTAGATGCATTTTATTCTCATCCCGACACAGTTCCTTATCCGGAAATGAAGATTGGTACGTTAGTTTTTTTTGTTTTTTTTATGTTTACAAAGGAGAACATTATGTTATCTTAACAAACCCTTAAAAGGTAATGCTCATTAAGTAGTAAAGGGTTAGTTTACAGTGGGGGTGTTATTTACCCTGTAACAAATATGACTGACACAACTTATTTCATTCTTTTTTTACTTTAGGTCAATTTATTGTGCAGAATATTTCTCCTGCTAAAGATGGGGAAAAGTCAAAAGTGAAGGTGAAAGTTCGAGTTAACACACATGGGATCTTTAGCGTGTCCACTGCCTCTGTGGTGGAGCGGATAGAGGTAGATGGGAGTGAAGAGCAGTCTGATACTGACTTGGAATTAAAGAACCAGGGCACTGCAAACACAGAAGCTGAAGTAAGTTTTTGGTTAATTGATTGATCTTTCCTTCGGCAAGTTATTCTACACTTTTGAAACGGTTAAATGGAGGAATTTGAATTGACCATAATGTATTCCCTATGCACTACTTGGTCCTCGATAAACATATATATAGATAAACATATATGTAGATGTTTTCTTTTTAAAAATAATCCTTTTCCTTAGGGGGGGAGGGAAATACAGCTGTCTGCCGACAGAGGATCAGAGTACCCATCCGTGCCCCAAGCATTAAATGAAAACTTTATATTATTAACACTTTCACAAATCATCTTTGTTCAAAAAGTGTTCATGACTTTCTGGGTTTTTTATTAATCATCACTATAACACAGGTCTATCTTTCATTTTTACTTTTTTATTTTTTGTTACTCGTTTAGATAGACCTGGAAATGTTTACAAGGATAAAGTGTTTTTTTTTTGTTTTTTTTTTCCCATATTTAAACACTCAAATTTATAGAAAGACCAACTTTAAGATGAGACTCTAGATTAACTGTAACATTGTTGCTTTGCTGTAAACCCCCATCTACATCTTTTTGTGCCTGGGTTTTAATTTCAGAAATCTATCCAGCAAGAAAACAGTGCCGCTGGAACACAGTCCCAGGTACAAACTGATGATTCACCCTCTCCTCCTCCACCCGAGCCTGCCAGTGGGGAACACAAAATGGCCGACACTGAAAAAGTGAGTGATCTTTTTGTTTTTATTTTACACGTCTGTCCTTTTATGAATTACCATGATCTTAATGTTGCTGCTTACAAAAGGTTCCTTATTGAGCCTCGGGAGGACATGGAGATGTGTGTTGAGGCATGTTATCTGTGTACTCTGTAATTGTGGATAACTTTTAGAATGCATAAAGTTGGCCTCTATATATGAATTTTAATATGTTCACATATCAATGTAGCAAACATGCTCTGGGGTGTAAAGCTTTTATTTTGCTGATGGAAACTACGAATTTCAACAAAAAATTCAGGCCTGGCACTGATTAGGGTTAGATCATAGTGCTGTTTATTTAAAAAAAAAATAAAATAAAAAAATAAACAAATTGTGCATATAACTCAAATTCCTAATCTTCTAGGTACCTGAAAAGAAAAGCGACCAGCCACCAGAGGCTAAGAAACCAAAGATAAAGGTCAAGAATATTGAACTGCCTATTGAGGCAAATTTAGTATGGCAACTAGGGAAGGACCTTCTTAATATGTACATTGAGAATGAGGTGAGTGTATTTTTATTTATTTTTTTTGTGTGTGTTTTTGTTTTTTTTTTTGTTTTTTTTGTTTTTGTTTTGTTTTTTAAGATCTCGAAGTTATATTAAAAATGCTAAATGTAATGTGGAATATCTGGAATTCTTCAGAATGTAGCCTTCTGGTAAGGTATTTAATAAAGCTGCTTTCAGTGGGAGACACTGCCACTTTTTTGTAGAAAACACCAGGAATGCCAACTAACTCTTCTGGGAAATGGGCAAGTTGATTTCTTTTCATCATTCTAAAAACCTATATTTAAAATGAATTGGATTAGATTTGTTTATCTTAATAATTTACATAGGATTTTAACTGATTTTTGTATTTCCAAATATTCAGGGGAAAATGATACTCCAAGATAAGCTGGAAAAAGAGCGGAACGATGCAAAAAATGCAGTAGAAGAATATGTCTATGAGTTTAGAGATAAACTCTCTGGACCATATGGGAGGTTCGTGTGTGAAAAGGTGAGTTGACTCTAGATTGTTAATGCTTTTCGTTGGAGTCAGAGGTTGCAAAACTGTTCCATAGCAGCTATCCTTTGAACCTGTTGAATTATCTGTGTGCTCATAACTTTGTCATCTCGACCCCTTAACATTACTTTCAGGGTTATTCGCTATGGTGAGAATTCAAAGTAAATTTAAAAAAAAAAAGTGATAAAGTCACCATCACAAATTGTGCAGAAAGTGACAGAGCCAAAGTCTGTTTTTGGTTTGTTTTTTTTCTTCCTATTTTAATGGTGGGTAGAAATATGGTTAGTTACATTATTCTTTTTATCCACAGTTTTTTGTTTTTTTGTTGTTGTTTTTAATGTAAAATCTAAATGTGCAGCCCTGTTCTAAAGACTATTAAAATCTGCTCTCTTGCACAGGATTTAAGCCGATTTCTAGAGCTTCTCACAGAAACTGAGGATTGGTTGTACGAAGATGGGGAAGATCAGTCCAAGTCAGTGTACATAGAAAAGCTTGATGAACTCAAGGTAAATCTCTCTTATGCAGAAAACATGTTAATTGAGTATGAAATTATAAAACCAAATATTAAATACAAGTCAGATCTTGCCATTCTGGAAACTGAGAAGTACTGCTTTTCTCTAGAAAATGTCTCTCATTAATAAACCTTTTGGGTGTTTAACACTAGAAATTTTGGTTTTGATGAATTTCTTCCATGCTTTCTTTTTGGGGAAAAGTGATTCAGACTAACAAACACAGTGCAAAATGCACCTATTGGTCTGCAGCAAAGCAAAAGTGGCTAAAATATTGCCCAGCCAAAAGTCTAGGCAATATCAATATGGCTGGGTTACTGCAGTTAGGATTAATGACACAGGCTATCTCCCACTCCTACAAAGGTACTGCAAGCGTGTAAAACACGATAGATCCTCACTTAAACTGTGAATAAAATCAACACCTAGTGGCTGTCCCTTAACCATCAGTAACCCACATCTTCATTTTGACAGGAGATGTTGCCCACACAATGGGGCGGATCTATTGTCCACAATGGCAAACAAAGCTGCTTATTTGCTACCTGCACAATACTACCCTCTTCCACCACCAATAAACAGTATTCTAAAGTGTAACCTACATAGCTGAAAGGGCACTCCACTACCCAAATACAAAAAAATCACTCTTTTATCAATATGCCCACAATGAAAACATGCATGCCTTTAGTTATGCGTGTTTTTTTTGGGGGGGGGGGGTTAGATCTAAAAACAGCTTTCAAAAGCTGCACATTTCTTGTCTGCAGAGCTTGCAAGCCCTCCCTTACTTTCCCACGCCAGACTTTGATGTATTTGCAGGGCAGGTGTTCTGAGCAATTGCTGCCTCTTGAGTTTAGCTACACTAAGCTAAACAACCAGGAAGTTATCTGACAACTTTATCTTCACAGATAAAGCACTGTGTGTTTTAGGTGTTCCTTTAGGTGGGATTAAATACTTGCCCTATATGCATCAACTATGATTATGCTTGCATAGCTAACCCAGAGTGTCCTGTAAGCAGTTGAAAACTTTATACTCTTTAGATTGTCCTGTGCATATTTCTAAAGCTTGCTTCCATTGCTGTTAGAATTTGAACTTTTGCTGTAGTGCTCCTTTCAGAACTTGTAAACCTATGATAATAACTCGAATCTGAAATCTTCACTCCAGATCTGTATGTTTACTACACTTGGAGTAAATTGCAGATAGTGCTGCATACATTATCAATGCTTTGTTCTAAGTATTTAGACTAACTTTGTTTTTTTCTTGTCTTCGTATTTTGTCTAGAAACTCGGTGCTCCAATTCAGAGAAGATTTAAGGAGGCAGAACAGCGGCCAAAAACATTTGAAGCGCTAGGACAAAGACTTCAACATTATGCAAAAATTGTAGAAGAATACAGGAATCAGGTAGGTGGATGGTGTGTGTGTATATCTCTATCTATATATCTCATTATCAATCTCAAAAAAGGCCTGCACTCATGGAAGTCCAGAAATCTTATGCCTGGTGTTGTAACCTGCAGTAATCCCATTTAAACTTCCAATGATTTGTCAACACTCAGAGGACTTGGTTTCTGTTAAAACTTGGCTTCATTTGAAATGTCTATCAACATTTTAGTTTAAAAACCTAAAAAAACTTTTGTTTTTAAACTGAAACGTTGACAGACTGTGCAATAAAAGCTAACTTTTAACATAAAGTAAGTACTCTGAGTGCAAACCATCCTTGGAAGTGTATGTATGTGTTTTTTGTTCTTTGGTTTCCCTCTGCATTTTTATTGACCGTCTTAAATCATTAGCCTTGATTCATAGTCCATTGTCCTTTCTGTAGCTAACTTAGTTTATATTATAGACTGTATGTCTAACATTCTTGAGTTGAAGGTGTGGAATTTGAAATGATCAAATAAGGTAGTTACATTAGCAATAATAACTATTAAATGGCAGTAGGGGTTGGCTATAGTGCAGTGTTACTTCCTTTTAACTTATATAATTTGAGTAGAATTTAATAAACCTTTGCATGTTTCACCACAGAGTGAGACTTACCAGCACATTAGCAGTCTCGATATGGAAAAAGTAGAAAAGTGTGTAAGAGAAACCATGGATTGGATGAGCAATGCAATGAATGCTCAGTCTAAGCAACCTCTGGATCAGGACCCGGTTGTTCATGTGGATGAAATCAAAGCAAAGAATTCTGTAAGTATACCATTTCTGAATATGAACCAGAAAGTGGCTAGCTGTAACTGCGTGTGAGCAAATTAAACTCCGTTAATGTGCTTGCAGTATGTCAAACTACAATGTGGTAAAAAAAGTAACAAACCATCAAATCATAGGTGCCTACAGCTTGTAGATTTCTGCTGGTTGTATTTTTTTTTGTTTCTGTTACTACCAATTTTTTGCAGTACCAGAGTAGAGGCATTCTTAATCCGGTAAGGATCACTACACCATATTCTTTTTTTCACCCAATAATGTGGAATGATGACGATTTATCATTGTATGTAAAATATCTAAATTAAAGGTCCAAAAGTTTAAATGGTTATAGGAAAGGGATTCGGTTATGAGCATTTCAGAGCCATGTTGCTATGGAAAAAATGTAAATTTTATTTATTTTCTTTTAGTTATTGGACAACACCTGCCATGGAATAGTTTCACAACCACAACCAAAAGCTGAATCCCCCAAGAAGGATAAACCAGTAAATGGTATAAATCAAAAAGAGGACAATCTCAAAAATGACAAGGACAAAGAGAATACAGTCCCTCCTCAGCAAAACGGAGATTGTTACACAAATGCAATGGAATGTAATTAAAGGACTAATTTTGTGAGAGTCTGTCAGGATCTGTTCTTTTACCTGGATCTCTAGTTGTGAAAATTGTAAATGAAGATTTATTGCAGAGTCTTTTGTTTCAATATTTCTGTAAGATGTGACCAAACACTGTCTAAGGGACTACTTATTATGACTTTTGACTTAAATTTTTTTTTATTTTTTTTTTTGATTAAACGTTCGGTTTCTATGTGTTTCCCTTGACTGTATTACATGGCACATTGATAGATTAATATATTTCCTTGATAACAACATAAAGAAAAAAAACAAATTCCTGTGGAATTATGATCTCATATCAAGCTGAGCTAACCTTTCAAAGCACAGATGGCATCTCAAAGTTCTGCTTTCTTAGAGGTCTGAGCTTTATTTACTTGAGGAACAGCTTATTCAGCAATTTTTATTTATTTTTTGTATACCTTAAAGTAAACTAGGGATTTATTCACTAAATGGTGCTCTGAAAACTATATAGCAAAGTTGGAGAATGTTTGTTTTGTTTTTTTGCTTATGACTTGCAGGTTTGGTTTTACGTTAACCACTTGATCTGACAGGTGAGCAAGCAAATATATAATTGTTGGCAAGGTGCTACGTTGGGCTTTTTTTTTTTTTTTTTAAATTAGGAATGCAGAATTTTCTTTTAAGTGATGTTGAAAGCTAATTCTGTAACTTGTTCCAACTATTTTGTTTTTTCTTGCTTCAACCGAAACATGTGATGCTGGTATCGTGACTTGTGGATCTTTTATCGAACTTTGATAATAAAGTTCTTAAATACAATAAATGATTTGTATGTGTCAATTAGTGAAGACCTTCTCGATTATTCTCAATTCATCTCTTTTAGGATGAGCCTCTCTTTCGAAAAATCTAAGTTTTCCCTATCTACCGTCCTTCTTTCAAAGTTGTCAAGTTATTTGTTTGATTTCAATTTGTCACCGTCAATAAGTGTATTCTTCTCAAGCATATTATTGGATTAAAGGGGAACTCAACAGCTCAATGTAATTGTGATGCAAAGATGCTCTGCACATCCTTGTCCAGACGTGCCTTTTAAAAAGCTGTTTTTAGATCAACCATAGAGACCATTTCAGGATGTTTCCTCGCTAGTACGGCTTGCACAGCAATTGTAGGTCTATTACTGGCAGCATTTTGGAGACCTCCAGTTTTAATGGTGCATGTCACATGACTTGCAATATGCAGTTGCTGGACGTGACATCCAGTGTCCTTTGTCATTGCTGCTGCTGTCCATTCATTGCTATGATCTTATTGTATCTATTTATAACTATCACATTGGTGTGTAATGGTTATAGTGCCTAGATTACTAATTTTAAGTTACCCAACCGAGGGGGGGAGATGTAAAAAAATGAACAGATATCAATCTTATGGTTGCTCAATGCTGCACAAATAGGTTTCGGTTTAAAAAAAACAAACCTTGCTTATTGAAAAAAAACAAAAAAACTTCTAAAACCATTATCTGTGTTTACAGACAGTCCTAATTAGAAAAAAGGAAACATCCACATACTTTAGCACTAAGCAGGTAATCCACCGATGGGATATTACAACCACTATGCAAATTTATACATTTAATTATAAAAATAAAAAAATCCTGTTTTATATGCTGCAAGGGTCACAATTTATTAAAACTGTTTCATTTTGTGAACACTTTAATTTGTTGTGAAGGAAATGCACAGTATAAAGTTACGGAATGTTATGCAAGAACAACATTTTAGATGGCAGATGAGGACCAATTGCCCATTCAGTCTGCTCCCCAGAGGACTCCATTCTTTCACTGCATTACCCTTTAGGCTGGAGCACTATACTATGTATCTACTATCTTGCCTGTCATGTATTTGTGCAATGTTACAACGTAACTGCCTTTCATCACCAAGTTAAGGAAACAAAGTACTACCCAGATCAAGCTATTAGGTAGTTTGTTTATTTTATTTTTTAAATACTATTTTGAACCTCTAATTTGAAGAGCTACAAGGCATTTCGGGATAGATCTACACTATTATTGGCACTTATATAGCACCAACATATTACACAGCGCTTTACAATATTATGAAGGGGGAAATGTAACAATAATTTGAGATAATTACAAAATATTTCCATAACAATCGGTTGATGAGGAACCTGCTTCATGCACCATAACCACTATGCGTGCCAGAAGTTCCCGGTCATCGTACCCCCAATGTAAGTAGTCAAATTGCTAAGGATCTTAGAACTGTTCTTCTGCGCTAAACTCTTCTGTACAGCCAGCTCATTTGCTCATCACATCAGCGGATTGCTCTAAGCCAATAAGCTAAGCCTTGCACCACAGGGCTACTTGCAATGAAGAGCGATTCCAGATCTTACAAAGGAGGTGACCGGCGTCTGGTGGGCACCAGGTAAGTTTTCAAGTTATTTGCAAATGGTTTTACTTCTAATGTAATGGACACAAGGGCACTCCTGGTATCTTAAACGCTAAAGCATGGTGTATTAATTATATTGTTTGGAGTGTTCCTTTAATAAATGTTGCCAAACCAACAATTCACACGTGTTTATTTGGAGTTTCCACCAAGCTTTCTAGGTTCAACAACCCACATAAATGTGCCTTTATCTGTATAAATATTAAAGTGAATTTCAAATTTAAGATCAAATTCGCGGAAAACATGTCTACGTGAGCAATGCTTTCAGTTCAACTCTGGCCTTTAAATTTCAAATAGATTTTTAATTCACTGTGAGTTCTCACTTTAGTAAATAAGTTTCACTGCAGGGGCTAATGGAGACGTACAGCTCTCCCATAGATGCCTATTGGAGATGCCGAATTGGATTTCAGACCTCTCATGTTTGAAGAGGATTTTTTTGGCCCCGCTATTATTTGCTGCTTTGGAGGTAAATTTAGAGGCGATTTTCTTTCTGAAATGTTGTGGGTTATGATTAAAAAGTGTCGTCTTTTGAAAAGAAGTGCAGATAGCTAAAAATGGCAGCCACGGATTGATTGCGTCTGCTGGATTTGCTGGTTTCCATAGTGATAGCTCCACTTTTATTACTTTACACTAATTTTTTAGAACATATTTTCAGTCATGTTTCAAACAAAAATCCCATTCTCTTTTAAACTCTTTAAAATGAGTAGTAAATCAGTTATGGAATTTACTTACTATGTATCTTCCGTTAAGGTTGAATTTTCAAGTTGGAAAAAAATGGGAAATTAGTTAAAGGGATGATATAGTCACCAAAGCAACTTTAGCTTAATGAAGCAGTTTTGGCATATAGATCATGTGTCTGCAGTCTCACTAGTCAAAACTCTGCCATTTAGGAATTAAATCACTTTGTTTATGCACCCTAGCCATACCTCCCTGCATGTTACTTGCAATGTTTACACTTCCTTATTGCACAGTCTGTTTAATTTACATTTTCTTATCTCCTGCTCTGTTAGTAGCCGCCTAAACCAGTGGTTCCCAACCCAGTCCTCAGGTACCCCCTAATAGTCCATGATTTAGGGATTACCAGTTGTGTCTAAGGTAGTTTTAGAAGAAGAAGAAAAAAAAAACTTTAGACACAAATGGGTAATTCCCTGTTCTAGACCATACAGGAACCTTCTGTGTGTGATTTAAAGTTAATTTTACAGTGCAGGAGAAAAAAAATCTTCTGAAGTAAGTAAGGTGTGTTGGAAAATGAGACCATTTTGATTTGATGCAGGCTGTGTCAGTCACAGCCAGGGGAGGTGTGACTAGAGCTGCATGGACAAAAACAAAAGTTACTTAACTCCTAAATGGCAGAGAATTGAGCAGTGAGACTTCAGAGACATGATCTGTACACCATAACTGCTTCATTAAGCTAAAGTTGTTTTGGTGACTATAGTGTCCCTTTAGGTATAACTCGGAATCACATGATGAGTTCTATGTCTGAAGTATGAATAATCTTTTTTTTATTTTTTTATATTAAATCCAAAAACCTGTAAATAATTAAACATTTCTGTAAATAATTAAAAGTTCCCATGCTTCGGTTCTCTTTCTTTTATCAAGAGAACATATAGCTCAGCGAAGGGTCGACACCAGCAACAGAAATATCCGGCTTTTTAAAGGATATAGAGCCATTCTCTAGCTCAAAGTACTTTAGTGTGTGAAACGCTGTTGGCCCACCATGATTCAAAGGTTTATGTAAGATCTTGTTTTTCTCATGACGTAACCTACAAGATTAAATGACAAATTATTACGATGACATCAGAGGGAAAAAATGCAAGATGTATATCAGCATACAGGTATCTCTGCCTCACTCCCTCTCTATATTTATATAATCTACTTCTGGTAACCAATACTAATTATGAAGTGGGACAGTTGAAGGGCTTGGTTTGTAGCTAGGGTTCAGCATGGCATGTCATAAGGGGCCCAGCTGTGTTAGTGGCCCTGTATTGCCAAAAAAGGCTAACATTCTCCCCACACACCATCTAACCAAGGTAGTCAGAGTGTTTGTTAGCAGGGCTAGAGACAATACAGAGGGACATTCAGTGTGTGTTCAAGTTCCTATTTTGACACCAGCAGGACAGCCTGGAAGCCACTCAACATTTTGCTTTTCCTTTTTTTCATCTTTGGCAGCGTACAGTGAGAGAACACTGACAATCTGGCTGTGTACATTCTCCAGCACATAGCACAACACTGGTCCCTCATGATGCTGTGTGTTAGAGGGGGCTTTCTGGGACAGCATGCTTAGGGATATGATATCATAACGTCTTCTTCATCATTAGGCTACCACTCACACACAGAACAGCGAAGCAGCTGTTCTGTGCAACAGAATGATATATACAGATCAGCTCCCTCGTGCAAACGGAACCAGTTAACCACCATGTACTTGGCTACACAATATAGTGGTGTGGTTTTATGGTGGGAGAATATGGCTGTTTATGGGGGTACAATTTTGCTATTGTGATTTTTTTTTCCACTAAACCTAATAATAGCAAAGTTGGAGGATCTGGAGTTTATTGAATAGACCTATCTAAACTAATAGTATAGATCAGGGATAGGCAACCTTCGGCACTCCAGATGTTGTGCACTACATCCTCTATAATGCTCTTACACACATAATAAGCATCATGGGAGGTGTAGTCCAAAACATCTGCAGTGCCGAAGGTTGACTATGCCCTATATAGATAGTAAAAGGGGTTTGTTGGCGGCTTTGGGGACTCTGGAAATGCTCAATGGCCCTGATTTCTTGTGGAAGGAGAGTAGCCACTGACAGATGAACGATCAGACATATTATATTGTGAACTGGTTTTTTTTAAAAAAAACTTTAACTCTGACTTACCTTTTTCCGAGGACATATGACAATTCCTTCTTTTTGATTTCTTCTTTGATATCTTCTTCTGTAAGTCTGAGCACTAAGGCTTTTGTATTATTGTTTTCTTCATTCTGTAAGGATTATATCGCAACAAGTGACAATTATAGATTAATGACTTATTTTAGTATTATACAATGTTATTTGTGTTTAAATACATATTGGCATTTGTAATGTAACATATTAAACACATTAAACCAAGGACAGAGGTGTAAGAAGGTAGAATGAGCATTTGAATTAGTGATTATGGTGCCCGGAGTCACCTGTGCCCTATTAGAGTAATTTGTTAAACTGTTTTAGATGATTTGACCAGTTACCTTGGTGCTCCCAGGCACTTGCACCACATCCGCTGATCCTGCTAGATGTCTTCACTGAGCTAAATAAGTCTGATACAGGACCTTCCCCATTGACTGAGTGTGTTCAGCTGAAGCTCTCAGGCAACGAGAATGACCTTGCTTAGTTTGGTGGAACTAACTGGATTCTATTACCAGGTCTGCGGATGGGCCCTGTGAGACCCAGGTATGTTGTCAAACCATTGATAAATTACTCTGGGAAAGCTGTAGTAGTTATGGTGCTTGGAGTGTTCCCTTAAGACTGTCTGCTGGGACCTACTATCTCTGCTACCTATCATATATGGTCAATTGACTCCATAGAATGGTTGTTTGCAAGGGACAAGCTGATCTACACATCCATGCTGAGCACTTTTAGAGACTTGTGTCACGGGGCCATGGCATAAACCTCTGCTCTTAGGTTTGCTCGAGCAAATCCATGCAGTAAACAGGAAAGAGCGCTGGAGACACAGATCTCTTCCCCTGCACCTTGATGCATAATAGGAATGTCCATGCAGTAAGCCACCATGTATATGCAGCTGGGTTTAAGAGGAAGCTATTAGGTTACTAAATTACAAAAAAGAAAGCATTAATAATGGCTACAAATTACATTCTTATGACATGTGACATGTGCTTTGTGTACATGGCAATATTTCTTTTCAGATTCGATTTCTTTAAAGCCCTCAAACCCCAGCCCTCCAGATGTTGCTGAACTACAACTCCCATGATTCTCAGTCTATTTATTTCATTCAAAGAATCATGGGAGTTGTAGTTCAGCAACATCTGGAGGGCCGCAGTTTGGGGAAGCCTGCTTTAAAGGGACACATTGCACTGGAACCAATACAGCCTAACGTAATGGTTCTGGTGCAAAGAGACTAACCTTGCAGTCTCACCAGTGTAAACGCTGACGTTTCTGATAAAAGGATGAGTTTACATTGATTCCTTAGAACAACTTTGTGGCGGTCACAATTTTTTTTAGGACCGAGGTTTGGCATCTTCATACTCATTATGAAGACAACAAATGCTCCCCATAGAGATGCTTTTGAGATAATGTATTTCTATGAGGAGATCCTGATTGAGCGGTAGAGCAGTAGTCCCCAGTGCTTCTCATTTTGAAATATTGGATTGCTGAGATCATCGTTAATGATAATTTCAGTTGGGGCGGAGTGGTGGCCATGGAGAGACCGAAGTTGGGAGGGAGTGAAGGAATGTAAAATTGCTGTGTTTCATTTTTGCTTGCTTCTTCTGCTATAATGATTCTATAGCCTGATACAGGTGACTACCTCAAGACAAAACATGTTACTGTATTATATCAGTTGTATCCTAGCTAGAAGACAAACTGACAAGTTACTGTAGTGCAATAAGTTAGCTGACATTCTATTGCTGTTAGACCTTTGCATCTGAAGTATCTTCAGGTTCTTCTTTTACTTCAGAAGAATTTGTTTCTGAAAGGTCTGCTTCTTCCTCTAGAATTGGATGGACAGGCATACTTTCTGGATCAATAAGTATCTCATATGGCACCATAGGATGTTTCCAAGAGGCTGGGGTAAAAACCTCCCATGGGTCTACCTGGCCAAACGTTCCTGGAAAAGAAATGTAAGCAAAGAGTACATAAATCTCCTCTATCACACACAATTTAGAAAGGTTGATAGTCAAAAACTAACCAATAAACTCTCCGTTTAAGCTCCAGAGACGCACAGCACAATCCAAAGATGACGTCAAAATGACTTTGTGTTCATCAATTACTTCCAAGCTAAAATAAACAAAGACAAATGACATTTAATTGGTAATTGATTGGATATGAATTGTTTTACCTATGCAATGCTTAGTGAATACTCCCACAGACATACAGAGCTATATAAATAAATATATATATATATTAACCTATGGATGTATTGCATAATGAGACGTGGATTTAATAACATATATTATCCTGTATCTACAAATATCTGTACAGGCCTTTCTGATGGTTCTATTGGCGGGGGGAAAGGATAAGGGAATAGAGGTGATTAATTAAAGTCCCACAGGTGTAATTAGTACATCTGGATATACCTTGCCTCACCCTCTCTCCTGCAGTGCCAGAAAAAGGGGACTTGTTATAAATAAAGTTAAAGAAAGGGTTGAAAGCCTTTGCCTTAGTTAAGTCTTACCACGTCTGCAGGGATTAAAAGTAAGAATTTTCTCCCCTGTCTGCTATCTGTTGCAGGCAGCGACTCCCTTGTTATTCTCACAGGTCAAACTGACAGAGAACTCAGACTGCATATTTCAGATAAGACGTGCTATACATGCGCAATAGACTAACTGCAATACGTAATGTTAAATGAATAATTCACTACATTTCTATGATTGGTTGATTTTGCCTTCTGTTGTATACACCCCTAAGAAAAGTGTGTTTCATATATACGATGTACATGCATTAAAAAGCAACTACTCTGTCTTTTGAACTTTATATGACTGGGGTGGTCATTGAGTGTTCATTGCAGTGAACATACATAGAGACAAGGGAAGCAGAATGGGTTAATGCATAAGTCCATGGCAGAGTAAGGGTTTCAGACCCTGTAGAATTGTGCAGCCTAACGGTAGTTTAAACTCTTAAATATTGAACTACTTCCTGGCATTAAATCAATTCACAATTAAGAAAAAGTAACTTATTTAAGACTTCTTATGTTCAGGGAAAGGAGAACCTATTTCTGGTCCTCCACTTCTGCCCTAATTGCATACTGTAGTCATAATGTCCTATCGGGCATGTCCTAACGCTGAAATTTTCACTGCGAGGTTCTGATGTTAGCTGAAATTGTTCGATGGCTTACAAAACTCTGCGTACGATAATATAATTAAGGTAATTAGAGAAAATGACACATTCCTGAACTGACAGTCATAGAAATATCTTATTTGCCAACAGAGGAACATTCACATGTTTCTGAGTAGGATGTGTTTATAACAGACTTTTGCTCTACATATAACCAGTTATAATAATAATAACAATAATCTGGGCTGTACTCCAAGAAATTGAAAATAGTTCTTGGTAGAACTAGAGTGTGTGTAACACGATTATTATGTCACACACTGCACTGCGATGTATGTGTACCATTTGTGTATGCAAAATTTACTGTTTCCTTTATTTTAACCAAAACTGCTTATGGAGAGCTAAATGACTTGTCAGAAATTGTTACATATGCTCTAATGTCATCATATTCAGGGTTATTCACAAACGTAACAATTGCCGGGAGTTTAAAGTGAATTTAAACGTGGTTTCGTATTTAAGGCAGCAATAGCCGAACTGGAAAAATTCTCCAAGTCTGCTATGCTTCCAGTTTGGTCACTTTGGCCTTAGATTTTAAATTTACTTGAAATTCACATCCAGGGTTATTTATAAAAGTGAGAATTGCCAGGAATTCTAAGTGAATTTCAAATGTTAAAGTCAAAATAGCTGAACTTAAAAAGAATTCTCCAATTCAGAAATGCTTCCAGTTTGGCTATTTTGGTCTACAATTAGAGACTCTCTTCGAATTCACTTTGAGTTGCTGACAATAATCACTTTGGTGATGCTGCAATTTGACATATGACTGCATTACCTATAATTTAATAAAATTTAATTACTTTCAGTTTAGCTAAGCTTTGCAGCGTGATGGGAGTGGGTATGGAGCAAGACATGTTTTTGAGCTAATTCCAGTGTTTTTGTCGCAAACAATTTCAAGCAGTTTGACAAAAAAGCAGGCATCTCTGGGCACAAGACATTTTATTATCATATTATCTGCCCAAAACTATCCGACCTTGGCAGTAATCAGCTACGACAACAAGCTGTGAGTACTGTGTTAGCCCAACACCCAGTGATTGCTGGGCAACGTATATCAGTGGACTGGTTATCATATATATTAATGTTAGTGCATGTAAAAACAAAAAACACAGACCCTGCAATATACTCACTGTGTAATCATGTCCACATGAGCACGCCAGTCATTCACCACTGTGTAAATACAAAATAATTCTCTTTAGGAAAAGTAAATCATTATTTGTATTTATTTAACATTTACTGAACTCTTTCCAGGGGATTTGCCTGTATGTGCTTGGAAGAATAATGTGAAACTGCTATGCTGGCTTCGTAAATGTCATCATTCTGTATGTGCAACCACTTTCACTTAGCTTACTGTGATAATGATATGCAATATGATTTTATGCTGCTAGATCAATGACTCGAAGTTAGGAAATCTGTCCTCAGAATTCCTTAGGAATCAAGATCAGTGGCATTAATGCTGCAAATCTTTCTTTCCTCAGCTCACTTACTGGCAAATTATTGGACGCCAATCACTGCGAGTGAATAGCAGGGTACCATATTATACATAACCCTTACTTGATGTTAGAAGAATGTAGCTCTGTTTAAGGCTTAAATCAGGGGTCCTCAAACTCCGGCCCCCCAGATGTTGCTGAACTACAACTCCCATGATTCTCTGGCTATCTATGTAATTCAAAGAATCACGGGAGATGTAGTTCAGCAACATCTGGGGGTCTGGAGTTTGAGGACCCCTGGCTTAAATGAACATCAGTCATACACTCTCTTTACTTGTATAAGCAATTAGAATTAAGTAATCTGTGATTTATATAAAATATGGATTTATACCATCTCTGTTTATTGTATCAATGTAATTTTTTCATCTTGTTGTCATTGTTATAAACTTGAAAAATCTCAATAATTAATTTTAAAAAAAAGAAGACGAAGGATGTAGCTCTGGACATTGTTTAGGAGAGACCAACATCTCCCTAGACATGGGCCCCTTGCCTGCTGCATACATGCATAGTATTTAGTAATAAATACTTAGTTATATAAGACTTAAGTCCATCAAATTCAGCCTTGCATATGTATTATGCTGTAGATCTAAATAAGTAAGAAAAATAACTATTTGGAGCAATTCCTATTTAAAAAAAAATAAAAAAAATACAATTCCTTTTTGATGCCAATGCCTATTAGATTAAGATTTCTCCATTAAAAAATCGCCCCAGATGTTAATTATTATAGCGAGTACTAGACCCTATAAATGCATACTTGGAGTCTTATCCATGTGGGTTTTTTAGGTGTAAAAATGACTGTAAGATTCCAGCAAAATATCAACAACACTTTAGACACAACAAAGTAATCCCTAAATCTTGGACTGGTAGGGGGGACTTGAAGATTGGGTGGGAACCCCTGTCCTATAGGAACATCAATCCATTTAATGTTGCCCCCACCCTAGTATGCATGGTCCATAAGCATCACCAAATAAAAGAGGCATCTGGCATCCAAGTATGTAGGGTCCAGGAAATAAAACCCTGGAAACGATTACCATAAAACGAGTCTAGCACTTGCATTTTGTTTATAGTGTACTTGTCATTGTACATATAATGTAATATTATATTAGACAGCATAAACATTCATCCATACATTGTTCTAGAAGAACTGCAAGCAAATTTATATATCTATTAAGTAAAAACATGTTTAAGTAAAAACTTTTTAGTTTTTAAAACTGTGGTCCCTTTTCCACCCTGTCGTCCTGTTCAAAAACCAGTGCTCTGGCAACAGTGTAAGCACATGGGTATCTTGGGGAAAGTGTGCTAAAGAAGGCCCAACAATGCCCAAGAGAGGTGGGAACTAAGGGTTGATTTAGGAGCTAATATCAGAATGGATGAACCTGTCGGGGCATGATTTTGATCATTTATTCAAAATTCATTATATAGGGCCCAAATTACTAAGTCTTGTGCAGAAGTATTTGGAGAACCAGGTCAGCGATTATAAAATTAGGCATGTGCATGGGGAAAATTTTCGGTATGGTTCGGCATTCCGAAATTCGGGACTTCAGCAATTCGAAACTTCGGCACTTCGACACTTCAGAACTTCAGTACTTCGACACTTCAGAACTTCGGCTCTTCGGGACTTCTCTTGCAGCGCTTAGTAGATAACTCCCTAATTCCAACGGTATTAGGGAGTTATCTACCAAAAGGCTGAAAGACCTAAATTGGTCTTTCAGCCAAATTTACTAATACTAAGTAAAAATTACTTTGTATTAGTAAATTTTGCCCCTACTTGCTATACCGCGAGTAGGAACATGTCTATTAAACAGTGAGTGGCTGCTCACTGTTAAAAAAATAAAATAGGGTACCCCCTATTGCCCCCTCTCGCCCCTACCCCTGAGCAGCAGGTGGGGGCATTAAATACCAATAAGGGGGGGACCTGTTGTCCTCACTCCTGGCCCCCACCCCTGAGTAGTGGGTGGGTGCCCTAAATTAGAATGGGCGGGACCTATTGTCCTCCCCCCTTGACCCCACCTCTTAGCGGTGGGTGGGGGTCCTAAATTAGAATAAGGAGGGGGGACCTAATGTCCTCCCCCCTGGCCCCCACCCCTGAGCGGTGGGTGGGGGCCCTAAATACCAATTGGGGGGGCCTAATGTCCTCCCCCCAGCCCCCACCCCTGAGTGTCCGAATTCACATTCGGACCGAAACGAATTGCACATGTCTATATAAAACTCATTATAATAAATTCACAAACAGCCCCTATTGCATCATTATGACATCAGAATAAGAATTAGGTCATGTGTTATTAGATTTTACATGTTGGTTTTTACAAACTTTGGGAATCATTGATCAGGCCAATAAAGATGTGATTCCCACAATAAAGCTGTTATTTACAGCGAGCATCTAACCTACTTGTTGCGGGCTCCTTTTCAGTTCCGTGCATTCCATAGTCTGTTATGTCATAGGCGTACACATGACCCATATCATCCGCAATAAACATCAGCGTGTTTTCTTCATTCACAGCGATGCAGCTGACCAGGGATCCTGTTAGTGACTAAAGGAAAATATATAAATACTATAATTTCTGTGGCTTGCTTTCTAAATACTTACATTTGTACCTATCTCCATATAATCTACAATGGTATATATAATGTCAGTGCTTTGTATGGTAAGAGGTTCTATTTCAACTGTCAAAAGTAAAGCCAAATAAGTCAATGGGGCCTGATGGAATTCACCCAAAGTTTTTAAAAGAGCTTAGTGGTGTACTAGCAAAACCATTAACAGATTTATTTAACCAATTATTGTTAACAGGAGTAGTCCCAGAAGATTAAAAGTTAGTGAAACTTGTGCCCATTCACAAGAAAGCTAGTAGGGAGGAGTCGGGAAACTATAGACCAGTAAGCCTTACTTCAGTAGTGGGGAAAGTAATGGAAACCATGTTAAAGGATAGGAGGATAGGATTGTTGAACATCTGAAAACACATGGATTTCAAGATCAGAGACAACACGGGTTTACTTCAGGGAGATCATGCCAAACTAATGTTATTGATTTTTTTGATTGGGTAGCGTGCAGTAGACATTGCTTACCTAGATTTCAGTAAGGCTTTTAACACTGTTGCACATAGAAGACTTTTCAATAAACTGCAATCTTTAAGTTTGGATTCCAATATTGTTGAATGGGTAAGGCAGTGGCTGAGTGACAAGCAACAGAGGGTTGTAGTCAATGGAGTATACTCAAATCATGGTTTTGTCACCAGTGGGGTACCTCAGGGATCTGTACTTGGACCCATTCTCTTTAATATTTTTATTAGTGCTATTGCAGAAGGTCTTGATGGTAAGGTATGTCTTTTTGCTGATGATACTAAGATGTGTCACAGGGTTGATGTTCCAGGAGGGATGAGCCAAATGGCAAATTATTTAGGTAAACTAGAAAAATGGTCAGAGTTGTGGCAGCTGACATTTAATGTGGATAAGTACAAGATAATGCATCTTGGGCGTAAAAACCCAAGGGCAGAGTACAGAATATTTGATAGAGTCCTAACCTCAACATCTGAGGAAAGGGATTTAGGGGTGATTATTTCTGATGACGTAAAGGTAGGCAGACAATGTAATAGAGCAGCAGGAAATCCTAGCAGAATGCTTGGTTGTATAGGGAGAGGTATTAGCAGTAGAAAGAGGGAAGTGCTCATGCCATTGTACAGAACACTGGTAAGACCTCACTTGGAATATTGTACGCAGTGCTGGAGAACGTATCTTCAGAAGGATATTGATACTTTAGGAGAATTCAGAGAAGGGCTACTAAACTGGTTCATGGATTGCAGGATAAAACTTACCAGGAAAGGTTAAATGATCTTAACATGTATAGCTCAGAGGAAAGACGAGACAGGGGGGATATGATAGAAACATTTAAATACATAAAGGGAATCAACACAGTAAAGGAGGAAGACAAAATAAGAATGTAGCGCTTATATAAAATACAGAAGTATGTATTAATCATCTTTTTAGCTGTTGTGGAAGATTCATATAAATGCCTATAAAAAAAACAATCAGACATAGTATAGATCATACATGATAAAATACTATATATTAAATCCAGTGTATGTAGACTCACAAACAGAGAGCTATAGACCCAGCTCTGGTTTGAATCGTGTCTGGGTCCGTACTGACGACCCCCCCTTATTTCCAATGTGGATCTTGTTCTAAAAGGAAAAATAGAGGCACAACCAATTGCGCAGTATTGCTGGAGAATACTCTGAATGAAATAAAAATCCCAAATAGGTACTCACTAGTATAGAGTCTTATAATAATGACTCAATATTCGAGCGTTGTGCAGATTGAGGACTGCACCACCTGCTATGTATGTAATAGTGCTGAGAACAAGGATCAATGAATTAAAATAAAAAAAATATTAACATAATATAATATACAAATAAAAGGAGCATAAATATGCTAAAATCCGGGATGCGTTTCGCCACTGTCAGCGTGGCTTCTTCAACCGGGTAAAACAATTCAACATCTTCTGGTTCCCCATACAAGTTTAAATATCCCAAAAAGGCGGGTAAAAAGCCGATGAATATCAACCGCCGTACGCCAATACCACCCACAGGTATGGCGTGTGCGGTCCAAGCTTCTCTCTCGTGCCGGTATCGTGGAGAAGTCTAGAGTGTTGCACCCACTTAATCATTTCGGCTTAGTATGTTCCTTCATGCAGTTAAATAAATACATAATGGTTTCACATCGTGCATATTTTTTATAGTCCATAGTCCAGTGATTTGATCAAAATCCTCTTGATAATGTCCTCAAGAGGGAATTGATGAAAGTTATATGGATAGGACCTGTATGGATAATCAGTACAAATTTAACTACCCTAAAAAGTATCATCAAAAGGAGACAAGGGAAAGGTGGAGACCAAGATTACATTCAAACAGAGGTAATTATAATCATACATACCGAGGAAGGAATTTAGGGAGAGAAGAAACTAACTATAGGAATGGGAGGGAGCCCCAAAATTACAGGGAACAAAGACGTTATAGACAACATCAGGAGGCTAGAGTAAAAACCCCCACGTATAACAGATATGAAACCCTGTCAGACCATAAGGAAGAGGAGGTTTTTCGGCAATCCAAAGCCAAAGACCGACACAAACCAGATCAAGAATTTGGTATCATCACAAATTCCAAAAAAAGAAGAGTTCCAGATACACAGGGATTAGGGGAGGAACACGGATACAGGTCAAAAAGGAGGTACCTAAACCTACGGAATTAATAAAAGGTATTTTTAATTTGAGTGACAAAGTTTTGGATACCCATCATAAGTCAGTACTAAATAAAGGGTTGAAATTTGCCCCAAGTATAGGACTCAACCATTTTGATGTATGTATATAGATCTAAATCGTTTCAAACGCAGTTTATGTTTAAAAATTTTTTTCTTGGAGATCCATTAAATAGGGATCCGTTAAATAAAGAGGTAAGGTTGGAGGACCCTGTGCAATTCAAACATACCTCCTTTAAGAACAGATCCTCCTTTTATCCCAAACAAATGATATCAGATGAAATAATATCCTTTGAAACCATGGTTATGACTGAAATTAATAAAATTGCCCCAAAGGATAAGTTCAAACAGAATCTAACAATATTGGAAAAGAAAGCATTAAAAGATCTTCAGACAGATAAAAATTTAGTTATAAAACCCGCAGATAAGGGAGGGGGCATAGTCCTGATGTCTAAGCAATTCTATAATATGGAAGCAGAAAATATTTTAAAAGACTCCAATACGTACCAACAATTAAGAAAGAATCCAAGTGAAGACATCTGTGCACTATTTTCGAAATTTTTTGATAAAGATCTCAATGAAAATATTTTAAATTTAAGAGAATTCCAGTTTTTAAATATCAAATTCCCAAAAATTCAGTTTTTTTTAATTTCCTACCCAAGGTTCATAAGGATGTAAATAAACCTCCAGGTAGACCCATTATAGCAGGTATTGACTCCATCTCTAGCAGACTATCCCAATACATAGACGTTCAGTTACAACCTCTGGTTTTGAAAACTAGATCACATATTAAGGATACTATTGCAATTTTAAGCAGTTTAGAAAGTATTGTTTGGGACAACAACTGTATTTTAGTCACATGTGATGTGGAGGCACTCTACAGTAATATTCCACATTCATATGGATGTAGAGCAGCGAGACATTTTTTAACTGAAACAAAAGAATTCCAACAAGAACAGATTGAATATATCGTAGAAGGGATAGAGCTGATTTTGAAAAATAATTTCTTTTGGTACAATGATACCTTTTTTTTTTTTTTACAGATTAATGGGATGGCCATGGGGACCAAGTTCGCCCCTAGCTATGCCAATCTGTTTATGTCTTTTTGGGAAGACTCCTTTGTGTATGATGGGCATGGCTGGGGGGAGAACTTCGATGATATTTTATTAATTTGGAAGGGTGAGGAAAGTGATCTCATTTGTTTTTTAGAATTTTTAAATACCAATGATTGAGGTATTCAATTAAGTAGCACATGGAGCAAAGAATTAGTAACTTTTTTTAGATCTTGATATTTTTATAGAAGGGGGAAACATTAAGACTAAGAATCATTTTAAAAAGGTGGATTGTAATAGTTTTATTGAAAGTATAAGTTGCCACCACTCTCCGTGGCTGGAGAATGCTCCAAAAGGACAATTCCTCAGAATCTGTCGAAATTGTAGTGATTTGGCAACTTATGATGAACAATCATTATGTATAAAAACTGACTTTATGACAAAAGGCTATGATGTATCCAAAGTAGAAGAATCTAGAAGTGAAATTAGGAATCAAGAGAGAAAGGATTTATTATCTTACAAAACTAAAACTTCTACAAACATGCAGGATGTTCCTTTCATTTGTAATTATAACACAAATAATTACGAAGTAAGACAGATTATTAAGAAGTATTGGCCGATCATAGTACAAGACCCAGCTTTAAAATGAATCCTCCCTTCAAAACCTAGGATGATCTATAGAGGTGCAAAAGACCTCAAGAATACTCTAGTACGGAGCTCTCTACAGGAATATAATTATCCCTCCACTATATTTAATAATGAAAAAGGCTTCTATGGCTGTGGACAATGCACAGCCTGCAAGAAATTAGGGTGTACCCGAAGAGTGATAAAGGATATAAATCTTAATGACAACAGGGAAATTCAGATTAAACAATTTATAACCTGTTATACCAAGAATGTGGTTTATCTTTTGGTCTGCCCGTGTGGATTAAGGTATGTGGGGAGAACGACAAGACCCTTACACACTAGGATTAGGGAACACATATATACAAAATTCAAATAGGTTTTGAAAAGCATAGTGTTTCAAATCATTTGAAATTATGCCACAATAAAAAACCGGAAGGTTTAACCTTTATAGGGATCAACAAAGTTAATAAAAATTGGAGAGGTGGAGATTTTATAAGAGATCTGGGAAAATGTGAGATGGAATGGATCTATAAGCTCAACACATTGATTCCTTATGGACTCAATTCTGATTTTGAGTTGTGCGATTTTTTTTTTTTTTACAATAATAATATTATTTTTTATATATTTTTTATATTTCTATATTCTTCTTTTTTATATTGATTTTTATGTAACAGTTCTATAGAGTTTTATTACTTTTAGACTATTTCTATAAGTTTAGACTATTTTATTAAGGCTAAAAAAAATGTATAAATACGCAGAATGAATAAGATACCACACTAAACTTGATAATTAATTTAAAAATAAATAATAGAAAGTGTACGAAACTGTAATCTAAAGGTCAATACTAATTTATAAATGAATGGATGTAGGTTCATTAATGTAGGCTTTGAGAATAAAGCTAAAAATGGGTGTCTGCATAACTTACAATACTATATCTCAAACAGAATAACGAATTTCTATCGGCACATTATTTGTATTACAATTTTAACACATTATAATAGAGAGTATTTGAGCTATTTTAAGATGGTATCTATTAAATTGATGTTTTTACCAGTTACAAATTTGGAATTATTAATGTATCAATTTGCTCCTATTATGATCGAACACACACTGTTCTGATACATTAGATCTGTCTATTTACAATTGAGATTTATCTTACTTTGTTATTTTGTTAGCGGAGAAATTGCATCTTATAAAATATAATGTAACATTGCACTGATAAGAATTAATTATATGTTTCCAAAAATATATGGACTGATACTGTGTGTTTTTTGTTTCCTATTCTTTGTATGTGGCTCAATTTACGTCAATTGGACTCTTGAGGACATTATTAAGAGGATTTTGATCAAATCACTGGACTATGGACTATAAAAAATATGCACAATGTGAAACCAATATGTATTTATTTAACTGCATGAAGGAACATACTAAGCCGAAATGATTACGTAGGCGCAACACACTCGACTTCTCCACGATACCAGCACGAGAGAGAGGCTTGGACCATACACACCATACCTGTGGGTGGTATCGGTGTGCGGCGGTTGATTTTCATCGGCTTTTTACCCGCCTTTTTTGGATATTTAAACTTGTATGGGAACCAGAAGATGTTGAATTGTTTTACCCGGTTGAAGTAGCCACGCTGACAGTGGCAAAACGTTAGCATATTTATGCTCCTTTTATTTGTATATTATATTATGTTAATACATTTTTTATTCTAATTCATCGATCCTGGTTCCCAGCACTATTACATACATAGCAGGTGGTGCAGTCCTCAATCTGCACAACGCTCGAATATTGAGTCATTATTATAGGACTGTATACTTTTGAGTACCCATTTGGGATTTTTATTTCATTCATAGAGTATTCTCCAGTAATACTGTGCAATTGGTTGTGCCTTTATTTTTCCGTTTAGAACAAGATCCCCATTGGAAATAAGGGGGGGTCGCCAGTATGGACCCAGACACAATTCAAACCAGAGCTGGGTCTATAGCTCTCTGTTTGTGAGTGTACATACACTGGATTTAATATATAGTATTTTATCATGTACGAATCATACTATGTCTGATTGTTTTTTATAGGCATTTATATGAATCTTCCACAACAGCTAAAAAGGTGATTAATATATATTTCTGTATTTTATATAAGCGCTACATTCTTATTTTGTCTTTATTCTGTATTTGTAAGGAATCACTTGAATGTTTAGCAGCTAAACTAAATCTACACAAAGTGGTATATTACTATTAGAACACATAAGCGCTGGTTCCGTTCTATACATTGTTACAGTAAAGGAGAAGACTTTATTTAAAAGAAGAAAAACTACCACAACAAGAGGACATAGTCTTAAACTAGAGGGACAAAGGTTTTAAAATAATTTCAGGAAGTATTATTTTACCGAGAGGGTGGTGGATGCATGGAATAGCCTTCCAGCTGAAGTGGTAGAGGTTAACACAGTAAAGGAGTTTAAGCATGCGTGGGATAGGCATAAGGCTATCCTAACTATAAGATAAGGCCAGGGACTAATGAAAGTATTTAGAAAACTGGGCAGACTAGATGGGCCGAATGGTTCTTAACTGCCGTCACATTCTATGTTTTATGTTTCTATGTCTGAGACCACTGTGAGTGGGTGGTTATGGTACTTAGATACAGTGTATTTAAACGATAATTAGATCAACAGTTTTAGTTCAGTTGTCATACTGATGGTATTTAGTGTGACCCTCGAAAAATAACAAGGTCTTGGCTCTTGCTTTTTGCTGATAGCAATAAATATATTTAGATATACTACTGTATCACATTTCCTCTATTTCTTTCCTTAAAACACATTTCATCCGGTTTATGCCTGGTGGATCCACTGAACTCAAGGAGCTTGATCCATTGTGGGCTCTTAAAATGAGAGTGGCACACAATCGACTCAAATGCAGTGAGTTTGATTCCATAACATTTTATCTGATTATGTTTTTAAAGTGTGTGGATGCTCTGCTCCAATGTTACTATTCTACCAGGATTTGAAACATATTCAGCAATATAGACATGTTACACTTACTGGGGTAAAACTTGCAGCCAGCTTCCCACCATGCAGCAAATTCCAAAAATTGACAGTACCTGTAAAAAAACATCAGGCGCTTTCTAATTAGTAACTAAAGCAGTTGTAATAGCCAGATTAATAAACTTCACTGTTGTTTTTCATTATACCTTGAATTCCGTTGGAGACCAGGGATGCTGACAGCAATTTCAATGTTCTCTTTTTCAAAAAAAGAATCTGGCTAACACTTCTGTCTGTACCTGAAACATATGCAAAGGTTAGTGTTTTTTTTTAATCATGCCCAGTATATTTTAAATAGGCATGTTAGTTTAGATTAAACAAATCTGTAAGAATGAATCCTTTCCCTTTAATAACAATGGATGTACAGTGTTTGTCACTAAGTCCATAATGACAACAGGCAGTGGGCTTGATGTGGCATTGTCACAAAAGGAACCAGTCACTGTGCTGACAAGTTCTAACCATCATCTAAGGCTTGTGGTGACTGTGATTGGCTTCCACAGCTATCAATTTGCCTACTACAGAGTGCGTTGTTGTGGTTAATTAGGCTTAGCTAATGACAGATTTAGGATTAGCTACAGTTATGGTTAGTTAGGTTTAGGTAAGATAGGGCTAGTTAGTGTTAGATAAGGTTAGCTTGGTTAAGGATTTGCTTCAATTAGACTTAGATAGAAATGAAATAGCATCACAATTGTACACTGGTCATTATGGTGACACAGATAGTGACACTTCAAGAAATAGGTTTTCTGGGAAACAAGTGAACATGCATGTCTCCATCTTGACCTTATAAGGTCCACACAAATATGGCAAAGGTATACATCTGGACTAATACTTTGGAGATAACACAGAATACAAATCTGTTTTTTTTTTTTAAAAGAGTAGGAGATCCATGAAATGCACCGTTAAATTTCAATATGTATGTGACAAAAAATAAAATGTACTGCTAAACTTGGAAGGAACTGGTGATGAAACAGCCAAATGGGAAGACTCAGCTTGTTTTCTTATGTAAGTGGTATATGATGGGGGTAAAGTGCTCTATTATGTTCCAAATTGACATAGGAGAAAATTGGAAAGGTGGAAGCTAAAATTAGTGTGCCTGTAATTTTAACCTGTAACTCATTAACAATCTGGTCTATATAGGGGATATTTAGTGAGACAGACACTAAAACTAAATAAATATAAATAGCAGATTTGGCAGACGTTAGTGATAAATAGTTACATGGAAATTATCCAAATGTTCTTAGTTAAATAATTTGGGGATTCTACTTTCTACAAATATATACTGTTGTTTAGCAGTTTTGGATTCGGTGTCTGCTATTATAGTCTCAGCAGATCAAATTCTGCAAAGATTCAGTTTAAAAAAACGTAATTTATTCCTTGCAATATTTAACCAATAACTTCCAGACATTAATGTAAGTTCTAAACATACTGGGGAGTTTAACCAAGACTAATAAGTAAATATAGTTTGAGTTATTTTTCTGTAGTTGCACTAGTTCTATATAAATTATGTGAAAACCGGTGAAAAAACATTTATTTTTCTATTTTTCACGACTATGATACTAGCCAGGCCTTAAAAGTTACTAACTACTGCAAGCCTAGAGTGTCTATGGCATGCTCACATGAGGTGAATTTAAGAATAAATATTAGAATAATGCCCTATCTGTCCTTAAAAAACCCAATTAATTGCATGCATGGGTGCATTGTAAAAGAACGCGTTAATTTACAGTGACACACAGGTGCCAAAAAGGCCTAGCTCCTGAACACATTGCATTTTGGAAGAACCTTGTTTGTTGATCCTTATGGATTTACATAATTCTCTGTTAGGTAAACAACCATCTAAATTCCAATATTTTGTCAAATTAATTTAGAAGCAACTTTGAGAACTAATAACTAATATGAAAATAAACTTCAGGGCAATTTGGAGTCAATAAATACAAATCAGAAATTTGATGCAATGGATGGATTGTTTTTAATTAAGCCTGTTTTTGGTTTTGTTTATTTTTTATCCCGAAATACACTTGGAATTTATAAAACGGACTAATAGTCCACAGAGTAATGAATAGTATTGCTAGTGTTGCTATGCAGTTGATGTTTCTCCTGCGGGATAATAAAAGAATCACTTGGGAATGAAAGGCAGCTTCACCTCCCTGAACTCACATCCACTCAATGCCATATTGTACGAGATGATATCAGTCCCGGCGGAACACTACCATAGTTGCTGTAAGTGTTGTTGGGTACATATTAATATACTACTTGAAGTGATTTTGACACACAGAAGGAAATGTTGTGTGCAGAGGTGTCTTGTGCATTGTTGAAGTACGTTCAAGTGTATTTAGCAGCTGATTGTTAAAGGACCGTTTCAGCCAAATCACTTTAAAATAAAAAAATACTGTGAATTCTTCTATAGAAAGATAAATAGCTTTGCATCTAAGTAACACTGCTCATTTAAATTAAATATAGACTCAAATGTCTAAAATTGAATACAGTAATCTTTAGATTTCTACTTTTATTTTAGCTGAGTGAATATTTTAGACACAATATGCTCTTAGTAAGCGACGAAAATGGACTGAATGATTTGGTTAATTTTTCACACAAAGAACATGGTACCAAGTCCAGCTTGGCAAACATATGAATCACTTATCAAAGATATTTTACAGACATCTGTTGTATGGCAACCTAGTTAATACAGGTAGTTTATACAGATACGTCAGTAACTACACAGAGCTGTAATTAATAAACCAAGATAATTATAATGTATAATAACAGCACTGTGTAACTATCTAGTGTATAAGCAGAAAGTTGCTACTTGTACAACTGTCTTTTTGGCAACAACACCTATTTGATGATTAGTTACAGTAGATGGGGTTTAGATTGACAAACCAGATGGGTTTGAAAGAATTAGCCACCTTGATATAGCAAACGTTCTTCTGTTTGAACACACAGAGGAGAGTTTAACTAGAGACTTTAGTTTAAATAAAGAAAAACGCGCGCCAACATTCTAAAAGCAGGACAATCCCCACAAAAATCTATGAAGATAGCTCTCGCCACCAGACGCACCATAGCAGAACAATGGGGAAACCACAACATGCCTACACTAGCAAAAATGATCCAAAAAACTAATGAAACCATGGAAATGGATAAACTCTCAGCCATCCTACACGACACAACAAAACACTTCCACAAAATCTGTGACCCATGGATTACGAGGCACCTAGTTGGGGTGTAGGGGACTGTCCGGGGCGTGCGGCCGCTCCGGGACCTTCCTCCTCCCCCCCTCACTCACAGCAGCGACCCCCCCCCCATCTGCCTCCCCCCAACCCACAAGTCACTCAAAGTAAACCCACGCATACACCACACCCACTGGAAACCCTGCAGAACCCATCATGACAGAGAACACGCAAAACACCCTCGACCATCCACTAAACGCACGACTACCATCGCAAACACAACACAAGCACAACCAAGACAAAATCACCACCTGTCACGACTACCGGGAAACTAACCGATCAACAACAACGTAGACACCGAGGACTACGGGGACCGCTTGCCCTGCACAAAACCAACAACCGACAAACTACACATAACCCCCAGAACAACCTCCACAATAACATTTCTGATCCGAGAGGGCACCCAGGCCCCCACAGGTAAACAAACACCAGACATACTACTCAAAAGGACATCAAACGCACAACAACTCAGACCCACCAGGAGAGACTCAAGAAGAAACTGTCAACCAGCACAAACTACCACCCTCTCCAACACCACTATAAACGTTTGCAAAATGATAGCTGTTGGCTTGAAACTTGTAACCCAACTACCCCATTTTTTTACCCCACCGACCCAAATGATATACGAGAACAAACTGTATAAGGGTATGACAAACATGACCAATCTGCGTATTGGAGATAAAATGTACCACCATTCATGCTACCCAATTCCCTTTCTTAAAGAATTTAAATTAAAAAAAGAAAATGGACCTATAAAATTGGTGGACTATACATCTGATTATTTAATGCCGTGGAATGCAACACTCATGCCAGATTCAAATTTAGCCAATCACAGCTTTTAACTAGCCAATTCTCGTTATTGAGAGGTTGACCCAGTGACATCACTAATCAAACCTATAATGTAATATATTTGTACTAGGGCAAGGGTATACACACTTTTCTGGTATCAAGATATATACACTGCATGGATTTATATATATATTATTGTTTTTAAAGGGCAGATTATACAAGCCAGACTACTTGAAACTGAAGTTTCTGATAGATCACAAGTTAAATAAGGAGAATAATTAATCATAAATAAGAGTTTGTGCTACTTATAATCAAACATGATCATTTATTCCCAGACCTAGTGTCATGTAGAGATATTTTGTTTTAACATGGTGATATTCAAAGAATTACACTGAGCAGTCCCTCAACTGACAGATATAAATATATTAATTTGATTTAGTTGGTCATGTTATGTGATGATATATACAAAATGCTTTGTATAACATGCTTATAAAACATACTGGTACCCCATAGAAATACTTACAAGTTTCTCCTGTGGAATTAATATGAGCAGGAGTATTAATACGGCAGTGTATGTGACCTGAGATCATGTTCCATACAATAATTTCACCATCATAACTGGAGCTGGCAAGGGTATTAGGTGGATTTTGGGCAATGCACAAAATGTCTTCACGATGACCTCGCTTCTACAGAACAATGGACAAGGAGTCATCAGGAATTGTATTAAACAATAACTCAGCTGTACATTTGTCTTTCTACTTTGGAACACAAAGAGGCTCAATAAAGACTCAAGTTGAAGTCTGCTCACCAGTGATATTCTAGGGCAGGAGTAGGCAACCTTTGGCACTCCAGATGTTACAGAATACATTCTCCATAATGATCATACAGCCATAAAGCAGGCAAAACATCAGGGGAGATATAGTCCACAATATCTGGAATGTCGAAGGTTGCCTACCCCTGTTTTAGGGCCTCGCTGAACTACAGAGGAGCGGAGCCCAACAAGGCAAAGAGCTACAAAGAAACTGGGCATCAAGATTTGTGGTTATATTGGTGTAGACATCTTTCATGGCTCCTTCTATCTCTGGACCTGTGTACAGAGTACTAATTACATACAGGACATTGGGGTGCTGCTATGCGCAGAAGACGCCCAGCCGAAAGAGGATGGCGGCACCCCCAAACGACAGATTCAGGTAAGTTACACTCACCTTTGCCTGCCCCCCCAGGGAACCAGACCCCCAGTGGCAATGTCACCTTCAGGGGTCTTTGCAAAGTATACAAAGTCCCCATGTGGTAACATTTCCCCTTTAATTTTTCTCTGGACACATTTTGGACTGAGTTTTCTTGATAAAGTGTAATGTTCACTCCAGGAGTTTGTTTTCATCCCACTCATACCATGTTTAAATATTATGCACTTGTTGAGAGTGAATATTTTTTTAAACCTGGTATGAATCGTTCATGGTAATATGAAGTACAAAGGTTCTACTTTATCAGGAAAACTCACACTGGAAAGACTAAGGGCACCCAACACCACAAGCTATGTGTCAAACTGCTCCTAAATGGTTGACAGATTACCAGCTAATTTCTAGTACCAAAATCATTAAGGCACATTATAGTGGTTATGGTGCCTAAAGTGTGCCCTTAATTACACACTGTATATTCCAAAACAAGATTGCTTCTTACTAAATCATCCTGCCAGCATGCCTGGGGTTCCTGGAAGTGACGTAAATCATCTTCAGAGTCCTAGGATTTAAACAAACACTGCTTATTAGGAAAGTAAAAGAAAAAGAAAAAGGAAGAGTAAAGAAAGAGTTTGCCAATGGGATAACTAATCCAAATATCTCAGTCTACAAATAAGGGAGGCAAAAAGTGTAAAAATACACAGAAATAGAAAAACCAAAAGAAAAAGATCCTTCAATACAGAACAGGCATCGGGTCTGCTCTGCAGCTGGTTTACAACATTCGGCTTCTGCAGCTCATTCGTTGGCTTATCGCTCTTCGTTAATGATTGACATTCCATGCATGGCAATATGGATAGAATTAACATTAGCCAGGCCAGTTTAAATTTAGTAAAAATCCCCTACTGTCTTTTTACCATTACAGTTGAACTAATCACCCTAACCAAATCTCATTCATTTCCCCAAATCAAAATGGATTTGTTTGCTCGTATGAATGCTCCATTATAACCCCAATCTAATGTATAATTTCCTCCCAGCCTAATCCACTAACTCTTCCATTTATTTTCTTTCCACTCAGAAATGTCCTGTCCATTCCAGATTAAATTTTCCTCTTTCTGTCCCACCCAAGAATTATTCTTTATTTTAGTTCCTCTTCAGTGCCACTCCTGCTGCATTTATCCTAATTCCTGTTCTCATTTGTAACCAACCCCCTTATTACAAAGTGGATAAAAATTGAAAAAGATGTATGCTCACAATGAACATGTTTATTCTTCTATCCCATCCAACACCAACAATATATCTGAAATAAAAAAAAAAGCACCAAAAATAAGTATTATGCTTTTAAAGAACATATTTTACATTTATATTCCAACCATTTCCAGAAACAATTTTTGTTTCTGCTTTACAAACAGATATTATGATATGATCTTACTTGTTTCTGTTTATCTCGACATGTGCACAGTCACAGATCTCAGCAGATGTATTTGCTGAAAACAAAACATTTTATTTTATTGAGTTTCTATTGATTTCTATTGCAAGACAAACATTTCAGCAAAGGTTTAAAAACTTTACAGGAAAAAAATCACTGCAATTTAAAAAAAGTAAAAAAAAAAAAAAACCCCACAAAACAATAAAAAAAAATATACATTTATTTATAATAATAATAATTTTAGAATGGTTTGACTTCTCAACTGGGGTCTGCCAGCTGCCGCTTAATGCCTTAATGCCTTAATCTCTTCATCCTGAGTGAGAGCTGGAAGCTCCTGTTTGGGGCTTCCACCAATTGGTTCACTGGACCAAGGCAGCACATGGAGGAAGGTCATTGGACCCAGGTAGCACATGAAGGAAGGTCAATGGATCCAGGTAGCACATGAAGGAAGGTCAATGGATCCAGGTAGCACATGAAGGAAGGTCATTGGACCCAGGTAGCACATGGAGAAAGGTCATTGGACCCAGGTAGCACATGAAGGAAGGTCATTGGACCCAGGTAGCAAATGAAGGAAGGTCAATGGATCCAGGCAGCACATGAAGAAAGGTCATTGGACCCAGGTAGCACATGGAGGAAGGTCAATGGATCCAGGTAGCACATAGAGGAAGGTCATTGGACCCAGGCAGCACATGAAGGAAGGTCATTGGACCCAGGTAGCACATGAAGAAAGGTCATTGGACCCAGGTAGCACATGGAGGAAGGTCAATGGATCCAGGTAGCACATAGAGGAAGGTCATTGGACCCAGGTAGCACATGGAGGAAGGTCATTGGACCCAGGCAGCACATGAAGGAAGGTCATTGGACCCAGGTAGCAAATAAAGGAAGGTCAATGGATCCAGGTAGCACATGAAGGAAGGTCATTGGACCCAGGTAGCACATGGAGGAAGGTCAATGGATCCAGGTAGCACGTGAAGGAAGGTCAATGGATCCAGGTAGCACATGAAGGAAGGATCATTGGACCCAGGTAGCACATAGAGGAAGGTCATTGGACCCAGGCAGCATTAAGTAGGCATCTACAACTTTCCTATTTTAAGGTTCTGTTTTGACTTCAGTCCCTGGTATATCACTTTTGGGAAAACCAGAAAACTGCCCCCAGAAATGGATGCGCTTGAGCTTTGCTCAGAGTACTAGGACCATGCAGACAGCGATGAAACTGTGGTGGGCCAGCCTGCTTGAGTAGATTCCCTCCATTTGGGTGGCACCAATGGCACGATTTGTATCACTGGTCCGTCCACTTTTGCCCCCATTCATGTGCTTCATGAGATGCAAATGTTGGAGGTAGGTAATGCTTTGGGTACAGCACTGGCTAAACCAAAGATAGCATAACTGGGACGTGAAGCAAAAGTTATACAGGTATATAGCGACATAAATATTGATATCTTTATCTCTAATTATCTACTGGTAAACAAAAATCTCAAATAACTAGTGGAAAATTTCTCCATCTGTATAAGTGTCAAAAACAATCTGAATATTCTATTAATTTATGTAACCTGCAGTATCAGCACAGTTGTCATTTTTTGCTCCCATGCTCAATAATTAAAAAAAATATATATTTTTTACTAAGATAATCTTATTACATATATCCTTATGGAGACCAAGTTACCATGGGAAACAAATTACCTCTTCTCAGTGTGTGCAAACACTGTCCGTTATTGTGATTCCAAATCTTCAAACAGCCATCTCTTCCTCCAGTAATTAACCTATAGTATAAAAGTAGATCGTGTAAATAGCTGTCGGTTTGTCTGACTCTCATTCGTGTTTTTAAAGAACGCTCTAAACACCTAAAGCACATTAGCTTGCTAAAATACATTATGTTTGAAGAGTGTGTCCTCTTTTTATTTTACAAAAAGTGCAAATTTCAATGGAGATCAGCATTTTTATAAATGATCCTTGTTACACCCCCTGGACTGCCAATCAGACAACCGGTTCTTTTACTTCCTGGTTTGGTTAGCTCAGTGGACATAAACTCAAGAGGCAGAAACTTGCTCAGAGCACCTGCCTTGCAAAGAGTTCTCATTGAGCTGCATTGAGAAGTCTGTGATTGGACAGTCACAAAAAGTCTAGGCTGGGTTAGAAGGCGAGGGTTTGCAAAGGTTGCAAACAAGAAAACTTCAGCTTTTGTAAGCTGCTTTTATATACAACCCCCAATGAAAAAAAAAATACATGCATTGGGGGTAAATCTACTAAATGGTGATTTTTTTTGTAGTTGGGTAGAGGACTGTCCATTTAAATCTTTTATAGGCTTGTGTAGGTAGTATTTTTTATTTACTAAGGTGATGAATTGTTTGCGACCTCGAAATGTTTAAAATATTGCTAACATTAAGTTATAAACTGAGATTTACATAATTAACAGAGAATTATAACCCTCACTGATATAAGGATATAATTCTGTCAGTATATACTGTTAAAAGATCATGCTATAGATTTGGAATGAATTGAATTCAGGAATCTTAGAAAATAAATGCTCCACTAGTAGCATGAAGAAGTATTTTTCTTCGCTCCAGCCAGTGTCTTGTAGATACAAAATAAACCCAAACTAAATAGATAATAAAGAAAGCAGAGCATGTCTCCATAAAAATACATAAATAAAATAAAAATCAGTGTGTTAAAGGTGGCAGCTGACTGGATGGCCTACCCCACCAGACAGGCTTAAAACTTACTTACCCTTGCAAGTCTGGACAGACCATGGCACAATTACCAGGGGTACATTTCTACTCGACAGGGCTAAATGTTCACTCGCCAAAAGCAAGTGGGCAAGTGGAAAATTTTAGCAAATTGACATATAAGACCTTATTATTTCCTTATTATCTGCCTATTCTAGACTATGCGTCTAAAGTCAATGTGCACCCACCTGGAATGTATTACACACCATATTGAGGGCTCACTACAATTATTTTATTTAGAATCACTCAAATTAAATACACTATCTCGTTATCTGGATACCTTCTTCCACTAGGGTCAAAGTCCATACATGTTATGCCTGCATCGCCATGAGCTTCATTAAATTCAAATACTTGTTTTCCTGTCTCAAAGTCCCATACTTTCACCAGCTACACGTAAGGAAAGAGATATGGGAAATGGTAAAATTAGAGGTATTTTAAGCACAAAATGAAGAAAATTATTATAAAAAAAAACATAATTATAGTTATTAGCCATGTCAGAAGTCAAGCAATCATCATTTAAATTACTTTTGAGAGCTGCTATTCTGAGCTGCACAGACAGAAAGCTATAAAATTAATGATGTTAGACACAGTGAAATGTAACAATGATAAACAAAAACATCAACCTCCACATACCAAATGATCAAAAAGATTCACAAACTATACAGGAAAATGTCTTTATTGTGTATCTTTCTTAAACAGTTCATTTGATTTGTAACCTTTTTGTAACTGAAAGGCCTACAAAACAATTCAAATAAATCTAATTTTAAAATGGGTTGGATTGAGCTGAGTTGACTAGACCCTGATAACCCTCTAGATGCTTCTGGCCATTAAGGACCCCTTGAAGGAGAACTGCAACCTCAGAACAATTTTTTATATAATTATATTTTCATCAAGTAATGAAAGGAAATAGATTTTTTTTAAATCAAGTATACGCAAACAGAAATGATAAAAACTCATCCCTTCTTTTAGAATATAAATGGATACTTCAGCCATATACACACCGTGAGTCAGATGTAGGGTGCGTGACTTGCAGCTGAAGAGGGAAATTCTGTCTGAGGGTGAAGTGCAGCAGGAGCCTGAGATGCCTTCAACTCTCAGCAACAGTGCTGACAGTAGTATCATAACACAGTGGAGCTACATTTTGGGCAAGGCATTTGGGTTTGTAGTTGGACCCACTGAAACAGCAAGCACCAGAAAAGAGAGTAGTGGCTCTGAAATTACCAGATTTTACCTCTTCGAACCTCCTTTGTTGACCCTCTTAGCAACTGGGATGACTAAAAGAGTGTGAGGCCTTCACTCTCTCTGGTTGCCCAGGAGCTCCTATTGTATCCGCCAACCACTGTAAAAAGTGAGCGTGTGTTTTCTGTAACCGGTAATATATACTGAATTCTCAGCACTTGCAAATGTTACCTAATCCTATGGAGCAGAATGCCTTTCTAAAGTTTAATCTGCCCAAGTTGGACTACCCAGCTCCACAGTTCGACTCTAATTGAGGTTAGGGTTCTTCTTAGTCTTTTAGTTGACATGTGTGAAAATTAAGCTGCAAAGGGTGTGTGTACTGGAGGTTTAGAGAAACAAAAACTATTGTTAATTCGTTCAATAAGTAAGTGTTTCCCCCTCATGGCTGCATCAGCAGTGTGGCTATCTTTGATCCACTTGATAAAGCCCTAACTGGTGAAACGTGTTGTGGATATTACATGAATTGTGTTTAAAATAATAAAGTATCTTTTGGCCACTTTTAATTTGTGTAGCCATATACTTTTATTATTGTACTCTTTTATGCTTGTATTTCTACCTGGCATCTTTACTACAAAACTGCTGAGGCTGGACAAAGAATCCTAGGAGAGGATAATACGACCCACGCTGTACATCTTGAGCGGTCCTCCTGCTCCAAAAATTGTAAGTAGGATTTTATCTTTGTCTATCTATCCCTATACTTACCTATAGAGAGCACTAGTGTGGTACTTTTCTTTTCTGGATGATCTATGTGGTCAATATTCTGCAGCAAATGAAGAGGTTCAATATATCTGCATAACCAGCAAGTGGGGTTCTATATCACTGCATTCTGTTCATACCAGAGCTGGTCCTTGCTCTAAAAAAATGTGAATTGGCAATCACTTACCTTTGTGTCATCTGTGCTCCATTTAAGCTGACATATTACAATATTGGTGTTTTCCTGTGTCTTTGATTCCTTTTACATTTATAAACAAATCCACACCTTGAAAAGAAGCCTTATCTGACTCTACTGATAAGAAAAGGACACACTTTTTCAGACTTATTGCCACCTTTTGATTGACCTATTTGTAATATTATATCACTGTTTAGTTATTGTTCTATTTTCATTATATTTTCCTGTGTGGTTATTAACATATCTTGGGTGCTACCTGTTACCTGTCTTCCAAGTTACTTGTTTCATGGGTTTGAGGGAACCCCTAGCCTTAGATGAGCTGCCTACTTTTTTAGCTTGGTTTAGTTATCTAGCGCTTATCCTTTTTCCCTTTTGTATTGAGTGGTGTGGCTATGCCTGCTTACCTTCTGCCACACAGCCAGTTAATTGCTAGGGAACTGCTTTTACAGTCTGTAGGTCCACTGTCAGCTAAGCACTGAAAAAGTGCAAAAGGCTTTGCCCTGAAACTTTGTCAACTGCCCCATCACTCTCCCCTGCTTCCACTTTGGGTTTTTTGTCACTGTTTGTGGTGACTTAAATCCCATTTACACATTTTTCTTGTTGTTTCTCTGTGACATTTTCAACAATACAATATCTCTTTCCTCAAGTGGTAGAGTGTTTCTCCCCCCACCGACAGTCCGCTGCAATGCCTTGGCACTCTGGTAGTTTGCTCCCCAAGACAAGGACCAAAAGGGCAGGAAGTGAATGAGTCATAAATTGCCCATTTACCCCCTGTTCCACTTTCATCCTTTCCCATATTTCTTTCTACTTACAAAAATTGTAAGTAGGATTTTATCTTTGTCTATCTATCCCTATACTTACCTATAGAGAGCACTAGTGTGGTACTTTTCTTTTCTGGATGATCTATGTGGTCAATATTCTGCAGCAAATGAAGAGGTTCAATATATCTGCATAACCAGCAAGTGGGGTTCTATATCACTGCATTCTGTTCATACCAGAGCTGGTCCTTGCTCTAAAAAAATGTGAATTGGCAATCACTTACCTTTGTGTCATCTGTGCTCCATTTAAGCTGACATATTACAATATTGGTGTTTTCCTGTGTCTTTGATTCCTTTTACATTTATAAACAAATCCACACCTTGAAAAGAAGCCTTATCTGACTCTACTGATAAGAAAAGGACACACTTTTTCAGACTTATTGCCACCTTTTGATTGACCTATTTGTAATATTATATCACTGTTTAGTTATTGTTCTATTTTCATTATATTTTCCTGTGTGGTTATTAACATATCTTGGGTGCTACCTGTTACCTGTCTTCCAAGTTACTTGTTTCATGGGTTTGAGGGAACCCCTAGCCTTAGATGAGCTGCCTACTTTTTTAGCTTGGTTTAGTTATCTAGCGCTTATCCTTTTTCCCTTTTGTATTGAGTGGTGTGGCTATGCCTGCTTACCTTCTGCCACACAGCCAGTTAATTGCTAGGGAACTGCTTTTACAGTCTGTAGGTCCACTGTCAGCTAAGCACTGAAAAAGTGCAAAAGGCTTTGCCCTGAAACTTTGTCAACTGCCCCATCACTCTCCCCTGCTTCCACTTTGGGTTTTTTGTCACTGTTTGTGGTGACTTAAATCCCATTTACACATTTTTCTTGTTGTTTCTCTGTGACATTTTCAACAATACAATATCTCTTTCCTCAAGTGGTAGAGTGTTTCTCCCCCCACCGACAGTCCGCTGCAATGCCTTGGCACTCTGGTAGTTTGCTCCCCAAGACAAGGACCAAAAGGGCAGGAAGTGAATGAGTCATAAATTGCCCATTTACCCCCTGTTCCACTTTCATCCTTTCCCATATTTCTTTCTCTTTCACTCTCTCTCTCTCTTTTCTTTTTTTTTTTTAAATCTTTTGAAAGATCCTATAATTAAATTTCCAAAGCTCCTGCCAAAAAAGTGATTCTGTTTTTTCCATCTTATATCAATTTGATACCAAGTAAGGGAGCTATCTAGTAAACAGCTTCCTCCCTAATTTGGTACCCTTAGCAATTAATCTGGGAATTTCTTGAAATTATCCGCTCGATAACAGTTGTCTCAGGAGGTCCATTGTGGCCCTGGCTGCATGGGCAGCAGCCCCATCCTGTTGAAATGATATTCCAGAATGTCATGTATTGGGGTTTATGCAGTCCACCTTCCAGTAGAAGGCAGCATAGTGAAGTTATGCACTTGTTCTGTTGTGTTAGTCTCTCTTGTGTTATGTCATTATGTGTGTGTATTGAAGTAAAGAGAAGTTCTATTTTACTACAAGTTCTGAGAGCCATTTGTGAATATATAACATGCTAATACTCTAAACAGGATGATTTGTCTTATTTGCAGAAAAATAATGGATCTGCCATTTGGAAAAAAAATTCCACTATTTTTACTTGTGGCTCCTTTTTGAAATCACCCATGATGAATCTCCTAAGAATTAATTATAATATGTACCTGCAACAAAACAATTGAACTACTAACAAATAAGTTTTTTTACCTGACAAATCCTGCTCTGAATTTTGGCTCACCCTGTATGAGTAAAGGCTAGTTGTTTGATTTCAGCTTTTACATAGCAATGTAGATGTATTACCTCCTGCACCCTCAACATTGGGGTCTATCATAATAGCACAAAGTCCATGCAACGTTCCGTAATAAATGAAGATATAGCTGGATTTAGTGCGTGGGAGTGCACCAAATGTACTTCTAAGAGCTTAGCACAATAATTCCACTTGAATGAAATTACTCTGTGTCTCCTTTCAAATAGCGTTTTAATCCTTTGTTTTATTTTTTTTTAACTCAAAGCTACATAATTATGTAACCTTATTCCTTCCAAAATGTCATATTGTTGAAATGTTTTCTGTACAAATGTACCGTACCATACATCAGAATTTTATTTAAGACTACCATTTAATGTCACTGCATTGTAAGAATGTTTTTATAGAAGTAAAAGAAAAACATATAATTATAGAAAATGGCAAGTGCTTATTGAATTGTATAACAATTCCTCAGCTTGCTGAGATATCTGTTGGTAGGAGCTGGGAATGAATGTACCGTTTTGCCTGCATTGATATCAAACACGGGTCATTGTCGGGTCCCACTTTGGGAGGTGTCAGCAGTGAAATGAATAAAGTAGTTTGCAGTTTGCAAAGTTACAACTTGGGTTCCCATGATCCAGTGTCTCTGCTTACCCTCTCGCTGCTTAGCCTTCAGTCTAAAGGATAATGGTATATCTGTGCCTGTGTTTTTGGTTGCATCTCTGTGTTTGTGAGTGTGTGTATCCCTGTGTTTTGAAGTGTATGTGTCTGGGGGAGCTGCTTGCATTGTGTTTTGTGAATGGGGAGTCTGCTTTCCGGTCTGGATGTGTGCATTGTGGTGAAGCTGTGTTTCGTGTGTGAAGTATGACTGTTTGTGTATGAGTTTAACTGAATGACATTTCAGAGAATGTACATTTCAAATTTTGTAACAGGGTGAGTGTGACAGTGTGACTGTGGCAGGGTGAGTGTGGGGAGGTTTGTGCAGGGTGACTATGTGGCAGTGGCGGATCCTGCGAGAGCCGATGCTCTCTCCTTGGATAGCACCGGCCCTGCTAAGTGCCTTCACAGACCATAGGGGAGATCATAGATCTCCCTCCTCGGTCCGCAGGCACATTGCTGGGCGGCCGGTACGGAGAGAGGAGGGAGAGAAGACCCGGGAGCTCTAGCTTGCAGCTCCGCCGGGTCTCCTCTCTCGAGCACGGAATGTTGCCGCGGTTTGCCCCACCACACACTGCCCCCATATACACACAGCCCCCATACACACTGCCCCCACAACCCCCCATATATACACTACCCCACCACACACGGCCCCCTTATGTACACACAGCCCCCATATACACACTGCACCCCCATATACACGTTGCCACCCCATATACACACTGCCCCACCCACATCAGGGGAGGCACCTTTGGGCGATATTATTTCATCCTTCTTTTGAGTTATATTCCACATAGTGCATTTATATCTTATCAAACAGTGTTACACTATTATTTTGTTTTGTATCCATTTTGTAGATCTGCAGCTGTATCCTCCTTTGTTTGCATACATACAGAACTAAATGGGAGGATCTTGTTAATGATCTCAAGGCAGCTAGGACCATAGTCACCAAGAAAACAATTGGTAGCACACTACACTGTAAAGGAATGAAACCCTGCAGTGCCCGCAAGGTCCCCCTGTCTGAAGTTTGCCAATGAACATCTGAATGGTTCAGAGGAGAACTGGGTGAAAGTGTTGTGGTCAGATGAGACCAAAATCGAGCTCTTTGGCATCAACTCAACTTGCTGTGTTTGGAGGAGGAGGAATGCTGCCTATGACCCCTAAAACACCATCCCTACCATGAAACATGGAGGAGGAAACATTATGCTTTGGGGATGTTTTTCTGCTAAGGGGACAGGACAACTGCACCGCATCAAAGGGACAATGAACAGGGCCATGTCTTGGGTGAGAACCTCCTTCCCTCAGCCAGGGCATTGAAAATGGGTTGTGGATAGGTATTCCATCATGATAATGACACACAGCCAAAGCAACAAAGGAGTGGTTCAAGAAGAAGCACATTAAGGTCCTGGAGTGGCCTAGTCAGTCTCCAGACCTTAATTATATAGAATATCTGTGGAGGGAGCTGAAGGTTCGAGTTGCCAAACGTCAGCCTCTAAACCTTAATGACTTGGAGAGGATCTGCAAAGAGGAGTGGGACAAAATCCCTCCTGAGATGTGTGCAAACCTGGTGGCCAATTACCAGAAACATCTGACCTCTGCGATTGCTGACAAGGTTTTTGCCAGTCGAAGGGGTTAATTACTTATTTCACTCATTGACATGCAAATTGCAAATCAATTTATAACTTTTTTGACATGCGTTTTTCTGGATTTTTTTTTTTTATTCTGTCTCTCACTGTTAAAATACACCTACCATTAAAATTATAGACTGATCATTTCTTTGTGAGTGGGTAAACGTTCAAAATCAGCAGGGGATCAAATACTTTTTTCCCTCACTGTAGCAGTGTGAGTTTTGGAGGTAAATGTGCTGTGAATGTGAGTGAGGGTTTAAATATAGCAGCTTGGTGAGTTCGGTGGTTGTGTTGGGAGGCTTCATATCTGTGTTAAAGGACCACTCTAGGCACCCAGACCACTTCAGCTTAATGAAGTGGTCTGGGTGCCTGGTCCAGCTAGGGTTAACCCATTTTTTTTTATAAACATAGCAGTTTCAGGGAAACTGCTATGTTTAATAGGTTAATCCAGCCTCTAAAGCCTCTAGTGGCTGTCTCATTGACAGCCGCTAGAGGCGTTTGCGTGCTTCTCACTGTGAAAATCACAGTGAGAAGACGCAAGCGTCCATAGGAAAGCATTATGAATGCTTTCCTATGAGACTGGCTGAATGCGCGCGTAGCTCCTGCCGCGCATGCGCATTCAGCCGAAGAAGAGGAGAAGAGGCGGAGAGGAGAGATCCCCGCCCGGTGCTGGAGAAAGGTGAGTGTTTAACCCCTTCCTCTCCCCAGAGCCCGGTGGGAGGGGGTCCCTGAGGGTGGGGGCACCCTCAGGGCACTATAGTGCCAGGAAAACTAGTATGTTTTCCTGGCACTATAGTGGTTCTTTAAGCCTTCCCACACTTTATTTTTTTGACCAGGATGGAACAACAGCAGTCATCTGCAACCAGTCAAAGGTGCAGACCTGTACTAAGTGCAACAAACAAATTTAATTTGCAACTGTTAAAATACATGATCATTAATTTTAATTCATGCAACAACTAGTTGTCGCAATGTGATGCATAGACCATGTTTAGGGTTGGACATAGGGTGTGTAAAGGTTGGGGTTTTGGGGGTCTATATGTAGGAGGGGCCATAAGATTTACCCTTGATATTTTTGTCACCTAGCAATGATTTTTGTCACCTAGCAATGATTTTTGTCATTCATCTGTATTGGTCTGCATTGGTAAGACAGTAAGTAGTTCATATAATAAAATATTGGTAAACACTTACAGATCCTTCTGAGCAGGTGATCACCTGTTTAAAGGCTTTGTTATATTTGCAACACAAAACCGGCTCCTTGTGAGTGAAGTCCAAGTGAGGCTGAGTGAGTGACCTTTTTATAATAAAAAGAAAAAAACTTTGCTACAGTAATATACATATTTTCATTATATACCGGTCACACATGCCACTTTTCATGAGGCCTTTATTTATTGTTTTTTTCTTTATGCAACTGTTAAATTAATCCATTAACATCTGAACATCTAAGTGATACATAAGTGGTTATAAGACTAAAAAGTTATAATAAAAGCAAGACAAACCATTCACTAAATAAACTTTATACAGAACAGTATAGACAATACATGTTAAAAGGATTCTATAGTGTTAGGAATACAAATCTGTTTCCTAACACTACAGTGCCTCTGGTTCCCCTCTCCCCCATAGCAGATAGCAGATTAATGGCTAAATACACCTTTATTTAATTACCTTATTCCAGTGCTAATTTCCTTCGGCACTGGGTCAATGCTCCACCTCCCCTGACGTCATCCGGTGGGGGGATCTAATTCGCATATGCGGAGAGCGCTGTGTGCACATGAGATACTCCCCATGGTAAAACATTGTCTCAATGCTTTCCTTTAGGAATTTCACTGACACTGGATGTCTTCAGGCAGTGGGTGAGGACTCTAAGGCAGAGGGTGAGTTGTTTAAGGGACCTAGAGTTTGCTAGAATCCAGGAAGTGTCTCTCATGGCTGTCTGATAGACAGTCACTAGAGGAAGTCTTAGTCCTGCAAGATGAAGACACCCTGTTCCAGCATAAAGAGCTGCATATTTCTACATTCTAATTTTATTTTTAACATACTACAAATACATACTGATTAAAGGATAGGGGATGAGTAAATAGCATTAATCCAGATAGCAAAACTGCTACTTTTGCCATTTAACCTAATTTGAGAAAACTGGTGGTAAGTAAATAACTTGTAATTATTATACTCCTGGCACTCGTGTTACAACTCCCTTGGGAAATTTTTGTTTTTGAAATGTCTAGCATTTCAATATTGTATAAAATTCTGCAACATTATTTTGCATTGACATCACTGAATTAATATGGCAACGCCAGAACTATGGCGCTCTCATTATGAACTGTTAGCAGATATCACTTTATATATACAAAGATTTATTTTTTGTTACTATCAAGAACAAATGTATTTTATTGTATGCTCACATAATTAACCATTGTCGTGTGAGTCTGGATATATTAAAATTGATTTCATAATTTTTATAAGGATATTGAAGAATTTTTGTCTACAATAATATGCTGTTCAGTAAATGTCTTCAGATGTTTTATCACATAATAACTTGCTAATTTAGGAAAATCCTAGAGAAATTATACCTGGAGTGCTCTTTATTAGTTATCCTAATCAATAGCCCTTTAAGTAAGAGAAAACCCACGATCACATTCATATAAACAAAGGAGTCTGCATTAGACAAAGAGGGCACACAGGCAGGCATACCTCCCCTATTTAGGAGGGACATTCCCTATTTTGGGTCCAAATCCCAATTGTGTCTTCCCTCTTTTCTAGGACCTCCGTACTGTTGATGTGTCTGAGTGTATAACAAAGCTCTGCAGCAATAATGTTCACAATAATGTGTCTTTTAACTACAAAAAGTGTGTTTAGAAATTATACTTGTGCAATTGGTTTTAATTGAATTGCGATTTAGCCAGCCCATAACTCTGGTTATAACCTGAAGACACTGCCAGAATTGGTGTTACACCTCAAGCAGCAAAGGGCTTTAACTCTGTACTCACAGCATTTCAAAGGGAAATAAAGCACAACCAAGCCCCCTTACCATGTCAAATCACTGAAGTGGTCATGGTGGGTGGAGTAACCCTTTAAATGTTAGATGTTAAAATATGAATAAATGGCATAGACACACTTTTGAAACATTAATTCTGCTGAAGGATTTACCTTAAACCCACCAGGTTTTAGTGGATTTTAATAACAGTCTAAAGATAAACTATAATTCTTACTTTAGCTTGAGCTGAAGAAGTGCGATGGAATCTGTTGTAACACAAAGTGCTTTAACGTCGGGGATATATACACACGCAGTAAGCTCTCCTCTAATCCCGCTGGATTTTGAACAGGCAGTGAACAAACAGGTTTGATTTTGTATATCCCAAATCTGAATAAATAAAACCACTATGTTATATAAATTAGAAATAAAAGTGTTATTTAACATCATATTTTACTGTTTTTCAGTAGATGTACTTAAAGGGGCAGAAACCACCACATGTTTTATTCCTGGCATCAGTGTAACACGACATGGTTTAATCTTTCTATTTATATTGATATAAAACCATTCAAGTTGTTCTAATGCATATGAAGTTCCTGTTGAGTTCATATGATAATAGTTTAGACCTGGTCTGCATCAGACAGAAACACCCATTAAATAATCTACAATAAAATGCATCTTTGTTTACCATGCTAAGCCTTAAGACAAGCAACTGGAGAGCATCATTTGTTGCAAAAAATATCATCCTTTAGCAGTGGTGATAAATTGTAACATTGAAAAAATATTGTCACTTTGGCTATTTTATACAAAATTACATTGCAGGTTACTTGCTGGAATATGACGTCATTCCTGCCTTGACAAAAGTACAGAAAAGCGGGGAGCTGGGAAGTCAGCACACCGAGACTGATACCAGTAGCACTCAACTGGACCCCAGGGATGAGGTTTCACTCCAGTTCTCACGGTCAAAGTAAGAACAGGGAGGCTGTGTGGACTTCACTGTATAAAAACTTTATTTCATTATTTAATAAACTAAAAACGAAGTCGGTGTGTATATCTATGGATGTAACAGTGTGTATATGAATGTCTTTGCGTACATATGAGTCTGTGTGTATGAGTCCTTGTGTGAATGCATGTGTGTGTGAATGTATATCAATGAGTGTGTCTGCGTATATAGAGTATCTCACAAAAGTGATAACACCCCTCACATTTTTGTAAATATTTTATTATATCTTTTCATGCGACAACACTGAAGAAATGACACTCTGCTACAATGTAAAGTAGTAAGTGTACAGCATGTATAACAGTGTACATTTGCAGTCCCCTCAAAATAACTCAACATGTCTAAACCGTTGGCAACAAAAGTGAGTACATCCCTAAGTGGAAATGTCCAAATTGGGCCCAAAGTGTAAATATTTTGTGTGGCCATCATTATTTTCCAGCACTGCCTTAACCCTCATGGGCATGGAGTTTACCAGATTTTCACAGGTTGCCACTGGAGTCCTCTTCCACTCCTCCATGATGACATCACAGAGCTGGTGGATGTTAGAGACCTTGCGCTCCCCCACCTTCTGTTTGAAGATGCCCCACAGATGCTCAATAGGGTTTAGGTCTGGAGAAAGGCTTGGCCAGTCCATCACCTTTACCTTCAGCTTTCTTAGCAAAGCAGTGGTCCTCTTGGAGGTGTGTTTGGGGTCATTATCATGTTGGAATACTGAATTGCGGCCCAGTCTCCGAAGGGAGGGGATCATGCTCTGCTTCAGTATATCACAGTACATGTTGGCATTCATGGTTCCCTCAATGAACTGTAGCTCCCCAGTGCCAGCAGCACTCATACAGGCCCAGACACTCCCACCACCATGCTTGACTGTAGGCAAGACACACTTGTCTTTGTACTCCTCACCTGGTTGCCGCCACACACGCTTGACACCATCTGAACCAAATAAGCTTATCTTGATCTCATCGGACCACAGGACATGGTTCAAGTAATCCTGCTTGTCTTCAGCAAACTGTTTGCGGGCTTACTTGTGCATCATCTTTAGAATGGGCTTCCTTCTGGGACGACAGCCATGCAGACCAATTTGATGCAGTGTGCGGTGTATGGTCTGAGCACTGATAGGCTGACCCCCACCCCTTCAACCTCTGCAGCAATGCTGGCAGCAATCATACATCTATTTCCCAAAGTCAACCTCTGGATATGATGCTGAGCATGTGCACTCAACTTCTTTGGTTGACCATGGCGAGGCCTGTTCTGAGTGGAGCCTGTCCTGAGAAACTGCTATATGGTCTTGCCTAATGTGCTGCAGCTCAGTTTCAGGGTCTTGGCAATCTTCTTATAGCCTAGGCCATCTTTATGTGAAGCAACAATTCTTTTTTTCAGATCCTCAGAGAGTTCTTTGCCACGAGGTGCCATGTTGAACTTCCAGTGATCCGTATGAGTGAGTGTGACAGCGATAACACCAAATTTAACACACCTGTTCTCCAATTACACCTGAGACCTTGTAACACTAACGAGTCACATGACACCGGGAAGGGAAAATGGCTAATTGGACCCAATTTGGACATTTCCACTTAGGGGTGTACTCACTTTTGTTGCCAACGGTTTAGACATTAATGGCTGTGTGTTGAGTTATTTTGAGGGGACAGAAAATGTACACTGTTGTACAGACTGTACACTACTTTACATTGTAGCAGAGTGTCATTTCTTCAGTGTTGTCACATGAAAAGATATAAGATATTTACAAAAATGTGAGAGGTGTACTCACTTTTGTGAGATACTGTATATGTCCATATATGTGTTCATGAATATAAATACATGTGAATCTGAATACATACATGTATATGCATATAAAAATGTGGGAGTAATTTTCCTAACAAAACGTGGTTGTGCATGGTGCAGAAGGAGACCTAAAAAAAAAATAATAATTTCAGTTTGGTGTGTGGGGGCCAAAATACATGTAACCTTGGGCCAAAACAAGTCCAAGTACTCACTAAGGCTACCTGCCTGTGTGAAGTGAATTTGTTTTAGGTGAGAGCAGGGGTTCTCAACCCAGTCCTCAAGGACCCCCTACCAGTCTAGGATTTAGGGATTACCTGGGTAAAAAAGCACCTTAGAGTCTAAGGTGTTTTTTTTCCTTTTTCTAAACACCTTAGACACAACCAGGTAATCCCTAAATCCTAGACTGGTAGTGGGGTCCTTGAGGACTGGGTTGAGAACCCCTGTGATAGAGGCTCTAGGTTGATACCTTGGTCAGAAGCTATGGATTTTTTAACTAGACTTTTGGTAGCTTTAGATGTAAACGCATTCAGACAGGTTTTGTATTTAGTGTTCTGCAACTGCTTGCGATAGAACTGTCAGATAGCTGTGATTTAGCAACATAAACAACAATATATGCACAGTATCTTTTTCATATTTGGGAGAGTGTTTGATTTGTTTTATTTCATGTAAGACCAGATGGAAATACTAACCATTTACAGCATGTCTCGTTTTACTGTAACATATAACAAATCTGAAACCTATTTTTTAATTCTGTTAAAACTGAGAAACTACAGCGGACATTGCAATACATATTATTGATATACCTTTATAGTAGTGTCAACGGCAACAGAAAATATTTTGTTGTCTTCTGAAGAGATTTCAAGGGAAAAAATTGGAGCAGTGTGGCCTCTTAGCATCCCAATGGCACGTCTAAATAATAGATAAGCAAGCTATTAACTTTATTATAACAAGGAAATATTTTCATTCTTTAAAGAAACAACAAAGTGATTAACCCTTTGAAATCAGGAATACAGAGCAATGTAGGGAAAAATCTTCTTTTTTGACATGGCTTCATGTGACATAAATAGCATTAGCTTGGCATCTCATTCTGTAATTGTAAAATTGCTCGGTGATCCATTCCTTCACTGTTATGTAACACAGAACAAGCTATTCCCATGACAGTAAACACTTAATTATAGGCAGTAGACTTGGAGCTGAGGAATATGATGGGTCTGTTCCTACATTTGAGGACCTACTAAAATAACATGGGGATCCAATTTTGCGTCCTGACTCAGAGGTTTAAAACTGCAACACTAAAAGGTTAACTATCTTAATCATATTATTCTAAAGAGCATAACTACTCAGACATAGAAGTCACAACATATTCAAGGTGAATTCAAAGTGAATCATAGCGGACAAAGAATTCTTCCAATTTGGCTATTTTTACCTTAAATTTGAAATTCACTTTGAATTCTCACCTTAGTGAATAACCCTGTTGGTGTATAGATCATGCCTCTGCAATCTCACCGCTCAGTTTCCTTCCATGTAGGAGTTAAATCTCTTTGTTTATGGAACCCTAGTCACACCTCCCCAGACTGAGACTCACACAGCCTGCGTGAAAAAAATTGTTTAATTTACAACCCAGTCTTACAGCACAATCAGTTTACTTTAGAATATATTATTGCCTTATTGAACATGAATCATACAGGAGGCAATTGCAGGTTCTATCAAGCTATTAACAGAGCAGGAGATAAGAACTTCTAAATTAAATACACGGTGCAATATGGGAAGCTTGTGTAGACTCTTGTAGACAAATAGTAGAACGGTTCTGGTGTACCTAATGTACCACGCAGGAGAGAGGGAGACAGACTAGCACTAAGCTGCTCGAAAACTGGTAATGATAGGGATTCACTAAAAACCTATATAGAACAAGGGAAAAGAACTCTCTAGAAGAGTGGGAATACCAGGAGCTGGCTAGGTGACTAATGGCTAAAATACTACTACATAGAGAATAAAAATATAAAAATATATATATGGTACTATGCCTTTAAATCTGGAATGGACAAAGTATCCCTATAAATGTGCAAAAATGTGAATAAAGGTGCTATGAGTGGAGATCTCAAACGGGATATCCCTTTAAATATGCAAAAATACAAAGAGAATGCTGCTACACCTTTAAATGTCCTTTAAGAGTGTGCAAACATGCAAAGCAGTGCTATATAGGGGGGGTGATAAATAAAAAAAATAAAAAAATATATATATGTATAGATTATAGGAAAGCATTAAGCTCAAAATCTACATTGAGTCCCTTAGGGTCCCTAAGGGACTCAATGTAGATTTTGAGCTTAATGCTTTCCTATAATCTATACATATATATTTTTTTTCACCTTTATTTATAGTCCCCCCCCTTTTTTTTTTTCATCTTTATTTATAGTTACAGACCACCACCAGGGATTATTTATTTATTATCTATTTTGTATATATTAACTATTATTTTTCTCCTGTTTTCTCCTAGAAGGAAGGATTCACACTATAACTATATGGTACCTATCTAGTATTGGTTATCCATATGTAGTCAATATACTATTATGATTTTATCCACCTATCTTCATGTATATATACCAATTTATGTCCAGCATTTCATTATCTCTAATTGATTCATTATATATGTTCCTTCCATTTGGAACATTCATATATTGCTTTTATGTATTTTTACATTTACCGGTCTTATGTATTTGTCTACATTTTATGAGACTTTATAAATATTGTTTTTACCCTAGTGGCAATGATTTGCATTTTATGTATATGTATGTATCGTTTTATGCAGGTACAAATACTGTTTTTATTAGTATAGAATATATTGGTTTTAACACCTAAATGTGATTGATAATTAGGCAATGTATATAAAGAAGAACTGAAGCACTAGAAACTATTATGTCTCTGATGAAGTAGGGCCCATTCCCTACGAAACGCGTAAGACAGGCATTCCAGCAACACACGGGATCAGACGCATGTACCAGCAGCACCACTAATCTCCACACGCAGGACCTGTTTGGAAAGTACCGCCACCGGAGGCATCTGTCCTGCACGTCCCCTGAAGTGAGGCTCCTGCTCGGGACGTGCTCACAGACACAAGCCATCCTCACCGGCAGCTGTATATTGAATCATCACAATCCATATCCATCCTTAACAATCCGAAGGTCCTTGCTGTTATTTCTCAATGCATCAGTCTGGTAATGCATTTCTGAATCTAGTGTGACCTGTATTTTTATATTTAACTTTTTCCAAAGTTATTTTAATATATTCAATAAACTGGCATTTTTTTCTTATATGAAGTGATCCAGTTTTATGCTTCAGTTTTCCAGCGATATATTGTTTTCATTTTTATTGCCTAAAGCTAACAGTTCCTTGTACTGTATAGCTTATTATTTTTTACTTCTATCTTTTACTAAGTATATTATTTGCAACAGGTATCATTTATCCCTCATGTTGTTTGGGATATAGACACCAGTTTCATACATATTTTTTGGTCATCCAGCAGAGAATTTGGTCTCTCATCTTTCCCCTTTTTGCATTTTTGTATTTATTTATTTATTTATATATATATATACGTTTTTTTTTTATTTATCACCCCCCCTATATAGCACTGCTTTGCATGTTTGCACACTCTTAAAGGACATTTAAAGGTATAGCAGCATTCTCTTTGTATTTTTGCATATTTAAAGGGATATCCCGTTTATTTGAGATCTCCACTCATAGCACCTTTATTCACATTTTTGCACATTTATAGGGATACTTTGTCCATTCCAGATTTAAAGGCATAGTACCATATATATATTTTTGTATTTATATTTATCTCTATGTATTAGTATTTTAGCCATTAGTCACCTAGCCAGCTCCTGGTATTCCCACTCTTCTAGAGAGTTCTTTTCTCTTGTAGACAAATGTACACTCTTTTTCATGAAGTCTCTAGGCAGGCTGTTTGAGTCGGAGCCAGGAGAGTTGTGGCTAGGTCTATGTAAAGTGATTTAGCTCCTGAATGGCAGAGAATTGAGCAGTCAGACTGCAGGGGCATGATCTACAAACAAAACCCACTTCATTAAACTAAAGTTGTTTTGGAGCTTAAAGTGTTGCTTGAAGGTTTAAAAAAGAATGCTATCGAATTCTGGAACAGTAACATCAGCTATTCACAAAACTCCATCATCAAGTTTTTTAATTTAAGCAGAATTTGCCTCGGTACATGAGAATATGTCTCCCACAAGTCCTGCTTTGCATGTACTAATTCTGATTATTTGTGTTAGTACAAAGAAGAAGCCAAAAAAGAACCTTTATTAAAGAAATACTCCAAAGACAAAAAACCCTTTAGCTTTCTCTTTTTTCTTTTTTACAAAAGGTGCAGATTTCAATACAAATTGGCACTTTAATAAATTAACCTTGTTTCACCCCCTGGTTGTCAATCAGGCAACCAGCCTTGTTACTTCCTGGTTTGAGAGGCAGCAGAGGAAGCCTTACAAAGACATCTCATTGGGCTGCATTGGGAAGTCTGTGATTGGACAGCCAGAGAAAGTTTGGGTTGGAAAAGGAAGGAAGAGTTTGTAAAGGCTGCATAGGCGTGCGCAGCCTATTGCATTAGGGTGTGCACCCTAAAGCACATGCACACGCCGCATATATATATGTATGTATGTATATGTGTATATATATATATATATGTATATATGTATGTATGTATATATATATATATATGTATGTGTGTATATATATATATATATATATATATATATATATATATATACACACACATACACACACTGCTGTGTGTGTGTGTGCGCTGTGTGAGGGTGCTGTTAGTGTGATGTGTGTGTGTGAGGGTGCTGGTAGTGTGCTATGTGGGTGAGGGTGTTTGTGTGTGCGTGCTTGTGAGGATGCTGTTAATGTACTGTGTTTGAGGATGCTGTTTGTGTGTGTGTGTGTGCTTGTGAGGGTGCTGTTAATGTACTGTGTGTGAGGGTGCTGTTTGTGTGTGAGGGTGCTGGTAGTGTGCTGTGTGTGTGTTTGTTAGGGTCCTGTTTGTGTTTGTGAGGGTACTGTTAGTGTGCTGTGTGTGAGAGGGTGCTGTTTGTGTGCTGTGTGTGAGGGTGCTGTGTGTGTTTGTGAGGGTGCTGTGTGTGTGTGGGTGCTGTATGTGTGTGGGTGCTGTGTCTGTAGGTGCTGTGTCTGTGGGTGCTGTGTCTGTAGGTGCTGTGTCTGTGGGTGCTGTGTCTGTGGGTGCTGTATGTGTGCTGTGTATGGGTGCTGTGTATGGGTGCTGTGTATGGGTGCTGTGTGTGGGTGCTGTGTGTGGGTGCTGTGTATGTCTGTGGGTGCTGTGTATGTCTGTGGGTGCTGTGTGTGTCTGTGGGTGCTGTGTGTGTGTGTGTGGGTGCTGAGTATGGTGTGCTGTGTATGGGTGCTGTGTGTGGGTGCTGTGTGTGGGTGCTGTGTATGTCTGTGGGTGCTGTGTATGTCTGTGGGTGCTGTGTGTGTCTGTGGGTGCTGTGTATGTCTGTGGGTGCTGTGTATGTCTGTGGGTGCTGTGTGGGTGCTGTGTATGTCTGTGGGTGCTGTGTATGTCTGTGGGTGCTGTGTGGGTGTGGGTGCTGTGTATGTGTGTGGGTGCTGTATGTGTGTAGGTGCTGTGTATGTGTGTGGGTGCTGTGTATGTGTGTGGGTGCTGTATGTGTGTGGGTGCTGTCTGTGTGGGTGTTGTATGTCTGTGGGTGCTGTGTGTGTGCTGTATGTGTGTTGGTGCTGTGTATGTGTGTGGGTGATTGTGGGGGTGGGGGTACTTTACTTGATGTCCCTCCTCCCTTCTTACCTTTTGTAGGGAGGGGGGATAGTGCTGCTGATTCCTTCCCTGGTGGGGCTAGAGTTCACTCTCGCGAGATTTGAGTGTTGCCGTGGCAACGCTCATATCTCGCGAGAGGAACCCGGCGGAGCTGCCGGCAAGAGCTCCGCCGGTCCTCTCCTGCCTCCCTCCCTGCATGTGGGTCAGTGGGGAGGGAGGCTGAGAGCAGAGCCGGCGCTCGGATAGCGCCGGCTCTGCATGAGCCGACAGGGGAGATCCTGAGATCTCCCCTGCCGGTCTCAATATACATAGGCGTGCCGCGGGATTAGGGTGTGCCCAGGCACACCCGGCACACCCCGTGCGCACGCCTATGAAAGGCTGCAGACAAGAGAACTGTAGCTTTTGTAGACTGTGTTTATACCTCAATGAAAAAAAAGCATTATAAAATGCATGCATGCATGTTTTCATTCAGAGCACATTTACTAAGTAGTGATTTTCAAATGTATTTATCTTTGTATTTGAGCAATGGAGTGTCCCTTTAACTCCAGCTAAGCTCTGCAGCTCTCTGTATTCTCCATCTTAATGTCTTAATAGTACAGGTGGTCCTCGTTTTGTGACCTACCTGTTTTACGACGGCTCACACTTACGACCAGTGGTTAGTGCAAGCCGTGGCGGGGGGGTGGGGTGGGAGTTTCCCTGCTCTGGAAACTTCCCCGTACATAGACGAATGCAGCAGAGCAGGGAATCACTCTAATCTATGTTCAGGGAAGTTTCCCAGAACATAGAGGAACGCACCAGAGCAGGGAATCCCTTAACTCCTCACTTACTGACCAATTCGTTCTACGACCGGGTCGTAGGAACGGAACTCGATCGGTAAGTGAGGAGTGCCTGTATTCAAGAAAAAAAATCTATTTAATTTGTAACCATGTTATTTTAAAAGCTTAACGTTACAATGCTTTGACCTTTTGCTCCAAACCTGTTTTTCAGTGGAATCCATATAATATGCTCGAGGTGTAATTTGATAACAGTGTTTAAATAACAAGCTAACAGTGTTTACTTCACTAAAGCCAGGATTAGTGTTGCATATAGTACAAATGAACACATTTGTATGATTAGCTATTATCGGATTTTAGTTTTCCTTACGGGGATTAATAACCTTACGTTGGTACGTATAGATTCCACATGCGAATAATCCGGTCCATTCCTCCAGTTGCAATAAGACTGTTCTTCTTACACAGGGCAAATGTTTTCACTCCTTTGTAGACACGGAACACAGTCTGATCTCCGGATGCTCTCTTTTGCGCTGGTCCAAGTGTAACCAGTGCTCGTCGGCTCTTTGTGTCCTTCCCATGTTCTTTTATATCTTTCATTTGCTGTTCAACATTTGTTGTCCCAACTGTACAACCTAAAAGAACACATTGAAGAAAAGGATTAGTGATACGCTATGTAACAGTATTCCTAATACTTAGTAACCTCAAGCCAACGAGCAGCCATTTCTGCTGCCACCCATTTTTATTTAAAAGGTTTAATCTTCCTAAATTATAGAAGAGTACACCAATGCCAGAGACCGGCCTCTTACTAGATAACCAATGCACCGAAAACTGAACATCTGAATGACACTGAGATGCGGTTTTGCAAGTTTCGTTTCATTATACAGGATGCAACTTGGGAAGGTTTTGGGAAGAGGCATTTTGTTTGTAGAGTTTGAAGACAATGTTGACCATTTTCTACAATATTTTTGGGATTGTTGGTATTTAGGGATTAATAGCATTGGCTTTGATGTGTTGCTGTGGATCACAGGGATCCTGTTCACCTTTGTTATCTTTATGATCCTTGCATTGTACAACTTTTTAATCTGAACATTCCAATAAGGATCTTACAGCTCTGAATCGATAGATTCATCGCTTGATTTCTGTATTCCTTTTTGTTTTGTTCCATGGAGGAATACCAACAGAACCATTTGACATGACCGGGGATATTTCGTGGTCTGGGCTGGCAACAATTTGGCAGCTCATTTGGAGATTTTGGAAAAAAAACATACTGAGTATGTCAAGAAGTGACTGTCTTTTGCTTTGTCATATTGCTTGAGGAAGGTTGCAACTCTTTTTGTGCTGTGAGTAACAATAAGCTATGGCCTATAAACTAGATGTTCTGTTTTGTTTTACATGTATTTTTTTGAGTATGTATCTGTTGCATGCTTAAAGGGTCCTCTATATGCTGTAATCTTACAGCTCACTGTAGTGGTTATGGTGCTATGCGTCTATGTGTGCCTACCCATTGTTTTTTGTCAAATCATTATTGAGCTGCTTGACAAACACTGGAGGTCTGTCTGGTGCTCAAAGTTGGCCGCTAAGCTAAACTTTGAACTAAAGAGATTTGGTGGTTAGTGTTCCTTTAAAACCATCAACTGCAGCATGGCATTCAAGAATATTGTGAAAAGCATGCATATATTGAAAGATTTTTCTATTCAATGCAAGATAATATTACCTATTACTAAAGCTGTAGATTCATCATTCGAGGCAGAAACAACAGATTTAATGGAGTCATAGTACTTCATCTATAGGGGAGAGTAAGTTAGAAAGAGACAGTTAAACATTTAACAAGATCAACATTAAATTAGATATATTTCTGTAAAATAAAACTACCAGTACCAAAGACAGATTTTCATACAGTCTGCGATCATTAAATTATTCTCTTACAGATGGTGCAGAAGAACTTTTTATATAAGTCAGTGTTAAATACTGCAAAGTGTTATATTGAAACCCATGTCCACACTCCCCGGGTTATTTGAGTCAGCTATGCTTCAATTTTGGCTACTTTGACCTTGACCTTGAAATTCACTTACAGGGTTATTAACTTAAGTGTAGATTCAAGATGTATTCAAAGTGAATTTCAAATTTAAGGTCAAAATAGCCGAACGGAAAGATGTCTTAAGGCCTGCTATAATGCAGTTCAATTTAAATTCTCAATTTAGTGAATAACCCTGATAGAATTCTATCTGAATTCCTGACAATTGTCACTTTTAGTAAATCCCATGAAGTATCACAATCCCATCTGGACCTGCCGTGGGACTGCCACATGGGGTTGCACAAATTGTATAAACTTTAACACAGGACCACAACATTTAGATAAAATACATAACTAGAACTTAATTACAAATACCGTAATCATTACAAAAATCGCAAAAACATTATATGCAGAAATTATTTATATAACCATTGAGTAAGTAAATATTGTAAAATGCAAAGGGGGGTTGATATTTACCAAGCATCTTCAATCAGGGAACAACAAATCGTTGTTCCCCGATTGAAGACCACTAACAGACCACTAAATGATAAATAGTATAGAAGAGCAATAAAACTACATACCACAAGACAAGAGAGAGACGTGAGAGGAGAGTGCAAATAGATAACAAGTAATATAATAATAATATAACAATCCCCCCAACGTTTTAGCACTCCGCCTTTATCAATTAACTGTGATTGTGAATTTTAGTGTGTCCTTCTTTCTAACATACACTGTTACCACACAGAGGAATAGTTACTGCAGTACCCAAAATCAAAATTAAATTCATTTTATTTTAACTTGTTTTCTTTTCCCTATTAACTCTTCATAAAAGTGAATTGAACTCATGACATAAATTAACTAGGGAAAGATTTTACAGCTCAAAAGGTAAATTTAAGTGAACATAATGTAGCAAATATATAAATAGATGGAATGACTAGGGACACAACATGTACAACATACATCGCACTTCATATTCCATAACTAAGGATAAACAGTGAATGTACACTAAACAGCCTCCATGAAGTTTACATTTTGACAACACAACTACTTTATACATAGTGCAGGGGAAGCAATGTGGTCACATACATTTGGCTTAGCAAAGCAATACACAATTCAACCAATAGATGTCACTAGTAGATCAATAAAGGATGAAATACTTAAAAGACATAATGGAAGGATAAAATACTTAATGTTCAAAAATAGGGGTAGGCAACCGTCAGCACTCCAGATGCTGTGGACTATAATTCCCACAGTGCTCTTGTAGCCGTAATTCTGGCTAAGCATCAGAGGAGATGTAGTTCACAACATCTGGAGTGCCGAAGTTTGCACTCCACCAGTAGTTGTGAAATGCATTTTTTTATTCTTGTTTAATAGTTCTCTTGTGAGAAAAGGCCATCGGTATTTCTGTGTACACAACCCAGGCAACACTGTAGATAAAAGTTGTTTGGCAGTAAGGCCTTAACACAGACCCTGTTTGGGGGGAGTTGGAAGTATACCAGCCTCTAGAAAGTACCCTGATAATTTGTTACAAAGCATAATTAGAACCTGACGGAATTGGCCAAAGACTGGATTGGGTACTCAAAGCACCAAACCAATTGTAGCTTAATGAAGTAGTTTTAGTGTACAGATCATTGTGATGTTACTTAGAGGGCTACTTGGGGGCTGCGAGCACCGATCGGGTAAGCCTTCCATCAACAAGGAGGATGCTGCTCGCGTACAGAGCACATCCATAAAGGCACAGAGGGTAAATGTCACTTCCAGTTCAACATGGTCCACGTCATGCTAGAGTCCCCATTCACGCACATTTGGGGTTGTGGGTGTGATGTGTACCAATGTGTTCACCACTAACACTATTTAAAGTTTTTTGGCCATATTTACTGTGCCCTATTATCGTTTCTGTTTCCAGGACTAATTTAGTGCATTCTTTACTCATGTCTGTTGTTTTGGGAATTGACCTTGGCTAGTTCCTGATATTTACTATTTCTGTAACCCTGATATGGCTAGTTTATTCTTCTCCCAGCCATTCTGTATTCCTGAACCTGGCTAGTAATTTGTTTATTCTGCCTCCCCATTACTCTGACCTTGGCTCTAACCAATGCTCCCTGGTGGCCCAGTAACACACTTCCATGATGATCGACATTCATTGGCAAAGAGCATAGCTCCCATTCGCTAGTTTAAGAAATGCAACAATGTTTTGTATTAAGACAATGTACTCGTACCTGGGTAACCCAATCATTGTGAACTTTCCAGCGAATAAAAGATACATGAGGTGATGAAACAGCCTTGTCAATACTGATTGTTGGCATGCCGCTGTCTGTTCGTGGCATCTTCTTCCAGAATCTAAAGAAGGCATTTTACATGTTGTATATATATTAGTACAATCCCTTTACATTGTTCTATCTCTCTCTTATATGAATAAAACGGGTTTGGACTTTCTTTTATATTAAGTACAGCCCTATGTGAAAGCATTTATTGCCCCATCTTTTTCTAAAATTCTTTTCTTCCATCTACAGCTCTGCTATCAATTTTTAAAAAGTCAGTAAAATGTTTGAATTATGGCCCTACTCAGAGCGGAGACCTTGCCTAATCTTCAAGATGGCGGCTGAACCTGACCGGCACTGTGGAGAAGGTGCTCCCCCAGGGCTCTTGGCTCTCACAGCGGGCAACTCTGGGAGATATCACCTGAGCGACTCATCTATCCCGAGACCCGGCCTGGGGTGCTTTCAATCGACACTGCGGACCTTGTGCAGAGACCAACTGAAGGGCGGAGCAGCTCCCGAGACACTCAAGCTACAAGCAGGGACGGACCCACGATGCCAAGACACACACCCGACAGCGGTGGATCACTGCGGGGTCCCCGCATATATCCAGCTCCCAACCGCTAACGGCTGACACCACCTGATAAACCCTACCACAGCATCAGAGGAAACTGTGAGGAGAAGGACTGTATCCTGCCAGTGATGGGAGTAGACTGCTACCTGCATAGGGACTTGGGTCGCCTCCTCTCTGACTTCGGAGTAGTAATTATCAGGGTCACCTTATCACTGGGATGAGAGTCTCTGTTCGGGGGCCCGGGGTTCTCTAATCATAGTGGCATGCTTTCCTCGTTTTTTTCATGCAAACACCATGCCTTTCTCACATAATCTACTATGTCTAAAATGTGATTACTGCTATACTTGATATCTGACATAACTCTGTTTGCTGCATGTTTACCTACTTCCAACACCGAAGCTTTAAAGACACAACTACTTATACCTATACATCTAAAAAATTGTGCACGTTAATCATTTGCCTCATTATGTAAAACATCATGATCGCATGGGGATTGCCTTTGGGGCACCTCAGGCATGCTTGTTTGAAGTAACATTGTGAAACTAGAAACAAGACAGACATCAACATCAAACCATCTCTGCTGCATAGGTGAAATGATTAAATCACTGTGTCCTAGCAGGGTATATTGTATGTATTCATATATTCATACAAGATACTTGATTAATAATCAGATACTCCAGGATTTCCTATTCCTGTATTCAAGGCTTTCTTCTTCGTACCTTAGCATTTCTCCCACTGATTTCAGAAATAGAATATTCACACATCCCTGCAAGAAAAGATATATACAATAAACTAATCAGAACATTTTTTCCTGTTAGAAGAAGGTGCATTGTGCCCATTTAATTGTTGCCAACAGTTTAGACATTAATGGCTGTGTGTTGAGTTATTTTGAGGGGACAGCAAATGTACACTGTTATACAGGCTGTACACTTACTACTTTACATTGTAGCAGAGTGCCATTTCTTCAGTGTTGTCACATGAAAAGATATAATAAAATATTTACAAAAATGTGAGGGGGGCACTCACCTTTGTGATATACTGTATATGCCAGAATATATACACCGAAACAATTTTTTTGAAACAATTGAATATTTACACATTTAGATATGTTGTACCCACCTGATCATCACCGTACAAAATCATACACTCGTCAGTGTCTGTTCCACTGAAAAACAAGAGTGAAAAATGCATAATTCATTTTACTTTAAAAAATTTGTTAGAATTATAATATGTAGTACGCTAGTCCATGGTGGTGAAATCGCTAATTGTTGCCTAACAGAAGCTAAATTAAAAACTGAATTCACTAAACATTCTGAAGGTTTCCACACACAGGAGTGTTTTTAATAAAGCAATTTTTAGACAAACCTGCTTATTTAGAAATATCACAGAGTTCCAGTATTGTCCACTTTAGATAATTTGTCACATATATGTATATTTAGCACTGGACTAATACGGCTACAATCCCTACTTGAACACTATATTTTAATTTGTCACAGTTTAATGAACAAACCCCACTGGTCAGGACTCAAAATCCCCACTCACCAATTCAGCCCTATTGAATAGAAATTCCCCGGATTGTTTTCCTGGCACTGGAGTTTCCCTTTAAAGTTTCTCAGAACAGTCCTTGCCACTAGCCAATCCCCTAACTACACTCCTCACATTAAAGTGTCCCTCCTTGTCCATTTAAAAGTTTGGGAGGTGTACAAATATACAAACAACATGGGAGATTTGTCTAAATGTCACCAACACTTTTCCATCGAGTTTACAGTAAATATTTGGTGCAATTTATTAAATCTATTGCTATTTTTTCCATCTATTGCTTTTTTGCCCTTAAACATCATTTCTCAATATTTCTCTTTCTTAAGTACAGCAGATTTATGATTTTTTGTTTCCCACTACTTCCACCACTTCCGAAAACTGGTGGTATTTTTCCACTACTATAAATTGGTCAGTTTTCTGAAATGGTATTATTTACTATAAAGAAAACCATCACCTTTTTTTGATCACATTAGTAAATACAACAAAAATAAAGACAGAATGTAACCAATGGTTTTCAGATCACTTTGATAAATATTCCCTTAGCTGGAGGGCTGGGCTGGCAATGTATCCTATTACTATTAGAAATGCTAGTTTTAGAGAGTTATGTTCCAAATCTCAACTTTTAATTGATGTCACATTCCACAGCATTCTGAGTGTGACTTATTTTTTAGGGTTAGTCTTATTGCCTATGTATTAGGGTTAAGTAAACAAAATATTAATGTAGGAGCCAGATAATCTAGGGCGACAATCTATGGATAGGAATAGCGGGTAACTCTGATAAATGAGAAATTATGGAAAGAGAAACAGGCACTATTCCAGATCTAAGAGTAGTTTGAAATAAAACTTAACTTTGAATATGATATAAATAAAATGAATTGTGCATCCACAAAAATATGTACTAAAAGAGAAATATACAAAGAAAAAAACTTGAAAACTAAAGTATCTGCACGTGTATGGAGAGATAAATATACTCTAACATATAATACAGATACTGCACCAAAAACCGCAATAAGCTTGTTAAATACAGGGTAGCAGAATTGTATCTTTAGAATCACAAAGCAACAAAGTTTCTACCGTCTTATCTCATAATAATCCCTTGAGGGTAAGATCCAAATATAATGGAGAGACTAGGCTGACAAGTATAACAAAGATAGATAACTACTAAACAGTGTTTTACTAAATGCTCAAAACCCTGTTTGAGGTCAAAAGTCTAGATTTACCAATGCAAAAAGAGGCTGCTGGTCTGCTAGAGCATCTGCTAGCTCAGTACTACCTTGTTCCCATAAAATAAGGGTAAAATCATAAATAAATAAATAAATTATTAATTTGAAAATGACGGACAGTAAATAATCCCAATAAACATTCAAAGTAGGATAAGGGTAACCAATCACATCTATAGCTAAACTGTGCTTTCAAGGGCACCTGCGCTATCAGAAGAATTAGAATAACTAGTTAGCTGATGATAACTGATGAACGGACTGAAAATTGCTCGGCATATGTGGCCATTATATTCAATAAAATGCAGGATGAGAGGTATCAGAATCTGTGCATCTCATCAAGCAATAAACAGAGGAGAGCCTCTTCAATGGAGAACAGTGTCTAGAAAATAAATTGTTTAAATAGCGCTCTATTGACACTCATTGGTTAGGTCGGAGGCCAATGAGAGTCCGATACTAAGATTGAAAGCAACGTTCGCCAATCGTAACATCCTTAATGGGAGAAGCTGTTCTCGATTATTTAAAAAAAACAGTCCAGGCAACACGACCACTTTATTTCAATGAAATGTTTATGGTGCCCGGAGTGTTCCTTTAAATCACCTTTATTTCAGACAATTAAGTCAGAAATGAAACTCATCATTCTACTAAACATGAGGAAGACAAACCCCATGTGATTGCACCATTGAGTATGATATAGTTGTACAATTGAGCAACATTCTTTATTCAGGAGTTAACTGATCTCAGGAAGTAATGTGATTACAGTCACATATCAGTATACCTGGCAATTGTGTGTCTTAGTTGAAAGACAAATACTCCACCTTAAATTTTTTTATATTGTTAGACTTTTATCCTAATTTATCCTATAGATATTTTGGCTGCTAATTAGAGAAGAAATATGAAGTTAAACCAGTAGCTTGGCACCATCCGCCAAGAAACTGGCTACAAGATCATGAGTCAGTCCACCAGTGACACTTGACGACTTCCTAGTTTCAGCACACTGCTCTGCGTGCCAGATTCATTTTTAAGACAAAGACAATCTATTTTTACCTTTTAGTAAACCAATCTTGAGATAGCTGAAAACTTTTCTGTTACTTGCAAGTGGATATGATTTCAAGGTCTCAGAGAAAATGGAAGTGAATCAAAATTTAAACAGAAATACCCAAACACCTAATAACTGTGAGCAAGCCCAATACCTTCCCAGGTACGCTGATCAAGGATGCTGATGCAAGGAAAAGCTTCTTGTTACATTAAATAAAGTTATGGTTCCTTTTACCCATACAGAATTGTGTAGGATATATAGGTTGTGTTAAAAGCTTGAAATGTTTGTGCTATAACTATCAAAAATGAATGGCATGAAAATACTATTCACGCAACTTAGAGGGCAGCACAGCACATGAGACAAATTGTATTTATGGACCTTGCTCTGGGTTAAAAATTGAGAGGTAAGGGTAGACTATCTTCCAACAACAGCTATATAAAGTGCACAATGTTATATCCCATCCTGGGGAATATATACCTACCACAAACTTTAAATAATACAAAGATACATTTATTCCATAATATCAGGGTGGATGGGAATGGCATAAAAATATGCTTGATGTGTTTGGGGCCAGGTGGCACTTTAGAGAGGTCTCTAAAGAGGACACTCTAGGACAATAAAGTGCTACAGTTAGTTTGCTGTACCTGCAATCAGGTCTGTTGAAATAACAGGTGTTTAGACCACCATTTTAATTTTTGTTAAAGAACGCTTAACACCATAATGTAGTAATGGTCCACTAGAGATTATATATATATATATTTTTATGGTTCTGGTACGTTATTAAACATTTTGAACAGTAAATCCTGCAGAACTAAGGAGATGTTGCTTCCTGGACTTTGACATGAATCACATGGATTTATCTATGTCAATCATAAATTAAGAAGGTCACGTATTCTATCACATCTCTGCTCCATGCCTCAAGGTGACAAGAAAGTGCAGGGTAGGACTCCAGAATTTGTGTGTTCATCATGACTAAAATTGAATGAACAAATACTATAGTAGAGAATCTTGTAAATAGAACTATTGAGGACCAGTATGGTTAATGAGGCTGCACCTATCATTATGTACAATAAACTCTGGTTACACAGTCTTCTTTTATCTAGACTTTCAGAGCTGCTTAACAGGTTTATATGTTGAACAGATTAATTCACTCATGATAAGATAATGGGTCTCACAGTTATTTACAAGGAAATTCTGTAGAAAAAATCTGAAACAATAAACGTGAGTCACATTATGACATCTGTCACTTTGAAGTGAGACAATAGATGCACTAGTTTATCACCGGTCTCTGATTTGAGCACTTAGGAGAGTCAGATGCTACAGAAGATATTTCTGTGATTAAACCTGCGTTCCTTCAGGTTGTGGTTCGCTCTAAGGTACATATGTGCTAGTGTATCCAATAACCCTGTTAAAAGTATTTATTATATTTCTCATTTTTAAAGAAACTGTCAATTCTAGGAATACCAAAACATTAAACATCACTCATAACTTGTGCTGATATTAGTGTAAGCCTTCTTTTCTTGCGGTGTTCGATTTTCTTTTCAAATGCATATTAAAGATTTAGCAAATCAACTCACAATAATGTTCAGTTCAGGCACAACCAGCACACACAATATTGTTTTGTTTTTTTCCTGTTCCAATGTGCTCAATGGCAGAAAAAAAGCAACATTTAGAATGATGATTGACAAGGCTCTAAGATGGAGGTTCCCAGTTCTAGGACTGTTGTGTAAATTTCTACATTTCATTTTAATATTTAATCTTCACAAAAACATATTTTCTAAATATAGGGAGTAGCTGAACATAAAATTACTAATCCTGGAGGGGATGAGCCAACCTTGGGGCTGAATGGCCACATTCTAACGGCCCTCCGTGTTAACTTGCACACAATCCATCTATATCGGGTATCCACAGCTCAAATGGGACACTCCAAATGCTCCCACTTGACACAGAGTTAGGCCGGCAAACATGCAGCTTGTAAATTGGAGGCCTTAACGAAGTTGTTTCGCAATCATGCGGACTCTGTCCCATGACGTCATATTCCGGCTCCCAGCCTCACTCTGCGGGCGGCACGTGAGGGAACTGAGCAGAGCGCTCAGGGGAAAGTGCTCCCTCGCCAGCGCCGCCTGTCCAGCAGCCCGACCGGCATGTCAATTAAAACCTCCCCCCCCACTCACCATTCCACCATGAATACGTCACACTCACCTCCATTCCTTTCAAACCTACGCACCAGTACATTGGAAAGACAAAGCAGGCAGAATAAGACATGAAACCCAGCACAAAAACTTGGGAATCAGATCTGCACTAGCGGTCCTGTAGGTGAGTCCTTAACCATAAAGTACAGAAGAGATAAGTCCAGGTCATCCCCCTCCACTTTGGTTAAGGAGGCGTGTCCTGGAACCGGGGCCAGGCCTAAAGCACACGGGGAGTGCCCAGGTGACAGGCATGCTGCCGATATAGCTCTTCATTTAGAGGAGGTAGCCCTATCACTCAGACCAAACGAGTCACCATATCTATGATACCTCTTTTGGAAAATGATGTTACCCATACCCTGCAATATAATTGATGATGTGATGTTTTGCTTAAATTTATTGTTATGACATATAACCAATGTTCAGATGTGACAATTACATTTATTGTCATCAATGTACAACCCTGTATGTTCCCATACAACCCTTGCCATTTTACCTGTATTGTATATCTACAAAAATAGAACAAATGTTAAAAAAATTAATTAAATTACTAATCTTGAGAATGTAAAGTTTCCCTTTAAGTAACGGTCTGATAAGGCATGTCAAAGACACATACTAAAGTAAGTTGACTGTATTAGTTTATCTATTTATTTCACAATGGATATCACAATGGATGTAAGAATTGTACTTTACCAGTAGTCTAATCTTAAAGGCATAGTTTCCAGTCCAGTGACTTGGCAGTACGGTTCTAGGTTTGATAGTTCATAAAGCTGGATCTCCCTGTCCCTATGAAAGACATAACGTTTTCAAACTAAATATTGCAGTAATATATCAGTAAACCATTTTACAGAGAGAACATCATAAATGAATACAATATAGTTCTTCAGTAAGCAGTAAAAACACCACATGGAAATCTTACTGGTATTGGATGGAAAAGATGAGACTCAGGAATTTATTTACTATAACAAATGTGGGGGATTTATGGGATCGTAGCCGCGCTATTGATGTGTCAAGTGAGACACAGTAGAGAATTCTATGGTGGTGGGGGGAGGCGGGTTAAATGTGGGATACTGGAGAGAATGGATAAAACTCTAAAGGGACAGATGGAAAGGCTAAATGAACATTGGGGATACAAAAGTGACAGCTGAAACTCAATAGGTATATTGTGTGACAATAGGTAGACATTGGAGTCACAACATATGGACTGGGATACACACCAAAGAAACTGTCAAGGGCAATCGAGGAACCGATGAGGACAGTAGGGTTATTGGAGGAATATCTGGGGACAGTAATTGGCCAAATAGAACCAGGTGCACTTTGTAAATGCTGAAGGGACGTAGGTTGACTTCAGGATGACAGATAAACATATGACATTTACACCAGATGGGCAATGGGGACAATGAAGTTACTGTGAGGGACAATGTGAGACATTAAATACCACGAGAAACATCAATTATATGATGTAGGACAAACGTTTACAGGGACAAAATAATGATGACAAATATGGAGCAAAATAGTGAGAAAATAGGGAGACACATGGGAACAGAAAGAATCATGAAAAACACACAGTAAACGGAAATAGGAAAAATAATAATAATAATGGGGAGAAAAATAAGAGGAACATTAATAAGACAAAAAAAGAGAGAGAGGATAGTAATTTGGATGGTGAAAAGAATAGATTGGTAAAAATCCATGGGAAGCTTGAAATAGAACTCAGGAATTCAAAATTGTATATTCTGTACCAAAAATGTTGTGTGCTAAGAGACACTGTAGAATTGCATGGCATAGATCATTTTCACAAATAACACAGACAAGTGTGTGACACTTTAATATATATATATATATATATATATATGTAAAAAGAAAAATACCAAATAAAGTTATGCACTCGAGTTCTCTGTGTTCCATATTACTCCAAGCATTTGATGGTTCTTGGACCAACCTCCTACGGGGTTTCTCCACAATCATATCAGCCCCAGTTGGTTGGGGCAAAGCGCATAACAAGGTACGGCATGGGTTTTGGCTTGAGCAACAAGTACATCACTTTATTTGGTATTCATAGATTATTTTACTTATCAAGCACTTGACTTTCCACTCATGACAAACATTTTTTTTCAAACTTTGTCATATCAGAGAAACAACGAATACATTTACAAACAAAAATGCATTTATTTACCCTGTTCCCAAGACCAGCTTGTTATATTGCAGCATGACAGTGAAGTCGGTCACCCACTTTGACATCTTTTTTGCACTCTTTTCCTGAAACATGATCAAGGTTAGTGTAATTAAAAATGTAAAGCTCTTTCAATTAATTATTTAAAGTTTTTCACAGTGAAAAAAAATATACAGTATTCTACATTGATAGATAGTAGCATGTGTCCAATACAAAATAAGGGTCAGTTTATGAAAGTTCAGTCAATTCTCTGGGAACGTAAAACATTGCTTTTTCTGAGAAACAGACATGTTTACAATTGGCCGAAATCACACTTCTGGTGGCTCTCAGACTGTCCATGACTAAAGCCACTTCTTAATTTTTGAAGGTCTTCATGTTCAGTATTATCACATATTAGCACACATAACTTGATGATAATCATTGTATTAAAATGCTTCTCTATGATGAGCATTCAATTGGCGAACTGCAATGATTGCTGCAAATGCTACATACAATGCTTTGTTTCACTATAAGAAACACCTAGTTGTAACAAAGATGATGGATGATCACAACATAGGTGGATTGAGCTATTGAGAGGAGACTCTACCTGCAATGGATTACATGTAAGCCTAATTTTTTTTTAAACTTATTTTTGTTAAAGGAACACTCTAAGTTACATAAGCAGCATGATGTAGTGATGCCCTGGGTATGTTTAAACTGTTTTAGTATGGTTGTACCTATTACTTGGGTCTGCCGGGCACCACACTCCACCTCTACTACTTCAGACATTGATTTGCTGGGCAAATGGTGAGCAGGACTCAACATTTAACACATTGCTTTATAAAAACTAGTGTTTATTGCCATCACAATACTTCCTCATAGTGACAAAAGTAGTGGAATGCCACATTTCAGTACCATTTATGAATTTTCCTTCAATCCAGTTGGAAGGGCTGTGAGTGAGAGGAACCTATGTCAGATTCCTCTGGTTATATAGGTGTGAACTATTGATCTGTGGCTATTTTCTCTCTGATTAAAGGGATTCTCTAGTGCCCAAAAGACAAACCCATTTTCCTGGCACAGTAAAATCCTACAGTTACCCCCTCCCTCGTGCCCCCCTCCCATGTGGCTGAAGGATGTGCCTCGGCATTGGGTCAAGCTCCACCTATGCTCCTCCCCCGCTGACGTCAGTTAGTCAGCGGTGGAGACCTAATGCGCATGCGCAACATGCTTTCCTATGGGGAAAAATGGACACTGGAGGTCCTCATGCATAGCGTGAGAACGTGTAGCGTCAGATAATGGACCAAAGGTCCGTTTGAATTCCGGAAGTGAGGAGGAGTTAATCCTCAGAGGTAATTATTGTTGTTTCTCAGAAACTGCAATAATTACCCCTGTAGAGTTAGGGGCATGGGACGTTGCACCCAGACCACTTCAATGAGCTGAAGTGGTATGGGTGCCTACAGTGTCCCTCTAACTATATACTCTCTTTGGGCACCGACAGTAAGTATCAGCTGCCATAATGTTTTCAGGTTCCAGTTTTACATTACCTTTTGAGTCAATGTAAACACAGAGTTTATTATTATTTCAACAAATGCCAATTATCTCTTACGCAAAATAATATTTAAAACAATGTAATATTGTACATACAAATATCATCTTGTCTCTTTTCAGTTTAAGATGTGTGGACCAAAAGTAGATATGACCATCTTCTCTGACCATTATCAAGGTGTTGTCGGTCATGGGAAATACACGCAGAATGGGATCTCCGTGTATTATCTCCTGGATAGTAGCTGGCAAAATAAAACTGATCTTTTTACGTCTCAAGCTTAATTTTTCCAGTTCAGAATAGTCGAGCTGCATAAATGTGCAAAATTCTTCCTAAAAATAAACATGGCTTTGTAATATAAGGGTAAAACATACAAGCCGATAATAAAAAGACATTAATTTGGAATTTTTCAGTATTGACATTTTCAATTTTATTACAATAAAATACAAATGCAATTACATTGCAATTAGTTTTATGATAAAATACACAGCAAAAAAAAATAGATACATTTCATTTTTATTTTTAGTTAATGCTCCCTATGGCTATTATTTTTATATATATATTGGTATACACATATAAGCTATAAACATACTAAGCATTATTCTTCAGACACACAAAATATGTAAACAAGCAAATACCCCCTCCCCCCCAAAAAAATACAGATAAGATAATAAAGTTAACAATATCATTTTGAGCAAAAAAAAAAAATCAGCTGTCTCACATCTAACAGACTTAAGGAGTCACACATATATAATAAAAATTTCTACGGAAGTTCCCTTTTTAAAAGAGATTTTTTTTTGTGGAGCCAGAACGTGTCTGAATATTTCTTGTTGATTTCATTGAGGGAGATGTTAGGTCCCAGAAGCTTCTGCCTAGCAGGAGGAGTGATGGGATACATACAACCTCCATACTAGGTGGTAGCTATCCATGATAAGTTATCCATGATAAGTAGTAAAGATGGGTACTGATCCACTGGCTATCTCTCATTCTGAAAAAATATGAATGGGAAGCAGTCAAGCAAGTGAACAAATGGCATGGTTTAAAATGCATGAATGCCATATGCTCATATCAAATGAATCCCTTGAAATTCAAATTTTCTGAATACAAATAAAAAATAGGTCTGATGTGATAAAAAAAAAATAACAAAAAGAAAGTAACTTAGCTCCTTTAGGTCAAAGTAAAAGCATCAAGACCTTTCAACCTAGAAAGAGAAGATTGAAGCCTGACTGATCCTCTCTGTGGGGGAGTCGAACTGTTTGTGGTGAAACGCATGGGAACCCCCAGACCATTTCTACAGTGTTACCACTCTATTCCATTGCACCAATGTGGGATTCTGCCTCATTTTCTTCAGAGAGCAGACCATCTACTAATATGAAGATTCTGGACAATCCAACGCATTTTGTTTACCCATTTACATATTGTTGTGCTCTATTTCAATGCTACAGCAGAGGGCACAGAATTTCTGCTCTCATCTAAAGCACTGAAATGGCTAGCAAAATCACATATAGAGAGGCTGTATTAATGATTAGTGAGAGTTTCTGGCTTACAAAAAATATTTTTGTTTTTTGAAACGTAAAACATGGAATCAAGTAAGACAAAAATGTGTTTGTTTTCTCTTACCAGACCTCATCAAAGTAATTTTGCAACTCTGCAAATATTTCTGTAAATAATTTATTAATCTAATGTAACTTACCCACTGGATTTTACCCTTTGCGGTAAAATCTATTTTCATAAAGAATTTTTCAATCAGTTCATCACTCTGAAAGGCAATGAGATTGTTTATTCAATATGTACTGCACAAAAACAAGGGGAAAGTATTGATAAGAAAAAAATATATATAACTTGGTAAAAATTTTATCAAACTTTTTGGGTGTATTTGCTTTAACAAATGTCATAAAACTGGAGTTTTGTACTTTTTGTACTTTGTACTTGTAATATTGCAACCTGGACATTGGACTCAAGTCACCCAGATATTGTTGGAGCATAAATAATGTAGAACAACTGAGGCAATATTTCAATATATCTGTCTGTGTTACCAAAAATGGACAGGGACATTGGGAGACTCCTACAGTTTTGATAAATTTAGTCACCCCTTCCCTTTATTGCTTGTTCAATTTCACAGCTTATCAGAAGCTTTAACTGAGTTCCTATGCTTGGACTCTTCCTGCCAAAAGTGCCCCGAGTCTTTAATTCAAGTTTAAGTTGCAGATTAGAGAGTCAACCACCTTTAACCCCTTAAGGACCAAACTTCTGGAATAAAAGGGAATCATGACATGTCACACATGTCATGTGTCCTTAAGGGGTTAAGGATAGACCACACATTTAATTAATTTTTTTCAAAGCAAGATACAAGTGGGATCAGTCCAGAAATTGGATTCTGGAGGCTCACATCCAGCTATAGGATGGGTATACCTCATGGGGCAGATTGGACTTTCCCATCTCTCATTTTGTTTCTCCTCTTTTCTTCTTTTTCACCTCTTCTCTTCTCTCCTCATTTTTTTTATCTCTTCCCTCCTCATTTTTTTCTCTCTTCTCTCCTCATTATTTCTATCTTTACTCTCCTCAATTCATCTCTCTTCTCTCCTCATTTATCTTATACTTTTTGTTTCCTTATTTTCTAATTTTCTACACTGTCTTTGCATTATGGGTTGTTGAAGATACCATATGTGTTATTCAATCTTACTCTGTGTTTATCTCCGTTTCTTCTGTGTTATGTTGCATACAATATAATGATTTTTATTTTTTTTTGCAAAAAAATAAACAGGCTCTTGGATCACCTGGGCTCACGGAGTCCAGAACATGGACGCATTGTTGCAAATTATTAGAATTATTAGTATTACCTCTCAAGGTCATGGGCATTAGTTGTAGCTCCCACTTAGGCATTTGCAATTTGTAGTAGAGAGTGGGGCAGAGTAAAGAAATATATAAGGTACTCACAGATCTAGATGTAGGAACCTAAATTCCTTACTCAAGGTTTTGTGGGTTGAAGCCCCTATCAATGGACTGATAACAGAGTGTCCCTCATTGTGTGGGACTGATGGTGTCTCATACCCTACACATAGAAACAGAATAAAATGACAGTATACATCTTGAGTTTCGTATCCCACCCCTCTACAACTGGATGAAGAACAGCCCAGCTTAGACCTTAGTATTCCAGCCATGAATATAGATTTGTCTATGGGTACCATGGGTTTAATGTTATATGAGAGTCATTAAACAAAGTTTAGTAATATTTGAGTAAACCATATCTCCAGCCTGTAAGATGATAATAACAGCAATAGATACTGGCATGAATTAAACCACCAAGTGTAAGTGGGTATTCTAAGTTGGGTGAAACAGTAGATTGCCATTCTGAGTAACTCAAGTACCATACTGACCAAAACCGACCAGACATATATATATAAAGATTTCAAACGGGTCTTTAGAGAAAGTTTATAAACGTACCAAAGTTATCTATTGTATACACTAAAAAGGTCAGAGAAGGACTACATTTGACAAATACTCACAATGCCTCGTAATCCTGTACTTTTCTTCATAATCCATTTGAATTTATCTAAATCTAGTGATTTTTGGCCGTTCTTTTCAAGTTCCTAAAACAGAGTGAAAGTAAGCTACAGTAATAAATTGCACAGTTTAATTATCAAATTACACTCAAGGAAACAAAAGGGGACCTCAATCACTACTAAGGCTGTGGACTGCATCTCCCATAATGCTCTATCAGGTCATCCCTAAATGTAATGAAAAATCCTAATTGAAAATATTCAAAGGGGAACAGTTGCTTATCTGGTATTTATATCATCTAATACATTTTTTTAAAACTTGTATTAACATTGGTTTTCATGAGATGCTCTGTTTTCTTTTAAATTTATATTAAAGATTTAGTAAATTAAATCGAATCCAACTCAGCCAAGGCAAAACCAGGGAAATAAATAAAGAGGATAAAGAGAAACATGTTTTTTTTTTTCCTCTGCATGATCTCTGTTTACTGACTGTCAGATGCAAAGGGCAGAATTTGTATAAAATGACTATACGGCCCTTAAAAGAAAGAATCAGAGATCACATCAGATCTGTTATTAACAAGAAAGACACCGTATTTCACGTGATGCTTGGATTTACCACAATGTCTCTGCCTCGGGACTGAGATTCTGGGGTATTGAGTAAGTAAAACCTGACCATAGGAAAGGTGACTTAGATCCACTCCTAAGGAGGAAGGATTGTTCCCGGATTTACCAACTGAGAACCCTCAATCCTCTTCGTTTAAAGTTTTTTTTTCATACACACAGTTTATACGTTAGACTTTCTAACATTATTGGGCATTTGATTTTTTTAACTACTTCAATCGAATTTACCCATTTTGGACTTTTTTGGTTCGCTTTATGGACTAGCAGTATTACTTTTGTATACCCTATTCATAAACTTATGTGATGGCTATTGAGACTTGTTTGGGTTTTAAAGGTTACCTTTACATTGGAAATAAATCAATTATGCTTTCGACCATTATCTGGTCTAAATTATTCTTATTGTTAATGAGTATATTTATTTATATGGACGTTTACTTTCATAAGTATCGAAAATGATTGTCCCCTTGAGCTTCTCCCTTTATGAGCCCACGAAGCATAATGCTAGATATACACTATGGTCACTGTCAGGACTCTTATGAGAATTAAACTCTCCTGTATGCATTAGGCACAATTGTATTTTCATGTTTAGGATACAATGAGATCTATAATCTTTTCCCTTAATTAACTTATGGACTTTATTTACAATACTTCTTTAGCTTGCTCTGAACATTCTGATAGTGAGTATATCCATCACATAACTTAGATTTTATTTTTGTTTTTTTACCATGATCTGGTTTTGCTATTGTTCCAAAAGAAGGCAAAAGAAAAAACAAAAACAAAAACCAGTTTCAAATGCTTTTTCGATTTTGCAACAAACTAGGAAATATTCCTTCTCAGACCCAGAATGGCAGTCAGATCTCTCCTGGGATCGGGAAGCTGTTACCCCACATACTAATCATACCCAAATACCCAAATATTCACCCAGTTGGCAGTTACACATCTGTACTGACACATGCTTATCTCTTATAATTATTTAGGAATTGAATGTTTCTCTCCCATGTGCAGGGCCAGATTAAGAGCTCATTGAGCCTGGTGCTGACAATTATGATGGGCCTATTGACAGAAAACACTAAAACAGTTATACCTCCCAAGAGTCATGTATGTGGTGGAGGTGGTGGTGGAGGGAAACTCCCAGGATATAGCTATCAGAAAACACACACCTTATGCTAATCTCTCACTTTCATCTTTCAAGTAAATCTATACCCCCTAACAGCAGTGTATGGTGAAGCAGGATGTCAATAGGTGGGGTAAAAGGGTGGGCCACTGATGCGAATTAAAAAAAACAGAACCGCCCAGAGGGGAGAACATCCCCAAAAAGGGGGCGTGTCTGCATGAAGAATTAGATGGTCAGCCTGGCGTGAATGCACGTCAAGCTGCCTGCCAATCATGTAGGATAACCAACCAAGGGCATACTATGCAGACAGCCCCCTGAGCTTGGCATAAATGTGTGTAATGATGCGCTGGGTCTACACTTTCAACGGACTGTCCCCTAGCACTCGCTAGTCCTCTCATGTCCTAACCTTCATACTAGCAGGCAGAAGTTCCTGTTACACAGTCTGGGACAGAGAAAGGTGTATGTAGTGAGTGTAGAAGAAAGGGAACATGCCACAGTGTTAGAGAGACTGAAGCAGCAAGAGCATTCGCATAGTGCGCAAAGTCAGCTTTACCTTAACTAATTTCATTGTCAGCTGGTCCACACCAGTTTTGTTCTCCTACGCCAGTCTTAAGTTTCCATACTTAAGCAAGAGCATGTGAATAGTAGTGTAAAAAAATAGATTTTCTTTTTCTTTTTTTAAATCAATGAGCTTATTCCATAGGCATGGGCCTGGAGCTGCAGCTCCATCAGCTTGCATGTTAATCCGGCCCTGCCCATGTGTTTTTCAGAATTGCAATATAATTCCAGACATGTTTGCAAAATGATACATAAACATCATCACAAATTCATGTGTTACTGCCTGAATTAATGCTGAGCGAAAACAAAGAAAGAATGTTTATCAGTGATTCTGAAAATGCTTTATGTGTTAAACTCTGAATCCCTAAGGCACTTTGTGAAGCTTGTGTCTTCCTTTTACATTTTACAAAAAGTTCAGATTTCAATAGGAATTGACAGTTTTATAAATTTACCTGGTTACACCCAGGGCTGTATTTACCACAAGGCAAACAAGGCATTTGCCTAGAGCGGTACTTTCAGGGGGGGCGGAAAAAAACACCACCCCAAAACCCCAGGCAAATGCCTTGTTTGCCTTGTGTCCTGATGGGCCCAAGAGCTGGCTGGCTGGCTACCTTAGCCCCCTCCCCCCCCCGTGATGTTAAACTACTAATATTCTATCCGGGTGGTGAAGGAGCGCTGTTCTTGCTCTCTTCTGTAATATGGGAGCCAGAATATGATGTCACTCTGGCCCCAGCATCACTAAGCAGTACAGAGGGAGCTGAGCAATAAGAGCTCAGTTCCCTCACCACCTCCATTGAGTGCCAGCAGCCCGAGCAGAGCTAGCCCAGCCAGCAGCCCCAACAAAGCCAGCGACCCCAGCAGAGCCAGTCCAGCCAGCAGTCCCATTATAGCCAGCCTAGTCAGCAGGAGCCAACAAGGAGCCTGCCGAGCCAGCACAGCAACTGTCAGGGACAGCATTCACTTCAGCTCTCCCAAAAGTAGGGAAGCTGGGTGGATTTCAATTTAAGAAATATTAATAATTTGTGAGTGTAATGAGTGTATGAGAAAAAGTGTGTGTGTGTGTTTGTGTCTGTCAGCGTGTGTGTGTGTGTGTCTTTCAGTGAATGTGTGTGTATGCCTGTCAGTGAATGTGTGTGTGTGTGTGTGTGTGTGTGCCTGTCAGTGAATGTGTGTTTGTGTCTGTCAGTGAGTGTGTGTCTGTCATTGTGAGTCTGTGTGTCTGTCAGTGAGTGTGAGTGTCATTGTGTGTGTGTATGTCTGTGAGTGAGTGCATGCAGCTGTCATTGTGTGTCTGAGTGAGTGAATGTGTGTGTGTCTATCAGAGTGTGTCAAATCAGTGAGGATGTGTGTGTCTGTGTCTGTCAGTGTATGTGCATCTGAGAGTATGTGTCTGTCAGTGAGCGTGTCAGTGTGTGTCTCAGTGAAAGTGTGTATGGTTAAACAGTGTGTGCGCCAATAACTGCATACGTGTGCCAATGATTGTGTATCTGTCAGTGAGTATATGTCAGTGCATTTATCAATGTGTGTGTGTCTATCAGTCAAAAAAGTGGCCCTGACATAAATTGGTGAGGCAAATTTAGACTTTAGGGTGCCCAAATTTATTTGTGCCTAGGGCAGCACAATTCCAAAATACACCACTGGTTACATCCCCCTGGCTTTCAAACTTTCTGGTTTTGTTAACTCAGTGGAGCTAAACTCGAGATGCTACAATTGCACAGAGCACCTGCCTTCTCATTGAGCTGCATTGGGAAGTCTGTGATTGGACAGCCACAGAGAGGTCAGACGTTTAGGTGGGTTTAGAAGGGAGAGCTTGCAAAGGCACCAGAGAAGGAAGCACTTTTTTTTATATAATTACTTATCCCCGCAATGAAAAAAGGAATATTTTTTAGTACTTGGGCAGGCGAGTGTCTCTTTAATATTGTGGATGGATTATTCACTAAAGTGAGAATTGTTGTGAATTCAAAGTGAATTTTAATGTTTCGGTAAAAATAGCTGAATTGGACAAATTTCCCCAATCAGCTAAACTCTCAGTTTAGCTACTTTGGTCTAAAGTTTAAAATTTACATTGAATTTCTGACAATTCTCTCTTTATACATAACCCTAACAGAAAAAGGTGTTTTGCCAGAAATATCTGTAAATTCTCTGTACCTCTGCTAAATTTCAGGCAACACTTATGCACTCAGTAAATCCATTTGTACGTTTGGTTATCTCACTTTCTCATGTGTACTATTCACAATTGAGAGATGATTCAGTGTTGCTGACCACATTGGTGTACAACTTTTATAATAAAAAATGACTGTCCTATTCTATCTTATCCTATTCTGAGCTCATACAATCCCCAAAATGATTTGTGACTGCCCATATCACTACACCATCAGCCAAAATGCATCACTTTGCTCAACCCTGCTTTCAATCAGAAGGACAGTAAAATATTGTTGGTCTCTTGAATCATTTATTGCAGTAATTTCAAAACAACACTGTGGAGGACGACACAGTTCCGAATTTCTGCTTTACAGTGTCGCAAGTAAGTATATAGTTAAAGTTTTTGGTTTGTGTTGTATTATCTGAAAAGTCCATGGGACATATATTCACCCTTAACACAATTTCACACGGATTAGCAAGCGTTTAAGTTGAATATTTGGAATGCTGTCATTTATACAGATCCTGAATTTCAAGATAAACTAGTCACAGTTACAGCCATTGCACAAGCTCAAAGAGAAAATATTAGTCATCATATCTTATCTTGGACCCTGATTAAATATTTTTGGATATGCTTTTCAAATTATTAATTATTTTTTGTATAAACATTTCATATATTGTGATATATTTAAAAAATATTTTGATAATTTTTTTATGTGATTTATTTTGATATTTTAATATTTTGAAAAAAAATTCATTTTAAAATTTATCTAAGATATTTTAAATCAGGGCCTTAATCAGAGCAAGTTTAGCAAGGATTAATCTGATGATTCATATAACTGTACAATGCTGGTGTATTTTTTTCCATCAAGCTGCAATTTGCATACAATTTATTTATTTATTTACTATACATGTGAACACAATAACAGAATGGATGACAAGCTAAGCTTCATGTGGGCTGAATAATTTAAGTAAGTAATTTAAAAGGGAACTGTTATTCTTCTGAAATTTACAACACTGAATTTACAAAATTGAAAACCATCCAAAACATTTCTTTTTTTTAATGAGATGCTTTGTTTTCTTTCAAATTTATATTATTTAGCAAACAATATCATAATCCAGTTTGGCCACGCAAAGACAGGGAAAACATTGCAAATGAGGAGAAGAAAAAAAACATTGTTTTTCACTACCTACTTTGAAAAGTATCTCCACCAAACCCTTGATGAAGGCACTCTATGCAAACCAAAAGAACCAGTTAAGCTAGCCAAACCTGATAAAAGCCCAAGACCTGATGGCTTTTCCATTAAATACTTTAAGACATATTTCTACAGCCTAGCAGAGCATTTGTTTTGTTTGGCCAAAGTCATCCACGAGGGAGACATCCTTCACCAGAGCACCATTGCGGCCAACGTTGTTATTCTGTAAAAAGAGAAAGATCCCTCTTTGTGTTCTAGTAACTGACCATTCTCCCTGTGGAATGATGATCTGAAATTATTTGCTAAATTACTGGTGTCACGACTGCTACTGTGGTCCAGCACGCAGAACTATGTAACATCTACGTAGACAGAACAGAAAAAGACAGAACGTAAACCGGTCCTTAGAATGGCCAGACTAATACGTTAAAGACAGAAAATGGTCAAGGGATAGCCGAGATCAAGGAAGTCAGAAATACACAATACCGTTAAACAAGCCAAGTCAGGAGAACCAGAAATCAGAGTAGTCAGGAATAGCCAAAGTCAATATACCTGGAGTACCAATAATAGGAACAGAAAACGCACTCTCGGGAACCAGGACAGGAAACCACGACAGGGCAATGAACTGGGAAGCTTCAGGGATTTAAATAAGCCTCCTTTGACTGTAATTGGTTAGAGGGTGACCTATGAATGTGCGTGTGCATCGGCATTGTGACGTCACACGCATGTTTGTGTCCCCCTGGGGGCGAAGCCATCGATGGCCGCGACTGCATGGTTGGCACCATCTTTATTTTGGGCAGACGGCCAGGAGAACCCAGCAGAGTGGCTCCCGACTCACTGCTGAGCAGGTAAGATCAGTCTGTCAGCACAGTCGTGCCGGTTGGGCACGATGGCACCTCGCAGCGAGCCGGGGGCCGTGACAGCTGGCACCTCTCTTACCTCACTTGATCTATTTGGATCAGGTGGGGTTTTTTTCCAAGGGAGGATATTGGGAGACAACACAATTAAGGTTCTTAACTTGACATATGCTGCTTGTTAGCAGTACGCCCCTTCTCTTCTGCTCTCTATGGATGATGAAAAGATGTTCAACAGTGTATATTGGTCTGTCTAAAGTGTGTTCTTGCCTCCATTGAAATTAACAATGGCACCAGACAAGGCTGCCTGCTGTCTTCACTCCTTTTTGTTTTCAGTGTGGAACCTTCGGTCAGGGTAAACACAGAAATCTCAGGTATTCAAGCAGGCAAGGTGTATTGTAAGATCTTTGCTTATGCAGATGGCCTGCTTTTCATGATTATGGAGCCTAACTCTTCCAGCCATCATACAAGAATTGAGCATTTTTAGCTCGATGTCAAATTACCTGACTTATCAAAATACCATAAGGCTGTACATTTACAGATGATTCTAGAGTAGATTTCATGAAATGAAGGAAGCTGGGCTCCTTCAAGAGTCAAGGAGTCCATATACCTCACCAAAAGTGGTGGTGAAAAAAAGAATGGTTTAGTAGGATTATGCATTGACTATACAACTTTAAATAAGAAAACTATTGCTGATCAATATACTCTGTTGCAAACAGAAGATCTCCAGAATGTTTTGTCTGAAAGCAAGTGGCTTAGTGTATTGGACCTCTGTTCTGGGTACTACAATGAAAATAGTAATTCAGGAGAAAACTGCTTTTATATGCCCCTTAGGATTCTTTCAAGTGATTTGAATGCCTCAAGGTATTGTGGAAACTCCTGCAAGCTTTCAGCGATTAATGTAGAAAACCCTAGGAGATATAAGCCCCAGGGAGGGCCTGGTCTATCTGGACAATTTAATTATGTTTGTCAAGTCCCCTGAAGAGCATGAATTTTTTTTTAATTTTATTTAATTGTGTTTGGCAGAGAATGAAAAGTGGCTATTGCAAGTGCTTGATTGTTTGGATAAGTGTAAATTTGCTCAGAGTTCAGTGACATATGTTGGACGATTTGTGTCTGTTGAGGGTGTAGCCACAGACCCGTCCAAAATTGAAAATGTTGTCAACCGATCTAGGCCAAAAACATTAAAGAGTTGCATTGATTTTGGGGGTTCTGTGGTTTTTACCATCATTTTCTGAAAGATTACTCTAAGATAGCATGAAGTCTTCACAATCTTCTGAAGGTGAAACCTGGGGAGAAAGGGCAGAAGAGTCCTCATCCCAAGAAACATTTTGGAGAAAAGTGTGAAGAGGCCCTTTTACTCCTAAAAAAGAAAATGACTGAAGCATATGTCCTTCATGTAGATGCAAGTTTGGAAGGATTGGGGAGTGTTCTTCCCCAGGCTTATCCTTGCTTGCATTGAAATGGGTCATTTTGGATACATTGCATGATTATTTGAACAGTACCAAGTTTGAAGTGAAAAGAGATAATAACCCCCTTACATACCTTTTGACCACCACCAATTGTGATGCTACAGGACACCAGTGGTTAGCAGCACTATTCAATTGTGAGTTTTTATTAAAGTACAAGCCAGGGTCCAAGACTATGGGAATGGAAAATCTAGGAGCCGTGGATTGCCTACTGTCATAGAGTAAGAAGAATGGATAGAAACTCATGGCCCAAAGGGTAAGAGCCCTATGCCAAACCTCTATAACAAGAGGGGAACAGGTAAACTTTTCAGAACTAAGATGTATTAATTTACTAAGCTTTACACCTGTAGCCATTTTCAAAGCAATGTGTTTTCCAGCGACTCTTCCTCAATAGTCAGTCATCAGTCAGCAGGAAAAGCAACAGGCCCAGATTCAAAACTCTGTAATTGGTCGATTATGGAGAGCAGTAAAAATTAGCAAGCATTAACATCTGAGGGATATCCGTGTTGAGCTACAGCAGCTTTTTAGAAGAGAATGGAACAATTTCATACAAATGGTTTACAAAATAAAGACGATGAGGGTAATGCTACCTACACCAAGGGACCCAACATTGTGCACCAACCATTTTGTGGGACACAAGGTATGATTTACCAAAGCCATTGGTGGGTGGGTGTTGTAGGCTGAGCATATGTAGACTGTGTTTGTAGTTCTTCAGAACCTACACATGACTAAGACATTACAGCAGCAGAGTTTATCATATGTTAGCTATTATTTTGACAGTGGTTATTTAGAGTGAAATCCTCATCTACTCAATGGGGTGGGTTTCTTAATATGCAGAATAACTGAGTGAAGGCAATGATTACATGAAGATGCTCCGATCTCCAGATTTTGGTGTAAACTCAGTTCTCTCTTTTAGCCTCAAAGCTGAATATAGCCGCTACCCATACTTGCCTTCTTCCAAATGCAGGTAAGGAAGGAGTTATATAAGTAAACAAGTTCACAAGCACAAACTTGGCTGATAATTATATTTAAATTATATGTAAGAATGAATTCCTAAACTTGCAAACATTCTGTGTAACAAAAACTATGGCATTTATTCACTAAAGTTTAAATTGTGGTGAATTTACAATCGAATAGCAAGCTTTGGGCTGAAATAGTCAAACTGTGATTACCGATGTGTTGGAATCTTTTTTTTCCAAATCAGTTCTTTTTATCTAAATTCTGAAATTTCATTTTCAATTCACTATTGAATGAACCTCCATGTCTATATTTAGATTTACTATATAAAATACAATTCACAAGAAGACATGTTCGCAATCCTAACTGTGTTTTCCATATTAGCAGGCTAATGTTTATAATAAAAAATACAGAATAAAGAAACTGGGAAAGTTACATATTCACAGGATGAAAAACACGGCACATTCAATGCATACAATGTTCCTCTGGCTATTTATGCACAAAAATATCTTATGTATAACCTTTGCTTATGATGAAAATGATTGACAGAAAATAGCAAATGCTGATTTTTTTTTCTAAAATTATAACAAAGACATTATTATTATTATTATTATTATTATTGATATTTATAGAGCGCCGTCAAATTCCGCAGCGCTTTACAATGGGTGGACGAACAGACATGTAGTTGTAACCAGACAAGTTGGACACACAGGAACAGAGGGGTTGAGGGCCCTGCTCAATGAGCTTACATGCTAGAGGGAGTGGGGTAAAATGACACAAAAAGGTAAGGATAGTATTAGATTAGTGACATACCTCGAATGCTTTCTTTAATTTACACAGCTGCTCCAGTGTCACTTGCTGTTCAATCTGCAAGAATAAAAGGTCTATATTTTACTTACTATATAGTGTATTTCTCTTATCAGAGCTGCAGTATCTCTTGTAGATGATCAACTGCTATCAAGCCTCACGTAGCAGTGTTACCCATACATATGCAATCCTATTATAAATTAGAAAGACATTTTTGTTTCCAGAGAAGTGACAGTTACATGTTCCTTTACTCCAGTAAATGCTTTTTCATTAAACCAAATGTAGGTAAATTAAAAAAATGACTTACCTCCACAGCACTTACACATTGCAGCAAATTTGCCATCTCGTCAATGTTGGACTCACACCTGTATGTTTGAGCCTCTAATGGAGACATACCATACCCTAGGCATTTCATACAGGTGCTGTACATATGCAAAAACGACAAACATACAGCACAGCAACAATTAACACATTTGCACCCTTTGACTGGCTTTGCATGGCAAAGCAGATCAATGATAATAAATTTAACTAAATTTTAGTTGTTTGATTTTGCTAAAATTGAAGAACAGACAGTTCCCGTTAAAAAATAGGTTGTTTATAAATACTGCAATTTCAAATTTATAAAATACATGATGTCAGAGGAGTAAGCTATAGACATGCTGAGCAATAAAGGCAGATGACCACAGTGTACATCTCTGTTCACAAAGCTGTGAGCAGAGCTGTGGGGAAGCTGCTAGCAGCTTAGAAATAAAATCTGTTTGGTCAGGTGCTGGCAAGTGCTGGACTACTTTCTCTGTAAAGCTTTGCTGGGTGTTATTTGGGATAAGTTTAAACTCCAATGAACAGAAAAGAAGGCTCCTGATGAGCTAACCTTTTCCCGGATCAATGAGAGCTCACTGCAGATGCTGTAAAGCCAAGGGAATTTGCAGCAAATTCAGACACTTTAAAAATAATGTATTGTACATTGTGAGCATTATGTATAATGCTTTAAAAATTAGGTTTATGTTCAGCCTGGAGGGTACATTTCAAAGTTTGATACAGACTTTCCCAAATTGAAAAGCATGTTTCTTCTAATGATTCTTACTCATTTAAGTAAAGATTCTTAAGATTTAAGCATATGTAAAATAAACTACGCACACGTGGACTCACTTTCCTTCTGCATTAGTCTTCATTCCTTAAAAAAATAATAAAAAAAATCACTTCTTAGGGAGCGTGTATCAAACTGTTAACAGCTTTCTATTCCCACACTATGACTCTTCTCCTGCAGCTGCTAAAAATAACCTACTAAGCCATCAGTTAATACTTTTCTAGCAACCTACTTTTCTACCCATACTTTTACCCTTTGTGTCACTATGTCCCACTACCTCTAGCATGTAAGATAGGGCCCTCAACCCCTCTGTTCCTGTGCGTCCAACTTGTCTTACAATTACATGTCTGTTAGGCCACCTATTGTACAGCGCTACGGAATTTGCTTTATAAATAATAAAGTAATAATTATACTATTGACATGAACCAAATTTTATTTGGGACAAAGAATGCAGTATCTCATATTAACAAAATTATGAAAGTGGCAGGAACTTGTTTAAAAATGGACACAGCTCATCTAAAACGAGCTTGCACAAAACCCCACAAACAATTGTTTGAACAGTAAACGTGAGAATTTTTTTGGTTTGGTAGAGTAATTGCTGAGAAGATGAGAACGCTTTCTAAGATTCTATGCATATTATTATTAGATCAGAATTCTACGAAAACTTGTCAATCTGAATGATATTTCTCTTCCACCGGTATTAACGTGGATGCCAAGAATGAGCTAACAGCTAAGTGGAGGGACCATATTTTTATTTTGATTTTTTTATTTAAAAACAAAACAAAATGGGGCTTCATGGCAGCAGGACGCATCTCACAATTGCTCCTCAGCTACTGATTGAATCCTGACTCATTTTTTTATCTTGGGTACATACCTTCAGCACCTCTTTGAGACTTACCTACTCTCTGAGCCTAACGGGGTATACCTGACAACCCATGAAGCACTGACTGCCTGTTTCTGCTGAAGGCCCAGACAAGGCCTAGGGAAAATGTCGGGCGGGGGAGACGGCCTCTCTCCTGCTCTGTACACCACAGCCCCAGCAGCGAGTCTCAATGCTGCCTTGTTCCCCCCTCCCCCTGAGCTGGTGGGGGTATCCCAGTCCCCTCTGGGTCAATCTATATACTTTGTGTGTGGCTTGCAGATGGCCCGACCTTGTCTTTACTACCAAACTACAAAGCAGATCTTGCCAAGATGGCAGACATAATCTTCCCTTGTGCACACCACCCGGTGCCATCGCAAGTTCCCTGACGAAGCTTGAGCAACTAATTGAGCGCTGTGGAAGAACGGGCCCATGCTTTACCTAGTGCAGGGGGACTTACCTCCACTCCTTCAGTTGCTCCCACAGTCCATCCTGCTAGAAACGACACTGCTTGAGTGGGCCTCTCCCACGTATTCCTGGTTGGAGGCTGCAGTGGAGACGGCGTAAGAGGCTGCTGCGGCGGTGGTCATTTATTGATCGATATGGCTCCCACACTTGCTGCATCTCGCATAGATACAGGACAAGTGAACAGCCACACTCCAGATGCAACCTACAAGTTTCGGAGGCCTGCCACCCATGTTACCTGATGCAAAGACACCGTGGTCGGCAAACACAAGCCTCGGCTGGAGGTGGGGTTGTCTAACGGCGGAGGAAGTTCCCAGATGGTCTGTGTGCTTGGGCACAGTGGAGAAACTCCATTGTTATAGCTAACAGTGAGGGAGACTGGAACTCTCCCTCATTAGGCATTGGCTGAGTGATCCTCAATCCGTGTCTGCAACTAGGCTGTGTCATTCGTGGCCACACACTGCAATTCATCTGCAAAGTCTATTTTCTTTTTTATACGGTTCTTAACCTCTATGGGACTATTTGCCAGTGTTAACTCTTTAGACCCAGTGGTCTCTATTTGATTATAAATTACCTGAAGTTATATACTTCTTAAACCTTAACATGTGCAGCTTCTCATGACATTTCCTGTTCTAGTTATAAAGCCTGCTCTCTCTCATTATGTTTCTAACTCAAATATCATTGCTCATATTTGTGTGTATTTCTGTGTGTACCTTTTATAAAGCATTATAAAAAAAAAACAACAACAACACATTTATGAATTTCAGAATACCTAGGGAGCTATAGCAGTCATGGAAGAACATGTAGAATTTGTAGAACTGATTGAGCTAAACCTGTACAACAGAAAAACACAATATAATCCTTGGTCTTAATCCACCTTGACTACGTCTTAAGGTCAGTTTCTCAAAATAAAAAAAAGTTAATAAGTAAATAAAAGACAAACATAAAAGAAAACAAGCTGATATTATGAAGAAAAAAATAATAATTGTAGAGACCACAAAACAAATGATAAAGGGAATGGAAGATTTTAGCAAAGGCTGACAAAACGTGTGATTATTTACATTATGAGTAGATGTATATAATAGCCCTGGTAACTGTATACAAATCCATTAGTGCTTATATGTACATTTCAATGTTGACATGTACATTTAGTTCTACAAAGAAAAAGGTTGTCAACCGAGACCTAAGTAGATTAGATCTTATAATCCTTAACAGCAAACTGAGGTTTTATGAAATAGGAGACCTGTTGGTCTTATGTGTTTTTCCAGTATATCATTTTTTTTACATCGAATTTTATAATGTTTATAGTTTATATGTGCATTCTGTGATATCCATTTAATGCATGCATTATTATTATTATGATATTTATAGAGCGCCGTCAAATTCCGCAGCGCTTTACATGCATGTTAGATAATGGCTGCTCTGTGACATAATTTATTAATATAAACTGATGTTTAATAAAACAAAAAAAAGTTACTATGTGTTTATTATTAATATATGCTTTGCTATTTCTGATAATTTCTATAAAATGTTGTCTGATTTGTGTTTTTATAAATACAGGGCGAACCATTTTCTGCTTTCACCTGGGTCACTGTGCAAATATGTGTATAGTTACATTTAGATATTTAGGAATAATGAGTTACAGGGGAATTGTGGGGGAAAAAAGCAGGATTATGGGAAGTAGTGAAGCCCATATTTTTTTTATGTGAGACATAACGTGGTGGAGGATATGAAAGGGATCCCTGTTGTGTAGAGTTGCTTGAGTATTCATCAAAAGTGTGCTTTTAAAAATCAACACTCACTAATTCTAAAAGGATGTGCATACTATTAGGCCATTCAAATAATTTAGTACACATAATTTAAATTTACACTGTAGTCACCAATTAGCCTAAAGGGACAATATAGTAACCAGAGCAACTACAGCTTATTGCATTTGTTCTGGTAAGTAGAATCATTTCCTTCAGGCTTTTTGCAGTAAACGCTGTCTTTTCAGAGAAAATGCAGTGTTTACATTACAGCCTAGTGATAACTCAACTGGCCACTCCTCAGATGGCTACTACAGGTGCTTCCTGGGGCAGTCCTGCCTAATGTGCAGCACTACCATTTGGCGTCTCCACCCTCTGCATGCAGACATTGAACATTCCTCATAGAGATGCATTAGTTCAATTCATCTCTATGAGGAGATGCTGATTGGCCAGGGCTGTGTTTGACTTGTGTTGGCTCTGCCTTTGATCTGCCTCCTTCACAGTCTCAGCCAATCCTATTGGGAAGCATTGTGATTGGCTCAGACCATCACTTCTGTGGATTTCAACAGACAGGGTCAGAGGTAGCAGCTCCAGACTTGATAGATAAGATTTTACTATATTTAGGGTGGCAAGAGAGGGCCAGGGGGGCTAGATTGTGGTTTTAACACTATAGGGTCAGAAACATATGTTTGTGTTCCTGACCCTATAGTGTTCCTTTATTAAAGCAGTTTTAGTGAATAGATCATGCTCCTGCAGTCTCACTGCCCAAGTCACTGCCATTTAGGAGTTAAATCACTTTTGTTTTTCTCCATGCAGCCCTAGTCACATCTCCACTGGCTGTAACTCATACAGTGAACCAAAACAAACTCTATGTTTAGGTGATGTGGATAATTAGCTGCTGAAAACACTCAGTGGATATCCCAATTCCACTATATACAAAGTGAACCAAAACAAACTCTGTGTTTAGGTGATGTGTAACTCATATAGCATGCATGGAAATTTTTTTTTATTATTTTAAATCAGATATTAACTTACTTTATAAGATTTTATCTCCTGCTCTGTAAATGTAACTTTAATCACACACAAGATGCTCCTGCAGGGTCAAGCAAGCTACAGGGAGTGCAGAATTATTAGGCAAATGAGTATTTTGACCACATCATCCTCTTTATGCATGTTGTCTTACTCCAAGCTGTATAGGCTCGAAAGCCTACTACCAATTAAGCATATTAGGTGATGTGCATCTCTGTAATGAGAAGGGGTGTGGTCTAATGACATCAACACCCTATATCAGGTGTGCATAATTATTAGGCAACTTCCTTTCCTTTGGCAAAATGGGTCAAAAGAAGGACTTGACAGGCTCAGAAAAGTCAAAAATAGTGAGATATCTTGCAGAGGGATGCAGCACTCTTAAAATTGCAAAGCTTCTGAAGCGTGATCATCGAACAATCAAGCGTTTCATTCAAAATAGTCAACAGGGTCGCAAGAAGCGTGTGGAAAAACCAAGGCGCAAAATAACTGCCCATGAACTGAGAAAAGTCAAGCGTGCAGCTGCCACGATGCCACTTGCCACCAGTTTGGCCATATTTCAGAGCTGCAACATCACTGGAGTGCCCAAAAGCACAAGGTGTGCAATACTCAGAGACATGGCCAAGGTAAGAAAGGCTGAAAGACGACCACCACTGAACAAGACACACAAGCTGAAACGTCAAGACTGGGCCAAGAAATATCTCAAGACTGATTTTTCTAAGGTTTTATGGACTGATGAAATGAGAGTGAGTCTTGATGGGCCAGATGGATGGGCCCGTGGCTGGATTGGTAAAGGGCAGAGAGCTCCAGTCCGACTCAGACGCCAGCAAGGTGGAGGTGGAGTACTGATTTGGGCTGGTATCATCAAAGATGAGCTTGTGGGGCCTTTTCGGGTTGAGGATGGAGTCAAGCTCAACTCCCAGTCCTACTGCCAGTTCCTGGAAGACACCTTCTTCAAGCAGTGGTACAGGAAGAAGTCTGCATCCTTCAAGAAAAACATGATTTTCATGCAGGACAATGCTCCATCACACGCGTCCAAGTACTCCACAGCGTGGCTGGCAAGAAAGGGTATAAAAGAAGAAAATCTAATGACATGGCCTCCTTGTTCACCTGATCTGAACCCCATTGAGAACCTGTGGTCCATCATCAAATATGAGATTTACAAGGAGGGAAAACAGTACACCTCTCTGAACAGTGTCTGGGAGGCTGTGGTTGCTGCTGCACGCAATGTTGATGGTGAACAGATCAAAACACTGACAGAATCCATGGATGGCAGGCTTTTGAGTGTCCTTGCAAAGAAAGGTGGCTATATTGGTCACTGATTTGTTTTTGTTTTGTTTTTGAATGTCAGAAATGTATATTTGTGAATGTTGAGATGTTATATTGGTTTCACTGGTAATAATAAATAATTGAAATGGGTATATATTTGTTTTTTGTTAAGTTGCCTAATAATTATGCACAGTAATAGTCACCTGCACACACAGATATCCCCCTAACATAGCTATAACTAAAAACAAACTAAAAACTACTGACAAAAATATTCAGCTTTGATATTAATGAGTTTTTTGGGTTCATTGAGAACATGGTTGTTGTTCAATAATAAAATTAATCCTCAAAAATACAACTTGATATCAGCAAATCCTCATATAGGTATAGCTTTTATAGTATATGTGAGGTTATTTTTGGGTGCAAACATTTGGTGCATCTGGGCCCTTATGTCCAGTTCTATACAAGAGCATATTTCTAGCGCATTTATACAATATATCCTAGGTGGCAGTGACACACCAAAAAATTGTTAACTATTGCAATTTACATAAGAATTGGACATATGTGTTGTTTTAACAGGGGGGGGGGGGAGGGAATGCATGCTGAAAAATTCTGAGCAATCTATAAGTAGATGATTCAACTGTAACATTGCTTATGTTTCCATGGAGATTCCTTCCATTCTAGAAAATTGGCTAATTCAGTTTGGCTAATCTGGCCTAAATATCCTTTAACCCCTTAGTGATCAGACCGTTTTTCAATTTTCTTACCGTTAAGGACCAGGGTTGTTTTTACATTTCTGCTGTGTTTGTGTTTAGCTATAATTTTCCTCTTACTCATTTACTGTACCCACACATATTATATGCAGTTTTTCTCACCATTAAATGGTCTTTCTAAAGATACCATTACTTTCATCATATCATATAATTTACTATAACAAAAAATATAAACTATGATGAAAAAATTTAAAACAAAACACACTTTTTCTAACTTTGACCCCCAAAATCTGTTACGCATCTACAACCGCCAAAAAACACCCAAGCTGGGGGGCTGGGCCTGACCGCCAAACCGAGTGGACGCACTACACATCAGCTCCGGACCAAAATTCACATTAATGCCTAAACTCACTGCTCGGTAGCCCTTTCAGTCTGAAAACCTATGACCGGAGGCTCCTGGGCATCTCGAGAAGCAATTAGGGATCTGGAGCTGACTTGCGGCAGCCGACAGGCAACACTTGAGGCCTGGTCTAGGGCCTGGCGGGGGAGGCGGCCGATCCTCCGACCGGACCTGGCCGGGCACACCAGGAGTGCGACAAGGGCCCTGCACCCCCCCTGTGGTCCAGTGGGGGTTATCCCGGACCCCACCATGTTAACACTCACCTTGGTAAAGCTGCAAACGAGCAACCATGGCTACACAGCCTGCAGAAACACGAATCAGCCGGAGCTCATCCAAGATGGCCGTCAAGCTAAGGCCAGAGAGAGGGAGCATGGGCAGCCATTCACACGCTTACTCCCTGGAGGCCCTTGACCGGCTCTGCTCGAGCCTATGCGCGATACTATGTGACGGCAGAATGCCATACCGTCAAGCAACCTGTGTGGTGGCCTCATGGATTCATCCTGCGACCCGCCGGCACCATTATGGACTCCCACTGCAGACCTTCAAAGCGGCCATCCAGCCACGCAAGCATCGACGACCACAATGGCTGGAAAGGGACTCAAGCGACCCGGGCGCACACGCTCGCTCCCACACACACAGGACAGAGACCGCCGGGCAAACCCAAAGTCCAAGCAACATACCCAAGTACAGAACCCCAGGCCAGCATGTAACCACTCTGCATTCCAGGGCTAAAGCGGAGCATCACACCGCAGCACAGGCGAAAACTAAGCAGAACCCAGCTAGAGCTGGGCCCACAAAAAGGGACTCCATGCAGACCACTGAGACTACTTACCCACAATGGCCAACCCCGAGGGGGCACCTACCATGCCGCACAAGTGCACATAGCACCCAAGAGACTCACACTCAGCACCAACAGCCCAGCAGGGCAGGCATCGGCTGACCACGGAAGACCCCACAAGCTGAGGCCCAGACAACTCTCCCGGGCCCCGGAGTGGATTCCTGAGCAATAGCACTGACTCTCTGGGCACCGGGCTATACTGCCTCACAGACTCCTCTCTCTCTATAAAACCACATATGCTGTTGGCGAGCTATGAGTTGGAAGCGTAAGCTCAAGTGAAGTCCTACTCACACCCTGATCTGCCAGGCAAAACGAATAGTTTAACATTAATTTAACACTGTTTCTCTTTTACCTTAACATGCTACATAGGCAAGTAACTTACAACACTAGCCTGCTTCACATAAGTTAGTGACACTTTACTATACTTCAATCCCCATGCCTAGCTAGCCTCCCTGAGTTAACTTAAATGTATATTCCAGCTTGGACATGTGGAACTAGCCTGCTCCCTCTCGAGATTTAACTTAATTTTACTCCACTGTCTTCTAGCTTAGCGCACTTATAACTACATTTACTGCATAACCATGTGTAGCCAGAATCTAGGAAGGGAGTGTTTAACCCAGTCTACCCCAGTTACATACTGCCTCGCCCTAGCCTGATTGTTACCCCCATTATCAACGAAGTTATTTTATGTTATGGAAGAGACTAAGTAATGATAATACACACTGTTTATTACACGACGTAATCATATATATGTATAAAAATGTGCTAGCCTTAACAAGTACCTCTATGCCTTACTGTTTGAAATGCGCTAGAGGATTGCCTTTGGGGTACCTCACAAGCGACTGCTACAAACTTACGCACTACAAAAATAAAGAATTAAAAAAACAAAAAAAAACCACCCAAGCTAAATAGTTTCTAAATTTTGTCCTGAGTTTAGAAATACCCAATGTTAACATGTTCTTAGCCTTTTTTGCAAGTTACATGGCTATTTGTACAAGTAAGACATTGTTGTTTCAAAATATATCTTTTTAAAATGTATCAGTAGTGGCATTGCAACACTGTTATCAGTCATAAATCTCTGAATCACACCTCATATGACATAAAGTAGACAACCCAAGTATGTGGTATGTCCAGTCTTTTTAGTAGCCACTTAGTCAGAAACACTGTCCAAATTTAGCATTTCTATTTGTTTGTGTTAAAAATTCAAAAAAAACTATTATGAACGCTAACTTTGGCCAGTGTTTGTGACTTAGTGGCTACTAAAAAAGACTGGACATTCCCTTATTTGCAATACCTTTGGTTGTTTTCTTTTGCAAATGGTATGCCATCATGGTAGTAATTCTCGTTCCTGGGCTACCATACGCTCTCAAAGGCAACATATATATATTTCAAAGTACATTTATAATGCAATCATTTATGCGCATTATATATATATAATATATTATAAAATGCTTTAATGACTATATAATATATTAATTTGATTATTTTATTGCATTAGTCTGCGGTCGTTAAGGGGTTAAATTCACTTTACATAATAATAATAGATAATTTATTTCTAAAATATTTTACCAGGAAGGTGATATGTAACCCAAGCATAGCCGCTATTACTGCCATTATACTGCATACTGTTACCTTCTCTTTTCTGAGGTTTCTGGTTGGATCTGAGTTGTTTTGTAGATTTTCCTTTTGTGTTAAATTCTCTAGTAGCCCTAAAGAATGTCTTCTCTGCTGTCTCCTGATTAGCTCCTTCTCCAGCCATTCTGGAGGGATTTGATCTTCTTCTTCTTCAGATTCTTCAAAGTAAATAGTATTAGATTGTGTCCGGACCCTAGGGGCTCCCCCTGCTGTTTTTGCTCGTTGATGGATTGGCTGAGTTTTTACTGTTGTTTGTCTTAGTTCACTAAAAAGACTGCAAATAAAACATAATGCAGTTATTAATATACATCATTATTATAAGAAACTGTATACCAGTGACACGCAGCAACAAGAAATAAGCCTGATAACTCGGATAAAAAACACGTATCGTCTTACCATCAATAAAACAATGTTCTATGCCTTGTGATAGAATTACTACTGCATAAAATGTATATTTGTGTGAACACTTACATGCATTGCAAGGGAAGGGTTGGCCTGGGCTGAAGCGCCCAAGTTATTACTATTGTTTATTGACATTTATATAATGGCAACTTACTACAAGGGTGACATTTTTATGATAAATTAGACAATTACATAATTTCACAGGAACAATAGATTTATGAGGACCCTGCTCAAACAAGCTTACAATCTAGAGTTGGCTCCTGTAAAGTCCCCAGTCTAATTAGAGCACTTCCTCATTGTTAGCCCCAAGTCTTCTTAAAAGCTCCAAGTGCCTTTTTCTACTGATCCTCTCAGCTATATAATTAGAAATTATATAATTATGCTTGACGTAAAGTTTAAAAAAAACAAATTAGGGTGAACGGTCATAAAATGTAACCTTGTGCTAAAGCCCCTGGTGATGTCTGAATAAGCAAATGATCACATATCAAGTCACCTTCATTAAATGCCAAAGAGACCTGGTGATTCTTGATTTTGCCACTGTTATGGACATATGCAAATATTACAAGTTATTAGAATGAAAAGTTGTATTTCTTAAACTGTGTACAGATTTTGCAAACTGACAATTTGTTAGAGAAGGAAATATTGTATTTCATTCAATGTTTCTTTAATAAATGACCTCTTACCCATTTTCATTGAATATGGTGTTTAGAATTTAGGATGCCATTTTGTCCTAGGTTAATGTAAGAACAAATCAAGCATTGCCTATGTTTGTGTACCCTTACATTTTAGTCTAAACATAGATAAGGTCATGACAATAGACTGTTTAGGATGTTCCCATGTGAGGTGACCAAGTCAAGGCAATGTCATTTAATGCTCATGACCTTATATCTTTCCCAAGTTAAGGTAGTTCCTAACATTACCTAATTTAAAATCTAAGGTATACATATATGTATTTATTTCAATATCCTCCCAGGAACCAAAGAAAAAATTGCCTTCCAATGTGCCATCCATTTTTGGTGAAAAGGAGGAGGAAGTTCCCAGCATCCGAGCTTATTACATGACATATCACTGGAAAGTACAGGATGTCCTCTTTGTCACGAACGCACCCTACTTCAAGAGTGTGCGTGACATAGTTGACTATTTGTCTGCACTAGACCGGAAATAATGACAAAATCCCCATTAACACCACCCACACTTAAACATAATAATATAACTATTACTATTTTAACGCTGCCACCACCAAGACAATTTATAAATGGGGTGCCTTTGTTTTGGATCAAAGAAAACTTTGATTATTTGTCTATCTACTCCTTCCAAATTGATTAATTAATGTGTGCATGCTTTCCCTAGAAGTAATTCACACCGGAGACAAAGTTTCTGATCAGTGAAAAACCAAGGAATGCTTTATTCCCCGGAGTGGGGGCTCCTTCTTAAAGCAAAAATACGTCACAGTTTAAACATACAGTATACATTCAACAATTGGTTAACAGTCTAAGGGGTCTTGTCTAAACCCCCCCTACAGGATGTAGTGTCGTCATTACAGACTTCTCCCGCCTATATTCCAGCTCCTGCATACACGATGACAGGGGGAGTGAGTAGTCTCTTTCAGTTACTTTAACAGTGATTCTCCATTTTGTTACACGTGGCATATAGCTGGTAACTGGCACAAAGGAAGTGGGGGAGGAGTTAGTAAAGGAAGCTGTTAACACAGGAATTTTGGTTACACGAGGTTTGCTTGATGGGAAGGGGGATGCTTAGCAGGATGTGAGGAATTTACAGAGGAAACAGCAACTGAACACATTGTAGGGGGGGAAGGGAATATTTACTCTAGCAGCCAGTTTTAACATAGCGTACACAGAATAAATAGACATTAGTAAATAGCCATTTTATTTTAATTCATCTGTCCATAACACCTTGGTCCCCCATATAAATCAATAATAAAAACTACCAAATGTAACTTAGCACAATATCTATGTAATTACAAAATACTAATTAGTCTCTTCAGGTAACGTGATGCTTTACCAGACAAAGGCAGAACTTAATAAAGGAATATTTATTATGAGAAAAAAATAGTCACAGTGCATACAAAAATATAGATGACAATCAAAATTATTTACACCAACAACTGATAAAAACAAAAGGGATAAAATAACAGAAAGTCCTAATCACTTACTCAGCTCTTCAAAGTAAATACTTCTGCCCCAGGGGGTCTCTGGTAGGAAAGATGGTGGCTCACTTAGAATTAGATTCTGGCCCAGAGCAAGTACCAAGACATTTCAGTATCATTGGATATTGGATATACCCTGTGGATTACCATGCCTGGTCTAGAGGTGGAGTTAAGGCGTATCTATAGAGATAATGAGTGACCACCCCCTTGTGTTCCAGACCAATATCAATCCAAATGGAAACATTTGGTTCTATCTTCTCTTATGTACCTGCCATAGAAATAATAATTGCATCTACAAATTTGTTATTATTTTTCCATTCTATCGATGTTGTACAGCGTACTTGCGACCCAATATGGCAGACATCACAATTCCTTCCCCTATGATACTGGAACAAGGTTAAAATCAATTAGCAAATCAAAGAGATTGACTCATCAATTAAGAGGTACAGGACATATGACTGAAGTCAGACATTCAAGCTTTTCACGTGTAGAATCTCATACCTTGCAGCTTTCACATTCCTATGCAATTTACATTACCCCTTCTGTCATCTGACCTCTGTGGGGGTCCCAGCTTCAAAAGGAATTAAGGCTATAAACCTTCCACACAATCAAATTAACTTATTTTGACACTGACAGTACCACCTCTACCAGGCAAGCAGATTATCTATGCACTACAAAAATTACATTAAAGGACAATATTCCATAGTGCAATAATGAGTTACTTCCTCTCTTCTAATATTCCATACCAAATTTTCGGGGACTTCAATATTCCCATTAACCCACCTTTGACCTCAACAGCCTCTAAACTACTTTTGATTACTTCCTCCCTCAGGCTATTGCAGAGTGCTAATTATCCCACCCATGTAGCTGGCAATATCCTCAACCTCATTTTCTCTTATGCATGTACAGTATCTAATATCTGCAACACTCCATTTCCTCTCTCTGATCACCACCTCTTATCGTTTGCTCTCAAGTACCCCCTCACCCAACCTCAGCCTAACCCCTTTCAACTCAGGAGGAACCTTAATTCTATTGAATATCAGCTGTCAGCTGATATTGATTCACAACTGCTATCCATCCCTTCCCTCTCCTGTCCCTCACTGGCCATCTCCACATATAACACTACCCTCAACTCTGCTTGAATGCTGCAGCCCCGCTCCAAACATGCACCTTAAAGAGGACAGGCCCCAACAGTGGCATACTAAATCAACACGCTACCTGCAAAGATGCTCCCGTTGTGCTGAATGCTCCTGGAGGAAGTCTTGCACCCTGGCAGACTATCGCCATTATAAATTCATATTGTGTTCATACAGTGCAGCCCTTGCCCTCTCCAAACAGTCATACTTTTCCTCTCTCATTAGTTCATGCTCCCACAATCCCAGGCAACTCTTTGACACCTTTAACTCTCTTTTTCGCCCTGCTGTGGCCACCCTCCAGACTAACCTTACAGCAGATGGCTTTGCATGCTACTTTACTGACAAGTTTAAACAGCTAAGGAAAGAATTCTCCCCACCTTGCCATTCTCTTTCTCAACCACACGTTGATCATGCCTTTCCTAGCCTTCAGACTTTCTCCCCGGCTACTGAACAAGAGGTGGCAGAGCTTCTCCTTTCCACTCGCCCCACCACTTGATCCTGTCCCATCTCACCTTATCAGATCTCTCTCCCACTGTCTTGTGCCTTCCTTAACACACATCTTCAGCTGCTCTTTCTCTTCTGGCATTGTCCCTGCTGACCTTAAACATGCCACTGTAGTACCTATCCTGAAGAAATCATCTCTTGACCTGTCCTCCCCCTCTAACTATCGTCCCATATCTATGCTCCCTTTTTCCTTAAAGCTTCTCGAAAAACTTGTTTACCCGTATGTCTCACTTCCTCAATTCCAACTCTAACCTTGACCCTCTTCAATCTGGCTTCTTCCCTCTCCACTCTACTGAGACTGCTCTTATCAAAGTTACTAATGACCTAATTGCAGCTAAATCCAAAGGCCACTACTCCTTACTAATTCTTCTTGACCTCTCTGCTGTCTTTGACACCGTTGATCATGCTCTCCTTCTTCAAACTCTTCAATTACTCAGTCTCTATGACTCTGTCCTTTTGTGGTTTTCCTCTTATCTCTCCCAATGCTCATTCAGTGTCTCCTTTTCTAATGATACCTCCTCCCCTCGTCCTGTCTCGGTTGAAGTCCCCTTCTATTTTCTCTTTATTCTGCCTCTCTTGGCAAACTTATTACCTCATTTGGATTCCACACCACCTGATGACACCCAGTTATATCTCTCCTCCCCAGACTTCTCCCCTACCGTCCTGCAATGCATCACTGCTTGCCTTTCTTCCATCTCTGACTGGATGTCCTCCTGCTTTCTGAAACTCAATCGCTCTAAAACTGAGCTCCTTGTCTTTCTTCCTCCTAATACTGATCCTCCTCTTTTGCTCTTCCTTCAAGTTAGTGTTATCCACATAAGTCCATCCTTGCAAGCACGCTGTCTTGGCGTCATACATGATTTTGGCATCCAGTATGTTGCCAAATCCTGTAGATTCCATCTTAAAAACATAGTCTGCATCCACCCCTTTCTTACGCAAGATGCTACCAAGGTGCTTGTCCATGCTCTAGTAATTTCCTGCATGGATTATTGTAACCCTCTCCTAATTGGTCCTAATTCCTCTCTAGTCGGTCCTCTCACCCCTTACCCCTCTGTAAGTCCATATATTGGCTTCCTGTATCCTATAGGAGTCAATTTAAAATGCTAACCCATACCTATAAAGCACTGAACAATTCTAGCCCCTCTTATATCACTTCACAGATCCATAGGTATGTCCCTTCTTGGTCTCTCCGCTCTGCCCGTGACTTTCTCCTGTCCGCTGCTCGCACCCGTACGCCCAACTCACGCTTGCAGGACTTCTTGCGGGTGGCTCCCTTCCTATGGAATAGCCTGCCTACCGCCATCAGACTCTTCCCTAGTCTTCAATTGTTTAAGAAGTGCTTTAGGAAACTTTAGGCCTCACAGAGTAATCTCTACCTCACATACCTGTCTCTTGCTCTCTCCTAAAGGGCAGCACTTTACTCTCTCCTCCAGCTCTGCTTCACTGTAGACTGTAAGCTCGGTTGAGCAGAGCCCTCTTCAACCTATCTTCCTGTAAGTTTTCTTCTAATTGTCCTATTTATAGTTAAATCCCCCCTCTCATAATATTGCAAAGTGAAACGGAATCTGTTGGCGCAATATAAATGGAGATAATAATAATAATAATTCACCCTTGCTGTGACACTCTTTACAATACATCAAGGATTGATAGAGTAGCTCAAAAGAATAAAAGGAGATGCCTGTGAACGAAATGTCCAGTACAGAGGACACAAGTTAATGAGCTGGGTCTCAGGAGGATATTAGAAGGACAGAGAATTTTGGATGCATTTTATCATAACTGATATGTTGACATGTTCAAGAGGGTATATTATTCTATATTACTGATCACAAGCATTTAGTTTAATCTTATAAACTCTGCTACAAATTATTGTAATGGATTATTACATTTTTATATGTCTATATTTATATTTTTATTAAATAAAATATTTTTTAAAATCCCTATTTTTATTGTATTCTCAATTATTTATATATTTTAAATAGCCCTGCTAAATTCTATGCTTTAAGACCTTATAGTGGTAAATAGTGGAACCAGCTGCGATTACACAAACTATAACCAACTTCGCCATACTCCAAAACTGCTGAAATGATGTTTACACCCTCTTAGAAATCATGGCTGTCCTTTGAACAGCCTCTTAAATCCTCTTGTCTCTTCTCTTAGTCCCTCACAGAGCTCCAGGGACTTTGGAGACCACATTCTTAGCCTGCTGAAACAGTGTATCCAACATGTCTCATACACTTTAGTTCTCCTTTGAACAACTCTTTCACTTCGACTCTCACACGACCCATCCTTGTATACAGGTTTTTATGTGAAAGGAAAGTGCGGAAGATGTTCTCAACACTCGTGATAATTTGTGCTGTTTAAGTTCATTATATGACATGGTATGCAAATTCAGTGATTTACCTGGATTTGCTTCTGTAATTTAAGACAATTCTGTTTTGTTGAAAAATAAGCTCAACTGCCAATATAGCAGTTTTAAGCTACCTGTTAACTGACACATTGTAAGTTAAATTTCCTATGAAGTCATCAAGCTGAAAAATGTTGTGGAAATCTAAGGATTTCAATTCAACACATGAACAAGAATCCTAAAAGAATAAAACAAACCAAGCGTACTATTCCTGATAACCAGGATGGAACAGGAGCCAGGTGTTCAAAGTGAAATATCAATAAATTACAAAGCTATGACTATAGCAAGGACACAAAGGACCCTGCGAATCTAAGGAGAGCTAAATGTCTCTTACTCCCATGTGACAGGTGACAGATAGCTTATGTTAGTGAATTATTGCAAGATATTATTTTAACCTTGATTTACTATGCCCAACCTGAGCTGCAGATTAAATATAACCCAATTGGAAACCTCAGTCCTGATTAATTTTTTTAAAAAGTGTGCAAAAATGGCTGGCTTCAAATTGCCATTAAAGCTGGTTTACATTATTCAGTTATTTAAATTATCCCAATACTAAAAAGGTTAAAGTGCAGCCATTATTTCCCCACCTCCTGTCTTTGGATGGACACTAAATACTGTAATAAAAACTAGAGACTGGGTAGCTATTGCAGTACTCCTGTCAGTGTCTATACAGTATAATAGAGCAGCAGGTCCAGCAGTACCCCTGTCTATACAGTTTAATAGCATACCAGGTCCATTAGCACTCCTGTCTATACAGTATAATAGCATATTGGGTCCTTTAGCACTCCTGTCTATACAGTATAATAGTATATCAGGTCCATTAGTACTCCTGTCTATACAGTATAATAGCATATTGGGTCCTTTAGCACTCCTGTCTATACAGTATAATAGCATACCAGGTCCATTAGTACTCCTGTCTATACAGTATAATAGCATATTGGGTCCTTTAGCACTCCTGTATATACAGTATAATAGTATATCAGGTCCATTAGTACTCCTGTATATACAGTATAATAGCATATTGGGTCCTTTAGCACTCCTGTCTATACAGTATAATAGTATATCAGGTCCATTAGTACTCCTGTCTATACAGTATAATAGTATATCAGGTCCATTAGTACTCCTGTCTATACAGTATAATAGTATATCAGGTCCATTAGTACTCCTGTCTATACAGTATAATAGTATATCAGGTCCATTAGTACTCCTGTCTATACAGTATAATAGTATATCAGGTCCATTAGTACTCCTGTCTATACAGTATAATAGTATATCAGGTCCATTAGTACTCCTGTCTATACAGTATAATAGTATATCAGGTCCATTAGTACTCCTGTCTATACAGTATAATAGTATATCAGGTCCATTAGTACTCCTGTCTATACAGTATAATAGTATATCAGGTCCATTAGTACTCCTGTCTATACAGTATAATAGTATATCAGGTCCATTAGTACTCCTGTCTATACAGTATAATAGTATATCAGGTCCATTAGTACTCCTGTCTATACAGTATAATAGTATATCAGGTCCATTAGCACTCCTGTCTATACAGTATAATAGTATATCAGGTCCTTTAATACTCCTGTCTATACAGTATAATAGTACATTAGGTCTATTAGTAAAATATAATAATATATCAGGTCCCTGCCAGTTGGTACAGATCTAGCAGTATTGCTGTATTGTATATATTATCTGTATCTGCTCTACGTGTTGCACGCTGAGTAACGTTACTTGGTAACAGTAAACAGCTCTGAAAACATCATGTCAAATATTATTATTCCAAACCCGTAAAAAGTATCTTGTTTAGTCCTTACCTGGGCACATTGTATGTCTCCAGTCTGCCCAGCGCAGAGCTGGCTCTCACCTTCCTCCTTCCTGACATGGTCACTTTAAATGCCGGCTGGACTGTCCCTGGGATGGCACTGAGGGGGCATGTGCTGGGTTCACTCTAGGCTGCTGGCAGAGTACTCACACAGGGAGGGTTCTGCAGTGAGAGGACCCTGCAAGTATCCTGTAACCCCTCTCCCAGTCTCTGCCAGCCCGCCCCCTCCCTCTCTGTCTGTGTGTGTCTGTGTGTGTGGCTCTGTGTTTGTTCCTTGGAGAGGTTGCTCTGGTTTCACACCTACCTGCGCCTAGAGAGTAATCCACCAAAGAGGTGGCTTAGTACAATCCCAAAATACAGGCATTAAACTCCTAGTGCTAGAATGCTTGCTGGCCATGTTTATCCCATGGAGTACTTTACATTTTGCTGAATTAATAGCACTTAGATAAAACTTTTGTAGCTGCAGTTGTTTTATATTTTTCTATCGGTTAGTAGATACAAATAACTGTGGTGAATGGAAATGTAGGACTTCTGTAACTAAACTGTGAATTGTTTGGAAATGAAAATTAATTCATAAGGAATGTCACATTTTCAGTTTGAGATCAATACGGAATCCCACCAATTTGCACATCCTGGATTATTCAATAACCTTCAAACTGTAGCAAATTAAAATTTGAAGTACAAAATTAAGACAACAATAGCCAAGTAGTGTTTATAGACAAATTGGACGTTTTGTAACATATCAGTTATTGTATCCTTAGTTAGAATTTCATTTGCTACAATTCCAAGTTTAGGAAAAAAAAAACACACAAATGAACTATTATCCACTAATGTGTGAATTGTAGACAATACATAGTGAATTCAAAGATACATTGAAATTGTGTGCCACATTCAAATCCATAGCTGTCTTGTTTTTTGTTTTTATTTAAATAATTTTTCAATTTTGACCTAAAATTTTTAATTTACTCTTCGTTGAATAACACAGCATTGTGTGTTTGGAACAAGAATTAACTGTAATAATGTGTGTAAAATATATTTTAAAAAGTAGGTTTTGAAACAGTATAGTAGATTTTCAGTTCTATCCTACATGATCTAAATAGCATCTTCAGTAAGAGAGGAATTAGACCATTGAAATGATGAATGGACACTCACTATCCTTGCTTTGTTCCTGATACAACTGTCATTAAATTTTACAGCTTGGAAATAGTAACTGTTTCCAAGTAGCTCTCTGTACTAATGTTTACACTCCACACATGCAGACAATGTCTTCTCATATATATTGCTGATAAATAAAACACCAACACAGCTTCAGCATTGTCACAGAGCTCAAGGCATAATACTGTCTACTCTTATTACTGATCATATTTCACAGGGTGGGAAGTAAATAAAGAAAAACACATATTAGCTTATCAGCAAATATATAGCTGATTGCTCTTGGGAATTTCTGTTCTAACCAATGGCCATAATATAACCTGATGGATTATCCTAAGAAAATTGAAACTATGCATTTTTTTGTATAAATTAAGTATTTGTGAATTTTTTTATTTATTTTTTACAGATTTAAAGGGATATTCAAATTTAAGGAAAAATAAGTTGAACTGGAGTCAAGGTTCAATTAGATCATTTTTCTGGTTGGGCTACTTTGATCTTAAATTTTACACTTACTTGGAATTCTGACTTTAGTGGAAAATAAACTGGTAGATGTCAAGCTTTGAACAGACGGATAGGAATTAAATGTTGAATTGGATTGAGTGGAAACTCAATTGTCAAGTACAGAGGAAAATAGATTAATAAAAAATGAAAGTTCTCCTTTTGAACTAAGGTCCAAGATTGACTATTTTAGTGTAAATCTTTTAATTCATTTTTCAATTCACTAGTGAACAAACTTCATAGGTCTATCATAAGATGTGTTAAAGGGAAACTATAGGCTAGGAATACAAAATAGTATTCCAAGCCTATAGAAGCTGGCATATATGTTATCTTAAAGGGACACTATGGTCACCTGAACAACTTCAGCTTAATGAGGTTGTTCAGGTGAGAACTAAAGCTCACTGCAGCCTTTCTCATGTAAACACTGTATTTTCTGAGAAAATACAGTGTTTACATTGAAAGCTAGGAACACCTCCAGTTGCAGTCACTCAGAGTGAACCAGAGGGACTTCCAAGTTGATTGAGGCATAAAACTCCTCAATCCACTCAGATCTGCTGTCAGCAGAGCACATGGCAGCCAGGGCCAGATTAACAGCCCAGTGGGCCTGGTGCTGACAATTATGACGGGCCTAATTACAGAGTCATATCGACCAAAAACACTAAAACACTCCCAAGCGTCATAAATCTGATGGAGATGGTGCTGGAGAGAAAGAATACAGCATCTATAAGAAAACACATACCTTATGCTAATCTCCCTTTAACTTATGTTTTCATCTTTCAAGTAAATCCATAACCCCTAACAGCAGTGTCCAGTCAAGCAGGAAGTCAATGGGCATGGTAAAAGGGTGTGCCACTGACACAAATCACGTAACCTGCCAAAAGGGGCGAACATGCCCAAAAAGAGGACATATCTGCCCAAAGAATTAGAAGGCCATCCTGGTATGAATGCATGTCAGGCTGCCTGCCAATCATGCAGCTGGCCAACTAAGGGCATACTATGCAGACAGCACCCTGAGCTTGGCATAAATGCATCGAATGATGCGCTCGCTCAACGCTTTCTAAAGGACTGTCCCCTAGCACTCGCTGGTCCACTTGTCTCCTTAACTTCTTACTAGCAGGCAGACGCTCCTGGTATATAGTCCGGGACAGAGAAAAGTTGTACGTAGTGAGTGTAGAAGAAAGGGAACATGCCACAGAGACCAAAGTCAGCATTACCTTAAAGGATCACTATAGGGTCAGGAACACAAACATGAATTCATGACCCTATAGTGTTAACACCACCATCTAACCCCCTCTGGGCCCCTCATGCCTCCATAAATATAGTAAAAATCTTACTGTATTCAAGCCTGAAGCTGTAGCTCTGCATGCTGTTAGACTCATGCAGAGTTACATCATTAGAAGTGGTGGCCTGATCCAATCACAGTGCTTCCCCATAGGATTGGCTGACAAAACGGCAGATCAGGGGCAGAGCCAGCATGATTCAAACACAGCCCTGGACAATCAGCATTTCCTCATAAAGATGAATTGAATAAATTAATGTCTATGAGGAAAGTTCAGTGTCTGCATGCAGAGGGAGGAGACACTGAATGTTTGGATGCATTTTAGGCAGCCATGACCCAGGAAGGATCTCTAACAGCCATCCAAGGAGTGGCCGGTGAAGTTATCACTAGGCTGTAATGTAAAGACTGCATTTTCTCTGAAAAGACAGTGTTTACAGCAAAAGGCCTGAAGGTAATGATTCTACTAACCAGAACAAATTCAATAAGCCGTAGTTGTTCTGATGACTATAGTGTCCCTTTAACTATATTCATTGTCAGCCAGTCCACACAAGTTTTGTTCCCATACATCCCTCTTAAGTTTCCATACTTAAGTAAGAGTATGTGAAAAGTAGTTAGGGTTGCCACCTTTCTTGGAAAAACATACCGGCCTTACTAATTTGCATAATTAAATATGTATGGGTGACATCACATGATGTAAATCACAAGGAGTGACATAAGAGAAAATGCTGTAAAATCACCCAAAAACTACTTAGTTTGATTATGCTGTATAGATGGATTCCTCCCAGTGCCCCCATGTTTCCCAGTGCCCCCATGTGTCGATTACTCCAGGTCTCAGCGTTCCTATGTATCAGTGTCTCAGTGCCCCATGTCTCCCAGTGTCCCCTAGTGTCGTGTCCCTAGGTCTTCCAGTGACCCTATGTATCACAGTGGCCCTATGTATCACAGTGTCTCAATGTCCCACGTCTTCCTGTGTCCTCCAGTATTCCCATGTGTCTATGTCCCCATGTATGTGTCATTAGGACACTAGGAAGACGGGGAGACCTGGGGAGACCTAGGGACACAGAGACACCAGTGACACTGGGAAACTAGGGGACACTGGCTGGGACACATGGGGACACTGGGGAAATAGGGGACACTTAAATACATGGGGACACAGACACTAGAGACACTGGCTGGGGGACATGGGGACATTGAGACATGGGGGCACTGGAAGACATGGGGACACTGAGACACCACGGCCACAGACACTAGCTTGGAGACATGGGGACATTGAGACACTTGAGGCACTGGGAGACATGGAGGCACTAGGAGACATGGGGACAGTGAGACACTGGGAGACTAGGGGTCACTGGGAGACTAGGGGGCACTGAGACACCAGGGACACTGGCTGGGAGACATGGGGACACTGTGTCCCCATGTGTCTGTGTCATAATGTCTCCCAATGTCCCTTAGTGTCTCAGTGTATGTCTCCTTGCAGCCTTTTCCCCATCCCTTACTTCCCTGAGCTGTAGGCTGTCTCTGCAGGGTGGGAGTTGCTGTCTGGACTCTCTGTAGCTGCACCCCTGCAGATCAGTGAGTATAGATAGGCAGGGAGGGATATGCTGGAACTTCCTATCCCTGCCTGTCTCCACACACAGCGACCCCTACTGGCCAGTGCTGGTATTGCATAGTAATCTCTTGTTTATACTGAGAAAAATACCAGCATTTGTATTGCCAATATCACTGCAATATTGTCACCAGCCAGGCAGCCTCAAATACTGGTTGTGCCAATAAAATAAAAGCCAGGTGGAATCCCTAAGAGTAGTGTGTGAAATAAAAAAATGTAAAAAAAAATAAAAAAAATGTAAAACATTTTTTTTTTTTTTAAATCAATGGGCCTATTCCATGCGCCTGGGCCTGGAGCTGCAGCTCCATCAGCCCCTATGTTAATCCGGCCCTGATGGCAGCACTGTGTCTCCTCCCTCTGCATGCAGACACTGTACTTTCCTCATAGAGATTCATTGATTCAATTAATCTCTATGAGGAGATGCTGATTGGCCAGGGCTGTGTTTGAATCATGCTGGCTCTGCCCCTGATCTGCCTCTTTGTCAGTCTCAGCCAATCCTATGGGTAAGCACTGTGATTGGATCAGGCTACCACATCTGATGATGTCAGCAGACTGTTTTATTTTTTTTTAGGCAAACAGCATGCAGATCTACATCTTCTAGCTTGAATACAGTAAGATTTTGCTATATTTATGGAGGTATGAGGGGCCCAGGGGGGCTAGATGGTGGTTTTAACACTATAGGGTCAGGAATACATGTTTGTGTTCCTGACCCTATAGTGTTCCTTTAAAGGAACACTATAGTGTTAGGAATACTAATCTGTATTCCAGATGCTCTAGTTTTCCTATCACACCACGCGCATTCAAACTTTCCTAGGAAATCATTGAATCAGTGAGGCTACCACGTCTTGTGACAGAGTATTACTTTGTCTGTGCTGTGGAAGCGCCTCTAGTGGTTGTCATACTGACTAAAGGAGGAGTTAACCCCTTGTAATGTAAACATTGCAGTTTCTCTAAATCTGCAATGCTTTACATTATAGGGTTAATGGGACAGAGCCACTGCAACCAGATTATTTCATAGAGATGAAATGGTCTGGGTGCCTATTGTGTCCCTTTAAGCAAGAAGCAATCACATGTTGGCTAATGGGAGTTTACTCACTTTACATCAATCAAAACAAACAGTTAAATTCTAGATAAAGAGCCAAGCTGTGACTATTGTTGAATTTAAGATATTTTAGCTAAAATGGTTGACCATACCATGGATACTGTGAACAATGCCATGGATAGGCTAAAATAACAGATTAAATATTTTTTTGTTTAATTATTTTGACGTAAAATTTGAAGCTTCCCTTTTAAGTTCTCCAACATTCCTTCCTGTTAAAGTTTAAAAAAGCAAAAAAAAAAAAGAACAACCCTGCATGGTAGCTGACGTTAACAAACATTTCCAGATCTTTTATAAAGTCAAGTGTTAGACAATACTTTCTTTCAATCAGCAATTATCTATAGGGTTAGCTATTTACAAGTCTTTGAAGTCTCTGATTCATATTCCAAAACTGGAGTGGATTTGCACTCTCCTAAGAACCTAACTCCAGAAGTCGTCTCAAACTTTTTGCTTTTGTTACCTACAATGGACAAGACTTTACAAGCAGCACCCCAGATGCCAGAGTGAAAGGTGACTCCTGCCACTAGGACTGTCCACATTGGCAGGATTAAAAGTGGATCTAGCTTTGGAAGAATCCACTTACCCTTCTTCACCAGATGCCAACTACACATTGTAGCCACTGCTTTTTGGAATCCAAAGTCTTTAAAACAAAGCTACTGTTAGGGCCCTATAGCAATGTCCATGTGGTACCTAAAACCCTATTCATGACTGCTTCTTCTCTCAGAGATGTTCTCTGTGTGCATGTATGCATGAAACTGCTCCTGAACCATTGGCCAGGAGAATGGCTTCTGACACGGCAAACATTACTGTTTGATAAAAACTATTGTACATCCTCTCCGTGCTTCCTGGTTCAGCTGAAGAATTCCATACATATCATGCCAAAAGCATTACCAGAGACAGAAACCAAATAAGTATATGGGCCACCTCTGAGGATATATGTTTCTTCAATCCATGAAAGCTTGCCATTCCTGAAGAAGTTGCGCTTTCTATCCTTGCAATTCAAATACTGCTGTGGTATGAAGAATTCCTTCCTATTCTGCAAAAATTGAATAATCTCCCACACCAGACACACACCTTTCTGCCCCCTCCCCATACAGCCCCTATCCTACCCCCATATATTCACATATAAACATACACGCACACTACATTCCCTATACAGACACAGATACATCCCCTACTAAGGAAAGACATTCCAGATGTTGTGGTCTATATCTCCCCTAATGCTTTGCCAGCATTATTGATGTAAGAGCATTGTGGGAGATGTAGTCAACAACATCTGGAGTATCGAATGTTGCTTACCCCTGCTCTATATATATATATACACACACACACACACACACACACCACAAGCAGACCTTTTACACAACCCAAATAGCCAAAAACAACCCCATCTTCACACACAGCCAACCTCCAAATGCATGCATAATACATTTCCTGGCCCTTTTGTATATCACTTATGGAGGTCACCAGCAAATGTAGTGCTATCATGTCCACATGAAAGATCTCTACAGCAGGACTCTGCTCACTGCCCTGAAAAAGCTTTGAGCTACCAAGCTCACTTTGGGGGACATGCTTGTGTTTAGCGATGGCATGACATGATGCTGTCTGGCCCCATCCCTCCTCGTGGGCCACACTAATATTAAATGGACTGGTCAAACTTTGGAAACCCTCTGGAAAACAGCTAAACGTTTGGTGGGCCTATTCATCACGGCTTCACTTTTGTATGTAATTGGTACAATTTTTTGTTTCATTCCCTTTGTAGATGCATAGATCAGTGGTGGCGAACCTATGGCACGCGTGCCACAGGTGGCACGCCAAGCCCACTCTGTGGGCACGCGGCCATAGGTCGCCGGAGGGAGGGAGGGTGCGCTCCGCCGGCGCATCCATAAGGCGGCACAAGTGGCCGCCTTAGGGTGCACCGGCCCGGCGGGCGCAAAGCCGGAGTGACCGGCAGGAGGTGAGCGCAGAGCACAGCGCTCCCTCCTGCCAGGCACTCTGTGTAGCGTGGCCGAGCGCACCGCGGTACAGGAACTTATGTTTCCTGTACCCGGGCAGCCGGAAATGAAGTGCTCACAGAGCGAGCACTTCCTGTCCGCGAGGAGAGAGATGGGGACCCGAGGGGAGAGCCATGGGGGGACCTGGAGGGGAGAGAGAAGGGGACCCGGGAGTGGGAGAGAGATGGGGGGACCTGGAGCGGGAGAGAGATGGGGACCCGAGGAGAGAGAGATGGGGACCTGAGGGAGAGCCATGGGGACCGAGGGAGAGCCGCCGGAGGGGAACTGAGGAGAGCCTGGGCGTGGGGAGGATGGGAACTGAGGAGACGGGGAACTGAGGGAGAGCCATGGGGACTGAGGAGAGCCTACAAGTGGGGGACTGAGGGAGAGCCATGGAGGGAACTGAGGGAGAGCCAAGTGGGAGGGGGGGGAACTGGAGGGAGAGCCGCGGAGGGGGGCACCTGAGTAGGAGAAAGATGGGGTGGAACCGAGGAGAGCCATGGGGACTGAGTGAGAGAGATGGGGCTAAAACTGAGTGGGAGCAGAGATGGGGCTAAACTGAGGGAGAGAGAAGGGGCTAAACTGAGTGGGAGAGATGGGAGAGAGATGGGGCTAAACTGAGTGGGAGAGAGATGGGGGGGCTAAACTGAGTGGGAGAGAGATGGGGGGCTAAACTGAGTGGGAGAGATATGGAGGGGGAACTGAGTGGGAGAGATGGGGGGGAACTGAGGGAGGTATAGGGGGAGAAAACTGAGTGTGGGACGGGGGGTGAGGGGGGACGACATACACACAGCACCCCTGCCCTACACATATCACCCCACACAAAGACACCCACACATCACCCTACCCACACATCACATCACCCCACCCACACACACACACAAACACATACAATGTACCCCTCAATGCAGTGTGTACACTCAGCAGTCTGTCTGTGTATGTACACTCAGCAGTCTGTCTGTGTGTGTGTACACTCAGCAGTCTGTGTGTGTGTACACTCAGCAGTCTGTCTGTGTGTGTGTACACTCAGCAGTCTGTCTGTGTGTGTGTACACTCAGCAGTCTGTCTGTGTGTGTGTACACTCAGCAGACTGTGTACTCAGCAGTCTGTGTGTATTCAGCAGACTGTGTACTCAGCAGTCTGTGTGTGTATTCAGCAGTCTGCTAAGTACACAGACAGACAGACTGCTAAATACACACACAGAGATGTTAATTAGTTCGGACAACTGTATGAGTTGTTTTTTCGAAACTTAAACCTCAGTTTTCAGGTTTAAATGCCATTTTGGCACTTTGAGGGAAAAAAAATTGGCATGTATTACGGTTTGGGCACTCGGGCTCAAAAAGGTTCGCCATCACTGGCATAGATGGTGCGTGTTTTTTTGTTTTTTATTTAATCAAGTTTATTGCTGATAATAGACATATTATTATTATTATTATTGGTTATATAGCGCCAGCTTATTCTGCAGCACTTTACAATAAGAGGGGAATTTACCAAATGAGACAATAACAAAATGTAACAGGAACAATAGGTAGTTGAGGACCCTGCTCAAACGCGGTTACAATCTAGAGGAGGTGGGGTATAAAAACACAATAGGAAGGGTAGTGAGGGAGACAGCAAATAGACATGGTGGGAAAGTAGCAGAACTGGAGGTGAGAGTGGAGTGTGGCCCTTTAGGAGAGAGCAAGAGGAAGGTTTGAGAGATAGAAGTTTTTCTTGTAAGGCCATAAGCAATCCTAAAAGGTGGGTTTTGAGGGGTTTCTTAAAGGATTGAAGACTAGGGGAGAGTCTGACAGGGGTAGGCAGGCTGTTTCAAAGGAAAGGAGCAGCCTGTGAGAAGTCTTGCAGGCATGAATTTGCAGCAAGGGTGCGAGCAGCAGACAGTAGAAGGTCACCAGTAGAGATGGGAGACCGAGAGGGGCATACCTATGAATCAGTGAAGAAATGTAAGAGGGGTTAAAGTTGGTTAGGGCTTTATAGGTGAGGATTAGTATTTTAAATTGATACCTGTAGGGTACAGGAAGCCAGTGTAAGGATTGACAGAGGAGTGAGGTGTGAGAGAAGCGACAGGAGAGAAAGATCAGCCTGGCAGCAGCATTCATCACAGATTGTAAGGGGGCAGTACGGCTTCTGGGAAGACCAATTAGAAGGGAATTACAGTAGTCCATGCAAGAGATTACTAGAGCATGAACAAGTTCCTTGGCAGCATCTTGCGTAAGAAAGGGGTGTATGCAGGCAATGTTTTTAAGTTGGAATCGACAGGTTTCAGCAAGAGACTGGACATGAGGTGCAAAGGTTAGGGCAGGATCAAAAATGACACCAAGACAACAAGCTTGAAAGGATGGGGTGAGGTAGGTACCGTCAACCTGCAGGGAAAGTGAAGGAGGAGGATCAGTGTTATGAGAAGGAAAAATAAGAAACTCGGTTATAGAGAAATTGAGTTTCAGAAAGCAGGAGAACATCCAATTAGAGATAGAAGAGAGGCAATTGGTGACACGTTGTAGGACAGCAGGGGAGAGGTCAAGGGAGGAGAGGTATATCTGAATGTCGTCGGCGTACAGGTGGTAGTGGAATCCATATGAATTAATGAGTTTGCCAAGAGAGGCATAATAGAGAGAGAACAAAAGGGGACCAAGAATTGAACCTTGAGGGACTCCAACTTAGACAGGACATGGAAAGGAGGTGTCGTTGGAAAAAGAGACACTGAAAGAGCGTTGGGAGAGGTAGGAGGAGAACCATGAGAGGGCTGTGTCACATACACCATGAGATTAAAGAGTTAGGAGAAGGAGGCCATGATCAAAAGTGTCAAAGGCAGTAGAGAGGTCAAGAAGAATTTGTATGGAGTAGTGGCCTTTGGATTTAGCTGTGATTAGGTCATTTGTAAATTTAATAAGAGCAGTCTCAGTAGAGTGGAGGGGGCGAAAGCCAGATTGAAGAGGATTGAGGAGGGAGGTGGAATGTAGGAAGTGAGTCATACAAGTAAAGACAAAACTTTATGGAAGTTTTGAGGAAAAAGGTAACAGGGATATGGGACGATAGTTGGAAGGTGAAGACGGGGCTAGGCATGGCTTTTTTAGGATGGGTACGACAGTAGCATGCTTACGGGCAGCAGGGACAACACCAGATGAAAGAGAGCAGTTTAGGATGTGTGTTAAGGATGGTACAAGACAAAGGGAGAGAGATCTGGTTAGGTGGGGAGGTACTGGATCAAGCGGACAGGTGGTGAGACAAGAGGAGAGGAAAAGCGAAGCCATCTCCTGTTCTGTAGCTGGGGAGAAGGCCTGTAGGGTAGGGAAGGTACGGCCGATGTGTGGTTGCAAAGGGAGGAGCAAAGGGGGGAGAATTCTTACTTAACTGTTCAATCTTGTTGGTAAAGTAGCATGCAAGGCTATCTGCTGAAAGGTCAGTTTGAAGTGTGGCTTGAGGTGGGCAAAGGAGAGAGTTGAAGGTATTAAAGAGACGCCTGGGATTGCGTGAGCATGGACTAACAAGAGATGAAAAGTAGTATCGTTTAGCAAGGGTGAGGGCTGAGCTATATGAAGACAAAATTAATTTATAATGGAGGAAGTCTGACAAGGTGCGGGACTTCCACCAGCAGCGTTCAGCCTAACGGGAGCATCTCTGCAGGTAGCGTGTTGACCTAGTGTGCCACTGTTGGAGGCACGCCCTACTTGAGGTGCATGCTTGGAGAGGGGCAGGAGAGGGTAGGGATGGATGAGAGTTCAGAATGGATTACAGTTGATAGCTGCTGGAGATCAAGAGAATTCAAATTCATTGAGGGGGATTAGGTTGAGGATATTGTGTGTAGGGGCGCTCAAGAACAAATGATAGGAGGTGGTGGTCTGATAGAGGAAATTGAGTATTAAAGAGATTGGAGACTGAGCATGCATTTGAAAATAAATATAATAAATGCTGTCATAAAATTCTGTATACCTCGCCAAAGTTTTGATTTGGTCACTTGCATAAGATACTGGAATGCTAATTATCGCCATCATTAAACAATTAGCTAGGCGAGCGTGAACATTAAATACAAGGAAAAGGACACTGCCTATTACATGTTATAGTAGATAACCTTGGCTACCACCAATGAAAATTCCTTCCTCATTATAGGTTGTATACAATTGAACATTTTTGGCAAATTGTAAAATTAAATTCCAAACCTCTCTCTCTGCGTGGCATTTGATATCAGAGTAAGCTGTACAATAAGGGATGGTTCAGGTGACATCCTCATTGTACCTGCAAATAAACGCTATCGCTATGACAACAGTTGTATTGGATTACTAAACAAAAATGTATTCTCTAAATACATACAATTTACATAGGAATATAAAAAGCTACCTGCATTAAAATAAAGGAAGGGCTTATGGTATCTGCCAAAATGTATTATTTCATCAGTACCGCTGATGTTTCAAGTAGGGACAGGCCACCCAGGAGTAAAATGTATTATTTCATCAGTACCGCTGATGTTTCAAGTAGGGACAGGCCACCCAGGAGTAACTGTTTTGTGATCATGTGTCTAATTAATGCAGCTTGAGTATATTATAGTTATTATGATAATTGTAGTGAAATAGTACACAGTAGCATAAGTGCTTCCCACCATTGATTCACTTATTTTAAATTGTACAATTCATGGTACACACAACTTGGTATAAAAACAAAAAACAAAAAAAAACAGCATTTAAATTAATTTATACATTGCTAGCTGAAATGCTCGAAAATACATCACGAGTAAAAATGGATAAAAAGTTTAAACCCTCTTGCCATATTTTAAATTAACCTAAAATTTGTGAATATGTAATCCAACAATAGAGGAAATCTGGTTTACAAAGAATATAATAAAATATTATATTTATAGACAAATGCTGTAAAAACAAAACGTCTTGTGTGTGTCACATCAATTGTGTATGACTTTAGCATTTTTTACTTCTGAATACAAAGTAAAAGAAAATATTTGTTTCCTCTACCACCTGTCAATCAGTTCCCAACAGTAGGCTCTCCTGCTCTCCCCCACAGAATTTCCTCTATTAATGCATTTTGCAGTTGCTGACACAATATCGAAATGAAGCAACAGATGCTTTGAGGAGGCAAGGAGCAGCGCCTGTCAAGTCCCAGGTAGAAAGTCAAACCATTGTGTGCTATAGTATGTTATGGTGCCTCGGGTGTTCCTTTGACTTTATGATTAATATTATATTTATTGCTTTAGTAGACGTTATCTTTTAAGTGAACTTGTCAAGACAGGTTCGCTTTAAAACCAGATTGACTGTTCAGTAAACGGCTCTTTGATAATGAGTTTGCAAAATTTAGGTCAAAATACCCACTACACTGCAATATACTGCTTATTTACAGCACCACTCTTTGTGTTTCGGACGCTGCTGCAAAATCTGCCATCTCATAGTGAGCTTTTTATGTCAGTGTTGGAACGAATGATTGGCCCCAGTGCAAGTTATATTTTTGGGCGTTCCTTTAGAGCAAGGGTTGTTCAATCTGCGGCCCACCAGATGTTGCTGAACTACAACTCTCATGATTCCCTGGCTATCTGTTTCATTGAAAGAATCATGGGAGTTGTTGTTCAGCAACATCTGGGGGGCCGCAGGTTGGACAGCCCTGCTTTTAGAGCAAGGGAGGCCATAAGGTAGATCAGCTCCCTACCTAGGATGGCTTGAAAAAACCCTATCGCTCTGTTATAGACACCTTATGTCTCTCTCTAACGTGGGAAAGTTACCTTTTATGATCCACCACATTCGACAGATTAAAAATGGAATCCCGAAGCTTAAATCTCTGGGAATCAAATTGCTAAATATCCATGAGTTGGTATTTGACACCAGACAGGCTAGCTCATATGTTTCCTATATCTTCAATATGTTGGCGATATAAGAAAGACAGAGGTTTTTTGCTACACAAATTGTGGTTCTGCTACATCTTGAAAGGTTTTGGGACACAGTTCATGCATCATTTCACAGGAGTATCATTGTCATTAGAGCCAGCTGTAATTTTTACTCAACATATTCCCTGATAGCATTTCATGGCTCACCTGACTGGAATTAATCATATTCTGACTGCTGTGCAAATTACCACAACAAATTATTGTGTGAAAGCTCCATCAGAAAGGTTGGTGATACACAAACTCTGACACGGATATACGAAGAGATGTCACATAGAATTATGGGGGAAAGTACTGATGTTCAAAAAATGTGGGCAGGTTAGTTTAACTACATAACAAAGAAGAGACAGATCTTATCTTCCATTGGACATACCAGCCACTTTTCTCTACTGATATTGCTGCAACGTGCATTTATTTTCGTTTGTTCATGTTTATCATCAGATATATCTACATGACACATGTGGCAAAAAGTGTGCTTCTAATACCTGTTGTATATTACTTTAGTGTCATAAACATTCTATGGAACTTGATGTAAATGCAAATGTATGTGGTATCTGCCTCAAAACCAATAAAAAGTATATTTGGGAAGAAAAAATGGTAGATCAATTGTCATACAACTCCCACAGATGCTTTGCCAGCTAGGAATCTACCATTTGCCCATCGGTGGTGGTTTCTGTGTGCAGAGTCTTTGTGTTTGAATGGAGGTAAGCTTTTGTGTGGACCATGTGTGTTTGAATGAGTTTGAATGAGTGTTGGCATTTGAATTCACTGGTGTATTCACATAAACTTCCCAGATACACATACACATCTGACACACATGCACAGACAGAGACACACACACAGAATTAAGTCATAATTTATATATATGTCAATTTCATGTTTCCATACATTTGGAGTGTAGAGAGTTGGCTTACTCAGGGATCCAGTGGAAGCAGGCTGTGATAAGTGGGATCAGACTAGGGCTACCTGAGGAATATGGAAGCTGGGGGACTCTGGTCCTGTCTCTCCCTCCTTCTCTCGTTCTCCCCATGCCACACCTCTCTGTCTGCTGGCAGGAAGTGAAGTGTAATAACTTCCTCCAAGGACAAGGGCCACGGGGTAACTGCAGATCTGTTGTGGGTTGGGACACCTGACCGGGCCCCGACCAACTAAACCATATGTGCCACCCCATACCATCTACAGATACTGGGTTATACAATGTCATGACCAGGTTATGACAAATGGATCTGAAACAGAACGATTCCTAACACATCAGAAGATCTAGAAATAGATAGTTTGTAGGTTTAATAAGAATTGACACTTCTGTCACTTTACAAAATGTTCCATTAAACAAAGTAGAAAAGTGAATTCTAAGTGTAGAATTAAAGATGTTTGCCTTGATGTTGGCAGGTGGGCTTACACAAAACTTTTTTGGTTTGTTGATACATTGGAGCTGATTAACACAGGCAATACTGCTGCAGAAGAGTTGTGGGAGCTTGAGCAGAGGGACAGTATACAGATTTTATCTGCTTCTATGTTATGCAGTCGTGTTACACAATGTTACCACCTATAGCAGGTGTTCAGGGCCGGCGCTACCATAAGGCGGCCCAGGCGGGCGCCTTAGGGCGCACGGGTCCAGGGGGGCGCGATCTCCGGTGACCAGAAGGAGGAGAGCGCCATTAGCATCACTCCCCTCCTGTCTGTCACTGCGTGGTGCGTGGCTGAGAGGGCGGAACTCTACTTACCAGGTCTGACAGGAAATGCAACGAACTGCTTCCTGTCAGACCAGAACAGGAAACCGGATCATTCGCCACGGACCTCTAGCTCAAACACATGGATGGAGGTGCCCGTTCAGTGAAAGGTACGAGGGGATAGGAGGGGGACAATAAAAGATACAGAAGGGAGAACAATAGTAAGAGGTACAAGAGGGGAGGGTGGGCAATAAAAGTTACAGGACAGGAGGGAGGGAAGGGTATAGGAGGGTAAGGGTACAATAAAAGGTACAGGATGGAGGGACAAGAAAAGGGACAGGTAGGGAGGGGGGACTATGAAAGGTTCTGGAGGGGAGACAGTAAAATGAACATTAGGGGGATTATGAAAGATACAGGAGGGGGGACAATGAAAGGTACAGAAGAGGAAGGGGGCACAAAATGGGACAGTAGGGGGGACATTAAAATATACAGGGGGCATTGAAAGACACAGGAGGGAAAGGTGAACTATGAACGGTTCAGGAGGGGAGGAGGTGAGACAATAAAACGTACAGGGGGGACAATAAAAGGTACAGGAGGGACAATAAAAGGTACAGGAGGGGAGGGGGGCAATAAAAGGTACAGGAGAATATTAAAAGACACAGGAGGGCTGGGGGGCACAAAGAAACATACAGTGGGGTTGAGGGGGACAAACAAAAAGGGGCTGGGGGGGAGAAAGAATCGCACAGAAGGGTGAGGGGCTAAGGGAAAGATGCACAGAGGGGCTGTGGGGGAGAACGAAGCACAAAGGGGCTAGGGGGAGAAAGAGATGCACAAAGGTACTTGGGTAAAAAGACGCACAAATATGTTGGGGAGAAAGAGCCACACAAAAGGGCAGGGGGATGAAAGACACACAGAAGGTCTGGGGGGAAGAAAGAGAAAGGCAAAGGAGCTGGGGGAAGTAAAAAATACACAGGGAGGGTTGTAAGAGACACAGGAGAAATAAAATACAGAAAAGGGGACACACAAAGGCACACAGGTGAAGATACATTTTTTTTCGACGGGGTGGCAAAATGCATCTTTGCCTGAGTAGTCAAAAATCCTTGCACCGGCCCTGCAGGTGTTTGTATTCAGAATTTGTTTATTAACCTAATGTTAACAGTCTATTAAATCACAATTTCTGAACTGACTAAACTTTACCTATGGCAAATGACAAATCCAGTTTGCCCAGGAGAAATTCACACTTAAAGGGATTCTCCAGTGCCAGGAAAACATATTAGTTTTCCTGGCACTGCATGACCCTGTAGTGCCCCTCTCCCTCCCACCCCCCATCCCAAGTTGCTGAAGGGGTTAAAATCTCTTCAGTGACTTACCGGAGTCCAGCGCCAATGTCCCTTTGCGCTGGGTCAGGCGCTGCCTACTCTCCTCGCCCACCGACGTCAGCCGGCGGGGGAGACCTAATGCGCTGAATAATGCTTTTCCTATGGGAATTTCGGCGACGAAGAGGTCCTCAGATAGTGTGAGGACGTCCAGCATCGTATAACACACTTTTCAAGAACACGGAAGTCCCTCTGATAGACAGCCACTAGAGGAGGACTTAACCCTGCAAGGTAAATATTGCACTGTATGAAAACTGCAATAGCTACACTAGCAGGGTTAAGGGTAGTGAATGTTGGCACCCACACCACTCCAATGGGCAAAAGTGGTCTGGGTAACTGGAGTATCCTTTTAACAACCTCTTTGGGCTACTTGTTTTATTGTCTAAGCACTTGGTTTGAAAAATGTGCTGGCTACATTACACAAACCAAATTGCGTGTGTACCTGTAAATATTCAATGTAGCTGGGGAAAAAATAGAATATATATTTTTTACAAATGTGCACAGCTTTGTAAATGTCTTCTAGGATGGATGGAAAACTGAATAAGATATTAATAATATGATATTTTTATTATCATAATAATGATTTTTGTATGTAAACAAATTTAAGTAAAATTAGAAGTGTTGTTTTCTACATTTATGTAGAACCAGTAGACAAGCAAATCATGATATAACTGCAGTTTGTTAATGCTCAAAGGCAGTAATTAATTAATTGAGGTAGAAAATGCTACCTAAATCTAAAACTTTTCAGCTGTAGAAGTGCCACAAAACACACACACACCTATTTAAATTCAACTGGAAATCAAAGTTATTTCACTTTGTTTTGATATTATTATAAGGTTAGATGATTTGCTCAATCAGAATGGCTAAGGAACCGCTCTAATATTCTTCTTTCTGTGGAAGTAAAAAAAAAAAATTGATAATATAAATTTCAATAACGCGACATAAACATTTATATATAAACATTCATTTACAAACAACACACTGCAATGACGCTATAGGAAGTGATAGGTTAATTACACACCTATCACTTAATAGCTTCATCAATGCAGTTAGCTGTCGATAACCTACAACTAGGTCCCAGCTCTCCTAATCAGAAGATTTGGAGGCATGGTTTGAAACCTTCTAACTATTAAACTAAAATGTTTTGGGAGCACTTACAAGGGAGCATCTACTGTAGGCACTATAACAATCTCAATTGTTCTAGTTCTAGTGAGTACAGTGTTCATTTAAAGACCACGGCAGTTTTGAGATGCAACACATTTGTAAGCACATTTTGGCACTTCTGATATACAGTACATTGATTCTACCAAAATTTGACACGATCTGTATTAAAAAAAACTAAAAAAAAACTATTTATATATATATATGTATATATATATATAAATAAAATAGAAGGCTGCACTCACGGATTTCATAAAATATAACTTTTAATCAGTCTTGCTAAAAAAAAAGAAATCAACGTTTCAGTCCTACTTGAGGACTTTCATCAGCATAATCCTGATGAAAGTCCTCAAGTAGGACTGAAACGTTGATTTTCTTTTACCAAGACTGATTAAAAGTTATATTTTATGGAATCCGTGAGTGCAGTCTTCTATAACAGCCATTTGGATGTTTGGAGCCCAGGTAGTGCCTGGGAGTTGAAGTCTGAGTGCAAGATACAGTTGTTTCTCATATATATATATATATATATAATCTCCCTATTTCTCCTATATATACACATATATAGGAGAAATAGGGATTTGATAAATAAACAATATTAAATATTGAATGATTAACATTTTTAAAAATTGGAAAAAAAACAAAAACATTTTCCTCATTTGTCCATTTAATAATTTCTTACACAAGAGCAAATAAGGAAAACTCACTCACTAACTAGATTCACTAATTGTCTCTGTTTGTTAAAATGCCCAATATATCTAGGATTTCAGTTAATTTTATAAGTTATAAAACAAACATTGCAAGGTGTCAATTATAGATTTAAAGCTAAAACTTAGCAACATTTTTCATGCTGAGATTACAACTTTTGTTGTAGTCACAGAATCCAAAATTGCTACACAAAAGTATATATTTGTAGAAAGTACATCCCCGGGCTATGTAACTAAGATCATTTATAACACTTTTCATTTAACCATTTTTTTCAAGAACCTCAGTCAAAATATTTATTTATTTTTTGTGAAGATTAACAGACCATGCATGTTCTCCTATGGTGTCCCCAGTTGACAGAGAGGACCCTCAAGTATCACAAGATATGTGGGGCTTCCTGTTTTAATCCGGGGGCAGGCTCGGAATCAGTTTATCTGTCAGTCTGGGGCCACTAACTGTGGCCCCAGCTGACATGGGATACCTGGGGCTCCTTAGTACAAGCAGGGATTTAATCCTGCTGGCACTTGTAATGCATGACGGTCTATGCCGTCAATGGGCGTTAAAATAGTGATTAAACCCCATCCCACCCCTCCCCACGCTGGGTTGACGGGGAGACCAAGATTGGCGGAGGCGGCAACCAGTCCACTCTATCTTTCTAAAACTTTCTCCCTCTTTCAGCCTCCGTGAGGATGGCAATCGGAGTAACATATGCACGTTGAATAACGCAAGCACTAACCCTAGCCTAGGCACTGCCTTCTTATAAATTGAGCGTAACCAAGACCATGGCACGGCCCCACACAGGGACCACAACGCACTGAGGCAACAGACAACACTCCTGGACAATGCACCAACATGCGATCACAGCAAACCACCCTTCAAACAGGAGATCCCAGGAAAAACCCTGATCGTGCCCAGCCTGCATAGACCATCCACTCTGATCCACTTCCCTTTCCCCCGTTACATACCAGCCACCACTTATTAACAGAGTACTCATGATTACAAAGCACCCGGCCCCAAACATCACCCTAAAGTCCCCAGGAAGGCTACCCCAACAGAGTCACTTGGGATGGTTGCACCACTTGACTGAATAACCATCGGTGCAAAGTCCCACCTACAAGGGGCACCAAAAAGGCGCTCCGCGAACACAGCTTCCAGGTCTAACACCATGACTACTTTTAGAAATGTAATATAAGCACTGTTGAACTGCAAGATGCCCTGGACGTACACATTACTTGTAATTACCATTTGTACATTGTCATGAGATGTGTGGTTTTCTCTCTCTCTATACAAAACCTTTTAAATAAAGAATTTACAGGCACCATAAGCCTGTAGGGTTTGTGTACTTTTAACTTTTCACTAATTTCTAAGACTTGTGTGTTGGTTTCATAATGAATGACACATCGCACATACTTTTATTTAAAAAAATTCAATACATGTTACATTTAAAATAAAAACTACCTTCAGATGGGACACTTCTCAGGTATAGCTTTAGGTCCTCTGGATCCAACGAGTTTGTCAGAGCGAGAACATTAACATACTCTTTTCCAAAGTGTCTCTGGTATGTAGTCAGCTGCTTTTTATTCTCTTGATTTTGGATATGGGAATAAACCACAGTGGGCACTAAATCGGAATTTCAGGAAATAAATAAACAAACAAACAAATAATAAGTTTGAAGTGTTGTATAACAGTCACACATCAGCTAGCAACTGTAAATGAATGTAGTAAAATGCTAGTTGTAGCATTTGCTGTAATACGAGACAGAGAGTCATCTCTTTTGCCGTAATAAAAATAATAAAACAAATCTGAAAAACAAATCCCAACTGTTCGTAATAGGCAAACAATATGGGCATAAAACACACAGGATTTACCAAGGTTTGGTAAACTATGGAGATACTCTAAAAACAGAAGAAAAAAAGAAAAGGAAAAAATGTCTGCATGTAAATGTTCCAGCAGTAATCAATCATTAGGGATCCTTAAAGAGACACTGAAGGCACTATAACCATTTCATCTCATTGAGTTGGGTAGTGTCTGGAGAGAACTGTTGCTGCCCTTCTATTCAGTGTTTAACCAGTTTAATGAATGGGGTTTCCTGGTTACCCACAGTCGAGCCTCCACCGAAATGTGGCTAAGGCAGAGATTACACACTTCATTGTGGCCATAACGATTAATACCTGTAATAGCACTGTGATAATCTGAATACGATCAGCTGACAATCTCAGCCAATCACAGCCTTCCTCACTAGCCCATGCAGCACAGAGGTAAATTAATTAATGATCGACAGTGCCAGGAACTTCAGACCCTATAACCACTTCAATGAGATGAAGCAGCTAAAGTGCCACAGTGATCCTTTAACCCCTTAAGGACACATGACGTGTGACATGTCATGATTCCCTTTTATTCCAGAAGTTTGGTCCTTAAGGGGTTAAGCAAATAGAATTTGTGAAATCTTAGTAGTAGAAAACCTGTTTTTCACTAGTTTAAAGCAAGTGTCTCACCAACAATAAACTTTATCTAATCTGCTGCTATACAGCTCCCTTTGTCTGAATGTCTTTTTATTTTTTAGGTTTTCACAAAATAAATAAAGAAATTAAGGACTACTTTTCCTTATGTATAGCAGTCAATGTGCTGAGCTTAAAGTAAGATTCTGTTTCAGTAGCCAATCAAATTTACCCACGAAGCATCAGTAAAATCAGTCCTACAGAAGGGCAGACAGCAGACATCATGGGCAGAGGAGAACAGAATAGTAGCGCCCAGATACTGAGATCTGGCACAAGGAAAGAAGTGAATAAATAATATAAATAAAGGCAAGTGGTTATAATCATTAAAATACAGGAGGTATACGTAAAGGAAAATCAAAAGAAAAAACATTGAGAGGGGGTCTCAAGTCATTTGCAGACTGCGTATTAATTATCTCGATGACCTATCTACAATTATAATGTGATATACTTTACACTTGTAAATACCTTCACTGCTCTAGGGAAGGAAGTACTGCTACAGTAATAATTTCCTGTGGGCGGTTGACTAGGGTGTGAATGATGTGACTGTTTGAACAGAATGGTACTCTATTTTGGGTTCTGACACAGATATTTAAAGGACCCTCAGGCCACCATAACAACTTAATTGGTGGTTTAGCTCAAAGGGTTAAACCATTAGCAAATGGTTTAATCCAAAAGTCTTTAATGCGGCGCCCAATCTCTCTTTTTAGCTACTTCTGCTAATGTCTGAGGCTATAAAAACAGCTTGAGACACGCATGTATGTATGTAAATATTACCTCTTGAGGTAAACCAGTGGCTGGCAATGTTCATTCTAGATACAACATTGAATCTAAATTATGCTATTGTAGTATGCAGAATAACTGTAATTTATCGTAATACTGTAATATGTATGTATATATATCAGACCACACCTTATATTATAATGACTGATATCTGTATCAGTTTGGATCCATTAGCCTCATTAAAATATGTTACTTTAAAGCTACAGTCTTACCAACTCCCTTAGCAGGAACATGCAGATTTGAATAGCATCCATATTTGTGGGTAAAATCTCTGAGTTCTGGTGGATGTGGCTGAACTTGGTAATTAAATCTTGACTCCGTATCAAGAGGTCGAGGTATCTCCTTTTTCCAGTCTGGTGGAGGGTTTATAGCATATTTCACTTGATAGCCTGTAAAGACCATTTACATCATATAAAACGGAATGGTTACAAATCTCCATACAATAATGCTTACACTGTTTTCAAGTCAGTGTACATTTTTTCTTTCATTTTATACTTTATGCCATCTGTTCATTATGCATTCAGGTATATTAGAAGGACGGCTTCTGATTACTTTTTTTTTTTATTCATCCACTTACCCTGCGGTATCCCCAAATAGTCTCCTTTATATGTTGAGCAAAACTGCGCTTTCATTGTTCTCTGCATTTCTTCGTCTGTGGGGGGCTTCTTGCTCGATGAGTGGGTGCCCAAAAGGATATGTTTTTGTTCACGAGGGAGCCTCCAAGCAATAAAATCCGGTTTCTGAATTTACATGGTATACAAGTCAATGAGCTTCCAATGTTGAAAGAGATCTGACTATAGACAATCATGGCTTGATTATAAATACTAATATAAAATAAGCAATCCTTGAGCCATCATTCAAGATAACACTGCTTTTCAAATTATTAAAGGGACTCCACTGGCTGCTTTTCTACTTTATCTGTTATGCCTTAGAGAGATAATTATTTCAAATATTGAGATCTCGATGCCCTTCTCTTGCAAGAGGTTTACAGAGTATAATTCTTTTTTTCAGCAAAGTCCTCTTTAAGGAGAAAGTGCAGGAGGATTCTCAGCCAATCCTGGTGTTTCAATAGCTTTGTGGGAAAGCTACGTATATATTTTCCATTTAAAATACAAACAAAAAGCAGTGAACTGCAGAAGCAAGTGACTATAAACCGTCAGGAGCTTCTACAAACCTTAAAAAGTAGTTTTAATTGTTTTCTGTTTCACAAGTCTCTTATTCTCTCAGCCATCACCTGCAAATTCCTCTGCTACCTCTTGTCTCATTTCCCTATTTTACCTTTAGATTGTAAGCTCACGGGCAGGGCCATCTACCTTTTCTATCGGTCTGTTTATATTGTATTGTTTTCCCAATTGTACAGCGCTGCAGAATATGTTGGTGCTTTATAAATACATAAAAAATTCAGTTAAATTAAGCAATTCTCAGTAGAGGTATATGGAAAAGGTACCAGTATATATATCCCTCTATCTCACCACTTTCTCTTTCATGAGGGGACAAAGATGTTGAAGATTAGCTGTTTTATTTTATGTTTGGGTTTGTTTTTATTGTGTCAACCATGCATTTGTCAACATTCGAAACATGAACATATTTTTTATAGCTATCTCTGACTTTTAAGCTTATGCATGGAGTGCCCCTTTACTCTACAACAAATCCAGACTACATCTACTGCATTAATGTTAGAGACATTGAAAGTGTTACCTTATTTGGATTAGGATTGTGGCTTCTGGACCCTGAAGCTGTTGCTGTTCTAATCAGGTCAGGTTTGGAATATGGCTTAAAACAAAAGTCATCTGTGTAAATGCTCATCCCGATAGGATCAGTCAAGTGATATGGATTCCTGTAACCGTTAGAAGTTTTGGGGCTGTGAAACAAAACAATAGCAGCTATCAGAAGGGAAATTCTAGACTACTTCATAAAGGATTCACTGAAAAAGACAATACAATGTGCAGGTTAATCTTACATACAGGACAGTTAAGAAGGATAAAGAGATGTAAGACAAAGATGTGAGCAGATTATAATTAAGTTTTAATCGTTTATGTATGTATTATTACTATTATTATTATTATGATGATATTTATAGAGCGCCGTCAAATTCCGCAGCGCTTTACAATGGGTGGACGAACAGACATGTAGTTGTAACCAGACAAGTTGGACACACGGGAACAGAGGAGTTGAGGGCCCTGCTCAATGAGCTTACATGCTAGAGGGAGTGGGGTAAAGTGACACAAAAAGGTAAGGATAGTATTAGACTAGTGACAGTTGTAAGAGAGGAATTAGTCGGGAGCTATTAACAGTTTAATTGATACGCTTTTATGAAGAAGTGGGTTTTTAATGATTTTTTTGAAGGAGTGGAGACTGGGTGAGCATCATCTAACGGAGAAGGGAAGTGAGTTCCACAGGAACGGTGCAGCCCACGAGAAGTCTTGAAGGCGAGCATCAGAGGTGGGAGTATGGACAGAAGATAGACGTAAGTCTTCATCAGAGCGTAGGGCCTAGACGGGACCTACTTGTTTATAAGGGAGGATAGATAGGTGGTAGCAGCATTATGTAGAGATTTGAAAGCAAGAACCAGAATTTTAAATTGAGCCCTATATCTTACAGGAAGCCAATGTAGGTTCTGACAGAAAGGTGAGGCGTGGAATGTGCGGGCGGACAGGAAGATGAGCCTCGCTGCCACATTCATTATGGACTGTAACGGCGCAAGTTGGGAGCACGTAAGACCACTGAGAAGCAGATTACAGTAGTCAAGGCAATGGAATGATCCAGCACCTTAGTCATATCAGACTATAAAAAAATAGCACAGCAATAATGTATACATTTTCAAGTATTTAATGAACATGTTTACCTACATTTACTAACTGGAGTGAAGACCAGTATATGTAAATATATGAATTATGTATTGTCAGCACACGTTTTGGGTTTTTCATTAGCCCCACTCATGGGTTGACATCAGGGGCATTTAAAGGCTCTGCCCAACAGGAGGGATAAGGCCAGAGCGGGACATGTTGTGTCATCACCAATAAGACATATACCCCCTCCCAATCAGACATGTCAGTTTTGTGCCTCTCTCATGTGTTAAGCCCTGTTGAAAAATCTTGCAAGAGTAAAAAAGTCCTGTGTGTTCTCAGCACAATGCAAACAAATTTAATGACAAGCTTGCTGGTTATATTTCCATCATGTCCTCATAAATGGGACAACAGAGAACAGAAGAGGGATAGGGCTGAAAAGGGGTGTTTGTGTGCAGAGTTTCCAGTGGTGTTTTTGTATTTGGAGGCTGCTTGTGGGGTTGTATGTTTTCGAAAGGCTGCTGTGGGATTTGCGAGTAAGTGTAGGTGCTGCTTGAATTGTAGTGGATGTGTGTGGAGGCGGCTCTAGCATGTGCCTGTAATGTTGCTGTAGTGTGTGTTTTGTAGGAGGAATAGGCGATCTAGGATGTGTTTCCAGTGGCAAATAGGGGCTGTTGTGTGTGCTTAGGAGAGAGATGACTTAAAGTGTGTTTCTACAGTTTACAGAAGCTATATTGTTTGTCTAGGGGAGGGATGGGGTTGTAGTACGTACTTAGGGTGACAGGGCTATAGGGGCTGTCGTGTGTGTGTTTGGGTGGAAAGTGGTTGTAGTGTGTGGGGGTTACAGGACACGGTATAAAAAAACACTTTATTATATAAAAACAAAAGCAAAGTTGATTCCCAACCCTTGTTTATCTTGGGCCAGGAAGGGGGAAATATAGATCCCAGGTGGTCCTGTCATGGATCAGAACCACCAAACTTTGTTTGGTTCTTTTCAGTTAGTGCTATTATATATATAGATATGACTTTTCATAGCAAGTCAAGTTCAGCACACCTTAATAAAAAACAAACCTAATTATTAGGAGTTCTTAAGGATCAGCATTGTAAAGTAATGTGGGTTATATAAAAAATTAAATTTTGGGGCAAAGCTATATAAGAAGAGCTATTATCTTGAAAAGCAAAACATATATTTAGAACAACTACTTTCTATATTTAGAACATTGTTCCACATGAGTCAAGAAGTCAAAGTTATTTTTGATGGTTCATTTTAGGATTTACCGTCGTGCTTGAGTTGGTGGGCCAATTCTATGAAAGTAGTCACGATTCACTGATGTTTCATATGGGTTCCACATGTTTCCTCCTGGATGACGGTAAAGGCAATCAAAATGTTAAAGAGAAATTGAACATGAAAATATAACATGGTTACACGTCATAATATTAATTTCTTCAATCAGTACGTGCAATGTTAAAGAGACAGTTTGAGCACCAAAACCACAGCTTACTGTAAGAGTTATGGTGCAAAAAAAAAAAAAACAGGTTACTCCAGCTATATTGTCCCTCTACAGTGGCACTTCCACATTATCAGTCCAACACTGGACTTCAATGATAGACTGCTTGTGCTGGGCTGACTCATACCCACTTTATGCAGCCTATTACTGTTGTCCAAGGTTGGACAGTCAATGTGGATGCTCACTCTCATATTAACCAAACCACAGCAAAGGGGCCGGATTTAGAAGTGATGTTGTTTAGAGTGCTCCTTTAAGAAATAAATTGTTTAAAGCGGCACTGACATCACTCCAAGAATCTTTATGAATCTTTATGAAAAACTCCGAATGACTGCAGTAAAATGTCATTGAAATTCCAACCCAGTCAAGAGAAATACTGAGACTAGGGATACTTTGTCTCAGTATTTTTCCTTAGCTTGACAAAAATTGACACTAGATGGCACTACCGCCATCAAGCCTTGCTATTTCCACTAGCCATCACCAGTGGTCTCACGGGATCCTCCATAGACCTCGATGCTGGACTCTCGTGCATGCGCAAGAGTACAGCCCTGACGTCAGAGCCTGGTAACTGAAAGCCAGGAGTTGAAAAAGAGCAGATGGAAGAGGATGGCGGAGTCTGCGAGGGACAGGTTTAGGTACATAAAACTCACCTTGGTCTGCCCCTCAGGCCACCGGACCCTCAGCAGCGATATCAAATCAAATTATGCAAACTCCCCACACCGTGACAGATTTCCTTTAAGCACTCAATCCTCTTAACTTTATAAAGTGCTCAACAAAAATAAATAAACAATGTAGTAGGCTATTCAATTTAAATATTTTTATAATTACTTATCATCATCAGTAAAAACAAACAGTAATACTTCAATCATCAATGTACTTTAGTATGGCTTCAATACCTGCTTGTTAAACCAGCCTAAACATTTTGTATAAAAACCTATTCAATTTATCTCTGTTCATACTGTCATTCTATGCAACTTCAGGGGATCTATTCACATAAATGTATTATTCTATGTAGAGAAAATGCATTAATTCATTCTTGTAGAGCTTCCTTTTCAAGAAACGTTGACATGGTATATGAAGCAACGATGATAAAAAGTGCAAAATGCTCTAATTTATGAATTGTGACATGTTTATATACAGTCTGTTCGCAGATTCTGGTTCTCTGTCTGCTATTAAAAAAATGTCATGAATTAACACATCCACTCTTTAACAGTGATTTACTGTTTAACAGTTTTTACTATATGTACCATGTTTATACTAAACTTTGTTAAATGTAGCACAGCTTATGATAACAAAAATAAAAAAATGTTCTGCTCAAAAATCAGGTACGATAAGATAAGATAAGGTACGATACTAAAATAGCATTTATTATATTTTTCTGTATATGATGAAATTATATAATAAGTGGATATATTTTTAAGATAGAAAAACAAATATATTTTACTAGTAAAAAGGTACCTGTTTAGAGACGATCTCCAGAAATAACAACCTAAATTTTCTGCTGTATATGTTACGGTTACTTGGCAACAGACAAGACACATGATGACAATCAGTGAACTGTGACAAGATCAGAGCAGAGAAATGTAATGTCCATCCCTACTGAAGTGGTAATGGTGGGTAAAATAACCTTTTAAGGTCGATAAGTCAGCTATGCTTTCAATTCAGCTACTCTGGCCTTATATGTGAATTTCAGTTTGAATTTACTTTGAATTCTCACTTTATTAAATACCCGTATTTATATATTTTAAGTTAGACAAAAAATATTTGAAACAACATTTTTCGAAATCAGGATTGAATCAGGATTTTAACCTTGACTGTGCAGCCTTACCTAGTGTAGCCATTGCTGTCTTCGGCCTTGTTGGAGTTTTGTCTCTGACACTGGGATGTTTGGTACCTTGTAATGTTGAGGACAAATGCAAACACTTAGACAAATGGTCACATTTCTGCTTGTCTGTAGCGGAATTGCTTCTTTCTTTCAGATAAGATAGTTGCTCCATAAACTTTGGCTTCAGTATATCTCCATTCAGCTGTGATATAACAAAGGCAAAACAAACACTATATAAACTGCAAGATTTCAAATAAAGCTAAACCTTTTATTATATCATTATTAAAATAAAATAAAAGAATAAAAAACTGAACTAAACTAAAAATGTCAATGTAAATAGATATAGGGGATTTCACACTGAATAACTTGAGTTGCAATCAACTTTAATTTGAAACCAAAGGCTTCCAAAGAAAATTTTGGGCCAGAATAGCTCAGTTGAGGGAATTTCCAACTTTTTTTTCCTGCTGCTATTTTGTGATTAGCGGTCAGTGATTATTTTTTAGTATCTCTGATGTCAATGAATAAACCCATTAGACATGCACATGGTGGTAACAAAAATGTTGCTGTGTCTGTGTGAAAGAATTATCAATTTCTACAGACTCAGAATTGGAAACAGACAAATATTTTCACTTTAAGGGCAATATTCATTATTTTGGGATACTACTCAAATTTTGTAAGAAAACCTTGCAAAGGATGTAGAATGTTCTGAAAAATGAATCATGTACTATAGAACCACTGAACGTGTAGTATATGAATGTTTGTTGAGCCTTATGAAAGCTTCCAAATACAGTATTTTGTTATCACTATTATTTGGTTTATTAATCAGTTTTAGCTATGAGGTATCCACTACTCTAATGCAGTTACTGACAGATGTACTTATAGAATGTGAAACATAGAAACATAGAATGTGACGGCAGATAAGAACCATTCGGCCCATCTAGCCTGCCCAATTTTCTAAATACTTTCATTAGTCCCTGGCCTTATCTTATAGTTAGGATAGCCTTATGCCTATCCCACGCATGCTTAAACTCCTTTACTGTGTTAACCTCTACCACTTCAGCTGGAAGGCTATTCCATGCATCCACTACCCTCTCAGCAAAGTAATACTTCCTGATATTATTTTTAAACCTTTGCCCCTCTAATTTAAGACTATGTCCTCTTGTTGTGGTAGTTTTTCTTCTTTTAAATATAGTCTCCTCCTTTATGCAATACATGAAAACAAAGTGTGTCAATATTGGAATTAGAGTTTTATATCAGTAATTACAAATGCCTTTTGGAACAAGAACAAAGCAAACTGAATAAATAGCAAAGCCATTTCCATTGACTTTAATCAGAGAAAGTATAAACAGATTAAGAAAAGCAATTATAAGAGTTTACGTTTGCGACTAAACACCAATATAAAAACATATTGTTACCTTAGTTATGTTTTTCAAAAATGTTTTTATCTTTAAATAAATTCCCCCTCTTTAAGTAAATACAAGATGGATATTTTTTCAGACTTGGAATCTCCCCATCAAACATAGCAGAGATGTACATACACTTTCCGTTACGCTCACACATACACCTACCTAATTTCACAAATGACACTATATTTTTACCAATAAAAATATGCGGAAAGGTCCCGTAATATATTTTATAACTTGGCTGAGACAGTTAGAAAGATAACTCACATAGGAGGAAGGACACTAGGTTCCCTGTTACCAATATAAAAGACCCCACCCATAGCCTATTGGTGGGAGTAGACATTTGCTACTCCCCATTTATCAATATTACTTTGAGGCTATTAATTAGATTCCCAACTGCTGGATGCTGGTGGGGGCCCCTACCATTGGCCACTGGTGGCTGCTCTACGCGGGACATTATGCCCCCCAATTTATTATTTAATTGACACTTCCCCCTCCAGTTCAACATTTATTTAAATTCCCACTCGGGAGGCAGCATGGGTGGTGGACATTGGTCTGACCAACCCCTCCAATTCTTTACATTGAAGTCCCCACCCGATGCCACTGGCTGCTTGCTCTTTAGCAGACGTTAAAGACAAGAAAGAGGAATTATTATTATTATTATTGTATTATTTGAATAGCGCCAGCAAATTCCGTGGCACTGTACAATGGGTGGACTAACAGACACGTAATTGTAACCAGACAAGTTGGCACAGAGGAACAGAGGGTTTAAGGGCAATGCTCAATGAGCTTACTAGCTAGAGGCAGTGGGGTATAGTGACACAAAGGGTAACAAAGTGGAAAAGTAATCACTGAGGGCTTAGTGGGTTATTTTTGACAGTTGCAGGAGAGGAGACATGGGGGTGGGGGGGTGGGATGAAAACCTGTTAGTTGATACGCTTTCCTGAAGAAGTGAGTTTTCAAAGATTTTTTGAAGGAGTGGAGGCTGAGTGAAAGTCTAACGGAGAAGGGAAGGGAGTTCCAGAGAAAAGGTGCAGTACTGGAGAAGTCTTGAAGGCGAGCATTAGAGGTGGGAGTTCAGATAGAGGATAGACGTAGGTCTTCGGCAGAGGGCAGGGGCCTCGATGGGACAGGAATAAAGCCTCCCTTATATAAATAAGTATTGACCCCAATGGGCAGATTTAACGATTTGCCCGCTGGCTGATAAAGCCACCAGGGGGAAACTAGTTAATCCCGAAGCAATAGGCCATTGGCTGTTTCAGTTGTTTTGGGATTAGTTCACATTTATGTTTGGAGTTTAGCGGTTCCATGGAGATTAAAAACATTCAGCGTGACAGCGGATACAATTAAAACACATTAAACACATGTCAATTTTTGACTGGAATAGTATTTTTAAATGCTACACTAAAAAAAGTTTGTTCTTTTTTGTGCCTTAGTCATAGATATGAATGACTTTCAGGTTGAATCACTATAGAATGGTAGCAAAAACCCAAATGGCAATATTAAGTCTAAAATTGCCATGATGTGACAATATCTGAGCTGGACAATTTCTACAAATCAGCTATATTTCATATACAAACATTCATGTACATTAGACGGCTGCCTAGGTTCTTGGTTCCTGGTATGTAAGATCTGACTCCAAGGGGTAGTCCAACTGAGACAACATGGAGAGCAAAAAAATTCCACCACTTGACCTTCAAGCATCCTGCGCAGTGTCCCTAAACTGGACCACCTGGCATTAAACTGACCTTTTGCCAAAAAGTAAGCAGAACTGGAGCACCCTCAACCTCCTCTCTGAAACACAATATTCACAGCCAGTCACCACACATAGCCACAATTATCCGCACAAACAACAGTCACCTTACACAACACACTCGGCCTACACCTCGCACATACAACACTCATTCCCCCACACTAACACAGCACTCAACAACCACATACACAGCGCCCAGTCACCACGCATACCACTCTCAGCCTTCCTCACACACAACACTCAGGATCCCCAGAAACAAAATGCTTTAGAAGACTCATAACATTTCATCTTACTGCAGATGTTTTGCAGACGTAGCTAACCTCTGCTGTATCAATTTGTGGCACATTACATCTGTCAGGGGAGAGAAGGCAGGATGATATAAGCCACCCTCCTGCACCCAAATGATGTGGTAAAACTATGCATTCATTTATGTGTTTGTACGTGTTCGTAAGTGTGTGGAATCTGTGTGTCATTGCGCTTTTGTGTGTGTTTACCAGTGTATAACAGTGTGTGAATATTTGATTCTGGCAGTGTGCATTTTTATGTGTGTGCGCCTGTGAATGCATATGTTTGTGTTTGTGAAAGCATATGTGAAGCCTAGAGTGTATATCTGTGTGTATTAAGGAGTACATCAGGGCTTATTTCTGATAATGTGTGTCTGTCTCTGAGTACGTTTGTGCATGCATCTCTGAGAGTGTATGCCAGGGGAGGGCCCACAACATGGCTTTGTAAGTGTCAGCCCTGGTACCATGTGCTGAAAGATATATTACCCACAATGCACAGCAACTGTGGAGTCTAAAACTACTATAGAACCATAGGCGTGCGCATGGGGTGTGCCGGGTGTGCCTGGGCACACCCTAATCCCCGTGGCATGTCTATGTATTGAGACCGGCAGGGCAGATCTCAGGATCTTCCCTGTCGGCTCATGCAGAGCAGGCGCTATCCGAGCGCCAGCTCTGCTCTCAGCCTCCCTCCCCACCGAACCACAGGCAGGGAGGGAGGCAGGAGAGGACCCGGGGAGCTCTTGCCAGTAGCTCCGCCGGGCTCCTCTTGCGGGATTCTGAGCGTTGCCATGGCAGCGCTCAGATCTCGCGAGAGTGAACTCTAGCCCCGCAGACTAAAGTTCACTCTCCACTGGACCACCAGGGATGGAAGCAGCAGAAAGGATCCCCCCTCCCAGGCATAATGTAGGAAGGGAGGGGGGATATTTACTAAACGGCCCCCACACAATACACACAATCACCCAAACATACAGCACCCACATACAGCACCCCCCACACACAGCACACACACCCTTACACACAGACACTAACAGCACCCTCACACACACAGCACCCTTACACACACAGACTAACAGCACCCTCCCACACACAGCACCTTCACACATACACACACACAGCACCCTTACACACACACACTAACAGCACCTTCACACACATAGCACCCTTACACACACAGCACCATCACACATACACACTAACAGCACCCTCACACACACAGCACCCTTACACACACACACTAACAGCACCCTCACACACACACACACTAACAGAACCCTCACACACACAGCGCCTTCACACACAGCGCCCTTACACACAGCGCCCTTACATACACAGCGCCCTTACACACACAGCGCCTTCACACACACACACACACTGCTCCCACACACACACACACAGCAGTATATGTGTGTGTATATATATATATATATATATATATATATATATATATATATATACGCAGCGTGTGCGTTTGTGCTTTAGGGTGCACACCCTTATACAATAGGCTACGCACGCCAATGTATAGAACAACACAATTTGCTGGGGTGTAATACTTGGGTGCTATAATATGTAGCAGTCACACACACCCAGGTTAAACCTGTGTAACCCCAGCTATGGGGGATTCAGCAATGCAGTCAGCACTCAGTTCCTGCACAGATACTTTTCATATCTATCTCTATCAGATAAATGGAGATCTTTAACCCCTGCAGTGCCGGGTGTCTGATCTGGTTAAAGTGTGAGCCCACCTGGGTGGAGATCGTGGAGATCATGCTGGTGATGAATGGGTTCCTTCTACTCCTTCTATTTCAACTTGTGGAAGTCAGGCGCGTCTGTTGCCAGGCAACGCACGGATCACGTGACGTATCCGAACGTTCTGATCCTTTCCTGGGCGGCTCAGTGACTGTGTGACAGTGATACCAGTGGTTACAGCAATACAATACAATGTATCTCTTCTCGGAATGGGAACTGACCTAAATAGGGCAATGTCTCTTATCCCTTACTCCTGTAGATAGGCAGCAGGCAGAAAAAGAGCATCTTCCAGATTGTGTAACTTTATATGTATAGGGAAATGAACATTACTAACCTCTACCCAGAGGATTTATGTGTGCTTAACAAGGACCACAAAAAATATTTAAAAAAACACACCCTTAAACCCATGAAATCCACACTCTCACTCACTAAATAAACTTTCAGGAATAAAAAGGGAATTTCAAATTTTATGTCAAAAAACTCACCAGGAAACTTAGCAAAACTTTGCTGACAAGTTTTCCAATTTGGTTACTTTAAGGTTATTTTGACCTAAAATGTGAAATCTAAATTAAATTCACTTTAAATTCCCCTTAATTCACTCTTTAGTGAACAACCTTACATAAAAAAAAAATAAAAAAAAATAAAAACCCACAAAAAGTGACAATGTACCCCTCAAAAATACATAAAACAAAATAGAAACTAATATTGCAAATTGGATGACATTAAAAACTGAATATAAGTAACAGATCTGAACATAGATGAAATGCCCAATTACAATACCAAGAGCCCAGACTTGGCTCTATATATCGCACGTTAACAGAAAAACGTCAGCATAACAGGAACCATGCCTCAGTGATGCCCAGGGCCGGTGCAAGGATTTTTGGTTATAGAGGCAAAGATTACATTTGCTGTCCCCCTCCTGAGTAAGTACCCTACATGTATATTTCCAGTAAAATTTATGAGGGGTTAGTTTGTGTTACCTTCTTTGCACTTGGTCAGAGACTGGTCACAGTGTTACGTAGCAGATTCCATAGAGCGGTGTTCTCCAACCCAGTCCGCATGGACTACCAACGATCTAGTTTTTGTCAGTATCTCATTTGGAATAAAACAGGGAATACATAAATCCTGGACTGTTGATGGTCCATGAGGACTGGGTTGGGGACCACTGCCATAGAGGATAATGGGAGTGATTAGCCCCTTATCCCCTACTTAGTGACTGGCTTTCAGTAACAGTAGAAAGTAATTGCTATTTTTGAAATTCTGTAAAAACTAAAAATAGAGACAGGCAATTTAGTGAGGAAAAGTTGGCCAAATTTTAGTGATCTTGCCTTCACTTTTGTGGTAGCCTGGTTAACACAACCTATCATCATGTCAGCATTAACCTTTTAACGCTGTAATGGCGTACTATGCTGTCCAGCAAAACTTGGCTTAAACACAGTACGCCGTAATGGTTTGCAGTCCCTACAGCCCTGGAATTTTCACCTACTCCAGCAATACCGATCTGGGAGAACTGCCTGACAACCCAGGCAGTAACTCTGCATCCAATCCGGCCCTTCTGTGCCATGTGATTGCGATGACATTGCGATCACGTGGCCGGATTGGCAGTTTACCATACTACTTGCAGGGGGATTGCCTAGATTGTCAGGCAGTCCCCCAACCTGGAGATAAATTTTGTTTTTTTCAAATCTTTAAATATGCCCAAAGTGCAAAGATATATGTATGTATGTATGTATGTATGTATATATACACATACAATTTCTATGTGTATATAAATGTATTATTTGTATTTAAGTATGTAATTTTTATTAAGTTTAATTAACAACCCAGGCAGAAAGTCCAGATAATTTAATTTGCAAGCCCTATATTTGACACTGTAAGTTTCCAAAACACCATTAAACCTGTTGTACCCGGAAGATTTAGCTGAGTACAAATATGAGTGTTTTAAAACAGCAAAACGTATCATGACAATCATGTCATCTGTGAAAATGCAGTTTATGTGTGAAAAATACAAAAAAATACAAATGTGAACGCTAACTTTGGCTAAGGTTTGTGACTACGTTTCTACTAAAAAATACTGGACATAACCAATTTTGAATACCCTGGGTTGTCTACTTTTGCAAATGGTATGCCATGATGGGGGTAATTCTCATTCCTGGGCTGCCATATGTTCTCAAAGGCAGCACTGGCCCAGCAAACCAACCTGGTAAATTTCCATGTGCATGAACCCATAAAACCTGAAACTGGGGGTACTGTAGTATTTGTGAGACACCACTGAACACAAATACGTGTGTTTTTATTGCAGTATAAGTTAACAATATAATGACATTCACAGTTTAAATGGCATTCATATGTCAAAGGCTCTGCCCTGCCAGCCCATGCAGGGCCAGATCCGCCCCTGCTTTCTGTCTCTATGGCCAGTGGGTAGATCAGCGTTATAGGTGAGGGAAGGATAGGGAGGACCAGAGAGTATTCTTCCCATGAGCTCTGCCGTTCGGAGCAAATCACTGGTTACTACAGCAAGACAGTAGCTTACAAGGAGAGTGAACTCGTCTGCAACCGGTGTTGGTGCATGTCTAGAGTCAACAAATACTGCCAGACTACCAGGGCTTTCAATGTCTCTCCTCCCTGGCATAAGGTAAGAAGAAGGAAGGGGAAAAATAAAAGTTATTTTTGCTCCCCTTTTACCTCTCCCTCAACACACTGTCACGGCTCCCCTCGATTTTGGCTGTACAGGAACATAGCAGCTACGCCAACAGAAAAGTCAAATACTCACCTTGGTCGTGGCAAACCGCAGGCCGACCTCCTCCTATCCCGGGCCCCAGCGAGTACGGCATTCCTAGAGACTCCGGCCACTGTGGTTCCGGTTTTAAAAGGAGACACCAAAAATGTAGTTTATGCTCTCAGATGCCCGTGCAACCTTATGTATATAGGGAGAACAAAATGTCCCCTCCACACTAGAATTGAGGAGCATACGAGAAACATAAAAAAAGGTATGAAAAACATAATGTTTCACTACATTATAAGATACACCACAAAAATAACGCATCACTGGAATTTGGGGGAATTCAAAAAGTGTGCACGAATTGGAGGGGTGGTGACATAGCAAAAGAATTAGGTAGAGCCGAGATGAGGTGGATTTGTAATATGAATACAATTACCCCTCATGGGCTCAATGTGGATTTCGAATTATGTAATTTTTTATAAATTTTACCTATTTATCATTATCCTATATATTTTTTTAATTATTTTTCTAAATTAAAAAGGCAACCATAGGTAAGGGGTTAAATTTTTTATTTTATTTATTTATTTATACCTTACGGCTGTACCTTTAAATTTTTAATGATTTCTTACACTATTTCTTAGAATTCCACTATTGTTAATAAATGATTACCTATATGTCTTTTGCTATAGAACCAATAAAGTAAATATGAAAAAGAAGTATAATGATTTGTCTTCTGACTTAAAGTACTAATATTCTCATTTTTGCTTTTTCTCTCTTCCCCCTCTGTCCGCATCTGCCCTCTCCCTTATTGCTGGGTGAGCGAAATGCTGACCAGTGAGTCATTCTAGGGGTTAATAAATCTGTATGTTCCCTCCCCTTCTCTCCCGCCTTTCCCTCCTAGCATGTACAGGCGTTTCTCACTTTATGAACTCTCGCTTTATGAACTCCCGCCTTTATGAACGTTTGTCTGGATGTGCCGCCATTTTGTTTCAGCGCCATTTTGTGTCAGTGGTCCACGGATCAGGACCGAGAAGAGTGCTTTGGAGCACAAACAAGAAGAGAAGAAGAAGAATGTGTGGTCAGGAGTAGACAAGAAGAGAGATGAGGATCAGGAACACAGTTCCTGAAGATAAAGGGAAGTCTAAAAAACAGTTTTAGATTGTACTGTATTCTTTTTGTGCTTTCATGGGCATACATTACAGATCCTGTAATATCATTGCACTGTGTGCTATTGAGTAGAGATTTGACTTCATGTATCTGTGTGTGTCTGACATAGCTGTCTGTGTGTATGTGTGTTTGCCATTGTGCCATGTTTTGGCAGGCAGCAATAGTAAGGAGCAGGAGGAGGGCTGAAAAGCCTGAAAAGGGGGGAGAAGGAAGAAGTTTTGAGAGCTGTAAAAATAAAAGTAGTAACAGAAAAGTGCTAAAAAAGAGATGCAAGCTTGAAAGTAAGAGAGTGGAAGGAGGAGAGTTTGAGCTGTAACAATAAGTGCAGCATGTCTCTTCATTGAATAGTATGAGGATTGATGATGATTTAAAGAAGATTTCAATATGATATGCATGCCTTTAAAATTCTTAGAACATACATGTATTTGCTATGCCTTTATTTTGTATTTGTACTAAATAATTTAGGTTTTCAATGGTAAAATTTGTTGGTCAGGAACGGAACCCGTGTTTATTACATTGTGTCTATGGGAAATTAGTTCTCACTTTATGAACTCTCGCTTTATAAACTAGGCTTCGGAACCAATTAGTTTGTAAAGTCGGGAACTACCTGTATATAGCGAGATAGTAACAACTATGTATTTTTATTGTTATTTTGATGGTGTGAGATTTATGCTTTGTAATATGTATATATTGTGAATGGACTCAGAGCACATAAGAGTGCATGTAGTGATGAGAGGGACAGAGGGTACTACTTCACCCTGCTGTCCATGTGAACTAGTGGGAATTACTCCGCGGTTACAGCTAGTGTGGACAGTCTCAGCATCCGTACTAATGAAGTAGTATACAGATCAGCTGAGGAGAGACCACCCCCCCCTTTTTGCGAACGGATTGCTGATTGGACGACCAAATGCCGGACCTGCCCTATAAACATGGAACTAAAGATGGACACAGTATGCCGATTGAAAAAGCCTGCACAGCGGGCGAAACGCGTCTCGGACACCAAGAGGAATTTCTGTATATTTTATACTTTTTATATAATTATTTGTTTTTATCTCCTTATTGGAGTTTTTTTTTATAATTTTCTGTAATAAATCATTTTTGCCATATCCATTATCCTCTTGGACCATCTGTTCCATGTTGATGTAAAGGGAGCTCATTGTCACTCTTCATATTGACAAGTCAGCACACAAACTTGGAGCCAGTCATTTATGGGCTCCAGAACCAGGTGAGCAACTTTCATTCTACTCTTTAATTGATAATTCACAAAGTTTATTACCATCTACACTATGTTTTGCCGCCTGGTTATGTTTTACATGTACATCTACTCCATCTGAACCAGCAAAGGAGGAAACAAGAGGTTACTGTTGCCACCATAAAGGCACAGAAAGCGCATACGTTCAGAGCCATAGCGTCTAAAAGGCTCTAGATTTGTGAGCATATTTCTCTACCTTTTATTTTTCCTGTACATATGAGAAACGCCCTATATTGTATGAGTAAGCCTTTTGCCTAGCGCTGCACTCTCCCACTGTGTGTATATTAAGGGGATTATTGTCTAAACTTAGTTTTCACACAAAGTGGTGTCTTTGTACATATTTAAAAGGAGACTTACCTCCGCCCACATCAAAAATGGCGCCATTATGCGAGCGACATCCCATCATAGATGCGCACGCACTATTGAGGTCAAAGGTCAGAAACAGCCAGTTACAGCCTAAGGAGGGTTATTTAAACCCAAATTACCTTTTTGTCAGTGCCCTGTTGTGGTTTTCACTAGCTGGTTATCTGAGAGTGTGTTCCTGATTGCGTTTTTCCGGTATTTGACTTTGGCTTCGTTTTGACTTCCCTGATTTATGGTATCCTTGACTTCTGGCTTTCCTCATCATTGTGTCTCATTCTGTGTCCCTGACCTCGGCAAGTATTTTGACTATTCTCCGGTACGTTAAGTCCGTCCATTCTATGGTCCGGTTAGACGTTATTCTGCGTACTGGATCAACTATAATCCTGACACACACGCACAGAAACACATACACAGATTCCTCTTCCTCTCGATGAAAAGCATTTTATTCGGGTATTGGAAAACCTGAACTGAAGAAGCACATTCTCAGCTGTTTGATTGACATCAGGGAGGGTGCAATCATGTCACTTTATAAAACATAACTTTTCAATGAGGGAGCATTCTGTTAACCCCTAAAGCACCTCAGCATGCTGAAGTATAATGAGAAAAATGACTGGGACATAGCAATACCAGGGTACTCTTTATATAGAAAAGACAGGGAAGGCAAGAAAGGGTGAGGGGTGGCCCTGTATGTGAAGGATAGCATAAAAGTTAGTGAGGCGAACATAGAGTCCGTTTGGGTTACATTAGAATTTGGTAATCACACAGTAACTCGTGTAGGTGTGATTTATAGCCTTCCAGGAAAATAGAAGAGTTAGATAATCTACTAGTTGAGGAAATAGCTAAAATGACAATGAAGGGGGAAGTTATCATCATGGGTGACTTTAATCTTCCTGATGTGAATTGGAAAACAAAAATAGCTGCTTGTGCCAGGAGCACACATATTCTAAACTCCCTACTGGGATTGTCTCTAAAACAAGTCGTTGAGGCGCCAACTCATAAGGAGGCCATACAAGATTTAGTGTAAACAAATGGAGATTTGGGATCAGATATTACTGCAGGTGAAAGTTTAGGATCCAGTGATCATCAGTCAGTGTGGTTTAATATAAGAACAGTGACTGAGTCACACCACACAAAAACTAAAGTTTTAGACTTTAGAAAAACAAACTTTTCTAAAATTAAAATATGTGTAAAGGAGTCATTATCAGAGAAATTGGATTATTTAAAAGTTGCACTGCAGAAGGCAACAGAAAATTGCATTAGGCTTGTCAGTAAAAGCAAAAAATTCAAAAAACCACTGTGGTACTCCACAGATGTGGCCAAAATAGTAAAAAACTAAAAGTTAGCATTTAGTAATTAGTAATTATAAAAAAAAGTGAGGAAGACAGAATGATCTATAAGATTAGGCAGAAAGAGGCTAAGCAAGTTATAAGAGCTTCCAAATCACACACAGAAGAGAAAATAGCACAGTCAGTAAAAAAGGGGGACAAAACTTTTTTTAGATACATAAATGAGAAAAGGAAAGTAAAATAAGGATTAGTTAGCTTAAAAACAAAAGAAGGAAGATATGTAGAAGAGGATAAAGGTCTAGCTGACTGCCTCAATTAATATTTTTGTTCAGTATTTACAGATGAAAATGAAGGAAAGGGGCCTCAGTTAGGAAAAAGGACAAATTAGTCATTTGTTACATGTGAGTTTACAGAGGAAGAGGTTCTATTTCAACTGTCAAAAGTAAAGACAAATAAGTCAAATGGACCTGATGGAATACACCCAAAGTTATTAAAAGAGCTTAGTGGTGTACTAGCAAAACCATTAACAGATTTATTTAATCAATCATTGTTAACAGGAGTAGTCCCAGAAGATTGGACGTTAGTGAATGTTGTGCCCATTCACAAGAAAGGTAGTAGGGAGGAGTCGGGTAACTATAAGCCAGTAAGCCTTACTTCAGTAGTGGGGAAAGTAATGGAAACCATGTTAAAGGATAGGATTGTTGAACATCTAAAAACGCATGGATTTCAAGATCAGAGACAATATGGATTTACTTCAGGGAGATCACGCCAAACTAATGTTATTGATTTTTTTTGATTGGGTAACTAAAATAATAGATCAGGGTGGTGCAGTAGACATTGCTTACCTAGGTTTCAGTAAGGCTTTTGATACTGTTGCACATAGAAGGCTTATCAATTGGGCAGACTAGATGGGTCGAATGGTTCTTATCTGCCATCACATTCTATGTTTCTATGTTTCTATGTTATCAATAAACTGCAATCTGTAAGTCTGGATTCCAATATTGTTGAATTGGTAAGGCAGTGGCTGAATGACAGGCAACAGAGGGTTGTAGTCAATGGAGTATATTCAAGCATGGGCTTGTCACCAGTGGGGTACCTCAGGGATCTGTACTTGGACCCATTCTCTTTAACGTTTCTATTAGTGATATTGCAGAAGGTATTGATGGTAAGGGATGTCTTTTTGCTGATAATACTAACATATGTAACAGGGTTGATGTTCCAGGAGGGATAAGCCAAATGATTTAGGTAAACTAGAAAAATGGTTAGAGTTGTGGCAACTGACATTTAATGTGGATAAGTGCAAGATAATGCATCTTGGAAGTAAAAACCCAAGGGCAGAGTATAGAATATTTGATAGAGTCCTAACCTCAACATCTGGGGAAAGGGATTTAGGGGTGATTATTTCTGATGACTTAAAGATAGGCAGACAATGTAATAGGGCAGCAGGAAATGCTAGCAGAATGCTTGTTGTATAGGGAGATGTATTAGCAGTAGAAAGAGGAAAGTGCTCATGCCATTGTACAGAACACTGGTGAGACCTCACTTGGAGTATTGTACGCAGTACTGGAGACCGTATCTCCAGAAGAATATTGATACTTAGAGTTCAGAGAAGGGCTACTAAACTGGTTCATGGATTGCAGGATAAAACTTACCAGGAAAGGTTAAAGGAACTTAACATGTATAGCTTGGAGGAAAGACTAGACAGGGGGATATGATAGAAACATTTAAATACATAAAGGGAATCAACACAGTAAAGGAGGAAACAATATTTTAAAGCAGAAAAACTACCGCAACAAGACGACATAGTCTTAAATTAGAGGGGCAAAGGTTTAAAAATAATATCCGGAAGTATTACTTTACTGAGAGGGTAGTGGATGCATGGAATAACCTTCCAGCTGAAGTGGTAGAGGTTAACACAGTAAAGGAGTTTAAGCATGCATGGGATATGCATAAGGCTATCCTAACTATAAGATAAGGCCAGGGATTAATGAAAGTATTTAGAAAATTGGGCAGACTAGATGGGCCGAATGGTTCTTACCTGCCGTCACATTCTATGTTTCTAAGTGCTTTTCAGAGTATGGAAAACCCCTTTAATTTTGCATAGTTTAATTTAATTTAGTTCATGTGTGATTACATGTCGCCTATTCTTTCTTGTTCATACATGTTCCCTTAAGTGAAGCACAAGAGCAGCTATATCTACCTATTTTTGCATGACGAGTATTATTTGTCTTTTTTCAAGGATTTAGTTTTAAAAGACGTGCAGCTTCAAATTTCTCATGCAGACATTTCAGCTTTTGAATAAAGCCAAAAATACTCAGGTTTCTTCAAATATCATGCAGTACATGTAGTAGTTTATAGGTTCATGCCAGACACAGGGCCGGATTAACAAAGGGGATGATGGAGCTGCAGCTCCAGGCCCAGGCCCAGGCCCAGGCCCATGGAATAGGCCCATTGATTTTGATAAAAATGTGTTTTTTTACTTTTTTTTTACACATTACTCTTAGGGTTGCCACCTGGCTGGTATTTTATGGTATTTGAGGCTGCCTGGCCAGTTCCAGTATTACAGTAAAACCGTCAATACAAATGCCGGCATATTTCTATGTATAAACAGAGATTACTCTGCAATACCTGCGCTGGCCAGTAGGGGTCACTGTGTGTGGAGAGAGGCAGGGAGTTACAGCATATCCCTGCCTCTCTCTACTCACTGATCCATGGGGGAGCAGCTACACAGCACAGAAAGTTCAGACAGCAGCTCCCAGCCTGCAGAGACAGCCTACAGCTCAGGGAAGTGAGGGATGGGGTAAAAGCTGCAGGGAGGCATGGGGACACTTGGAGACACTAGGGGACACTGGGTGACCTGGGGACACTGAGACACCTGGGGACACTGAGACACTAGGGGACACTGTAAGACACTAGGGGACACTGTGAGACACTAAGCACTTGGAGACACTGGGAGACATGGGGACACTGAGACACTGCGTCCCTAGTGTCTGTGTCCCCAAGTCTCTGTGTCTCCATATCTCCTAGTCAGTGTCCCTAGTGTCTCAGTGTCCGCATGTCTACCAGTGTCCCTATGTCTCAGTGTCTCCCAGTGTCCCTTAGTGTCCCAATGTCTCACAGTGTTCCCATGTCTCTTAAGTGTCCCCTAGTGTCCAAGTGACACTGGGCAACATGGGGACACGAGGGGACACTGGGAGACATGGGGCACTGAGACACATGGGGCACTGTGACTTTGTGATACATAGGGACACTGTGATACATAGAAGACACTGAGACATGTGGACACTGGGACACATGGGGCACTGAAACACTGTGATACATAGGGGACACAGACACTAGAGGATACTGGGAGACATGAGGACACTGGAAGACTAGGAGACTAGGGGACACTAAGACACTGGGAGACAGGGAGACACTGGGAACAATCCATCTTTTATTCAGAAGAATAAATGTAAGTACTTTTTAGTGATTTTACAGAATTATCTCTCAGGTCACTCCTTGTGATTTACAAGCATACATAATTAATTATGCAAATTAGTAAGGCTGGCATTTTTTTCCAAGAAAGGTGGCAACACTAACTATCCTTCACATACTCTTGCTTAAGTATGGAAACTTTAGAGGGATGTATGGGAACAAAACTTGTGTGGACTGACTGACCATGAAATTAGTTAAGGTAAAGCTGACTTTGTGCACAATGCAAATGATCTTGCTGCTTCAGTCTCTCTAACACTATGGCATGTTTATGTTCTTCTACACTCACTTCATACAGCTTTTCTCTGTCCCAGATTGTATATCAGGAGCTTCTGCCTGCTAGTAAGGAGGTTAGGAGAGGAATGGACCAGCGAGTGCTGGGGACAGTCCTTAGAAAGTATGGAGCGAACTCATCATTAGACGCATTTATGCCACGCTCAGGGTGCTGTCTGCATAGTATGCCCTTAGTCGGCCAGCTTGCGTGATTGGCAGGCAGCCTGACATGCATTCATGCCAGGTTGGCCTTCCAATTCTTTAGGCAGACACGCCCCCTTTTTAAGGCATGTTCGCCTCTTTCGGTACTGATTACATAATTTGTGTCAGTGGCCTACCCTTTTACCCCACCCATTGACTGCCTGCTTCACTGGACACTGCTGTTAGGGGTATGGATTTACTTGAAAAATGAAAGCATAAATTAGAGAGAGATTAGCATAGAGTGTTTGTTTTCTCATAGCTGCATCCTATGAGTTTCCCTTCAGCACCATTTCTGCCAGATACATGACGATTGGTAGGTATGACTGTTTTCGTGTTTTTGGTCGATAAGATTCTGTAATTAGGCCCATCATAATTTTCAGCACCAGGCCCACTGGGCTCTTAATCTGGCCCTGGCCAGACACATATGAATTCCACCATCAAAAGTCCCATAGTTCAGTTTGGCATTACACCTGACAGCCGTGAACTCCTGCATGCATTCATTCTGAGACTCAGGGTTTATTACAAAGCCTACAGAACCCCTCAACAGAATTATTTGGCCATAATCCATCATTCACCATTTTGCATTCTCTCTATCTTTGATTGGTGGCATGGTCCTTGCTCCCACCCATAATGACAGTGGAAGTGACCCTCCTCCCACCTTCTGAGTTAGACCTGGCAACAATCCTGCTCTGCTTGCCAGGTCTCCTCCGTGTGGTGCAGTGAGTAAGGGGAAGAGGCAGGGCCAGAGATGGGAAATTAAGTCACTTCCTGTACTCTCCTGTCGTGCGGAGTGCTGGCAAAGGGAAGATTAATAGCTGCCTGGCAAAGACACCATGTATGCTCCTCTCTGCACAGCCCCCCCTTACACCATCACAGACTCCCTCTCTACCTGCACAGCCCCCCTCCCTGTGTACTCACAGACCCACTCTTTCCCCTGCACTCTGACAGTTCTCCTCCCTCCCTGCACAGCCCCCCTCCCCTGAACCCTGACAGTCCCCCTCCCTCCTGGCACAGCCACCCTTCCCCTGCACCCTGACAGTCCCCCTCCCTTCCAGCACAGTCCCTGTTTCCTGCACCCTGACAAGCTATTAACATCTGCTGATGTGACTCTAGATTTTTCCCTTGTCACGTGTCTCAGTTTATATTCATTCAAAACTTTCCACTTCAACACATTCTGTCTGTGACAATTGTTATTGGCAGAGATTATTTTCGGTAATATTTGGGCTTTATCTCACAAGATCAGTACTTTAGAAAAGAAAAAGAACGTCACAACTTTTCATAAAAAAGTATTTATAATAATGTATATGTCACATACAAAATGTACACAATGTAAATAAATGAAATAAACAAGATAATAACAGGTAGTATGAAAGCAATAATTTGCCCTATCATGCTGTCGGTTAATCCAAAACATTTCGGATACGGTCTTAATCGTAGCATTATTGCAGGGGTATCATAAGGGTCTAGGGCAGACATAGGCAACCTTTTGCACTGCAGATGTATTGGACTACACCTCCCATGATGCTTTGCCAGCATTATGGGTGTAAAAGCATTATGGGGGATGTAGTTCACAACACCTGCAGTGCCGAAGGTTCCCTATCCCTGGTCTAGGATCTACAAGTCTGATGGTCAACTGTTGGCTCAAAGTTCTCGAAGACTTCTAGATTGTGGAACTTTGGAAAACAAGTATTCCAAACAGAGAAACTAAGACTGGTGTTAAAACAATTAGACAGTTTCCATGTACTAAGGATGTTTTAACACTTGGCAAGGGTGGCACATTTGTGATCCACTAGGCCTCTCCCAATGCACTACCATAATGTCTTTAATAAGGAACTATCACCCCAAAATGAAGAAATATATATTTTTATTGCATTTAATAAAATATACTAACTGACCTAGTGCAAATATTAAACATTAACATTATATATTTGAAAGCTATAAAGACTTAGTCTCCTTCTGATGACATCATTTGAAAAACAAATGTTGTCACAAGTGGCGCAGGTGGGAGCTATCTTCAACTTACTATACAATTTAGCGAAACATGTACATAGCAATAGATAAATTCCCCAATGTGTTCATACATCTCTCCCCATGAAGAGTCTAATTACCCCAGTACAGGTACACATGTTAAAAAACAAAAAGGTACAAAAATGAGGATTCTACAATGCTTCTTACTCATGATAAACTGCACTGGTACCTATAAAAACAGCTGTAAATTAGAGTTTAATGGAAATTGTGGTGATAAATATAAATTTCTTCTGAAGCATCCTGTGTGTGTACACTGAGACATAATAAACCATAACACTATAGGTTGAGTTGTTTATGAATGTCTCTATATGTAAAGGCGTTTGTTTTCTTTTACCACGTTTCACTGTTATGTATCTTATTTTATTTGATTATATTATTAAATGGTTCCTTTAATCTTGGGCAGCATCTGTCTGGCTGGTGGGAGTTACCCTGACAGCCAGCAGTTGCCTCCATTAATTCGGCTCCTCTCAAAGCAGCTGGGGAGACAGATTTATGTTGTTTGTGTTTGCTCAACTCCTTTGCCGGCATATAAATATCCAGAGGGGCTTAAATAAAATGATAGCAACTACAAATTGCAGCATGCTTCCTAAGACTGAAACTCAACCTCTTTTCCACAGACAGGGACAATCATGTTCCAGTGCTTCCCTAAGATTAGGGTTTCTAAACCGCACGGCAACTGCCAAACTGTGCATTATGGAAAATAATGCACAGGGGACTTCCTCCACAGCCAAGCACTGAGTTTAAAAACATGATCTGCCTGCTGGAATAATAAATACATATAATTTATATATGCTTCAGTATTACGAAGCAGCTTGTAACAGATCATTCCAAGTGAGCGTGTTGTTTGTACTCCTCATGAAATATTAAAAACAAACCTTTTTTTTGATCTGACAATATTAGCGAACAACAAAACATTTTATCCACTAATGACTGTTACAACTTTAGTGATATTAAAACTATATATTGTTCTCTTGTATGAATTGCTGTCCAAGTAAAAAAAGTGCTTATGTTGCACAGCTATTGAAATAAAAGTATGCAAATACATGTTTTAATTTATGGAGTTAAAGGCTCTTTGAGCTGCCCATCATTTGAGCTAATGGATCTTCACTGATGATATTTAAAAATATGAAATATTCTGGTTCAGAAAGATGCACTACTTTATCACATTGAACTGATGTACAGCTAACTAGCCACATTGTGGATATAGTAAGTATTTGGCTCTGTGTTACAGACAGTGGTGTATTTTGGATTTGTGCTGCCCTAGGCACAACTAAATGAGGGCACTCCCAAAATCTAAATTTGCCCGCCCAATTCATGTCAAGGCCACTTTTTTGACTGACAGACACATGCCCTCATTGATACATGCACTGATATACACTCACTGAGAGATACAGTCATTGGCACACACTGTTTAACCAACACACACTTTCACTGACAGACACACACTGACACACCCACTCACTGACAGGCACACACTCTCAGATACACATAAAAGGACATACACACACTGACATATACTCACAGGCACACCCATTCTCACTGAAAGTCACACACACTTTCCCTCACTCGCAGACACACACTGACAGCTACACACACTCACTCACTCACTCACTCACAATAAGGTGTACAGCCCCAGAACACGAGGCAAACAAGGCATTTGTCTGGGAGCTTGGGGTGGCATTTTTTTGGCGCCCCCCCTCCCCCGAATGTGCCGCGATAGGCAAATGCCTTGTTTGCCTTGTGGTAAATACATCCCTGGTTACAGTACTGAAATTAAAACTAAACAATGACTGTTAGTGTAATTTGTGTTACAAAAACAAATGTGTAGGCCCTCTCAGTTAAATGACCAAAAGTGGTCAGTCAGTCAACTGGTTTTGGGCAGCAGTATGCTGTTATACAGTTCATCACGAGACATAAAACAAATAGTACAGAGGTAAATAGAAATAGAATGCTGAAGCACAGAACTTAAATAACAAAACATGCCTTTATCTGATTATATAAAATTGTCTGTATTGTTTATGACGTTAGTGATGGTAAAACTATACACTGTTTTTGTTCTATGAAATTTTGTTCATTGTAAAAAAAGTGCTTTTTGTTGTTAAATTATGGCTATCCAACTGTACCCCAACATATATAACAACAGCTTTTGAAATAAATGTATACAAACAAATATGTTAATTTATGGAGTTAAAGGTGTTGTTGGCTCTTCAAACTGTCCATCATTTGAGCTAAATGGATCTTCAGTGATGACATCTAAAAATATGAAACAAAAAACATAGTTACTAATCATGTTACAATATAAATTAACTACATTAAAGTGACACTAAAGTCACTAGAACCATTACAGCTGAATGTAGTGGTTCTGGTGTTAATAGCATGCCCATGCTGGCTCAGTAATGTAAATGCTGCCTTTACAGAGAAAAGGCAGCATTTACATTGTTGCCTAGTAACTGTCAGGATTACTGTTTGATCCAGCACGTAGAACTGTATAGCACGGATGACAAATAAGTAACGTATTACCGGTCCTTAGAATGGCCGGATTTAACGTACATAGAATAGTCAAAAATACTAGCCAAGGTCAGGGAACACAGAAAGGGACACAGCGATGAGGAAAGCCAGGAGTCAGGATACCAGAACATAGAGAAGTCAATAAACAAAGCCAAAGTCAAAAACCAGGTAGAAAACTATAAACAGGAACGCGCTCTCGGACAACCACAAGGGAAACCATGACAGGGCACTGAGCAGGATGAGAACTGGGTCTAAATACCCCTCCTCTAGGTCTGATAGGCTGTAACCGGCCTTTGACCCCAAAGTCAGTTACCAGGTTTCATTTGCATAATTACTGCTTAGCATTAACCCTTCTGTGGATTAGGTTGCTGCTCGGCACAACTTTTCCTGTGTGGACGGTAAACGTCATTAACCACATTTTTAGAAGCGGATGAATACGTGACAGTAACACCTCTAGTGGCAGTCACTCAGACAGCCACTAGAGGTACTTCCTGGTAAGGTCCTTCAGTCTATGCAGGACTCACGTTCAAAATCTCCATGCTCTGCATGGAGACATTGAACGCACCTGATAGAGATCACTATATATAGGGTGAGATAGAGGCAAAAAATATGCCTACAAAATTCAAAGTATGACAAAAAAAGAAATTAGACCTGTGCTGCAGAAACTCCACACTGTAGTCCCAACAGTGTTTTTACAACACACAATAAACAAACAAGAGCCCTGCACATCCAGTATAAGTATGCACACCCAGGTGCTACCACAGTTTATTTGAGGACAAAATTCAAACAGCAAATGTTTCGGGCAGCAGCCCTTTCTCAATGCTAATGGACATTGATGCACTGAGTGTCTTTTAAAGGGGGTTCTTTGGAACCTGGGACATAGAGAAGCATCTCCAGAACATAGGTCTTTATTTTATAAGCTTCCAAATGAGTCCATACTGTTCGAAAGCCTTAATTTGTCTATAAAAGTCATCATTAGTATCTACGGAACTTTTGTAGATAAACCATTTTGAAATGTTCTTATCATTCATTTGGAAATCTTATTAAATCAAGGCCATATTTCTTTATTTTGGGTCTGTTCCCGCTACAGGTTGCTTATTGCAGTCATTGTCTATTGATAAAAATGCTTGCCTTTGTTAGAGGCTTTGATTATTGCCTTATATAAGACTTACCTAGAGAAAATACACTGAGTCTGCGATCAGCGCTGCTTCCCATTCGGATCAGAGGGTTGGACATTTTGGAAAGGAACATTTTAACTTTCTCTTTTTTTGCAGGTGCTCTACAGTACAAGTTGAGAATGTTCCCATTCACTTGGCATGTTTTCTTGCTGAGGCCCAGTAGGTGAAAAATATCTATAAAAACATCTACTTTGAATGCATATAAAAAACTCAAGTTGTCATCCACCAGTTCGAACCGTTCTTTTAGGAGATAGTCTTGAACAACTTTTTGGAATTCAAACTGGGGGGGGGGAAAAGATCACAAAAATTAGAGTTACTTATATATTTTTATTTTGACTTTAAACAACAATGTTCTTCAAAAAAATGTACTTAATGTTCTGAGACACCTCCATTAAATCTAGCTCAGTATGACTCAGTCCTTTCCAAAACATCCCCTTATCGACATCCAACTGAAGACTTGACCTACCTCCATTGAAAACCTACATTGTACTATTTTATTTAATAGTATGTGTTCATCATCCTGCCATGCTACCAAGTTTCTGTATCTGAACTTTTTTGGATTTAGGTTTTATTTTTTATTTTTTTTTCAATATTTATTTGTTTTGGGGGTTTTTAAAAAAAAATTGCATATACAGACAAAACAATTTAGGCATTAAACTCGTATTAATTTTACAATATGGAAAATCTTTATAATTTCTTTAACAAAGACATTCTTATTCACTATTTACGAATAGCCTAAAAGGACAAAAGACAAATCTTTCAAAATACATTGCAGACCAAGAGTTTCTCAAAAAGGTTCTATTAAATATATGTAAAATTTCTATTCTTTTGCAAGAAGTATAACCTCTCAATTAACATAATACTATATATTTCCTAATCATCGATCATAATAATTTTGTTTTGTTTTTTTAGATTGTTGGGGACTAAAGTTTGGCAGATCCCTTTCCATACGGAATTGGATTTTTAACTGGTATAGATAGTGCTTTTTTTGAAAGGGGATACTAGATTTCCAATTTCTGGCAATCATTATTTTTGCCGCAACAAAGCAATGAATTGCCAAACATCTGTTTTCTTTTGAAAATACGTTCAAATTAATATGCAATAACATGTTCTGGATATCTTTATCTTGGATAGGGCCTCAAATTGATCAAATACCAATTTCCATAATTATTTAACAATTGGAAACCACCAGATATGTACGGACATGCCTACAGGATTTCCAAATCTCTAACAATTTGGGACATAATTTGCGTACATTTCCGGTAATCTAACAGGGACTAAAAATACCATTTATTCATAATCTTAAATTGACATTCGATCAGACCGAGACAATGTATATTTTTATATAATAATCGTAATGCATTGCCCCATTCATGTTCAGAGATCTGTAATCCTATTCCAGGTATTTAATATTTTTAATAGCCAGCATGATTCAATAGATCACCATTCTTTTAAGGTCTTATTAGTATATTGAAACAATTTTAAAACTGGAGAAAAATATACGGAGAGACTTGTCTTGTTTTTGTTCCTTTTTATCTCTTTTTGAGGTAGTTTTAAGGTCCTCAGTTTTTTCACACTTTGCCATTGGTTTATAAATTGTTATATTAAATATTGTTATTACTTTTCTGATTCTTTACAAACTCTATTTGGGACTCAATTCAAATATGAGAGAGGAAACTTTAAGCGAAAAAAAAACCAAAGAAAAAAAAAACCTATATAGGCTGATTTAGATATAACTCCCAACACTAAACTCTCAGGTTTAGTATAACTCTGCCCTTTCATTTATCTTATTTTTTCCTTTCCTTCTCTCTTCCCTCTAGCCTTTTTCCTTTTAATTTTCGACTTCCTTTTCTTTTCTTTCCCTTTCTTACTTTCTCCAAAAGTCACTCTGTTAAGCCATTAAGCCAACAAGCACTGTAACTGATTAACGTTTGTATTTTTTTGTTGTTTTTTTCTCCTTTCTTCTCCCTTCTTCTTTTCTTTTCTTTTCCTTTCCCACAATTGATTCAAATTGAGCAACACACCAATAAGCTTTATCAAGATATTACCGTTTTTCAGGTTAAACACCAGGAAACAATTTTTTGGAGGATAGCCTCATAACTATTTAGCAGAATTGAAACGTCCGCGATTTCTTCACCTTCACCCGCAATTCAGCTCATATTTCTTCATATCTCCATGGCGCCTTTATGTTGTGATTTCATTTGACCGCTTTACTTTTGCCACTAGTCTCTGTGTCCACACTGCTCACTGCGTCTCGTGATTTATTGTTTTCAGTTTACTGCATAACAACGGTGGGTATGTTTGTGCAGAGATCCACTTAGAAGCGTTAACAAGCCGGAACTCTTCTTCAACTCGTAGACCTCCACTGACACTCCAACCCTTTTTACTTATTCTCTCGTGGCACCTTTGTATTTTCACAGCTTGGCGTTTGTAAACAACAGATCTTTGCCACAAGGCGTCTCTCTCCCTTCAGCACGCTACACCTGCACCCTAGGCCTCCGCTCCATTCCCCTCCCTTCATTAAGCTCCGCCTCACGATACGTGCATCCTCACGCCATCATCTTCTGAGTAAAACAATATGCCCAATGAATATCCTAGACACTACTTTGTGATGTTACAGCGAAGTATAAGAGTGTGAAAAACTATAAAACCGTTCCCAATGAAAAAAATGGGCTGAAAGGGGCACTCAGGGATGTAAAATTGGTTTTAGTTCTTATGCCCTTCTGGTTACACACGGTGCACCATTTCTGAGGAATTCTTTGGGGGGGTTGGTGAAATATAAATGCAGAAGTGGCCTCGTTTTTTCTGCTGCTAGGCCCCACTGCTGGTTCCCCGATGTGGCACCCAGTGAGCAGCCCAGAAATCAGCTGAAACTGAAATGCCAAATATCTACACTTCAGTTCAACATTTGCCTTTTTGAAAAGTACAAGAGCAAGTCTTGCAGACAATAATGCAGGTCATAGTCTCAAAGCAGTCCTTCATAGACACAGAAGGTGTACATATAGCCGCTGCCTCTTTCACACAGTTTGTACAACTTTATCCCATACTAGGATCTAATGGGATAAAATGTTTGAACCCCAGTCTCCCCTTATATTTTAAGATGAAACATAGAAACATAGAATGTGACGGCAGATAAGAACCATTCGGCCCATCGAGTCTGCCCAATTATCTAAATACTCATCAATGCATATATTTTTGGGGTAGTGGGGGTAAGGGGTGCTATAAATTGTGACAAATTGTTTTTTTAAAGTGGATAATTAGGGGCATATTTTGATAGGTGATCAAACTGCATATGACCTTTTGGGGGGCACTTCAAATTGTCACTGAAGTGCATAAATCATTGTATGGCTTCATACCTGGGCCTACTCATGGTCTGGAAAAAATGTGGGTACAGCATACTGGGTTTTTGGACCAGTACATCCTAATGCTGGGCTTTTCAAAGCGGCAATGTCATGGTTGCATCCTTTTTTTATTTTTTTTTAAATCCCTCTGCCAACTCCTCTACACTTTATTGTACAACTAATCACTCCCAAATGCCTCCAGATCCCCATTTCCCCTTTTTTTGCTGCCTCAGGTCTACCCTTGAGAGTAGTATATGTAGGACAGCGAAGGGGTTAAACTTTTAGATGCAGTGATTTTTAAGACACCAAAAGGCATGAATTTGTTGACACAAGACTTTCTTGTGAGTCACATTTCTTGTACTTTATATAAAATATGTAAATGCTGTAATTGTTCTGCTCTAATAATAGCATACAAGATAAACTGTAAGTAAACTGGCTATTTTATATTTCTGATATGAAGGATATGATAGGGTGTTATATAAACACAATAGATTACAGACACAATACGGTATGTACAATATGTATATAGACATAGCAGTATGCTAATTGTTGCTATGGAATGTTGGGTTTTCAGTGAATTGCTAAAGGGGACGTTGGCATTGAATACTATATAGAATAGAGAATATTATATAGCGATTTTGATGTTGTTAGTCCTGGACATGCACATATGTGAACACTGATGCTAAATTGCAAATGTGAAAAATAAACAACATTCCAGAGGTTTCTGTGGCATTTGCTTCATTATTAAAATTTTGCTGAATATTTGCAGTTTATAAGTAACAACTCATGTTTCTAATATATGTGCAATAAATATGCATCAAGCTCAAAATAATTAAATGTTTTTGCTCCAGCCACAATAATGCTTATACTTTGTTTCTTTTAGGGGAAAAATGCAGGGATATGAAAACTATAAACTATTTCACTTACCCATGTAATTCATACCTCCCAAGTGTCCCTATTTAGGAGGGACAGTCCCTATTTTGGGCCCAAATCTCTCTGTCTCTCTTTTATAGGAGCTCCATATTGTTGGTGTGTCTGAGTATATAACAGAGCTCCACAGCAATAAACTCAATAAAAACACAATAAATATGTTAAGATACATTGTTCTTGTTCTAAATTTCATTTAAGTTGCATACATTGTTATTAGTAAGTCACCTAAAACTTCTTAGAAGAATCCAAACCAAACCTCCCGCTTACACCCCTATTATTAAAGTGTCCCTCTTCGTCCAATTAAAATGTTAGGTGGCGTAGTAATGTTTCATGGAAAAAAAATATACCGACCATGCTTGTAATGTTGGAAAGGTTGCACAAACTAGTTACAGAAATAACTTAACAAATGTCCACAGTGATCTATTTTTACACACCTGTAGTTGGTAGTTCTCTCCCATGACTGAAGATATTACATCATTCATGCCACCTTCCAATTGAGCTCTCATTTTTGGATGGCGGGTATTTACAATAAAGGCAAATGTTCTCTCTGGGAAGAAAAACAACATTTTACTAATATTAAAAAACTGTAACGTTGACTATATGACATTAAAGGATTACTCTAAGCACCATCATTACTTCAGTAGTTTGAAGTGATTATGTTGCCTGGAGTCTGTATGCACAAAATGTGTTCAAAATACAAGGAAAAAACAGAGTAAACTGCGCCAAAAGTGTATGTACAGAATGTCACGGCAAGGGTGCATAGTTGTTATTGCACTATGGAATATTGTGCTTTAATGTAATTTGTGTAGTACATAGATAATCTGCTTGCCTGGTAGAGGTGGTATTGTCAATGTCAAAAAGGGGTTAATTTAATTGTATGGAAGGTTTATAACCTTAATTCCTTTTGAAGCTGGGACCCCCACAGAGATCAGATGACAGAAGGGGTAATGTAACTTGCATAGGAATGTGGAAGCTAGGTGTGAGATTCTACACCTGAAAAGCCTGAAGGTCTGGCTTCAGGCATATGGCATGTACCTCCTAATTGATGAGCCAATAGCTTTGATATGTTAATGGAATTAGCCTTGTTCCAATATCATTGCCAAAAGAAAAAAAAACATTCATATTTACCCACAGAATAATAATTAAGCCTCATTTTTGTTATATTTGGAATGTGACCTGTGCCATCTTCTAAACAAGCCCAAACATGATTGGCATAATTTAACCTTAAGGGAAGTAATTGTGATGTTCGCCATATTGGGTCACAAGTACGGAGTTTGACATATCTATAGAATGAGGAAAAAATAACAAATTTGGAGATGCAATTATTATTTCTGTGGCAGGTACGTAAGAGAAGATAGAACTAAATGTTTCCACTTGGATTGATGTTGGTCTGGTCACTCATTATCTCTATAGATATTCCTTACCTCTCCCTCTAGACCAGGCGTGGTAATCCACAGGGTATATATCCAATGATACTGACATGTCTTGGTACTTGCTTGAGGCCAGAATCTAATTCTAAGTGAGTCACCATCTTTCCTACCAAAGACCCCCTGGGACAGACATATTTACTTTGAAGAGCTGAGTAAGTGATTAGGACTTTCTGTTATTTTATCCCTTTTGTTTTTATCTGTTGTTGGTGTAAATAATTTTGATTGTCATCTATATTTTTGTATGCACTGTGACTATTTTTTGCTCAGAATAAATATTCCTTTATTAAGTTCTGCCTTTGTCTGGTAAAGCATCACGTTACCTGAAGAGACTAATTAGTATTTTGCAATTGCTTAGATATTGTGCTAAGTTGTATTTGGTGGGGTTTTATAAAATGTCTTGGTGGTGGCAGCATTAAAATAGTAATAGTTATATTATGTTTAAGTGTGGGTAGTATTAAAGGGGCATTTTGTCATTATTTACGGTCTACTGCAGACAAATAGTGAACTCTAACCCTTTCACCACCACAACTACGTCACGCACACTCTTGAAGTAGGGTGCGTTCATGACACAGAATATTATACGTACATAGGTCTTCAAGGAGTTATACACAATTGACCTCAAAGATGAGGTAAATTGTGTATAACTCCTTGAAGATTTATGTACATATAATATTCTGTACACACACTTTGGGTGCGGTTTACTTTGTTTTTTCCTTGTATTTTATCCACTCACAAGGTCTGGGAATTCTTGAATTGTTTACTGCTGCCTGCATTTACCTTTTGTTGAATTCTATAGTGAGCACCTATTATCTCTCTGTACAACAAAATGAGTTTAACCCCTCTACTGTTGGAGGTGTCACTCTACTTCCGACAGCATCATTGGGGTGTTATCATCTAGCCTGGAACTAGAGTTTTGGGCTTGTTAGTCAATGGCTGAAAGCGGTCAGCTGATACTCCCAGTCAATGAATGGCAATGACAGTGGCTTTTACATCACTGCAGAAGCCAGAAGCGCTTCAGACCACCAGGGGGCCTCAGAGCCTGGCGGGTGCCTAGGTAAGGGGGCAAACCATTGCTAGATGGCTTGCCTTATTAACAGGGAACTGGGCCAGGGTACTCCTGACATCATAAACCTTACAGCAGGCTATGATGCTTGGAGTAACCCTTTAAGTGGATGTTTTTATTTTCTATTTTAAATTTTTTATTTTTTGTGTGCATAAGAGTATCAGACATTCTTGTAATGCCACAACAGCAATGGCAAGACAATTAACTAAACAAAGCATAACAGTTACAAGGCATTCGAGTGTACTGCACAATTTTTCAAAGTGGTATAAGGTACATGCTAGGCAGAACATGTCTAGAGTAAATATTGAGAGAAAGCTTCTACTCTATGCAAGCAAGTTCATAGACATGTAAATAGAGATATTAAAGTAGGTTTTGAAATATGCTTATGGTACTGAGATAGAATTAAAAAACTAGATTATAGAACATGCAAATAATCTGCACAATTTTTAAGAAAATGACAGGACACTAACATGAGTACTAACAATTCTCACAAAGTATGAAATAGCATGCTAATTAACTTGCATAAAACCTATGTGAGTAGTACCTCAAAGAGCTCATTGGCTGTTCTCAAGTTGTAGCTAACACAGGTAGCATGAGAGAGCGGGAGTAGGTAAGAACAAGGAGCAGGGTAAGAAAGAGAGGTCAAGCATAAAAACACTGCTAAAGGCACACTGCAGCCCCTTCATCTCATGCCCCCAGCATACAGGCAAAGTCCAGCTAGGTATAGCAGTAGTGATATAGTGCAGCCTTCCCGGATGTCAAAGTGCTTCTCAGATCTCCATCCCCAGTGGTCACATGCCACTGTTTTTACAACCAGCTGAATTGTTAGATCGCAATGGGCAATGATCTTCTCAAGCACATGGACCGCCCTTGGCCCGCTGACCCTGTTTAAGTCCCCACCTGAAAGGAAGTCTCAAAGCCGAGGTTCTGCAAGCAAGCTGCACCACTGGAGTTGACAGCAGAGTGTGCTTTCTTCGTCTGTAGTTTCCACCAGAAACTTGGACAGATTGTGTTGATTGCTTCATGAATGCCTTCTTTCTAGATATTTATTGTTGCCTCAATTACATGCTGCGAAGTGTTGCTATCGGCCATTTTAGACAGACCGCATGAGAGCTGCCTGCTCAAACTTCACAGAGGAACAACAGGATGGTGACTAAAGCCGTGCTTGGTGGGTGGGTCCGGGATAACCCCCACTGTCCCGGGGGAAGAGGGAGTACAGGGCTCTGCCCCCCATAGGAGGATCCGTGCAGCCTCGACTGGGGAGATCTACCACATCTCCCGCCAAGGTGCCACACAGGGCCGCAACCAGTCGGAGGACGCAGCTGTTCCACAACAGTATTAGTGGAACACGAAACAAACGTGGATGTAGCCCATATGGTGCCAGAGGTTTGCGTCTGTTGCGCAATGTCGATTGACAGGGTATTAAAGTCCCTTAAAGCTCATAAACATCAGGATTAATGAGGAGCTGAAGCCCACTGCGTCCTCTCAGCATGGCGGCCAGGCCCTGCCCCCTTTAAGTGGATATTTATCAGAGATAATATTTATTCTAAAAAGGACTTTAGAATTTATATTACAAACAATTGATCCCAGAAATATTTGCATAATTATTTAGAGTGGGCATGTCATACGAAATAAAGTTTTACTGATGCACTGTCTTAGTTAAACATATGGACAGGTTGTGAGATATTTTTTACCAAAGGTTTGGTTTTGATTCAGAGAATGACCTACACACACTTCCTAAATAGCTCTGGTCAAGATCCCTATTTCTGGATCTTAACGCATGGGTTGTTTTTTTTCGTGTGCATACCAACTCCTTATAGATTTTCAATAAAAATACAATCACGTTTATTCTGAAAAGCAAATTGCCAGTTATAATGTGATAGCATTTTATTAATAATACACAAACATGATTTTTACTGCATAGCAAACATGCCTTACAAAAAATGAGGACCTGTTTGTTTGCCTAGCAGGTATGCTGAATATGTATGAATATGTGCAGTTACAAACTCACAATACACTTATTGTTAAGAATTTGATGCACACAAAATACATACATGGTTTCTTCTCTTTTTTCAAACCTGTGTAACAACTTTTTGTCCCTCCAAACCATTCCCCAAATACCACGTCTTTTTATACAATGTGTTTACAAAAAAATCTTAACAAGGATTAAATGGAATGAGTATACAAGTTATGTCATACAGGTACAGACTGATATCCAATGACAACCATTCTCAAGGCAAGCTACATTAAGGGATTATGATATGTAAGGGATGAGAACGTACTAAATTGGGGCCATCAAACTGGATTTAATGAGGCGTTGGTGGGAGTAAACAAACTGAATACAATGAGCTCCTAAATCATGTTTATCCTATTGTTATGCATGGCAAAGGGAGTTTTAGTAAACTAAGCAAAGCATTAAAACCAAGGCAGATGCAATTTTTTTTGCATTAAACTAAGAAATAATTAAACATTTTACCCATGAATGTCAAGAGAGTCCAGGACAATTTTCCAGGATATTCAGAAGGCAAGAGACAAGGAGGAACATGGAAATCACAACTCAGAAACATATTCCTAAGTGATTCATTATCTCATGGGGACAACCAAATTGCTTTCCTTTAGATTTCCTATAGTTACACCACTGAAAGTATTATGGGTTATGTACACCCAGAGCCACACAGAAACCAGTAAGTGCAAAATGTTGCCCAGATCACTAGGTTACATCGCATGGGGCAAGGTCTCCGCTCCTTTTGTATTGATCTGTTTATATTGTGCAGCTCTGCAGAACATGTTATTGATGCCAATAGTAATAACAAAAATTGATTATAGAGCACAGTACAAGAACATAATTCCTTACAGCCAATCACTTGCTTTCTAATTAAAGAATTATGCTGCATTGTGTGTTTCTTACCAGAATCAGTGTTGACCTTTCGTGTGTTGATTATGAACAGCATTGGTTTTGCAAGGATTGTTTCCCGATAGTCTTTATAGTCATGGTGGCTCTCAAGCTTTACTTTCCTAAAACAAAAACAAAAAAAGACATTTAAGAAAAATACTACAAACAGAAATAAACAGCCTCAATAGGGGAACTTATCAAAGTGTTGTGTTCTGGAAAAGGGTGTATTACCTATTATTATTTATATATATATTTGTTTCATTGTTATTTTTCTCCTTTTTTGCTTCACTTTTTTTAAAGTTTATTGTTATTTGCATAACATTTTTTAAAATTCCAGTATTTCCAGTATTCACTATGGAAACCAGTGGAATTAATATGCACATGGTGCAAATGGCAACTTCCCCCTTTTTAAAATTTTGCAACACTTTTCAAAATAGGCACATTCATAAATCTCATCCAGCAATGTCCAAGATAGGGGAATAATCCTGATAAAATGCTCACTGTAAGAATAAAAGTAATTTAAAAAAAAAATCACCAATTATAATCCCAAAAAAATCAAAGTAGACTTTAGTGTATTCTAAAACATCTTACAAAGAGATTAAAATAAAAATCACAAAACTCAAAGACTAATAAAGTAAGCAATGTAATGAGCAGAAATACAGAGATATTACATCACACAATGGGGATTGTTTCTTTGTGACCTTATTTTCCTACTGTTAACCCTTCAATCCACCCAGGAATATTTAAAAGGTCCAGTTAGGAAAACACCCGCATCAATATGAAATGCCCTCCAAAATACAGAGGACATAAATGGAAACTACTATTAAAACAAAGAATAAACATAACAGATTGTATATTTTAAACAAGAAAAAACTATGTGTTTTATTTTTTTGTGTTATTTCTTGGTCCACTTTATTTATTTTTTTATTTTTATTTTTTTAAGAATGTCTCTCTGGCATATTGAATATGTTTCACTGAAAACATTAGAAACAATTCTAAGGCTGTTTGAAAAAAATAAAAAATAAAAAAATATATATATATATATATATATATTCTATCCCTAAAATAAATAGATAACTTGTGGGGGAAATTTAAATTAGGTGTTAACCTAGTGAACCAAGAGTTTGTTAACATAGATATTTTAGTATTTTAGAAGGTGATAGATAACAAAATGTCTAGTGAGGTACAAAGGAAACGTTAATAACTTTTTTTCACAAAGTTAAAGGCTGTAGTGACCTCATTCTAACAGAGACTGGTCAGTAGGAAAAACTGCACATAATCCTAAACCTGAATTTTTAAAAATTTCCTGAGTCTTAGCTAGAGTTACAGAATGTCCATATAAGTTCATCAGTGATGTCAATTGGAACTCCTGGGATAAGGCATTTAAATGTAACATGTGTTAATAAGACTGGAGATTGTTAATCTTATCAATAAATATATAGTTACACACCCATAATTTAATATATGTATTCATTTTGGGGTACATTGACAAAACACCACATTTGCCATAACAAATTTAGCCACATGAATTGGACTTAATTTGACAGATCAAATTCCTGTGAACTAGCATCAGTTATTTATTAAACTTGGATTTGTCCAGAATTTACCACGGAACATTATGGGCCAAATTAGTTAAGCTGGAGAGTTAATTTAACCAAAATTTTATTTATTTTTAATTTCTGTATTTTTTTTTTTAAATCCCTATGTCAATTCATGACAATGCCTGACATTCTGAATAACCCTCAAAACAGACTTTTGGTTGTAAAAGTGAATGCCATTCAGTCACCATTCGGCATTTAGTAATCAGACATAATAGCCTGTTTGGTTGTACAAAGATTAACAAAGATTTGTTATCTCCAGCTAGTTGAAGAAAAAACATGAAGAAAATGAGGAACAAGAATAAATAAAATATTTATTTTAGAAAAAATACTTTTTGCCTTCATTTGGATTAACACCTAGTATTTTGTTTTTTATCTATACAAGCAATAAAGATGAAAGTGAATCAACACCATATCTAGGTATCTCATGTAATTAAGTAATATGTTGAAAAATAGTACATATATACCAAACTCCACAGCTTTCCACATTCCACCTAAAATTCATGTTTTAAACCAAATATGTGGTTATATATTTACTATTTTCAATACCTAGTATCTTCTCACAGCCCATGACATAGATATGTTATTTATAGCTGCATCTAACTATAAATATCAATTGCATTCAAAGAATATTAATTATAAAAAGGGAAAAGATATATAGTAAGTCCATAGTAAAGACAAAAAGGAATTGGGAGCACACCCGGAACATGCATTTTGTCCTTCTTTTTTGTCTTTATGTAAGTTTAGAATCCAGACCAGATTCCTTTGGGGTTAAGCACCCAGCACAGCCCCGAGCTTCAGAGGCCACTTTGGAGGTGACCACAGGTATAGTTTTTGAATAGTAATGTCACTTGGATTATAACGTTCATTGAGCAGATATTTAATTTGCATGGTGAGTATATTCATCCAAGCACTATCACTTTAATTGTTTAGCTTTGACACTGTTTTTAATTATTTTTATCACATTCATTTTGCATTTTATATACTCACAATGCTCTTACAATAGATGAATTAAATACACTTTAGGTAATTTAGGACTAGCACTATTTAATTTGTCTCCCACATTTGGAATTAGTGTAGGACCCACCGATATTGGGGTACTGTGACGTATTGGTGGGCTTAATACAATATGGCCATATAGTGGAACCAAATCCCCATATTTGTTTGCTGAGATAGGCATTTTAGTAGCCTTAAGAGATTTAAAAATGCATTTTTACGTCTGCGCTGTAACTTAATCTGTATTATATAGTAAGTCCAAATTACTGAAAACATTGCACCTTTGAAACAAAAATCTGAAGAACCAATTTTTGACCTCCACAAAATGTTAAAAAGAAATAGTTTTGTTTAGGTGAAAAATGCAGCATAAGGGAAGACTCAAGGCACTATAAATACAACAGGTTATTGTGAAAGATATCTTTAAGTACATTTCCTCTTGTTTTTGTCAAAGCTTTTTTAGAGAGGTTTGACAAAAACAAGACTCACCCAGCACACAGATCCCCTTCGAAAACAAGAATGACTTCACAAAAAAACAGGAGGACAATAACTGTAGCTATAGTTATAGTGCCGATCTTGCCCCTTTGAGATATTTTCATGGTCCTTGCATATGTGATTATCAGAAGTAATAATATCCCTGCTAAAGGAATACTCCAAACACAGCTTCCTGAACTGTCTAAAATCTTTCATTTTTTGACAGTTTATAAAAGTACAGATTTTAATATTATTATTATTCATAAAGTGCCAACAAATTCTACAGCACTATACAATAGGCAGACTAACAGACAAATGTTTGTATCAAGATGCGTTGGACGAACAGAGATAGAGGGTGATGAGGGCCCTGCTCAAGCTAGCTTAGACTCTAGGGAGAGTGGGGTAAAGTGACACAAGAGGCAAGTGTAAGATGTATTTCATGTACGGGAAAAGTACATGAAGGCTTAGTTAATAAAATAGGTACTTTTATAAATCCTCAGAGAGAACAGACACGGCAAACATAGTAGGTTAGAGCGTGCATACCTTCATCATCTCTCAATGAGTTCTACTACTACAGCTGTGTGTGTGTGAGAGCCCATGGTTTAAGCACAGCGACTTCTCAATGAGAAGCCAATGATTAGGCTGGCACAGACTATTTTTATTAATAGGATTTATATAGCAACAAAAGAGTCTGCAGTGCTTTACAGTTATAAAATGGGGGTATTTGAAATAAGCTGGTTCGAGCAGTTCCCTCAACAATTTCGGTTCCTGTGCTTCCAACTTGTCTTGTTGCGAAAACTTGTCTGATAGTCCGTCTGTTGTACAGGGCTCAGGGAATTGCTGGAACTTTATAAACAATAATTTGACAAGTAATGTACATACACAATATAACAGAGACACGAGGCGAAGAAGAAGGCTCTGCTCATATGTGATTACAATCTGTGAGATTAAACGTCTGTGGGAGGGACAAAAGTGAAGACTTACAAAGGCTGCAGACACCAGATCTACAGTTTGTGCAAGCTTTTTTTTTTTTAATATATATATCCCAAAAAATTATAATATTCAGAATAAATACATGTATGCTCTTTTGGGTTATATCTATTAACCCATGAAAAAAAAAGATTTTCATTTTAATGTTCATTTAATTTGTTTCTGTAGGGATTTCCCAATCCAGGCTACATTCAACCTATGCCTGCCAAAAACTATTTTATTGCTGATTAAATCACAGACTGTATGAAATACATAACATAAGGTATTCACAGGAAAACAATATCTCAACAATCTTTGGCAGAGATTGGTTGGTATGTGACTACATAACAAGTATTGAAATTCGAGATGTAAAATAACTTGGATTGTCTTCTTATAAAAAAAAAAAAAAAATGCATTTGTGAATATAACTAAAATTGTTGAGTTGCTAAACTGCTGTAAATAAGAAGGGGTAAATAAAATAACTCAAGTATGGAAACTGCGAAGCACATGTCCCAAGTTTGGATTATTAAAAAGAGGGAAAGCTGTCATTTGAGGCATCACTGTATTCCTTTTAAGATATGTAGAACAAAATAATAGGCAGGACACTATATGTATATTTTCAGCAAAGTTGAAAAAGAATTGACAGCTTATCACCAATCGTCACTTGGAGCCCTCGTCAGTCAGGATATCCAGCAGATAAAATGTTTGTGAACCAGCAAATTATATATATATATATATATATACACACACATACATTTTAAGTGAACCAGCAGATCATATATATACATAAATAAATTGAAATGAAAGATAAAAAACACAGAGAAATAAAGTTTACATCCGCCCTACGCGTTTCGTCCAAGGGCTGGACCTCCTCATGGACAATAAGTCAAAGTCTGATGGGAGCAACACAGATTTTGACTTATTGAGTCCAGAACGTGGATGAAACGCGTAGGGCGGACGTAAACTTTATTTCTCTGTCTTTTTTATCTTTCATTTCAATTTATTTATGTATATATATGATCTACTGGTTCACTATGATTGTATCTGGGTATCCTGACTGATAAGGGCTCCAAGTAGAGATTGGTGATAAGCTGTCATTTCTTTTTCATCTTTGCGGTCATCCAGAAGCCTGTGAAGAGTGAAGACGCCTATGGTGTATGATTTTGCCTTCTATAAATTTACGTAAATGTGATACTTACAAATTATCATTAAGTTTTAAGTAACAGTGTTACACAATTTTGAGTTTTTATTTTTGTAGATTGTGGTGTTTCATATATTTTATGAAGACTAAGAGGAGTCTTTTTGTCTACAATAGAATAAGGGTAATTTAATTTTTATCCTTGTTTTTTTTTCCCCACATGTGTATCTATGGTCTTCTAGTGGGTGTGTTTTAGTGTATTTTTATTGAAGTCAAGCTGTACCTACAGTATTTTATTTATTTTTTATTTATTTATTATTGGCATTTATAAAGCGCCAACATATTACGCAGCGCTGAAGAGACAGATATATTTTTCAAATCAGCGTACATTTTGCCATGAAGGTTTGGTTCCCTGCAATTCAGAGTGTATCCCATTTGCAATCCTCCTAAAGTCCTTTCTCTGTAAAAGTGTACAACGTGCCCTTGTTTTGAAAGAGTTAACTGATTTCTTTCCGTGGTGCACTTTTATTGTAATAAATGACATAATGTAGTTTTAGCAATCTGAGTTAAAAAATTGAAGCACTTTTAACAATATATAATGACTCATACGGGCTCTAATATATTTAATTAATAGTCATCTTTTGGTATGCAAACTGCTGTGCAATGAAATCCCATTGTGCTTAGCAGACCAAACTTTGGTTAACCAAATAACTCCCTGACAGACGTATTTACTAAAGTGTGAATTGTTATTGACCCAAATGTGTTTATTTGCTAAACACAAACATATAATCACTAAACTCTGAATATTAGTGAATAGAAATCCCAGTGGCAACATTTAGGCTGAAATACCCGATCTGATAAAATTATCCTCCTCCGCCATAGTCTGACTATTTTTAATTTATTTTCCATTTGGATTTCAGTTTTCAATAGTTCATAGTTTAGTGAATATTAAATACATAGAAAGTTGCAGTGCATTGAGAACCGACTTGCAAAGTTCAGACCAAAATAAAAAAATTGGGAAAATATCTCCAAATTTTAAACTATTGCACCTTTAGTAGTCAGAATACTAAGAATGTACCCTGTATAAATGTTAAGAAGACATTTAATGTTACATACATTTTTAACCCTTTTACGTCCTTATCTTTCCATTACACAGACAATATTTTCCATATTTTTTGTAAATTAATATTTATAGAAAAGAAGTATTAATGCATCAATGGATTCTGAAAGGAAATACAAATATATTATACTGTTAAAAAAATTCCTTCACATGAAAAATACAATAATTTTTTTTTTTTTAAAATAGGTAAAACTGTGATCACAATCTGGAAACAAAACGCAATCCATAAATATTATTGACAAAAATCTACCAATGATAAGAATCCAGCAGTTTAAAGCACGTGAAGGATTAACCCTTCCACTACCATATTAGCCCTTGCATACCCAGTGACCTGCACAATGCAAGTGCGCGCATGCATCTGGCACGTGTTTTGCTTGTATCACTATTTCTTAACCTCCTCACCTCTGGATATAGTTCAATATTTTGCACGGCTGACCGTCTACACTGACTGATTCGTCACTAATTATGTTGTAGCCTCCATTTTGATTGACCGAGATCAGTGTATCGTCCTCCAGCTTCAGGTACTGGGGCTGCAACTCCAGCAGGAGTCTCAGCGGCAAGATGGCCATCTCGCAGTTGGCGGTGCTTGTGGTCTGTAGCATTTCTGAGCTTACAGAGGCCATAGAGATGTTGCTTGGCAGCCTATCCAAAGCCATTCGCCCGCCTTGATTGTTTATTCCAGCCATGATTGCACTTCAGCTCGGCTAACACAGCAAGAAACGCAGAAGAATAAACTGGCTGAGGACGGAAACAAGACTAACGAGTGTGTGTGTGCAGAGCAGAGTGCAGGCTGTATGACAGTCACTACAGGGTGGGTCTGCTAACTTGTCCTACAGGGAGGGCCTTCACAGCTGATTTTCTGCATTCCTTGCAGTCAGAAGTTAACGTGGGAGAGAGCGTTACACTCCCTGTCTGACATGGCCAGGTGCCTTTACTGTGCGAACAAAAGTTGATTATATTATTCGGGCGAGGAGGAAATATATTCTTAATCTGTTAGGCAAATGCTGTATAAAACTAAATCTGAGGGTGCACTGGAAGCAGATGAAAAGGACAGAAGTTATTTTGTAGTTTATCACACAGAGAAAATGTTCAATTGCATTTACTCGAATACAAGGAGATATATTCATAAGGTGTAGGCAACCTTTGGTACTCCAGATGTTTTTAAACTACATTTCCCATGATTGTTCTTACAGACATAATGCTGGCAAAGAATCATGGGAGATGTAGTACAGAACATTTAGAGTGCTTCGAATTATTGCAAAGTTAATGGGATACTCTATGCAGCAAAACAATTTTAGCTTAAGTAGGTTGTTTGAGTATAGATTATGCCCCTGCAGTGTTACTGCTGAATTCTCTGCCATTTAGGAGTTAAATCACTTTTGTTTACGCAGCGCTAGCCGCACTTCCCCTAGCTGTGAATCACCACATTTACGACCACAGTACTTGATTCTCCCTCTGGTAATTGAACTTTAATCACACACAGAAGCCTGCTGCAGACTCTAGCAGGTAACTGACAGACTACTTTTTTTTTTTAAAAGTGTGTAGGGAGTCACAGCTAGGGGACTTGGAGCTAGGGATACATAAAGAAAGTAAAGTAAGTTAATTCTGAAATGGCAGACAATTGAACAGTTACACTGAAGGGGCATTAGCTTTGCGCCAAACCCGCATAATTAAAGGGACACTTCACTTACCAAATAAAAATAAAGCCTGTGTAATTGATATACACCCAATGAAAACATTTAATTATGCATTTTTCATTGAGGTTATATCTAAAAATAGTTTGCAAAAGCTGTACATCTCTTGTCTGCAGCCTTTGCCAGACCTCCCCGTCTTCCCCAGCCCAGACTTTCTGTGGCTGTCCAATCACAGACTTCGCAATGCAGCTCAATGAGAAGCCTTTGCAAGACAGGTGCTCTCCACAATTTAGCTTCACGGAGCTAAACTACCAGGAAGAAAACAGTATTAGCTGTCTGACAGCCAGGGAGTATAACAAGGTTAACCCTTTAGTGACCAGAACATTTTGTAAAAAATTTTACCGTTAAGGACCAGGGCTCTTTTTCCATTTGTGTTTGTGTTTAGCTGTAATTTTCCTCGTACTGATTTAGTGTACTCATACATATTATATACAGTTTTTCTCGCCATTAAATAGTCTTTCTAAAGATACCATTATTTTGATCATATCATATATATTATTTTTTTTTATTTTTAAAAAGACACCTTTTCAAACTTTGACCCCCAAAATCTGTTTCGAATCTAAAACCACCAAAAAACATTCATGCTAAATAGTTTCTAAATTTTGTCCTGAGTTTAGAAATGCCCAATGTTAACATGCTGTTAGCTCTTTTTGTAAAGTTATAGGGCTATAAGTACAAGTAGTACCATTTTTTTTTTCAAAATTAACGAAAGTTACATTGTAACACTGATATCTGTCAGAAATCCCTGAATAACCCTTCACATGTATATATTTTTTAAAAGAAGACAACCTAAGGTATTAAACATGGGGTATTTTGACTATTTTCATGCAACCATTTTACCACCAATCTATGCCAAATAAAAATAATAATAATAATAATTGGGGATTTTTCTGACACACATAGCAATTTAAGAACACATGTACAGAGAACTTTAAGGGTTACTGCCAAAGACCACCCCAATATGTGTTCAGCAACATCTCTCGAGGACAGTGATACTCCCCATGTATAGGTGGGTCGGGTTCTCCTGAGGCTAAAAGACCTTTTTTTGGAGGGTGCACATTCCAGTTTTCCAACTTGGAATTTTCTCAGCTGGTCATCATGCACCCATGTCCTATTTGGGACATTTTTGAAGCTGGCCAATGTAATTTACCCCATCAAACCACGCTACGGTATTTGAAATGGTGGTATTTTAACACGTTCCATGCACTAATTCTACCACCAGTCTATGTCAACTTTTTGGGCAGTCATTTTGTTGTGTTATTTTTCACACACGTTGTACTTAGGCATGGATTCTCAGCTCCTGTTATGTATTACTGCCGAAGAACACCACAATATGTGTTCAGCAACATCTGCTGAGTACAGCAATACCACCCATGTACAGGTGTGTCATGTTCTCTGGGGGCTAAAAGACCTTATTTGGAGGGTGCGTGTTCCAGTTTTCCAATTTGGAATTTTCACAGCTGGTCATCATGCACCCATGTCCTATTTGGGACATTTCTGAAGCCGGCCAATATAATTCGGGATTATTCTAACTCCTAGTGACCGAATAATCTAAATTTTATTAAAGACAGGAGGCGAATATTTGCTTATCTTTCTTTACTGTAACTCCCAGCAGCAAAGAAACAGTTAACAGCAGTGTAAAAAAGTTTAACCAATCAGTAAGCATTACAGTAGTATAAACTGTCATCAGGCTCCCCCCAATTCCTCTTTCTTGATGTAGCCGAACAGTCGTAGAGTCAACCATGTAAATGTAGAAACCTTAAAACGATGAACAGGTAACGGTGTAGGTATCCGGTAGGATGAAGGTAGTGATCAACCCGTGGGTAGATTCGAGACAGAAGGCAAACGATCTTCACACTAGGAGGAAGGAGAAACATCGTGAAAGTATGGTCTCTTTGGCAAGAGAAAAAACCAAATTAAATGCAGTGAACTGATTTTCAATTTAAGCGCAAGCTGTAACTATGATAATTAACTGTGTGATATGTAGAGTAAGTGACATACCTAGAATATAATAACCAATGTACCATTGAAAAAGGGTTTAGTATATAATAGCGACCTAATGAGTATAGGCTAGAGAAAAGAGAGGATGCTAGTCATAGTAGAACTGAAGATAGTACAGGATACTTACCTAAAAGGGTGGGTAAAAAGAAATCCAGGGTGGGAAAATATTCGCCTCCTGTCTTTAATAAAATTTAGATTATTCGGTCACTAGGAGTTAGAATAATCCCGAATTTTATGGCAAGACAGGAGGCTTCATATTTGCTATTTTAACGCACAGATAGCAAAGACAGAGAAACGTGTGGAGAGTGTCTGAAATAAAAGGTACGGAAGGTGGATTCTCTAGACCAATCAGCGGAGGCTAGAATTTCCGCTAAGGAACCTCCGGCTATGAGTGCTGAGGCGGCTGCGCCTCTAACCGAGTGAGCCCCGAAAGAAGCATCAATGCCAGCCAGGGCTAGAAGCCATTTAATCCAACGTGCAATGGTAGGGCACGAGACTGGTTTGTGAGGTCGTACATAAGACACCAGGAGGGGCCCAGTAGGTGGTCTGAGAGGGGTAGTGCGGGCAATATAGTGTCGTATACACCGGGCTACGCAGAGGAGAGGTTTCTCCGAAAAGTAAGGGTAGCTCACAGTAGACGAGTTGGTCTTGGTGCGTCTAGTGATATTGAAGTGTACCCCCTCCGGTGTGAAATCGAGGGCATGAAAGTCGAAAGCCCTGATGTCGGAAACTCTTCGGAAGGAGACCAAGCAAAGGAGGAGAGCTAGTTTGGCTGATAATTGGCGTAGGGAGAGCGCCTCGTTGTCCGGCCAAGCTTCCAAGAACGTGAGCATGATGGCCACGTCCCAGAATTGATTATATTTGGGGTTCGGGGGTCTAGCGATGCGTATGCCCCGCAAAAGTCTACAGATGGAAGGATGTTTGCCTACTGAAGAACTTTCGATAGGAACGTGTGCTGCAGAAATAGCAGACCGAAACACGTTAATGGTCCGGTAGGATTTACCCTGGTCATACAGAGACGAAAGGAAATTGATAATATTAATTATAGATGTTGAAAAGGGATCAAGGTCCCTTTCCAGGCACCAGCAACTCCATAGGCGCCATGCAGAGATGTAAGAGCGTCTAGTTCCCGGGGCCCATGAGTCCCAAAGGAGTCCCTGAGCAGTTGTCGAAAGGCCTGAGACATTCCAAGATCCCCTGAAACGGTCCAAGCCACTAGTTGGAGATGATCCTGAATTGCTAATGGGTGAAAGTTGCCTGTCGGGTCTCTGAGGAGGTCGCAGGTGCTGGGTAGCAGCAGGGGAAAATCCACCGACATTTCCAGGAGGTAAGGATACCATGGTTGGGCCCGCCATAACGGGGTCACTAGTGTTATCCTGGCACGCTGAGTTCTGAGGTGCTGTAGTGTGCGTGGAATCATGGAGAAAGGAGGGAATGCATATGCCCCGGACATCGGCCACGTCTGTAGGAAGGCATCGACTGCAAGGCACGCTGGGTCTGGCAACCAGCTGTAAAAAGCGTCCGTCTGCCTGTTGAGGCGAGATGCAAAGAGGTCTAGGTTGAATGGTCCCCGGCAGGCCTGGAGACGGTGAAATATTTGTGGATTCATTTGCCAATCGCTGGAGTCCCTCCAGTGTCGGGAGAACCAATCTGCGACGAGGTTGTCTGATCCCGTAGATATTCCGCTCACAGGGAGATATTCCTGTCTAGGCAGAACTGATATAATTCTTTGGTCAGATCTGAGAGCATCTTCGATTTGGAACCTCCTAGATGGTTCACGTAACGAACCGCGGACACGTTGTCCATCTTCAGCACCACGGAGCAGTTGTAGACATCCTTGGCGAAACTGCGGATTGCGAATGAGCCTGCAATCAGTTCGAGGCAATTGATATGAAGTGCTCGTTCCGAGTGGGACCAGAGTCCTCCTGTAGAGCTTTCTGAGCAAGTTGCGCCCCATCCGAGCAGACTTGCATCCGATTCCAGGACGAAGTCTGGTTGGGATCCGAAAATGGGTCTGCCATTCCAAGCGTCCATATGTTGTAGCCACCAATGGAGTTCGAGCCGGACTTCGTCCGTGAGTGTGATCTGTTGGTCGTAGGACGTTGACTGATGTAAGTATTGGGTCTTCAGGCGTTGTAGTGCTCGGTAGTGCAGTGGGGCAGGGAATATAGCCTGTATTGAGGCGGAGAGCAAGCCGATGGTGCGGGCCAGGTCCCGCAGACGGAGGTGTGGTGATATCAGTAACCTCCGAATGTCTCTTTTTATGGATTTGACTTTGGATGCCGGAAGTTGAAGGACTGCTTGAACAGAGTCTATCTGGAATCCCAGGAATTGTATCGTCTGGGACGGTGTTAGGGAAGATTTCTGGTGATTGATCATGAAGCCAAGATTCTGCAATAGGGCGGAGGTCATGCTTGTGTGAAGGTGGAGAGTTTCCTGGTCTTGTGCCATGAGGAGGATATCGTCCAGATAGATTATGGAGCGGATTCCTTGGGAGCGCAGTAATGCCATCACTGGTTTCATTAGTTTGGTAAAGCACCAGGGTGCAGAAGATAGGCCGAAGGGGAGGCAGGTGAACTGCCATAGTGCTTGTTCCCAACGAAACTGAAGGAGGCAGCGTGGTGCTGGTGTTACCGGCACCGTGAGGTATGCATCCTTTAGATCGAAGCGGGAGAACCAATCTCCCTCGGAGAGTAGGTCTCTCAATAAATGGATCCCCTCCATTTTGAAGTGACGGTATGTGATGAACCTGTTCAGATCTCTCAGGTTGATGACAGGTCGTAGACCTCCTGATTTTTTCTTGACTAGAAACATGTTGCTTATGAAGGTCTGTGGACCAACAACTCTTTCGATCGCACCCTTGGTGAATAGATCGTCGAGTTCGCTCCGTAGAGTCGACTCGTCTAATAGTGACATTTTGATTGGGGTAGGAGGAGAATTTTGTATCGGTACTACTGAAAAATCCAGGTGGAACCCGGACACCGTCTGAAGGATCCAAGGATCCTGAGTGAGTTGAGACCACTGTTGGGAAAAAAGGGTTAACCGGCCTGCAATAGGAATATGAGAATAAGGAAGGTCCATTACCTGTAGCAGTGCGACCGCGGAGGGAAGCGGATCCACGTCCTCGGATAGCTCCGTGAGAGGGGAAGAATTGCCTGTGGTGGAATCGGGTATTGCCCGAGTTCCAGGTGTCTGAAGGTCGAGGCCTGTAGCCCGTGAAGGCGGCTCTGCCAGTCGCTCGGCCTCTATAGCGACAAGCTCTTCCGGAAAAACGCTGAGTGCGAAATACCTTGCGAATGGAGGATTGTGCCTTTGTCAGCGTGGTAAAAACAGAGACATGCTTACTTAGTTCTTTTATGAACTTGTCTCCGAATAACATGCCTTGAGCCTCTGGACCAAGTTCTTTAGTGCCCAATTCGGCAAGCTTGGCATCGATTTATAAAGGACGGCCTTCCGCCGTTCAGTTGATATTGCCACATTGGCATTGCCTAAAAGGCATAAGGCCCTTTGAGCCCACTCTCGCACCATATGTGCATCAAATGTGCCACCTGATAGAGCCTTGTCTGCAATAATGAAGATTTGTATGAGCGGGCCCGCCACATCCATCAATTTGTCTTGAGTGGCTTTCAGACCCTGTTCTAGGCCCTTATGGGGGTCTTTTCCTGACTTGGTTAGAAAGGTCACAAGGAAAGGGTCAAATTCGGGCGTATTGGCCACCTTGTCTGAGATAGTGGGACGTGGGCATTCTGCCCTTAATTTGGCTCTCACCTCTTTTTCTAAAGGCCGACGGAGCCACATTCTACAGTATTTGGCAATGTGGTCCGGGGGCGTCCATTCGGCCGATCTAGGGTGCCTGATGCATCTGGGGTCAAATAAAGGGCGGCCAGAGGTGTCAAATAAGGTATCCTCTTTTAAGTTAGGGTTTTCAGAGGTGAGATCAGACTCCAATTGGAATTCCTCTAGAGGTATAAAGGGTTCATTAGTTGCAGAATCGGAAGGGTAAAGGTCTCGGAATGTCTTATAAGGCGGAGCCTCAGTATCCGAGTGTTCTGCATAGTATTCGTCTAATACTTGGAGATTATAATTAGAGGTTGAACCCTCGAATGCGTCAAAATCATGTTGGGAGGTGGTTTGCTTGGGTTTAGAATAGGGCACTTTAGGATGTTTAGCAGGAGCTTTGCCTTTACCGGCGGTGGCGCTATCGCCCTTCCAAGGGCGTTTGCGAGGGGCTTCCTCATGCTCTGAAGCGTGAGAATCCTCGGAGTCTGAGAGTTGGGTAATGGTCGCCGTAGGGGCTGGGATTGTTTGCTCGCGGAAAGCCGCAAGAGCTTTGGGTATAGATTCAGTAATGGCATTGAATAGCCAAGCCTTAAGTTCGGCAGAAACTGCTGGTTCTGGCACATCCGACATAATGCCAGTAACAGTGGGGTCACCACAAAAGAAATTATTATATTTACAATATATAAAAAAAAATTATTTTTTTTTTTATGTGCAGACAAACTAATTACAATGAGGCGGTGGACTTAGACTGCATGTAAAAAGCAGGAGAGCAATTATCCTGTAACAGATGGGATCTTACAGAATTTATCAGTGGGGTTCACCCAGAGAGAGAAAGGACAGTATAGTGTCCAAGATCTAAACAGGTATGTGCCTGTGTTATCATATAGGGGTTACCCTGTATAGAGGCAGCAAAGGGGTCACCCTTGAAGGAAGGCTAGAGGGGGTCACCCTCAGAGTAAAGGCTGGAGGGGGTCACCCTCAGAGTAAAGGCTGGAGGGGTTCACCCTCAGAGTTAAGCAAGGATTTGTAATAAAGTTGAAATCTGCAAGAAAAATATGAAAGTTTGTAATATGGGTATGTGTCTTTAAGTTTTAAAACTAAAGGGTCTGGGGCTTTAAGAGGTAAAATATGTACTTACCAAAACGGCTGGGTCGCGTCCTGCAGTGAGAGCCGAGGTGCGAGGGAACCGCCGCGCATAAGCTTGCCACAAGATGGCGCTGAGAGGGAAGCCCGAGAGAAAACTAATAGAAATGGCCGCGGCAAGAAAAAAGGCGGGAAACGTCTCTATGGAGACGCCAGGGCAACACACATAGTGTGTGAGGAAACTGAGCGGCTGAGCGGACCGGCAAGATGCCGGGCGCCGCGGGGAAAGTGGAAGTTAAACGGACAGTACCACAAAAACAAAAGTATTGAAGAAAAGTGTTGTAATATGAATTGTTGGGCTGACTGGAGTGTCACCCCATGAACTAAGAAAAATAGAAGTAGAAGCAGAAACAGATATAGGAAAACTGTATGGGAAATGAAAAATTATCAAAATAATACACAATATATATATCAGTTAGTTAAAAATAGAGCATTAAAAGGAGTATAATTAGAATAGACTCACCTGGGAGGCTAAGCAGCAAAGAAAGAGGAATTGGGAGGAGCCTGATGACAGTTTATACTACTGTAATGCTTACTGATTGGTTAAACTTTTTTACACTGCTGTTAACTGTTTCTTTGCTGCTGGGAGTTACAGTAAAGAAAGATAAGCAAATATGAAGCCTCCTGTCTTGCCATAAAATTTACCCGCATCAGACCATATATTTTTAAAAAGTAGACACCCTACGGCAGGGGTAGGCAACCTTTTAGCAGCACTGTGCCGATATAGGATTGTGATGTCCCATAGCGCGCCGGTCCTATTTTTCTAAATTGAAGTGTGTATGTTGCCGTATTCTGCTTGAGTTATTTAGACTGTAATTGCTTTGTATTGTTGTATTTGTGTGTATATGAGCTATTATATTGTATATGTTCATTAGTAGTTTATGGTATTGTGTATGATACATATAAATGTGGACTGTGTATGAGGGCTGCTTGTGGAATTGTGTGTGTGGATGGATATGTCACATTGTGTGTTTGGTAGTGTGTGTATGTGTGGGGGCTGTTTGGGGTATTGCATGTTAGAGGCTGCATGAGGGGTTGTGTGCACGTATGTGGATTGTTAGCGGGTTATGTTTGTGTGGATTGTGTGTATGTTTGTTTGTGGGCTGTTCGTATTATTTGTATGAGGGGAGGGTTATTCTGTAGGTCTATGTATATCTAGCAGTGTGGGTGGCTTCCCTGGGTTCCAGTGGGGACCAGGCTGGCCAGGTACAGGTCAAGGACAGGAGCTGCAACAGCAACTGTGAGCTGCTCTACTACAGTGTGGATTCCCATTCACAAGTGCTGGGAGAAAGTGACCTGAGATCACTTACTCTATGTGCTGCAATGCATAAATTGAGGATTGTCCTTCACCACCTTTTCGTATTAGCAGATATCTGAAGTTTCACTGGGACTCCTGATAGGCCAGAGCCTGTTTTTCTCTAGCAGCCTTGAGTGCCGTGCAAAGAAACCTTGAGTGCCGTAGGTTGCCTACCTCTGCCCTAGGGTATTTCAAATGGTGGTATTTTAACACTTTCCATGCACTAATTCTACCACCAGTCTTTGTCTACCTTTTGGGTAGCAATTTTTTTGTGTTATTTTTCTCTCACATTGTACTTTATGCATGGATTCTCAGTTCCTGTTATGTGTTACTGACAAAGAACACCCCGATATGTGTTCAGCAACATTTCCCGAGTACAACAGTGCCCCCAATGTACAGGTTTTATAAGTTTTTGCAAACTCACAGGGGTAAAATGTAGGGCTTTTCCCCTTTACAGGTTTGCACATTGAAATTTGCCAGATTCTTTGCTGGGCCTATGTTGCCTTCGAGACCATATAGCAGCCCAGGAATGAAAATTAACCGCATCATGGCATACCATTTGTAAAAGTAGACAACCCATGGTATTCAAAATGGGGTATGTCCAGTCTTTTGTAGTAGCCACTTAGCCACAAACGCTTGCCAAAGTTAGAGTTCATATTTGTTTTCTGCATTTTTTTAGACAAAAACTGCACTTTTACTGGTGATTTAATCGTTGTGATATGTTTTACTGTTTTAAACACTCATATGTTTTCAGCGTAGTCTCCCGACTATAACAATACCCTGCATGTACAGGTTTTATGGTATTTTGAAAAGGTACAGGGTCAGTATAGGGCTTGCCCAATTCAGTATGCCAGATTGGTTTGCTGGATCTATGTTGCCTTTTGAGACCATATGGTAGCACAGGAATGTAAAAATAACCCAATCATGGCATACCATTTTCAAATGTAGATAACCCAGGGTATTCCAAATGGGGTATTTCCAGTCTTTTATAGTAGCCACTTAGTCACAAATGCTGGCCAAAGTTAGCGTTTGTATTTGTTTTTTGCATTTTTTTCCACAAAACCTGCACTTTTACTGGTGATTTTATCGTCGTGATAAGTTTTACTGTTTTAAACACTCATATTTGTGTTCAGCGAAGTCTCCCGAGTATAACAATACCTCACTACAGTGCCAGCTTTTTCACCAAAAAGCTTATCAGTGCTATCTTTGTGCCCTGGTTTCCAGTGCCATCTCTGTCCCCAAACAGCTACTCAGTGCCATCTATGTACCAAAATAGCTAATCAGTGCCATCTACATGCCCAAATAGCTTATTAGTGCCAACTGTGTGCCCAAATAGCTTATTAGTGCCAGGGGCAGATCCAGTACCTACTTTTGGAAGAGGCACTGTTAGTGGGCTGTAGTAGGGTGATGGAGCTGTAGTAGGTGACAATGGACTGTAGTAGAGGACAGGGGCTGTAGTGGGAAGGTAGAGACTGTCGTAGGATGATTAGGGGCTATATTGGGAAGGCTGGGACTGCAGAAGAAGGGTTTGGGCTGTTGTGGAAGGTATGGGTTGTAATTGGGGGTGGGTTAAGATATCTAGTGGGGGAATATGGGTTATGGGATACGGTTTAGGGGCTGAATTAGGGAATGGCTGCAATTGGAGAAAAGGGCTTTAGTGAGGGGGATATGAGCTGCAATTGGGAAAGAGGGACTGTAGTGGGGGTTAGGGACTGTGGTAAGGGAATAGGGGCTGTAGTGGGAGGGATAGAAACTGTAGTAGGCAAGTTAGGAGCTGCAGTGGGGCATAGGGACTGTAGTAGGGGATCTGGGCTACATTTGGGGGTAGGGACTGTAGTGTGAGATAGGTGCTGCAGTGGGGATAGAGGTTGCAGTGAGAATAAGGGGCTGTGGTGGAGGGGTTTGGGGCTGTAGTAGGGTGGTTATAGCTGTAGTGGGGGAAAGGGGCTGTGTATGGAGTGTATGGACTTTAGTGGGGGATAGGAGCTACATTTGGGGATAGAGGTTGCAGTGGGAATAAGGGGCTGTGATAGAGGGGTTTGGGGCTGTAGTGGGGTTAGGGGTGCAGTGGTTGCAGTGAAGCAATAGGGGCTGTTGTTGGATTAAAGGGGCATTAGTAGGGGGTTTGGGGCTGTAGTAGGGTATGAAGGCTGCAATTTTACAGTAAGGGGCTGTATTAGGGGGCTAGGGGTGATAGTAGAATAAGTGGGGTGTAGTGGGGAGCAAAAGGGGTGTAGTAGGATATGGGGGCTGTAGTGAGGACTAAATGACTGTAGTAGAGTGTAGGGGCTGCAATTGGGGGGCTAGGAGCTTATGGGCTGTAGAAGGATGTAGGGGCTAAAATTGGGGGTATGGGGCTGTAGTTAGGGGTTAGGGACTGTAGTCAGGTGTAGGTGTTGCAATTGGGGGTTTAGGGGCTCTTGTGGTGGGTTAGTGACTCATATAGGAGGTTACGAGGTGAAGAAAAAAACCCACTAGTTTGAAAATCTTTCAAAAGACTTATTATTATTATTATTATGATATTTATAGAGCACCATCAAATTCTGCAGCACTTTACAATGGGTGGACGAACAGACATGTAGTTGTAACCAGACAAGTTGGACACACAGGAGCAGAGGGGTTGAGTGCCCTGCTCAATAAGCTTACATGCTAGAGGGAGTGGGGTAAAATGACACAAAAAGGTAAGGATAGTATTAGCCTAGTGACAGTTGCAGAAGAGGAATCAGTCAGGAGCTATTAACAGTTTAATTGATACGCTTTTATGAAGAAGTGGGTTTTTAACGATTTTTTGAAGGAGTGGAGACTGGGTGAGCGTCTAACGGAGGAGGGATATGTTTCACGGTTCAGTTTCCAAATCACATATTGCTTCCAATTATAATCTATGGGCATTCCATTGTATCATTCACCTGTCATTCCATAGTTACTGCTGCTGTTCTTGGGGAACACAAAGATTAATTTGCTACATAACACAGATTTTCCTGCAAATGAGTTTATGTGTTGCTTCCCATTATACTCTATGGTTATTCTCTTTAGACATTTACCCTTGTCATTCCATACGGCTCTCTAATTAGGTGATTTAGTTGGCCGCCCAAGGCCTCTCGCTGGCTGGGGCCTCGCGGATGCCTAAAATCACCATAAGGCAGACTGAGATGTGGGACATCGGGATGGGGCCCGGCAGGCAAGCCTCTAAAGATGAATACAGAGACTACCTCTCTGTATCCAATGCTGCAAGCTCGTTATTCAATATACCTACAGCTCCTTATAAACACACAAGCAATCCCTATTTTGTTTACTAATCGTGTTAGCGGGGGCCTCATTTTTTAGTTTTGCCTAAGGCCAAAGTCTAGAGCTGCCCCTGGTTGTTGGGCATATTGTAACCGGGCTTTTTTGTGGCATCGCTGCAGTAAAGGCTTCTTTCGGGCAACTCGACCATGCAGCTCATTTTTTTTCAAGTTTCGTCGTATTGTGCTCCTTAACACAACCACACCATCTTTTACCAGAGAAGCCTGGGAAGCAGATGGAACGCACCACTTGGGGCAGGGGAGAGAGCCCTAATACCCATAACTAATACCATTTAACCAATATTCCCTTCGAACTCTCAGAGTCCAAGGGAATCAAGGAGGGAGGTGCTGGGGGCTGAGGCAGCCGGAGGGAGCACTGCAGGCTGCAGGGAGGGGGCTTTCTGGTACTCAAGCTCTGACCCGCTCTCAAGCTCCGCCCCCAGCTTCCAGCCGCTGGCCTCGTTGGCAGGATGAGGCCAGGAAATGGAGACCTTACCTCCCAGGGCTTCCACAGCCGCAGTCTGCTGTTCCAGCTTGCAGGAGATTCAACGGGGAATGTCCTTGTAAGGAGTGGTGTATTTTAATATGGTGCTGCCCTAGGCATGAAAGGTCTCGGGCACCCCCTAATTTAAATGTACCCGCCCCTTCCTGTTAGCTTACACACATTTTCACTGACAGACACACACTCACGGACCAGCACACACTCTCAGACACACTGACATACACACATACACTCACTGATTTGACCCAATCTGACACACATACAATCATTTAGACACATGCTGACAGACGCATACTCACTGACAGACACATACACTCACTGACAGATGCATTCAGATACACACATTCACTGGACGGACCCACACTGACATTCACTGACACACACTCACACACATTCACTTAAACACACACACTCACACACGTTAACTGAAACACACACACACACACTCAAATTCACTGACACACACACTCACTCACATTCACTGACACTCACACTCACTGACACACACTCACTCACATTCACTGACACACACTCAATCACTCACATTCACTGACACACACACACATTTCTCCACACTCACAATTATTATTATTAATTTTTAAAATTTAAATCCACCCAGCCTGGCTACGTTTGGGATAGCTGGGTGGGTTTTTCACCTGGGGTCCAGTGGGGCTGCTGGGCAGGAAGGCGGCTGGATGTGCAGGCAGGCGGGTGCTCTAAGTTTTCAGTGAGGGAGCACTTTCCCCTGAGCTCTCTGCTCAGCTCTCTCACGCGCCCCGGCATTACTGTGGGTCGCGCGAGGGAGCTGATCAGAGAGCTCAGGGGAAAGTGCTCCCTCGCCACCCGCCCGTGAAACAACTGGCTGCCTGCCCCGGGGGAGCCCAAAGGTGGCCAGATGGCCAGCTCTTGGGCTCCCATAAAACGAGGCAAACAAGATATTTGCCTGGGAATTTGGGGGCGGTGTTTTTTGGAAATTGCCGCCCAAGGCAAATGCCTTGTTTGCCTCGCGCTAGACACATCCCTGCTTGTAAGGACTAGAGCTAATTCCCCATTC